>JARLTB010000142.1:11970000-13177500 GCA_030141615.1 Unio pictorum
TCTTCATAGATTGTACACATGATTCATGTTTGGTAGACATTAATGCATTGCTAGGTAGGATATATCACCACCAGTGTAACATAGCGCTCGTGCGTGCCTGCGTATTCAGGTAAACATGTATGTATGTATGTATGTATGTATGTATGTATGTATGTATGTATGTATGTATGTATGTATGTATGTATGTATGTATGTATGTATGTATGTATGTATGTATGTATGTATGTATGTATGTATCTATGTATGTATCTATGTATGTATGTATTTATGTATGTATGTGGACATTTGTGTAAATGCATGTTTTGTAAGTGCATATGTGTGTATGAACACGTGTGTATGTGTGCAAGTACATGTGTATTTATGTGAGTATGCATATGTGTCTGTGTGTAAATACAGATATGGATGTATATAATTACATGTGTGCATTGGTGTAAATACATGTGTGTTTTGTCTGAGTACATTTGTATCTCTGGGTAAATATTCGTGCATGTGGGACGGATACGTACGTAAAACTGTGTTTGTCTCTGTATGTCAATGCTTGTGTGCGCATGTACCTATATATGTGTGTGTGCCTGGGCACGTGCGCATGTTCCAGTGTGTTTCGTGTTGTCCGCGTGTGAATCTACGTATATATGTAGTTGCAGAGAGGGCGAATCCGACAACTTGGCGGAGCGTCTATTTGGCTAACCAATGCTTTCTCCAATATCGAAAAAAAAGTTTCCTTTGGATACGCAAAGTCGTTGTCGCCCCCCCCCCCCCTCGCCTCTGCTGCTATGGGGGTAAAAATCGTTTTAGGATTTCACAAACATTTTAATTTGTAAAACCTCACCTCGTAAATCAATCAGATTATTCGATTGGTCAGTGAGTTTGAAATTAATTCTCGTTAACGAATCATTATGAAATCGCATATACACAGGATTAGTTGGAATCTTCAATGATTAGAAACCCTGGAGGAGCTGGTGGTGTAAATGAGTATAAAATATATCCTTGTTGGGCTTGCTTTGATCTTTCGAGATTTATTTGATAACTTCCTTCGATAACATCACATACTAAATTCACTTCAATCACCGAAGATATATTGACGTTTTGAGGAGCGACATGTCGCCCACCGCCGTCTGGGTCATTATTATGTTTGAGGATATTTGTTTGTGGTGGTGGTATTTTTTTCCATGTGTCGTGAATCCTTTTGAAACCATCATCTATGGCATCATTGAGAGATTTTATCATCTCTGAGACATTATATCCTGGAAACTTAAACGTGGAAATATCCTCTACGCGTATATTATATGTTGCCGCAAACTCTGTTCTTGTTTTAGGATTATGATGACCTAATATTTCTTGAATAATTTTCAAATGATGTGTTTCCATGTCTGCGATAATTTTGTTACATCATTCTACATTTTGGATAAATTGATCTCGGGTGAGAACATATTTTATTAAATAATTCTTTTTTTCTTCAAAATCATGGTTTATGTCCTTGAAATGATCGGTAATATTTTTTTGCAATGGTATAAGCTTCGATCGTTTTCACTTCCACCTAAAACAAAAACAAAACTCGATTCGACATATACTCTAAGATATTCGATATTCTGTAAAAGCCATATGATAATCCTCCTTATCAGGAATATAATCAGATTATTTTGGTTCAGGTTGTATATTAACGGTTTCTTATAGAACTCATATATATATATATATATATATATATATATATATATATATATATATATATATATATATATATATATATATATATATATACACGGCATACCCGGGTAAGTTTATTTCAATGGCAGATGATAGTGTTGGTTCATGAACCGTTATATCAATTTTCGATTCTTTTCCAGTAATGGATTTTATTCTGCGTGCACTAACCACATTTCATGACAACAATTTATTACGCAAAGCATCACTTACTTGTACACGATGTCAATATTTCTAATCTGTGTCATTTGTAGTAATAACGGCATATACTAAATCGAATATAATGTTAATAACGCATTCAAGTAAGAAACAGTGTATGAAAACCAAGTGGATTATTTCAATGGAAAGGAGCTACACGCTTTAACGTGTAGTATTCAAGCTCAAAATATACAATTTAAATTAGTAAATTAATGAGAACCTCGAATGACATGAGACAAATGATATTGAAATCGTAAATACCGTAATTACTTTATCGTTTCCTCATCTGCAGTTGTATTTTTATTTATTTGTTTATTTATTTATTGCATCGGTCTACCTCTGTAAAGAATGAGAGCGTTCTAGATATAGACATTCATGTCTTAATCTGCTTAATCTTAATCCGCTTAATCTTAATCTGCTTCATCATTCTAGCTAAGATTCAATTGATAAACTACAAATAGAAACAAATCAAACAGTTTGTTATCGACGACGTAACCGAATAACATTGAAAGTATTGGAATATGTCGAACTTTAATAGGAAATATGTAATTCCGAAATAATATAAAGTCTGCGAACAAAGAAATACCATATATCTGTAGTGACATGATAATCGAGTCATGTAATCTACAATTGCAACCGCAACGTATCTCAAAATGTAATGTAATGCATTGAAGGGTTTTGCGTGCTACTGTCACCAATATTATGAGAAAGACAGACTGACATAGGTACGTATGATCTTGACTATTTATTCCCTGCTCAGTGATTGAATACGGTGCCATTTTGCGAGAAGATACATGTAAAAGGTGTCGAATAAGAAATAAATGAGGAGTATTTCTTTGCATTTAATCTTACACTGTTAATAATTTAAGCAATAGTATCACTAAATTCAAAATCAAACGTTAGTCCCAGCATTGCGGAAAATATATAAAACATTTGAAATGTAGTAGATAACAGGAATAAAATAATTAATTATTATATTCCCATATGCCGCTGGTTTTGTCCTTGGCAAAATAAATGTAAAAAATATAGCGAAATTATTTACTAATTATTCTGGTGCATATACATAAATGATGTTGCCTTCAGCAAGTTACATTCAGCATATTCGTTTATTTGTTTCTGAAACAATATGTGTCTCTTACTTCCTTACAGCCCTTCACACAACCAAAACACTCACACATACATACAAACATACACATACGGCGACAAACAAGTTACAATTAGGCACGGACGATGCAACTGTATTGAAGCGAACAAAACTCATTGGACTGCAAGTCGGAAATATTGCAATCTATGTTTGTGGAAATATCAACCAGAGAACAATATTAAACAAATAACACCACTGTCGCCTACCGGTTTGATACTGTTAGGTCGATAAGCGTAAACCCATGTAACAAGACCAAGCAATATTCAGACAAATTGTTACATTTTCCACAAAATATTATTTCTTTAAATGTACCATTATTAAACGCGAGGTAAGCGGATTAAATACAGCTTTCAGTGCATGCATTCATATTACATAATCCTAATAATGTGCTATCAAATTCTCTATTCCGAAATATGTCCAAAAAAGCATTACAAATGAAGGTACAGATTTCGTTATCTGGTAGCGCGAATGAGTCACGGTTCCAAATCGATTTTATTTTAGTCCAAGTTAAATACCGTTGAACTTATATTGTCATAAAAGTAGTCGAATGTTTCAGAAAATCACACATAGTTAAGTATGCTTTCAAAGCCTCCTCTTTATCTAGACATGTTATCGCGATTGGTCGGGTCACGACAAATCGACTGATCACGTAGAGCCCAAGGAAGTTTTTATTTGCTTGGTCATGTTCTTTAACGATATCAAATTGTCTCTATTGATACCACCGATTAGCCTTCCCTTTCCCAAATTATACAAACTTCCTAAAAGGTGGTGGCTTAACGGGTCAATCGGGAGTAATTTTACCTACCAAGTTTAACATCTGCACATCCATGGCAGTTAAACAGAATCATTTTGTTAGAACTCACGGTAGACGGGTAGTACGAGTGTTGAACTGTTGAAACAACATGTTTAAAAATTCAGAATAAACAAACGAAAACATTCTGATTTGGTTGAACATCCATTTTCACGCTTCAAAGTTATAAAATCTAATCAGCAAACCACAATTTGTGTTTTTTAGTGTGAGCGACGAAGACAAATAGAAAATATCAAGAAAATGAAAAGAAGAAAAAAAGTTGATATTAAAATAACAGCATTCACTTCCCAAGTTATTTTGTTGCACACGACTGGTTAGCTAAAATGAGATATAGCAATGACACACAACAAGTGAAACGAAACCGGATATTTAACACGGTATTAAATGGCAACGTTTGATGTGCTGTCAGGACAATACTGATAATAGCCGAAAATGAAACAGGTACTAATAAAATGTTTTAATAACTTCGAGAGAATTGTTGTAGCTAACAAAGATTCAGTTATGTCCAGAATATATGTATTAGTTAGCTCACGGTAGTCTGGTGCCTCATATAATATATATATATATATATATATATATATATATATATATTACGTCAACGAGGAAAATTATATATTGCACGAATATCACAGAAGTACAACTCAGACGTTTATTTTTGCTATTTTATTCCGCTTGATGTTTACAGATTTGATATTATAAATAATTATCTCGAGATTGAGCATCACCTAAAATGCCAAGAGAGACAATGCAAAATGTGACATTATAAATGAGTTATACTAGCAATACATGTGATCCATTAAAATTAAACGAAGCAGCCACCAACTAGTTTGTGCTAAGATTTATGGATTGTCATTTGCTTATGAGTCCAATGTACCAATAGATGAAAAGGAAAAGACGAAATCAACGGTAAATTAGATGACTGTATCATATAGTATTTAATATCATGTTAAGCTCAATGCAGCAATGACAATGTTCCTTGAATAACCAAAAATGGTATGAAAAAAAAAGATTTAGAAACCAGCTGCTAAATATAATTATTAATGTGTGCCTCATTAAATACTGCGTATTGCCATAGGCAATTCGAAGAAATTCTTGTTGTATGTATACGATTAACATTAATAAGGTATTCAGTGCTGGAAATGAACATATGTTTCGATCTTATTTAATGAGAGGCAGGGATCAAAAAGTGCTATTTGCAAACAGGAAGTAGATGATATTGAGCAGATATTGTTGCAAATAAGTAATATTAGTGTTGCGCTTGGAATGTAATGTTATCCTTTGGGTTTAGTCTTGCATCATCAGATTTCTCAGACAGGATGACTCGTATGATGAAGGATGCAATTAAAAGGAATAATGATACATTGCCTGATAGCAAATATAAATATAGTACGTGAAACACAAACGAATACTCCAAAACAACATATGCGGAGGTCCTATGCATAAAAGTAAATATATATATATATATATATATATATATATATATATATATATATATATATATATATATATATATATATATATATATATATGTGTGTGTGTGTGTGTGTGTGTGTGTGTGTGTGTGTGTGTGTGTGTGTGTGTGTGTGTGTGTGTTAATACAACATGATAATACAAAAATAAGTTTTGTTTTATACGGTCGTTATTCTAATTTCCAAACAACCAGGTTAGACTCGATATCGGAATTTACTCCGGCTCTAGTATGGCCATGCCATCTCTATAATCTCTTTCATGTCGTGTATATTAAAAAGCTGTGAGTACGCAGCTTTATATCCGACACAGCAGTCGCTCTTGAAATGCAAACATCATGATACAGTCCTTTACATATTCAGGTTAATTGAATTATATGCATGCTACGACAAAGTATTTTGACAGCACACACAGAAATATATAGCATCTGTAATCTGAATATATTTCGTTGATACATCCATACATTATAAATTATAATCATCATATAATTTACTCACAATGAAGAATTCAAGTCATTTACAAGTCGGAAAAACCATAATATCCAAGGATGTTACTATTCTCTTTGTTCAGTCAACATAATTACCAGAGTTTACCAAACCATGTAAATGCCTAATAATTTGACAGATGTTACCTACATTCTTTCAATTTCTCTCATGCTCACACAGATAATTGGCATGGACACTTTATGCTTCATTCTTTATTGTTTACCGGCATATCGTTACAATACTCAAAACTTAATTATATTTTCATACTGCCAGTTATGAAATCATACTGCAGGGACTTACTGTGACGTTGAGCATAAGCTAGAATGTACCTCAGACTTTGTAACGCCACGGAGTTAACCATTGTTCCGTTCTTCTTATCAGGTGTGAAGTGCATTTTACTAGCAGCAAGTATAAAGATGACACAAGCCACCATTGGTTGTTTTGCCTGCATTTTTCCAAGACATTCTAATGTCAGATTATCATATTCGAGCTGAAACATAGTAACAACAGTGTGTTTTCTTTCGTTTTATGTGATTCATTATTGCTATTGAACAGTCACAATGCAAAGTGTATTGTAGGTTTATGTGGCCGTTCATTTCACTTATACCTGCTACACTATATTGTAATTTATGACACTATTTATATTTTTGTCGGTGTTTTACTGCACGGTAAGACAAGTAGGATATCTAGTGCGAGGCAAGTAGAATATAGTAATGTAATATGACCAGGAGAACACCATGGCACCATGGTTGGTTATAAGGCTCGATAACAACTCACACCATTTCTAAATGTGGACCAATTTATAATATATCCTGATATTGATCAACGTTGTTTAAAATAAATCACATTCTTATTTGCATTACCTTTTCAATGACACAATTAAACGTATTGATATATCAATATGGTAACCAAAAATTTCTTAGTTTGAATGAAGTATAAATATTTCATGTAATTTATTACAAACGTTAGTTCTTTACTTTTGAATATATCTTGCATTCAAACACACACATGAAAAACATATGCTTACAAACATGACGATATATAGAACGCTGGACAGACATACATACAGACAGCAGAGGGGGCGAACTGGACAACTTTTTAGAGGCGTCAATTTGGCAAACAAAGGCTTCCTCCAAATCGTAAAAAAGCGTCAATTTGGCAAACTAAGACTTCCTCGTAAATGCTTTATAGAGGCTCATTTGGCAAAAAAAAAAAAAAAAAAAAAAAAAACAAAAACGCCACAATTGTTGTCGCACCCCCTCTGCTGCTATGGGTTAACAATCTTTTTTACGATAAAAGTTGCTACGATTTCACAAACAGGCTAATTTGTAAAACCTCACTTCGTAAATAAATTAGATTATTGGACTGGTCAGTGAGTTTGAAATTAATTCTCGTTAAAGAATTATTATGACATCGCATATAGACTGGATTAGTGGGATCCTCAATGATTAGAAACCCTGGATGAGCTGTTGGTGCAAATGAATATAGAATATATCCCTGCTGAGCTTGATTTGGTCGTTCAAGATTTATTTGATAGCTGCCTTCGATAACATCATATACTAAATTCAATGCAATCACCGAGGATATATTGACGTTTTGAGGAGCGATATGTCTACCACCGCCGTCTGGGTCATTATTATAATTGAGGATTGTTGTTTGTTGTTTCCATTTGGTGAGTATCATAGAAAAGTTTTCTTGAATAAGATCATTAACATATTTTTTTTAGTTCATTTGCGTTATATCCTGGAAACTTGAAATCGAGAAAATCAGTTTCTGTTATACTGTAGCCGGTTAGGAATTTTGTTTATCTCCGTTCTTATCATTAATTATTACTTGAATTATTCGTTTGTTGATATATTCCATATCGGATACAAGCAGATTTTAATATCCTAATGTGTTTTATGATCTCATCACGTGGCCTTGTTATATAAGAGAGATCCTCTTGGAAGTTCCGTCGTAGTTGTTCTAGTTGTGTTCTATGTAATTGATTAATCTCTTTCAAATAATCAATGATGTTAGTTAACGTAAATGTAATTGTAATGGATGAATCATTAGTTTTCTCAAAAACAAAATACCATTGTATGGTATTGTTATCGATAATTGTAAATCTATCGGTTAATTTTGTATTTTTTATGTAAGGTAAATAATCTCGATATGATGGGTTGATTTCATGATATGATTGTACATCCGTGACATAATACGATTTTTTTGGTTCGGGTATTTGATAAGATGCCTCAGGTTGTATTTCAGGCCATCCTAGTATTGCTCTTATCGAACTCTGATAAATATCTATGACATAACTGGGTGAGTTTATCTCAACTGCGGATGATAACGTCGGCTCATGAACTGTTATAGCGATCTTCGATTCTGGTGTTCCAGTAATGGATTTTATTCTACGCTGAAATTCAGCATTGATTTGTTTGATTTGTTATGACCCAGATGGTAGCGAAACAACGTTCCAGTCTGGAGTTCCGTCTTCGCGATTCTTATTCGCAAACACCAAGGAATTATTCGGTTGTTGACCGCCAAATGATTTTGATCTGATATTAGGCCAACTGTGATACACTCGTAATTTTGCTAACGCTATCTCTTTCACGGGAATCGGAGTAGGGAAATTCACACAAATTCAGGATTCGTTGAGGTTATTGAGATCATGCTTGTTTTCACCGGGTCGGTATTTTCCGCTATTGGTTTTTGTAGTTCTTGCGGTGTTGCCATTGTTATTATACTCATGTTGTCGCTCTAATTTTGACATAGCGGAATCATAAACACGCACCATCGCGTAAAACTCACTATCGGATATTAATGTATCATCGAGTGACGACGAAATCATTGAGGATAATTGCGAGTACGCTGTTGACACAACATGAAATTTAACTGCGTAATGCTGCAGTTTACGTTGGCTGTATGATGATATTTTTTTGTTGTTATTATTGAAATAATTCCCGCGATTGTTGTCACCGCTGATATACAAATTGGAACAGCTATCGGAGCAATCATTGTCACCGAGGAGAGTATAATATCAGCTCCGGTGATTACACCACTCATCGAGTACACGGTAACATCAACTGCGGTGATTCTTCGTCGGTATTTTTTTATTTTTACTTGAAACCCCTCAGTGAGTGTTTTGAGTTTAGTTTGAAATTCTCTGACCTGATCATAGCGATATTGCTGTGATGACATCTTATTTATTACAACAGAATTCAATTTAGTTGTTTACTTAAATCCGCTTCGAATTCCACATACCATGTTACTGAAACCGTAGCCAAATTATTATCCGTGGTTGTTATCGTAAATTTTTCAGTTATATCCTATCGATGATTGTTGATATTATATTGTTGACCCCAGATGAACTCGTTGATGAAATATTAAATTGAGTCGGTGTCACTAGTGTTAATTGATAAATACCCTTGACGGTTGCACTGATACTTAATAAATTGTTTGTAGGAGTCCACGCAAATGATCCGTATTGAATCGTGTATACTACGTTGTTGGTTTTCTCATGAGGAAATTTTGTTTTTTTCAATGATTGCTATCATCCTCATTGCATCATTTTTGATGAAGTTTTTCATATCTTCGATTGATTTTTTAATATCAGGGAATTTTATGTCAATTTTATTCAATGTGGTTGCAAAATATTTATCAATGATATTTTTACGAAACAACAACAACAATAACAAATAATATATAACCAAAACATAGTTACTTAAGGTCAATCTGTCTTAAAAACACACCAAAACAAAAACATTTTCATAGAGACAACTACACACACGCGTACTATTTCGAGGATTTGATATTATGTTAGTTCGTTCTAACTAGCATGGTCAAATTTATCCTATATACAGGACTAGCTCAGTACATTTTCAGATCATTAAATGTAGCTAAAGCAACAGAACTAGTTGTAAACACTTCGCGTGAAACATAGTATATAATGTTAGCTACATTTATGAAGCTGACCTGAGAATTCACTGTGCTACAGATAGGATAAAATTCTCAATGGTTTGTGATATGAACTATGTCAGAAAACACTGATCCATGCACATATGACTATATACCTATACACTTAATAGCATCCCAACTCTCTAAACAACAACGGAAAACTTAGCAACATCCAGAAAATGTGTTATGTCAAACATGCTTTTATAATTTTGTTAAGCATCTCCGTTGTGCAACAGCTGAATAAACCTGCAATATTTATTGACAAATAATACTTACCAGCCAGAAGGAATCTTTTATCCCTCAACACACTAATCCATACACAAATTTCACTGTATCACTTGCCATATTTCCAAGACAGAAATATAAATTTTCAAAGAATCCGTGAACTTGAAAGTTTAGAACATGGTTATCCTCTAGGGTCCGCATATTTGGATTAAAATTTAAGTGAACCGGCCACGAAGGGTCATATTTGGAGGGTGACGAGGGTCTTTGATACGTGAGAGTGAGGTAAAGTTGGAAATGATGAAAGGAAACAGTTTCTTTCTAATAAATTATCACTATTTATTGTTAATTTCATATAACATCCATATATTAAATGTGATAATACCTCATTACTATGCGACGTTTTATGTTGCTATTTTTCTTTGCTCACGCGTATTAACTGTGTACTTCGGATGCAACAGTCACACAACAGCCCTCAATAGCATATCTGTATTCATGCGCCACATGTAAACATTGCAACGTGAACACTATTAAAGAGGTTGGGTGAGAAAAATAATCTACGTTGGGGTTTGGACCGAGACAATGAAATCCCAGCCGCGGGGTTACATTATATGTCTCCCCACTCGGACAAGCCTCGTGGGGAGACAAATAATATAACCCCTAGGCTGGGATTTCATTGTCTCGGTCCAAACCCCAACATAGATTCTATATATCTCTGTGAGCTTCGGTGTGGTCACTGGAGGATTACCAAAAAATTCTAAAACGGGTTTATCAGTATTGTCCATGATGGATTTTTGTAAATCAGTAAATTTATTAAATGTATTTATATGATCGTCATACTTATCATTGAGTGATTTCAGTGAATTCGCCGAGGATATATAATTGTTATCGAGTGTTAATATTTTATCTGTGATTGTTGAAACAAGTGCGCCTGGTTTGAGTTTACCCTGATTGGAAAACAACGCGATAGCATCTTCTACTGCGTTACGTTGTTTAACTAACATATCATCAAGAGAAACATTACTCGTTTTCAATTTACCCTGACGATCTTGAAATACAACTATTTCATTGGGATCAACACTTGCTAAGTTCAACATCTCAGCTATTTCATCTTCGATTATTTTTTTATAACATCAGTTGCAGATATTTCCGTTTTGAGTTTTTTCAGCGCTGATAAAGATCGTCCCCAAATATCGTCCATTGTTATTTTATATTACTTCTCTCTAAAAAGCGATTAATCGTATATTCATTTACGACCCGATGAGGTTGTTTTCTCGATGATGAAATAGCGCCAAGGACATTCAATACTTCTATGCCGCATATTGGTGGGTCATTTATTCCTGTGTTGGTAGCGTTGAGTACCAAGTCTTCATTTTATGAAAAGTGCTTCAGCGGTTTATATAACATAAATTCTTGAGGCGGCGCTAACCCATATGAATCAAAATAAACGATTACACGCGGATCAATCAAGTATGCAACCCAGTGGGTTCCAGGTCCGGTGCTGTTTCAACGCTGTTTGGTTGTGGCGATAACTGATCTTTCATAAAGACACCTCTAAACTATTTAAACGCTAGTTTTTTAGCAGCATCGAGTAAATCAAAATTTGACAACGGTGTTAATAAACTGTTCCTGGTATTCTCAGGCCCTTTCCCGTGTACCATGAATACGGAGTTCCTGGAAATCTTAGACCCTTTACATTTTTTTGTATTCCTTTCCAGTTGCTTTCTTTAGTGCCGTTCCTGCCGCGGTAGCAACGGCTTCTAACACTGACGCTTTAGCTACCGCTGGGGCTGCAGACGCAATCAACGATGGTAACGCAGCTAACAGTGGAAATATACGGTATATTATATACCACCTGATTTTATCATGTTTTTGATCGCAGCTGCAGAGAGAATGATCTGAACACCTTTATTATCTTTGAAAGCATCATTAAACTGTTTTATTTGACGAGTCGTAAGCGACAATTTATTCTGACCACCAGACATCTGATTGTGTTTCAGCGTGATTGTGGTTCCACATTTTTTAGCTGATTCTGATTGCAATTTCTTGAGTTGACCAGGAGTTAACGTAACACTAATATGACTATATGACATTATACAATAACAGATCGATCTAATTGTTACATATTTTTGGAAAATACTACATATTTTCCACTGTCGCATCGATTACTCTCATTTGTCCACCAACACCCTCGAGTAGCATTGATTTATCACTGAGAATGACAGCAATTGCTCTATAACCACCAGCAGGAGGATCGGTTACACGAGCTATAAAGTGTATATCAACGACGTATTGCCTTGTTAAATCAAGATGTTCCTGCGAAAAGTAATAGATCGGATATAAACTTTTATAATCCAACTGTGATATTTGCAGACCAGTATCGACAATTTGATCGCGTCCCATATATGACAACAGATACACACGTGCTATTTGGTTGGTATTATAATCAAGTAGTATATCCTCGGATGGTTCCTGTTGTCCGTTTATTCTCAGCGAGACTTCATTAACACCTATCTGATCAAATATCATATGGCTGCGTTCCTGAGAGTTAAATCACTCTCTATTCTGTAGCGCAACAAATATATGACGTGGGGCTGAAGCACCTTGTTTTGATGCCAGGTGCCATGTAAATGTAACATTAATATTAGAATCCATGGTATCTGTGGTCACTGATAACCAGCTTAATAATGATTTTCCTCCATGATCCATAAATGATAGTAGCCTATCTTCTGTTGTGATTGATGGAGTCATTACTTGCATACACAATGATAGTTTTGTTATATTTACTTTATCCTCGGGAGCATTAGCGCCACGCCAGATTGCATCATTATCATTACCCTTTCGCACGAGTGCTACTGTATGCTTCGCTCCATAGATAACTTTCCGGACATTTCTACAGAATCCGAAAATATGATGTAGTGGAATCGCGCATGAAAAATAAGCTGCAACATTTGTTACAATTTCTCCTTCTACTTCAATAAATGCTTCAGCGGGTAGAAAGTATTTACTGGTATCATGAACATGAAGTTCGATTCTTGATCGAATATCTGGTTGTACTGCATGATAAAATAAAATTGATAATAGCGTACAGAATCATCTTTACGCACTGGGGCTTCCATATCAAACGCTGGATCAAGTGTCTGTTTGAACATTTTATTATATATTCCTTGATTTAAATCGTGGCTTTTGTTGTGGTTTAAAGCCACTTTCCGCTAGCATGTAATATTATCTTGGTTGCTGGTCGCCAACGATGCTAATTTTTGATCCACTGCGTTATTTATTATTTTACTAACACTTGCAGGCATCACTTCCGTAGATGGCAACGCCAGTGATGAAATCACTGGTGGTTTTCTTCTTCGTCGAACTAACAACATTAGTTTATCCCTTGCAGCGGAAAATGCTTTCCCGGCAATATTTCCAACAGCACTAATACCCTTATCACGAATAACATCAATAGCTTTCATTGATAATTGTTTTGCTAGCGGTGCCACTTTTGGATCCATTCTTGCAAATAACCCTGCAATGGTATTGCCGAGACCATCACCGTAGTACGCTTTGTAAACAGGCAATCGTGAATTTACTACATATACGCTGGTTGGTTTATCATGGTTGTAGTGTATGATAGTTCTTTTTTAAATTATATTTATCTAATCGTAAAAATCCTGCGGATTTTCATCGTAAACGATTTCCAATCCTACGGATTTTCATTGCTAGCAATTTAAGTGATTTAGCCACTATGATAACCGTGAAAATCCTTTTGATGTTCAACTAGCTCATCAATAAACTCTCGATATGTTTCAATATTCATAATGCCGCCTTGAAATAAACGCATACAGATATCAGCTGCTTCATTAATTATTTCCTGTGAATTATTTCCAGCTCGTTTTCCTCCTATTAGAACTTCTAATCGTGCTATATCGCTAAGAATATTAACAGGACAACGAACAAGACCACTGCCTGATCCACTCTGAGAAAATCCCTTTCCGCTTGATTTTTTAGTGATACCAGTTGCACCTTTTTCAGAATCAGCTTCTGATATTTTCTAGGTGGGGTGGGATAGAAAGGGCGCAACTGGTATCGGTGGTTTTTCTACTTGAGATAACAACCTTTCACGTTTCTCAAATTCTTTATCATTGTGTGGTAGTTGAGACTTACCGATTTTTGACAAATATAGTTTTGTTCTCCAAGTCTCCCTATTAGTTATAGCGTCTTCATATCCTTCATTCATATATTGTTCCCTTTGACCCTTTGGAAATGTATCAACGATAAATTGAGCAAACTTTTTATCAATCTTAAAATTTTGTTAATATCATTTATAACATCACTTTTAAATATCTTTTTAGGGTCAAGATTTTTTCGTTCCATTTTACCCTTTGGTTCTACTTTCTCTTCCTTTCTTGTAATAGCGCCCTCTTCTTCCTCTTCTTTTCTTGCAATAGCACCCTCTTCTTGTTTTTCTTTTCTTGCAATAGCACCCTCTTCTTGTTCAAGTCGTTCTTGTTGGTCTCGAAATCGTAAAGCAGTTACTATATCACCAGGGAGTGTTTTTAAAGATTTCTTTGTTTGTTTAGATCTTTCTATTTTTTCAAGTACAGGAAGAAGAGGTGTTTCTTTTCTTTCTCCTTCCTTAGGGATATCTCCGTATATTGCTCGCTCAGTGGCTGATATTTCCCTTTTGGTTGCTGTGGTTATTGGTTTCAACAGGTCTTCAGTCCCTGTTATAAAATCAGTCTGTAAACTCTGTCTCGCTTGCAGTTTCTCTCGAAAAGAATCGCGGATTGGTATAAATTTCTTAATTGCGACTAATCTTTCACGCGCTAATCTAGTCGTTAGTGCTTCGTTTACCATTATGTAAAAGTCCATAGAATTTTCTAATTGCAAGGCAATTTCCAATTAATGTACAATCTAAAGACAGTAAAGTCACTATTAACCATAATATAATATGTAATGAGAAAATTCTCTAAGTGATTCATGAGGCATACTAATAATAATGAGACAGCAAAAATAATTTGAATGAGAAATCTCTACCAGAAATCCCATGCAAATTCGACTACTTTACTCGATTTGTTTATCAACAGCTGGAGAAAAATGACAAAAAATGACTCAAATGACAATAAAATCAATAAAAAATATTATTTCAACATTTAATAAATAAAATTAAAATCCGTAGACACTTGCTCTCACCCACCGTTATTTACATTAAGAAGCAGAACTTATTCCGTTGGGGTAACCAAACAGGAATTTTCGGTTTGGCAGGTAATATCTCTTTGTGTTATAACTTAAAATTAATTGTGCGTTTGATTTCATGTTGCTGCCCCAATTCTTTTCTGATTTTTCGACAACAGTGAATAATGGGACAAACTTATTGACGTCCTTACAGAATACAAGGGAATCGCGAATATCATTCTGGATTTTCTTTATAAAAGCGTACCTTTTTGGTAAGACGTATTTATTATTCATAGCGCTGTGTTCAATATCTTGAAAATCAGAAAGAATCTGATCATAATTTAATTTATTTGATAATTAATTCCTTGATTTTTTAAATTCAAAATCTCAGTTATGATCTCATTGACATTTTCAGAATTCATATGTGTCTTTCATAGGGTTCTTATTCTTTGCTATTTCTCTCTTCTTTCTCTCTTTGACCCTATGACCGTTTCTTTTAGCCAATAATTCATTCTGAACTATCCTGTGGGGTTACCCTAGTGTGTGACGTAGAGATTTTGCATCCATGCTATTATTTATTTTGGGGGCGCCCATAGACATATCTCCAATTTTCTAAGCGAAACGAAATGTTATAATATTCAGAAGACTGTCTATGTATTTTTTATACCTCCCCTCAAGAATTAATTTCCCAGGGGTGTATAAAATCACACCGTCACGTATTTGACGTATTTGACGTGACGGGAGGTGTACATGAAGTACCTTTGGGCTGGCGCCCCCAATCATATAGAAAAAATCTCTAAATCGGTACCGTCGACAATATGTCTGTAACGAGACGAAACCGCAACGCGTTACGAATACGCTAAATTCGATATATACAAGTATATGCTTTGGAATACGATATATGTGTATCAAGCATAGTTATTCTGTGAAGAAAACCGAATACTTGAAAGAAAAAAAAAGAATACAACTGTTTGTAATACTACATATTAGATTCGTCTTCTTACAAACAGATAATTTTCCCAATTGATTATATCTCCATTGAGAATCATGACAGTTAAAACCAATCAATAGAATTTAATTGGAAAAACAGATTGAAGGTAACTCTTTCATAAGCCGTACACATACCTGCACGAGTTATCTCCCTTTGGTGTTCTCAAATATATGCGAATTGAATACTGTTTTTGAAACACTTTGAAAAAGCCGATCGGGTTATATTCTCTGCAAGGCATTGAATAGAAGGTGAACAAATATCAAAATATCTACCAGCTTCGGCCATTTATTTAAATGTTTTTTCTTCGTTACTTTTTATATTATGATTTTTATTGGCCTGGCATTTTTTTGAGTTTTTCCAGTCTCACCTCGTTTAGTATTCTCACTCTGAGAAAGATCTTGTAGATTATCTAAAGAATTATCGGTTTTAATATTATTTATGTGATCAATAACAAGACCATCCTTGATCAATCCATGAAAACACTCATACACGAAACGATGATTATGATACTTCTTCTTCCCAACATCAAACCTCAAATACCCCTGATTACTCACAATCCCAACTGGGTTCTTCAGTCTGCGGTTTCTAACAATACCGTCACGAGACGCTTCATAATTGGTAATCACACCTACCCCACATTGTATGCGAGGTAAGGGCCCATAACACCCGTTACGAACGCTTTGTAAATGATATCCACAGAATTACTTTCTGCATGATTTGTTACATGCGGTTACTGATCCTATCATAAGCCATTTGCAATAGTTCATTATATAATAATTTTTTTTAATTTAAATACTTGTTTTAATTATATTATGGAGGATTTCGAGAGATTAGCGAAAATTACGCCTTGGAAAAATGCCAAATTCAATCTCGATAGAGTCTCCGTAGATGTACCAAAGGGTCTAATAAGTGATAGAAGCATGATAGGTAAAATCCGTGATTGTTTTAATGAATTCAAGCGCGATGGAGCATCTCACTGTTGGTCAACATTTCGAATCGATGGTGACGTTGATGCTACCATGAACGACGAAAGAGCAGCCGCGATAACCTCACATCTTGACAACAAAAAGTACCTTTTTTAGAGTGAAATTCATTATCCGTTCAGAAACGGGAAATGGGATTATTCGAGATAAATTTGAACCAATCTTGAAAGATAAAAGAACTATCACTTTGAGTCATGATTCCAAACCAGGAATTCTGACTGGGATTGACAAACCTTATTACGAAAGGTCTTATCCTGTAACAGCAGTTGTTTATGGAATATATTCGTTAAATGATAAACCGAGTATTGAAAAATTAAAACCAATGAAACTGTCACCGTTGACTTCGTCAATGATAAATTGTGTAGCAGAACGAATAACAGAACACTTCACAAATGCATTGAGTGGAAACAAATTGACTGATCTAAGACATAAAAAAATAAATGAATGGGAATTAACAGTTAGGAAGAACGGAGCAACGATTGAAGATATAGCCAAATTAGAAACATCATTAAGATTCCCAATATCAGTAACGACTATAACAGGTAAAGTATTATATGAACCGAAATATAAGTTGAGAGGAGCTCCAATCAAAATTATTGATCATAACGAACACGCGTGGACACCTGCAGTAACACTATTTCCGCGAGATAGAACAATAAAATATTACACGGGAAATTTATTTGATTTTATTTATCAGTTAAGTAAAAACGATCCTGTGTCAGTGTGGTTACTTCACAGTTTTGAAGACGAAGGGGTAAATTCGATCAATTTGTAAGACCCAATGGAGAATTATACCGTACTGAAGCCCTGTACAACGAGATGAAAAAACTAGCTAGTTGTTTTTCAACGGAAGACAACGAACAATTATTAACAAATTGTTTTACAATTCCGTCGGTTGCAGCTCATTTTGCGAGAAAGAAGACTATGTGGAAACCAACAAGAGCTACATTTCTAACAGATATCAAATCAAGTTGTATCGAATATAACCACGGTGGATATTGGAATACAAAATATGACCCTGAAAGTATTATTTTGGTTGATATGGTCGCCTGTTATCCTGGGAGTTTTCTCGGGTATGGAGAGTGTTCTAAGTACTTTAAACGTTTTGGACACCCCACACATGAAATGACTCGTGTTGCGATTAATGGACCACGTCTACAACAATAGCCGAAGTTTCGATTCATATCTACATAGCACCAATAATGTCCATTTTCTCCTTCCTCATAGTGCATGCCACAATGATGGTCTTCAAGACATGGTCTTCCTGACACATCCTTTCCTCCAAGACCACCACAATACTGCCATTTATTTCCAGATGGACAATATTGGTACTCCTCATCTTTAAATCTGCAAAAATCAGTACAACAGTAATCCCAAACGTTGCTGTACTCCGTGTAGCACCAACTATATTTGGTTCCCTGATGATATCCGCACTCGTTGTCATGCCGACATTTGGTATTGCCTGCCGTAAAATCTGTTGGTATTAATTCTGCCGCAACAGGAACAAGTACTAGAAGTAACCAGTTTATCATGTTTCAGGGTTATACCTATAAAAAAACAAATACGTATATATATATATATATATATATATATATATATATATATATAAGCATTACACATATTAACCTGAAATACAGCATAACGTATTGATTATTGCCATTAGAGTTCTGAACTTGAAAGCTCATCTTACTGCTTCACTTGATAGTCCAATGCTGGATTGAGAATGTAATCTTGATTACAGGTCAACTGGATCAGTTCAAGTTGTTATCTGCTGTCCCTATCTCTGTGTCTTTTATATCAGGAAATATACAAGTGTCCGTTGTCTAACAACGTAGGTTCATTTGTGTTAAGTCTTACTTGGAACGTGTGAAAAAATCACTATTCCTAGTTATACACTCTCTCCCAAATTGGTCACCTTTTGGTAGGAAGATATCTTTCCACGCCTATGTGTGGTCAGCGGTTCTTGTAAAAGCACTTCAATTTTCATTCTGTATCATGTGTTTCAGTGGTTGTCATTCAAGGAATATTCTTGGATTCGTGCATCCTGCACTTTTCACCAAGCATTCAAGGATCGTCATTGAGAGCAACCCTGTGATATAAATGTATTACATTGTGAAGTGTACCGATGGATCATCATTCCACCAGTTCTTTGGGATTTTCAAGTGTCATTTATGATTCTGAAATGTCCTCAACGATTGTTATTCCAGGGGTTTTCTATCAAGGAGGAGCTGTAAAGATGTGAAGTGTGGTCGAGAAGTTTTTCGATTCCAGGTGTTCCTCTGATTGTGAAGTATAGTCAAATAGTTTCATTCCATCGCAGCTTTATCATAGGCAAGTGCGGTCCAATATTGTTATTTAATATGGGAAAATAAATAGGAAGATGGGCCCGTCATAGCAATTACAGCCGTTCTTTAAGATTCAGCGTGGTCATCCTGATTCAAATCCTGCGATTCAAGCTGAATTATGTGAAGTTTTTGTTTGATTAGGAATTGCGCGGCTTTGTCTTAATCCCAAGTTGGATACATTTTGAAGTATTCTCAAAAATTCTTAGTCATGTGCGGTAATAAACACAAAAAGAAAGCGACGATAGTAATTCTGGGAATCCTTCGTCAAAGAGAAATGTGGTCAGTTGTCATATTTAAAATTAACAAATGGCAGTGATGTAAGTCAAACGATTTGTCACACTTTGTAATTCATAAGAGTGGCTCCTGCAATTTTTTGAAGATAATATTATTGGTCTTGTTATTATTATTGTTGTTGTTATTGCTAATATTTTTAATGTGGTGGTAATATGAAAAATATTTCGTTTTCGTTTCAAATGACGTAATATATCATAACTGGTAAATTTGTTTTCAGCCAGAAAATATACAAGTGTCCGTTGTCTAACAACGTAGGTTCATTCGTGTTAGGTCTTACTTGGAACGTGTGAAAAAATCACTATTCTTAGTAATGCACTCTCTCCCAATTGGTCACCTTTTGGTAGGAAAATATCTTTCCATGTCTATGTGTGTTTAGTGGTTCTTGTAAAGGCACTTCAATTTTCTTTCTGTATCATGTGTTTCAGTGGTTGTCATTCAAGGAATATTCATGGATACGTGCAGCCTGCACTTTTCACCAAGCATTCAAGGATCGTCATTGAGAGCAACCCTGTGATATAAATGTATTACATTGTGAAGTGTACCGATGGATCATCATTCCAACAAATCTTTGGGAATTTCAAGTGTCATTTATGATTCTGAAATGTGCTCAATGATTGTTATTCCAGGTTTTTCCTATCTGGGAGGAGCTGTAAAGATGTGCAGTGTGGTCGAGAAGAGTTTGTATTCCAGGTGTTCTTGTGATTGTTTAGTAAAGTCAAATAGTGTCATTCCATCATCGGCAAGTGCGGTCCAAAATTATTATTTAATGTGTTCTCGCTCAAACTGCATTATAGCTAGCTTTAGCTCCTAGAGCAATTATACGTATTAATAGTCCAATACATTTCGAGAATACTTACCAATGAAAATACATAAACAACTAATATTACATCGCAAAATATTTCTCCCAGATATTAATTTTAGCTAAAGGGAGCTAAGCCTTGTAAACCGACATATGTAACTGTCGGACACTTTTAGCTGCCGTTATATACAATATTTGGCGGCAAAGTCTAAGAATACATCAATTATTACTATAGCAGAAGGAAAACTCGCTAAGCATTGTCGAAGAAAGATTTTACAAGGAAATGTGTATATCTTCTTTAAATACATCACGCAATCATAATGCCTTTGGAGATTAGACAAGACACGGTAAGAGGTACATCTCCGAGCTCCTAAGGGATGCGAGTCAGATTCTAGGTAACCTGACACAAGTGAAGCCGCATCTTAAGGACCTGTCGTTCAACCTGTAAGGGCGACCTCTTGAGCTGCATTTATAGGTCCTACCAGATTGAAATAGGTTCTCTATGATATAAAAGTAAGAGAATGTGGACCCTGTTCTCCATCCCACAGCCTGATTGATGTCAGTTAACGAACAGTTTTTGTCGAATATTCTAGCCTGTGATCCGAAATGCGTATGCTGAACTAATAATGCGCTTTATCCAAGAAGAGATTCTCCGTTTTGATACCTTCTCATGCCCTTTCCTGAGAAAAAAGAATGATAACCCTTGACGCAAAGGCTCTGTTCTATTACGTTACCACTTGGAAGCCCAAATTTGTATGTGGCCTTTATCTGATTTGTCAACTAGACAGAACTAGAACGCTTTGTTCACCCGAAACACAGAAGTTGGCGTACAGACGCTGCGAATGCCGTGGAACAGAAACTCACTAATATGTAACCATTAGTAATGGCATTGCACATATATTAGGACTTTTCATACGCGCTAGGGAATTGCGCATACATAAAATAATTACAGCTCAAACTGGATGCAAAGACTCGTAGGCTTCCCGTGCATGTACCAAAATGTGCGATGACTGATGACGAAGTGTTAGCAAACCATAAAGGCGGAACATTATTCAGATAGAGAAAACGTTTGAAATATAGACGGGGTATACTTTCCTTAGAAGTGAGAAACTCCTCCAACTTCTAATGGTATAACTTCGACTTAGATTCTGGGATTTTCGACGTTTCACGTGACGAGAGTACTACTTGGCACTAGGGGAAGTATTAACTGATGCATTCTTAGACTTTGCATTCATGTCTTATAAGAGATCACTCCGCCCAACTGCCACATAGGTCGGCTCACATTTTTTTGTAGCTACCTGTACATAAAGATGGTATCTGGGAGGACCGGATTTGCTATGTAGGAGTAATTCTCCTAATGTATTTTCATTGGGTAATGTATTTAAAGAAGACAGAAGCAGCATTGCTTAAGAATGCCAACACGGTCTAAATGTAGACTTTGGCCCAGTTAGAATCGTCCAACACATCCCTTGGTGTGTTCCACAGAACTATCTCTAAGTGTAGGTCACTCAGCATAACAATATCCATTGTCATGCTGGCCATTACTAACCAACTGGACACCCAAGTATTCAGGCCCTACGAAGAGTGGGGCGTGATTATGAAACACTTTGCCACTGGTAAGGTTTGACACCCCAAGATTGCAAAGGTGATACACGACCTGATTTTGACCATTGTATCAATCGGATGATACCTCGCACAAAGATCCCTTTGGACGTCACATGCGTTCCAATAAGAATGATTTATTTCCAACTGAAGAATTGAAAACCTCAGCAAGCGGGTCAACATTCAAATCGGAATAAAAAAATCAAGGAAGCTAGAGCATTATACATGTTGCTTTACAACGTCATGGCTCAATATCAAAGATGACAGGTTTTCATGCTACCCGAAGTGTCCACTATGCGATGATCTGTTGACAAACGGACTGGCATGACAGTATTCGTGTTCGACTCCTTTGACTATCATAACAGAAGTCGGATTCAACATATTCTACTACTCTGACCATCTATCTGCAGAAAATAAGACATACTAAACGCGAACTTGAAACCTATGAAATAGCGATGCAACACATAATATAAAAGCTTATCTTTGTTGATTGTTTTCAAAAGCAAGGGTGTTAAGATATATCCAACATTTGATTCAACATTACTTAATTTTAGAAATTAGGAAAACTTGTATCTAAAATGTTTCTTTTTTTAATTATTTTCTTTCAATTTAAATTAAACACCACTGTTGCTGTCATCCATCATGCACAATAAATACTTTTCTAGTCTCCACATACAAGGTTACAAACTTAATTATCAAAATCCCCTCTTCCACAAACAAGAAGAAAACATCTTATCTTTCCTAATTTCTCTTCAACAAAATTAAGTGATTTTCTGGCAACATAAAAAATAAATTAGAGCATGGTCTGAATGATCTGATATGCTGGAAAATCATTTACAATAAATCAAAAGTTTATTCTTTTGCTAGGGAAAAAATTGACAGGAATCAAATTAATTAGGTTTAAAAGTGACAGAGTCTGACACGAGTGGCTGCATTTCTGGACGCATTCTCTTCCACGAATCAGAGTCTAATTCAAATTTTAAAAAAACGGAAAACATATAAATAAATACAAAGCTACTCGTGTAAATACTTTCACTATTGGTTATTACAAGAATACAAATTCCAGACTCTTGCGGATGTGGTATGTCTTTTATTAGTTCGCGCTTTAGCGTTAGCATCGATGGCAAAATGAGTGGGCTTCGGTCAATGTAAGTCAAGTTTGATTCACATTAAACACCTTGTCAATCCGTTTGTGTTTAAATATTGTTGATTTGCTTGTATTCCTCTTTTGAATTAGAGAAACTTATTATTAATAAACATGTTGATTTTCCAAGAGAGAAATTGTCTTATTTTGAAATCCAAACGGACTCGCCATCCATATTGGATACCGTAGCAATCAGAGGACTGGGAGAAGGAGGCAGACGAGCCTAGTTTTAGATACGTGGTCTCCACAGAACGTAACGGACCAAAAAAATTCACCTCCGCACCCCTCAATTGTCTAGCCTTATCAAAGTTGACAGCTTTATAAATTACAAAATCGAATGATGAAAAGAAACTTGCATCATCAACAATTATACACCCATCTATACAAGCAGTCCTAGAATGAAAATAAAATCACCAAGTAACTAAGCAGTACATTTCATTTTCAGTGTCGCTGAAAATGTCAACCATATTGATTTATACTATGTTAATAACATTATTGGACCTCTAGCATTATACAGGTGAAACTTACGGAGATATAAAAGAACTTCATACAACCTAGCATGACATCATGCTGAACCTGAAATATTTAAATAATTACTTGTTAGTAAGAAATCAGTAGTAGAATTTACTCCGCGTACATATGTTTCACTCAGTTCCGCATTGCCCAGTAAGCATAATATGCACGTGATTTTGGGAGCCAGTTCAACTGGGGGACCAGAAAAAAATTTTAAATTAATTGTTGATGATAAACGTGAATGAATTATGTATGGCAATTTCGAACTGTAGCAATATATTCATCTGGAATGATGGAAACACTTGTATATACCCGCCTTTTAATCTTATAACAATGTTTGTTTTCTTCTTTTAGTTTCACATTTTGTAGGAAAGGTGGGGGTGGGCGGATGTAAAGTCTTAATATGGCACTAGTTTCACTGAAAGAAAATGACGTTTTGCACCACGGAAGTATAGTCTTGAACAAAAAGCAGTGATCATACAAAACCACATTTCCATACTTCAGCAAAACAAATTATTGTAAAGCATACTATACTGAAATAAAATCAAAATTACACAACTTTGTTTACACTCCGCATATTCCAAGAAAAGAGGTTTACATAACGATTGTGTAATTTTAAGTATTGTCTGTGCATTACTGATTTAATTTTAAGTGTATTTATGAAATTACATTAATTTCTATAATCAATAATATTAAACTGGAAACCGTTTTAAATTGTTTTTAATTTTTCATTACATGCATTATTGTAATGTAAGTTTATTCACTATAGAAGATGGTTTTTTACATGCTGAACTTGATTCAAGTTGAGTGATAGGTAAACATGTTTTAAGTTTATTTTTGAATGATTGGTTGTAGTCAAGGTCAAGATGAGACTAGCGATGAAGTAAGCAAGAATTCCCTTATTTATTCCCAGCTTGTGCAGTTACCAGAGCTACGGCAAAGAAAGTTCTTGAGAACGATTGGTCTTGAGGACAGATCTTCGTTAGCTGACACATCAATTGGTCACGCTTTTGATGAGGTCACTTTCACTACTTGTTTGTTTTGGATCAATCATAACGTATTGATCACAGTGATCCTCTTTTAATTATCCATTCTCTTTATTCTAATCAGGCGGAGAAACGGCAATCACTTGGCGAACAGGAAAACGATATGTAGATATCATGTTTGTTTCATAGGGCCATTACTAATACTGAAGTCTCTGAAATACCTGTCTGTTATTTCATTAAAAGTGAAATTCTTATGATAAAATGGAGACCTCTCGAGGTACCTGCTATCAAATTGTAGTTCCAAAACCTACAGAAAGGAAATACTTAGTCTGGCCATTGAAACTCCTTTGGCTGGTCATTTAAAGATTAATAAAACTTATCCCAAGATCATGACTCATTTTTATTAGTCAAAAATCAAAAGTGATGTTGCCAAATACTGTAAATCTTGTCATATCTTGTCAAATGGTAAGAAACTTAGAAGACACCTAAGGCTCAACATACTCCTGCAACTGATTTGACGAACTATTGAATAGAATTATGGTAGACTATGTCGGTCTCTTAGTTAAGACTGTCAGGTAACCAATACCTATTGACCATTATGTGTGCGTCGACACATTTTCAAGAGGTAATTCCTTTGAATAATATTAAAACTTTGATATTTATAAAAAAAAAAAAAAAACATTAATTTAATTTGGCCTTCCTAAATTTGTTCAATCGGGTAGTAAAATGTCAAATTTTCGGTCTAAAACTTTCCAGTCTATTGTTCGTGAATTTGGCATTCAGCAGCTCATGTCAAAAGTGAAAGTACGGTTTGACAGTCGGATAATGCTTCAGAATTTTTATTAGGTTAGATACGGGCCATACAAAGTTAAAAAGAAAATGAATGAGGTAAATTATAATATTAATGCTCAAGTGATCTAAATACATTATAGGAGTATAAGTGAATTGAAAGAGATAGCAAGGTTGAACATGCAATTAACGTAGTTGTACCTGCCCCACCTAGTGATTTTTTTGTTTTGTTTTTTAGGCTTAACGCCATTTTTCAGCACAATATAGGCTATATATGGCGGCCAGTATTAATGGTTGGGGAAGAACCCGGAAAAATCCCGGAAAGAACCACCGACACACGAGAAGCTACTGGCAAGCTTTCTCACTTGCCCACATTTGCCGAATCTTAGATTCGAACCCACGCAGACAGAGGTGAGATGGCAGTGATCCGTAATGGACAGTGCTTTAGATCACTCGCCCCTTCCCCCACCTAGTGAAGATTTAAGTAAAGGAATATCAACGGATTCTACTGATATTGGAGTGACAAATCTTCCGAATTCAGAAATTAAGAAAGCTCTAGAGCAGATTCTTTCACTTTTGCAAGAGCAAGACTGAAATGAACTCAAGCAGTTATTAATTGAATATGAGCACTTTTTTTTCCAGATGTTCCTACAAGGACAAAGAAAATTTTCCATGACGCTGAAATTGTAGATTCCTAACCTGTGAAACAGCACCCATACAAGTCGAATACTCTCAAACATGAATAATTTGGTAATTCAGTATTTGCTGGAGAATGATTTCATATAGCCCAGTAAAAGTGACGAGTTTATCGTGCAAACTTGTTTCAAAACCAGATACAATTTTCCGTGTGTGCACTGATTATAGGAAAGTGAATAGTGTGACAAAGACAGATTACCATTACCAAGAATCAATGGGTGTATTGATAAGATTGGAAATGCCAAGTATGTCCCCAATTGACCTTCTGAAAAGATTTTGGCTAATTCCACTAACGAAAAGAGCAAATGCAATGTATTCATTCGTGACTCCAGATGGACTTTACCAATATAAACTAATGCCGTTTTGGATGAAAGGGTCGCCAAGTACTTTTCAACATCTCAATAATATGATGACCTCTGATCTTGATAATTGTGATGATTACATCGATGATATGTCATCATCTACAACGACACCTGGAAAGAACATTAGCAACAATTCGGAAATTCTTTGACAGACTCAACGATGCAAATTTGACAATTTGTCTAAAAGTGAGTTATGTCGTGCTAGTCGAGCTTTTCTAGGACATATTGTGGGACATGGACAAGTTAAACCTGTAGATGCTAAGGCCAAGGCCATCAATGAATACCCTGTGCCTGTTTATATAAATTACAGCTATTAAGGTGGAGTTTGTTGTTACAGGAATATATTCTTGACATAAGGCACATCAAGAGAAACGTTAATTTAATAGTAGATGCACTTTCCCGTATGTGCAAATGTATTATTTCATGAACACTATTTGTAATTCATAAGAGTACTTCTAATGATTTTCTTAAACGTAGAGTATAATTAATCGGTGGTAAAATTAAAGCTTTATCAAATATATCTCTTTTCTTATGGCACAAGTGTTAGGTATATCTGGTTTGATATATATATTTGTTTCAGTTTAATATTGTTTGTCAGTTTTAAATTCTTTATTTTTATTTTTCATTACATGCTATTGTAATGTAAATTTATTCACTAGAGATTTTTTTTTTTTCGAAAATCAGTTGACCGCTATATTCATCGCAATATGGTGAAATTTAAGTAACTGCGTATTAGAATACGATATAATCTTTGTTTTAGTGAAATATAATCAATTCTGGGCTTTTACAAAATGACCTTAAGTAGTTTTCTTTTGTAGTCAAGTTATTGAATCCATGTTAACATCTTATGTTCATTTGGATGTTAAAGGTTTAATTCGTGTCTTTGGAAATATTTGATGTTATCATACGTTCTTGTTCAAAGACATTTTATCAAAATTTTATTCGGATTTCCATCACTTCTACGGAGTGTTAAATCTCTTGATTCTACAAGGAACTGTAGATAAATACAAAACAGACGTCGACATAGGTCGTCGTCTTCCATCTTGGATTTTCCAACAGGACTCGAATTTGAATATGAATAATTGTTAAACTGTAAGTTCTTTTTCATTTTTGCAATCCTCTTCCATGGAAATAAATTTTTTGTTAGATTTTTAAAAAAGCTTGTTTTTACTCTGTCTTTGTTATCGTTTATTACAGCCTAAACTCCTAACAATCTCTCAATATATTTATACTCCTGTTGACTTGAACTATTCGTTATTGCGATAAGATCAGAATCAGAATCATTTCTATTGTCGTGTTCAGTTTTCTGTGTGGGTGGAATTATTTATTCAAATCATAATTATGAGGAGTGCTCAAGAATATTCTTTGACAGACACATTAATTTGGAATTATGGTGACTAAAGACAAGGGTATGATGGATTATAACTGATTAATTGGAAGACTGTAATCACTTCATGACACTTCGTGCCACTAGTACATTAGTACATTCAAGACTACAGGTACATCGACACCTTTGGTGTTGAATCTTATTTTGAAAACCAGTGGAATTTGATTAGAACTTTTTGGGATGTTATTTTAGTAATAACAAAAATAACAAATTTATAGATGGTAATTTGTAGCAATAACAAAGTTCTTTATATATTTTCACTTTATTATATTCTAAACAAATAAATTATATGTTGAATTTTACAAAACGTGTTTGTTTCCGCTCTTTTCTGGTACTTAGTTTAAGACCATCGTGTGTGTGTGTGTGTGTGTGTGTGTGATTTGGACTTTTAACGTAGTTTTAACCGTTTTCTTTCAGTTACATCACTACAATGTATGCAGTGTGGCAGTTTATAGTCTTTGGTATGGCTAGGCCAGGGTTTGAACCCGCAACCTCCGGCCTCCGAGGCGGACACTCTAAACACTTATGCCACGGAAGCGGTCGTCATGCTTGGAAAAAAAATCAAATGGTAGATACTGGGTTTTATATGTTTGGAAAGTAATCAAAAAATGGCGTTGGATAGTATATGTATATGGTGTGTGGATAGTAAGAAAAAGCATGATGTAATAGTAGATCAATCAAAAAATAGGATGCAGTACTTATAGATGGTATGTTTGTATGGTAGATTTGATGTAGGAAGTTAGGTCAAAATTTTAACATAACATAACTTCCATCAACAACATCAATTCAATTTTAGTATTTGTATTAAGTCGGTAATAAGTAACTTCTACAACAAATTAAACTGAGCTATTGCGAACTTGTCCCACTGACTATACAATTGCAATAATAAAGAACCTGAAACATCACTTTTAAAAACCACGAATCACTTCTTTTACCGTGGTGTGTGACAGTCGATAAGACATTTTAATTTAATTACCTAATTGTGTTTTCTTCAGTCCAACACCAAAAGACACGGAACTTCTTTTGCACCTTAGCCTATTGCACGATTTACTGAATGCTTCGATAAAACTCTTAAGTACATACCAACATTAACCAATCAGAATTTATATTTTTTAGTTCATTCAGTACGAAACTCTACTCACACGCTTATTTTCAGTTTCCCGAAGTTCCACTTGGTTAGATTTCCTTCACTAATCCGAACGATGTGACTGATCAACCACCTTCGCCGGGAAACATGACGACCGAGTTGGAGTGGCGACGAAAATGGTTACCGGATTTAAGAGCATGTCCCTGGCACCCATTAGAAATACATGGACGCCCATTTCTGATCAAATGGTTTTTCACAGAGTGTTCGTATGAAATTATCCTAACTGATTTCGTTTCATTCTGGTACGAGGAAGTAAAAGACGATTCCCTAACAGATCGAGTCAAGGTAAGATCAACGCCATCGAAACATTTTTTTCCCATTATGGGCTCTGCATAAAATTCACATATTCTGCAACTGTCTGAAACCGAATCCAATTTACCTAACCAACATGTCTTCGAAATTTTACCCATGCAGAATAAGGAACGATTCTCCCAACTCCTTTGATATTCAGTCAATTTATTACTGCATTGATGAAATTTCAAAGATCTATGCATATCGTTCTGCTTACAAGCAAAAAATCACACACACCCCAATTTTTTTAAAAATGTATTCTTAGTTTTAATTTTACTGCCAGCGTTTTCATGTTAGGTTTCTTAGTTTCACTAACAAGCGGCTTGCTTATTTATGCCGCCACTGTACGGTGATGCGAATTCCCGAGTTTCTGACTGACTCGGCAATAAAAAAAAATAACTGACAAAATATCATAAGAAGGGACGGGAGGATAATATGAAATTTTGACTATATAAAAGACAATCATAATAGTAATAATAAGTGACAATCATTCATAGAAACATGTCTCTATCGTGGCAACCAAGAGAAAGTCTGATTCACCAAGAACTGGGCATATTTCATTGCCAAACACAAAAACATCGCTGACAGGTGCTTGATAAATCTGACTTTCTCCTCGTTGCTTGACAGCGACAGGATTCTAGTCATTTTTCTCAAAATAAAACTGTTGAGAATGAGGTATTGTGCCATTTCTTTAAAAACATTTGCGTGACTTTCGTGTAATTGTTCACATTTGTTGTACATCTGAAATCTGTTGTTATTTATGTCTACTGGACATCTGATGCCATGGATAAGTATGTAATCAATGCAAATTTCATCTGGATTGTCGGTGAGAATAAAGTCTGGTTTGTCGGTGCGATTACACACTAACACGTGCGTGAAAGTACATGTCAGCCACAGTTTAAACAAAACCTGGCGTTACATAGATAAAAATGCACAACAAAGTTTTTAAGTCAACACCTGTCAGTTGCGAAGTCACCAGCAAACGTTAAAATCCTTAATATACAAGGTAAGCACATAGGTGGCGCTATACAGAAAATGACCGAAAACCTCGAAAAACACGATAAGAAAGAACCCTCGAATCTTATGAATCTACCATAATACATGTAGTACCAGTAACATTTCTGAAGACACCAATCTGCACCTCTCTGTATTTCCAGTACAGTTAGCTTGTCCTACTTTTGTATTCCTAATGTTCAACTTACTGCAGCCATAATAAATAATGGATCATTTTCATCTCAACAAATCTCTTAATCTGTCACTTACTGACTTACTATCACGAACACGAAGACTGAGCAAGTACTGGGCCGGAAGTTGCCTTATGCATTCAGATAGTCTTGGATTTCACCATTGATCGAACGGTATGTTCAGAAGAACCTAAAATCTGCTATAAATATTGTTTATGTACGACTCGCGGTACTAATTTAGTTTCCATAGCAGACCTATGCAAACACCATGATATTAAAAATTCAATAAGTTTACATTTCTGATTGCTTATGATTAAGTCTATATTTATCAGTATAGATGAAACCAGGATGTCGGCGTTTGTGTAGAGATAAAGATACTAGCCGCGGAATTTTCTGGATATACATGCGTTTGAAACATGTGCTTTTTATTCCGAACCAAAGAGTCCAGTACACATTTCAGTGAGGAGTGTTGCAAACTGACGACTGATTTAAGGACTGAAATTCCATCAATAAAACGTCTCTATTTTTTTTCAGTCACAGCTAGTATGAGAACTAAAATGATTTTTTTTTTACTTTACAAAAATCAAAATCTATCTTACATCTTTAATAAATCCTAGCCAAAAAAACTCGTATATACTTTAGTTTATGTTCAGCCGGAAATAAAACACAATTTTACTATATATTCTCTACATTTGTTTCTGAGTACTGACTTTTCTACTGAGATAATCATTACAAATCATGTTAATCGCAAATACCTTCAATGATGACTTAACAGTCAAGTGCTTGTCAAAGACTGCGGCATATATTTTGAGAGACTGTACCATAAACTAAGCAGCATGTAAACAGAACAGTTTTCACTTCCGGTTCATCATCAAGGCCTTACTACTCACCATGCACTGTCGCCTAAATAAACAGACAACCACTCCCTGAGCTCATATTCTCAAGAATAAACAATTACCTTTAAATCCCTACAAAACATGCAGAAATCTAACTATTCTATCACCACCAAAATGAGAGGGAAAAAATGTTCTAAAATTATGACTAGAACTATGTGGGTACTGAACCAGAACTACTGACCCTGAACTATTAATTGTGGCAGGATTCCAACCATTTCTAGACTGGTTGCCATTTTTCCATACATTTTGTACTGTGTGTCCTGTGATATGGGTATATGTTGGCAGTAAAAACAAATAATGTTGAGCTGGATTTCTTTGTTGCTGAAAAACGATCTTGTTGCACTGTAATATACCCTTAAAATTCGTCCATATTGTGAACAAGTTTCAGAAATGGATGAACAGTTATGATATTCAAGCAACATCCCATTTGTTTGTATGACTGAACCAATTTTATGAACAATTATCAATCAGAATAGAAAAATGCACAAAAACCTTTGATATTCTTTCATAAGTTTATTTCTAACCAGATTCTTGCCAGAGCTCCCAAACACTGGAAGGTTATTGTTGTTGTGAATCTAGGTACTAAAAAAACTTATAACATATTCTGAGTTCTGTGTGCATTTATTATAATCTGTTAATGTAAGCAGAAGTGACAAATGTTATAATTCCAGATTGAAATAAAGGAATATATGAAAATCCACCAATCTTTTAAATATACTTACCAAATCCCTTAATGTCATATTCATATTGTGGAATGTGCTCAGACCAAATCCTTTAATGTCATCGTGTAATGTGATCTGACCAAATCCCTTAATGTCATCGTGTAATGTGATCTGACCAAATCCCTTAATGTCATGTGGTGTGATGTGCTCTAACCAAATCCTTTAATGTCATATGGTGTAGAACTTTAAAGAATTACATGTACCAGGCATATGGTAAATCCATAATTGATAAGTCGATGGGGGGGGGGGGTGTATCATATCCCAGTAAGCTTCATCTACAATTCTTGGTATCAAAGCTAAATATGAATTCCTGTTACATCCTGAGTTTACTTTTTTCTTCCTCCATCCTTGGTGACTATAATGGTGGGGATGATCCTTTATATATGTGTGTGTAGATATATAGATCTAAGACACATGGATCCTTTATATATGTGTGTGTAGATATATAGATCTAAGACACATGGATACTTTTCATTCATATGATGCAGTGGACACTAGCTTTTGAGGGCTCAGTCACCTTGTTCTAAACTTTAATAGTATACAAGTACTAGTACTTACCATTTTTGCCCTTGAGAGCATGTCTGGTTGATAAGGCCACTAGCTTACTGTACATGGTGGCCTTTACTGGAACAGTGTAGATAAATAAACCCATCTTAGATCCTCCTATCACATGATTCCACTTTTCTTTTACATTTACAGACTGTCAAAGTTGTTGACACTGTAAAAGAATTTTCACCATATTTGAATTGAAACTTATTTTCTTGTACACTTTTACAACATAAAACAATATTGAAAAACAAGAAAGCTGGTTACTTGACATCATTATGTAAGGCAGTCGAACATGAAGCTAGAGACAAATCATCTTGCAGCATTTTTTACATTGACCAGTTTGTCACAATGTTTTAGAATAGACACATCCTTATTACTTGGCAAATATCCTTTAATTTTACAAAGAAAATTAAAAACTTTTGAAAATTATTGGTTTTTTAATGTCTTAAAGTTGAAGACAATTATAGTAAAACTTAGCTTGAAAAACTACCTGCCTTGAGAGATTCTCAATGTACAGATTTATTGATTATATAGCATTATGATCTGTGTTGTATTAGGAGACCATGAGTTTGTGGCAATATGTGTCTTTCAAGACATGTTTAAATCTACAGTAAATTAAATCCAAATCTGCATGTAAATCAGACTGTACTATGAAATGGATCAGCTGCTAGAATGACAGAATTTGATTTTCATCCTCATCATTTAATAGACTGTCCTCCAATAACACTGTTCCATGTGGATGAGTAAGTGTTGTGTATTTGTTAAATCACCATTGTGCAGGCCTACATTTCACTTGGCAAAATGTTTTCTACAATGTCACTATTGTTCTTGGCTTGTAAATGCTGGGACTTCTAAAATCTCTGATACAAGTTTTACATAATTCCATAAATGTGAATACATGTATTAAACTCTCTGCATCATCCAGACATTCTTTATTCTTTGCTTGGAAGCATTTACCATTTTTCTTTTGTCAAGGGCATTGCTTCAGCTTCTCTCCCATGATTGGAATTCATGTAAAATGGCTAACATCAGAGGCATAACTAGGGGTGGGTGGTGGGCAGGGGGGACAGATATCTCAGGGTGCGAGACTAGTGGGGGCTTCAAGATGGGCTTTAAAATAGGTTGTATGTGGAATAATGGGTTTCAGAATTGAAAGGGGGGGGGGGGGTCATAAAAATGAATCTTGTCCCCGAGCTCCAAACACTCTAGCTACACCATTGGCTAACATGGACACTACAATTATCCAATAAAAATGATTTGTAAGCATTGTTCAGGTATCATCATACACAATTGGGACCAATGTAAAATGGCTTGTAAGAATTGTTCAGGTATCATTATACACAGTTGGGACTAATGTCCCAATGCAGACATTGTAGCAATATGACTGAAAAATTGTTAACATTGTTAAAGCTACGTTAAAAATCCAAATCACACAAAACACAAAAGAATTTATCTTTTACTTTCAAAGAGTTATAAAAATGGCAATTGAAAAGATTTCTGAACTTGTTTGAAACAACCCTTCTGCCGTGCACATTTCAGATCGTTCTTTCTTTGTTGCCCATAAAGCTTTAGCATAGACAACATACTGGAGAAAATCAGTATATGAATGAGCAATAATGGTTGTGAAAATGTTTTTCACAAATATTATTGTATACATCCTTGACCTTCCACAGCATAGCATATCCCATATGTTTCTGACTTGCATAATGACATTTCAAGCTAAATCATCAATAACATAATATTTAGACTGCTTTCTGTGGATTGTATATTGTCTTGAATATGTTTGCCCAATGGTTTACAAAAAGAGACAATCTAATAAAGCGGTACTATCCAGACTCAACGATGCCCACCATTATTTCCCCTTGACAGGATCACCAGATTTTTTATGAACAAAATTTTTGTGCACACAGAAGTTAAAATATTCATGTTACCAATTCTATTCTTTAAAAACAAATTAATATTTACATTAGTTTAATTTTCGAAACACAAGTATGTATGTTTTTAACAGTAAAGAATAACTTGCAGAAATCTGGCAGTAATAGTTGCTAACTTACTCAGGAAAGGGTTAATGTTCAATCAGCTGTTAAAAGACATGCCTGTGATTTATTAATGTCCAAGAATTTTATTTTTGTCATTGCAATTGATATCAAGACTTGAAGCCTACATTTCGCCTTAAAAAAACATAATACATGTACACTGTAATGGAACAAACTTTGACAAGGTCAGGAAGCATCTCAAAACGGACAGTCATTTAATGTTACTCTAACAATTACAGGCCAAAGTTGTTTTTGCTTTCCTAATAGAAGAAGGTGAAGTTTACATTTTTAGGCGACTTAGTCACCCACTTTTACTGGTAGCATGACCCCTGTGTAAACTTAAATTGTTTGCCTTGTGTCTAGTAAGTACCTATTATGAATATAAAGGGATGTCTGGGTTCATTACCGTGCCTTTATCCTACCAGATTTTCACTAGGGTCCCAAGGGTAGGGGATGCAGTATTTACCCACCTTTCAAATTGGAGGGACAAAGCATTTTACTCTTGCAAAGGAAACTTGTTTTACAGTATGGACAAGTAGTGTGGAGAATCTTGTTTGCTTGACTGTTTTGCCACTTTAACATTTGTCATCTGTACTGTACTATAATCAGCTTCTTTGACACTTACATTACTGTAATAAACATGTTTTCATGTGCTGAAGGAACTCATCAAAATAATTGAATATCCAATTAAACAAGATGGTTCAAATTTAAATTTGGTCTTTACTCAGGCCTACCAGTATTCATCTTCCTTGGTCATCATTAGTTTCCTTGTTAAGTTAATAAGTCATTCATTAAATGACAGTTGTGTATTTGTGCAAATTTATTTTCATTTGTCATTAATTCAGGCTCAAAAACAATGAAATCATTCATGCTGTAGTTTGAATCAGAGGCGTAGCTGGGGGGGGGTATATGTCCCCGGGTGCCAAGGTACAGGGGGCGCCAAAATGAGGCTTACAACGTTACATTATAACAAGTAAACAAGGGTAATAAATCGATCACAAGATCGCTGGGGCGCCAATTTTATAGTTCTTGAACTTCAAAATCAAATGAGTCTTTCAATGCTGTAGGTGTGACTTGAATCTCAAAGTTTATGCCAGCAGTTGTCAAAGATTTTATATTGCAACTCAGTTGATAATAACAAACACTGAATGTTTTCAGTGCCAGATACATTTTATTAAAATGAATATTCACTGCAGTCTTTCAGTTTTTATCATCTTTTTTGTGATTTTTGACATTACATGGAGTGCCAATATGGACCCTATCAGACACCCTCTCTAGAAACATACGAGAATGCTTAGTTTTTCAGAAGAAAAAAAATTCCATGGGAAATGACAAGTTAAGATGTTGGGACATAGGCAGACATGTCAACTCTCCCAATTTAAATGCGAGTCTCCAGATTATGTGTAGAAAACCTGGTAGTCCTGAGTGGGAGCAATTGTTTCCAAATAAAGACCAATCAATGTTTTGCTTTATTCACATTTTCAAAACATACGTGCAAAGACACTGAAAAAAAAATGATTGAAAAGGAAATTTCTGATAATATTTCTCTTCAATTAGCAAAGCTGTCAATTGTTTAGTAAAATTCTACCTGTTACCTATTGATCTTAATGATCAGTTACCCATGTACGCGATCAAAGAGAAATTGTATTAAATGTTTAGAAACTTGAACTGTTTTGTTGTAGGAGAGCATGAATGGCATGGAAAGTGTCTTTTTTAGTGTTCATGCTGTGAAGAAATTTTAAGTCCATGCTTTGTGTTTTGGATGTGTGACAATGTTGTTATCTGTATATGATATTGACTCCCTTAGTAAAAGTGGTAGATCATTAATAAATTAAAAAAATAGTAATTAATCTAGAACTGTGCCATATTTAATTGGTCCAGGTTCAGACAGGACATTACATGTATTTATATAAACAAGTTCTCTCACTTAAGTATGAAGTAAACCATCTAACTGCTTTCATCACGATGGTAAATTTTCAGTTTCTTCAAAAGTATTTCATGATCCACTATGTCAAAAGCTTTCCTGAAATCTACAAATACAGATCCTATTATTGTACCTTGGTCAAGTGCTTGAAGGCATTTATCAGTCGGAGAGATCAAGGCAGTTTCACATGAATGTTTCTGTCTATTGCCTGATTGATTCAAGGGTATAACAGCAAGTATTTGGTGACATGAATGAGTCAATCAATTTTGAAACGTTTGCTGGTATTAAGATCAGCATCATCCATAGAACCAGATTTGTGAATAGAAGTTACTTTTTCAGTTTTCCATATTTTGGAAACCTCTGAGATTGCAATACTTAAATTGATTATGAATGTTATGCTGTCTAAACTAGCAGAGGCAGAAGATTTAATGAGTTGTCACAGCCAGGACCAATCAGATCATATTGTGTAGCATTTTTGGTATCAAGTTCACTGAGACATGTTTGTATGTATGTATGTATACATATACATATATATATATATATATATATATATATATATATATATATATATATATATATATATATATATGTATTTATATATATATATATATATATATGTATTTATATATATATATATATATGTATTTATACACATGTACAATAGTCATTGTTTTCTGAAAAAGACAAAATTACAAAAATGATGTCAATAATAGACTATAATATGTGTGGGCAAGCGTGTGAGATAGGCCCACTTTACAAACCCAATTTCCTACTTTAAAAGTTTTCACATCTGCAATAGACTGAAAATTATAGGAAACCCAAGAGCCAGTGCGCAATGTGTAACACTGTACCTCTTACCGAAGAACTCGCACAAAGTTTCTCCCTAAAATTGAGAATTAATATAAAACGTATACTGCTGCCATTGATGTCCAAATTGTCACTCTTTCACACTGAGCATTTAATGCCACATGAGTAGCAAGTTGAAACTGTTCGTTGGCTACTTCCAAAGATAATGAAAAGGTGAATGTCTCACCCAGAGCCACCGTTCAGAGACAATGAAACACTTCCCCTGTTGTGCAGTCAGCTACTGAGATCTGGATACCAGTCTCCACCACAAAACATGGAATGTGGTATAAAAAGTATAGCTATCACTGTCACTAACTGTTGCTCGATCTTTATATGCCACTTGAGTAACTAGCCTACACTTAGTCTCATGGTACACATATTTGTGTTGGACTGTCATGCAGAAGAGCAGAGTTTAATTCCCAGAAGCAGCCACTGTCCTTTAGACTATACTGATATATTGTTAATTCATTAAATAATCTTGTATAATTATGAGTATTTCTTAAAGATTCCATGGTAATGAATATATTATTAAACATTTCAGAAACTGAATCCTGGCCTTGAAGTCTCTATGATTCAAATCCTTGAGCATATTCAAAGTGCCCTGGAGAAGACACAGAGGGATGTAGTACTGAATATAAGCTTGGATCCAATTGAAGATGGGATTAAGCATGAGAAAGTGATGACCTTTACCTCTCAATTGATAGGGATACCATTTATCTGGAAATTCTTCTGCTCACTGCAAGACTCGAGAATGGTGAGAAATTGAGAAACTGTTTTTGATTGTTGATTGAGGGAAGTGTAAAAAGGTGTTGTTGTCTTGGGTTAATCACCATTTCTAAGCACATGATAGATGATACAGATTCTGGGAAAACCACAATAAGAACCATTACCCCATTACCGCAATCTTAGTGAGGAAATGTTTTGTACCTTGGTTTGGTTTTAGCTTTATCTAAGTGGAATTTCTTGTTTATATTATTCTTTGATACCTCTGGTGGTCTAGTGTCCACCTAAGATGCATGAGGTTGCAGGTTTGAAGTTCAGCTAATCAGACCAAAGACTTGTAAAGTATGGTACTAACAACTGCCTCGCTAGGTGCTTAGCATTAACAGGTTAGTATTATGACCAGTTGGCCTGTTGTCAGGATCATGGGACTGGGTGGGACATCATGCTACATGCTGCACGTAGCTCCAGTGCTAAGCTGAATAAATCCTATATTTCAATAATGCTATGTATATTACATGACATTACTAAACCACATGCTTGTTAAAGCTATAAAATTTATCTCAGATTGCATTTATTTCTGTTAATTCATGGCTTAATGTTTTATTTTTAAATGGCGTTACACATGCATCTTTGGTAGAGCTTTATTCCAAACTAGAGGTGGAAGAGAGTTTGGCTTATTACTGTTTCTTTTGATTCATTCATATTGATTCTAAATTTGTAACTAAAATTGTCACTATGTTTACTTTGGTTATTGCACTAATTCTCACTCGTTATCTTTCCACCTATTAAATTTCTGAAGCTTTGAGTTTTTTTATGGCAATAGAAAATAAGTGAATAAGAAAAGCACACTATTAGTAGGTTAATAGCCCAATGAATTATATAAAATTCTTGTTAATTACATTAATTGCAATTTACCTCATATTCTGAATAAAGAGCAGAATCAAGTTTTATTTCTAAATTTTGTCAGTTGACTAATTCCAAAATGAAGATACTTGCTGCCAATTTCAAAACTGTATACTCTCTATCTGTCAATGGCTTATTCCGAGTTAGTGATAAAAGCTATATGCATAGTTATATATACGCAATCAATCTTTCTCAGTTTTGCAAGTACTATAATAAACACATTTTATTACAGTGAATGACAAAACAAAAATAAAAAACTTTTAATGTATTGTAAACTTGTCATGGCTTTGTGTTGATGAATTAGACTTGTATTTTTAGTGCTGCATTGAAAAATTAATGGCAAGATTAAATATATTTTATAGTTTGTTTTATATACCGCTAGTCTAAGACAGCTCAAGTGACCTAGTGGTTTGAGCATCCATCTCATACCAAACACCTGTAAAATAGATGCCTCGCTAGGGACTCAGCATTTAAGAGGTTAGTGTTAGGACTCGTCTGCCTGGTGTCAGAATACCTAATGTGACTGTGGGACAATATGCTACATGTGTGCGGCATGATGGATTCTTCATCTTTGTCTGACAGGCTATTATATGTTCAAAAGTTGAGAGGTTGAAGTTTATGATAACAAAGAAAGAAAAATTATTTCAGCACAATAACAGAGTTCTCACCATCCGCAGTCATCAATTTTGTGGATGTCTTGAATTTATAGTTACAAAGAAACCTACAAGTTTTGTGATCAGAGGATCAAAGGGTCACAATAAAAGAATTAAAATAGTTTATATATCAACATAATAATTTTGTGAATGAATTGCACTTTGCATAAAGAACATAAAGGTTGAAGGTCAGGTTTACTCTGAATAAAAGCAGTTGCACATGAAAAAGATTATCATGAGGCAGTCAAGTAATGATTTGTTCTTTTGTTTTATATGAGCTAGCACCTTATTCTTTTAAATGTTTGGTCAGACCTTTTAGCTTTACAGGTGCAACCACCAGTTTCAAAATCATGTCTTTAAAATGGTGCTCAAAGTATTTGTTCCTTGTTTTTTTTTCCACCAGTCTTCCACTCACATGATTATCCCACTGATGGTAATGGTGTCAGAGCTAAAGCGAAGACAGAAAGAGCTGGTTAAAATTATCCAAAAGAAAGACAGAGAAATTCAAGAATACACGCCTCAGGGACATGGGCCAGTCAAGAGTAAGTATTACCTCCTTCCTACCTCCTCTCCAGCTTCTGGCAAGAACAATGGTATAGAGACAGAGAACTTCCAATCACTGTGAGCCAAATCATCTGAGAATACTGCCACATGCACTCTTTACCTGCCAAGTTTGCTATCTAGTAAAGGGAGGGAACCAAAGCATCTAGGAATAAGTATTACCACACTTTACACCTTTCTACATACTGTCATGGTTAGTTAGGGTATCAAATCTTGTTCATATAGAGCAAGGACAGAGATTAGGTTTCAAGTCTAAACATTCAGTGAGTGCCATCATTTATAAAGGGAGGTAATTCCATTTCTAAGGATAGTGAGATAAAAGTCTACAAAGATGTAAGGTGACAAAACATCCACAAGTAAACATTGCCAACAATTCACCTCCCTTTACGGACATGGTTTGAAAGGGGAGATGATTCTGTTCGTGCAGTTTAAAGATGGGAATTGAAAGTATTATACTCCTCCCACAGAGTATGTTGACTCACTGTTATGGTTATTAATGGAGAATAGCATTTTGGAGTCAGGGAGTCTAAACCTTTAGGAGTGAATAATATTCCACCAGACTTACAGAATAGCAGATCAGTGCTGCACGGTGCATGCTTTACACCTTTATGGTTACTTTGAAATTCTTTTTGCCTCCATGTGTTAGAATGGATAGAAATAGCTAGAGTTCTCCAGGGTTTTAGAGTTGTTAGGAATGTAAATGAATGTATATATAAAGGATAAATAGTTAAAGGTCTCAATAAGTCAATTCTTTAAGGACTACATGTCTATAAAGTTCCAATATATTTTCATGTGTATAAAATTTTAAAGGTAGATAAATGAAATTGCAAATTTTATGCTGTTAGGGAAAAGCAGCCTGCCTTTACTGTATGCAATATTCAGACGAGCAGAATTTGAATATTTTATGTGATAAACATGCTGAATTTTTCTTGTAGTGTTCGTTTGGTTTTGGTAGATTAATCAATTCATGTTATTATTCACTGGAAATAAAAACTTCTCATGAATAATATTCTTGGACTGGAACGTTAATTTGGAATTAGTGAATTCAGACAAGGATTTTTATATTAGCAAAAGACTGTTAGCACATCATCACAATCCAGGCCACTGGCATATTAGCACTTTAGAGACTAGTGGCACATCATCATATTCAGTATTGGAATTGAATTGGAATATCTCTGGAACTCAGTTGTAACTTCATATTGATAGGACTATTTGGGATGAAATTGAAGTTTTTAAATTATCACTATGCATTATAAGGAAATAAATTATTTGTTGAATTTAACAAAACTGTTGGTTCTTGTTCCTTTTTGTTACTAAGTTAACTCCATATGTTCATAACATTTTATATACAGGTAAATATGGACTAGGTTAAATTTAAATTTTAATACATGCATTCTGTATTTTTAATAAAATTAAATACTCTCTAGGTTATATTTAAATGGGACTTTGACTTAAATATAGGGTTAAATATTGACTAGGTTATATTTAAATGGGACTTTGACTTAAATATAGGGTTAAATATTGACTAGGTTATATTTAAATGGGACTTTGACTTTAATATAGGGTTAAATATTGACTAGGTTAAATTTAAATTTTAATACATGCATTCTGTATTTTTAATAAAATTAAATACTCTCTAGGTTATATTTAAATGGGACTTTGACTTAAATATTGGGTTAAATATTGACTAGGTTATATTTAAATGGGACTTTGACTTTAATATAGGGTTAAATATTGACTAGGTTATATTTAAATGGGACTTTGACTTAAATATAGGGTTAAATATTGACTAGGTTATATTTAAATGGGACTTTGACTTAAATATTGGGCTAAATATTGACTAGGTTATATTTAAATGGGACTTTGACTTTAATATAGGGTTAAATATTGACTAGGTTATATTTAAATGGGACTTTGACTAAATAGTGGGTTAAATATTGACTAGGTTATATTTAAATGGGACTTTGACTTAAATATTGGGTTAAATATTGACTAGGTTATATTTAAATGGGACTTTGACTTTAATATAGGGTTAAATATTGACTAGGTTATATTTAAATGGGACTTTGACTTAAATAGTGGGTTAAATATTGACTAGGTTATATTTAAATGGGACTTTGACTTAAATAGTGGGTTAAATATTGACTAGGTTATATTTAAATGGGACTTTGACTTAAATATTGGGTTAAATATTGACTAGGTTATATTTAAATGGGACTTTGACTTTAATATAGGGTTAAATATTGACTAGGTTATATTTAAATGGGACTTTGACTTAAATAGTGGGTTAAATATTGACTAGGTTATATTTAAATGGGACTTTGACTTTAATATAGGGTTAAATATTGACTAGGTTATATTTAAATGGGACTTTGACTTTAATATAGGGTTAAATATTGACTAGGTTATATTTAAATGGGACTTTGACTTAAATATTGGGTTAAATATTGACTAGGTTATATTTAAATGGGACTTTGACTTAAATAGTGGGTTAAATATTGACTAGGTTATATTTAAATGGGACTTTGACTTTAATATAGGGTTAAATATTGACTAGGTTATATTTAAATGGGACTTTGACTTAAATAGTGGGTTAAATATTGACTAGGTTATATTTAAATGGGACTTTGACTTAAATATTGGGTTAAATATTGACTAGGTTATATTTAAATGGGACTTTGACTTTAATATAGGGTTAAATATTGACTAGGTTATATTTAAATGGGACTTTGACTTAAATATAGGGTTAAATATTGACTAGGTTATATTTAAATGGGACTTTGACTTTAATATAGGGTTAAATATTGACTAGGTTATATTTAAATGGGCCTTTGACTTAAATATTGGGTTAAATATCGACTAGGTGATATTTAAATGGGACTTTGACTTTAATATAGGGTTAAATATTGACTAGGTTATATTTAAATGGGACTTTGACTTAAATATTGGGTTAAATATCGACTAGGTTATATTTAAATGGGACTTTGACTTAAATATTGGGTTAAATATTGACTAGGTTATATTTAAATGGGACTTTGACATAAATATTGGGTTAAATATTGACTAGGTTATATTTAAATGGGACTTTGACTTAAATATTGGGTTAAATATTGACTAGGTTATATTTAAATGGGACTTTGACATAAATATTGGGTTAAATATTGACTAGGTTATATTTAAATGGGACTTTGACTTAAATAGTGGGTTAAATATTGACTAGGTTATATTTAAATGGGACTTTGACTTTAATATAGGGTTAAATATTGACTAGGTTATATTTAAATGGGACTTTGACTTAAATAGTGGGTTAAGTATTGACTAGGTTATATTTAAATGGGACTTTGACTTTAATATAGGGTTAAATATTGACTAGGTTATATTTAAATGGGACTTTGACTTAAATATTGGGTTAAATATTGACTAGGTTATATTTAAATGGGACTTTTGACTTAAATAGTGGGTTAAATATTGACTAGGTTATATTTAAATGGGACTTTGACTTTAATATAGGGTTAAATATTGACTAGGTTATATTTAAATGGGACTTTGACTTTAATATAGGGTTAAATATTGACTAGGTTATATTTAAATGGGACTTTGACTTAAATAGTGGGTTAAATATTGACTAGGTTATATTTAAATGGGACTTTGACTTAAATAGTGGGTTAAATATTGACTAGGTTATATTTAAATGGGACTTTGACTTAAATATTGGGTTAAATATTGACTAGGTTATATTTAAATGGGACTTTGACTTTAATATGGGGTTAAATATTGACTAGGTTATATTTAAATGGGACTTTGACTTAAATATAGGGTTAAATATTGACTAGGTTATATTTAAATGGGACTTTGACTTTAATATAGGGTTAAATATTGACTAGGTTATATTTAAATGGGACTTTGACTTAAATATTGGGTTAAATATCGACTAGGTTATATTTAAATGGGACTTTGACTTAAATATTGGGTTAAATATTGACTAGGTTATATTTAAATGGGACTTTGACTTAAATATTGGGTTAAATATTGACTAGGTTATATTTAAATGGGACTTTGACTTAAATATTGGGTTAAATATTGACTAGGTTATATTTAAATGGGACTTTGACATAAATATTGGGTTAAATATTGACTAGGTTATATTTAAATGGGACTTTGACTTAAATATTGGGTTAAATATTGACTAGATTATATTTAAATGGGACTGTGACTTAAATATTGGGTTAAATATTGACTAGGTTATATTTAAATGGGACTTTGACTTTAATATAGGGTTAAATATTGACTAGGTTATATTTAAATGGGACTTTGACTTAAATATTGGGTTAAATATTGACTAGGTTATATTTAAATGGGACTTTGACTTAAATATTGGGTTAAATATTGACTAGGTTATATTCAGTTGGGACTAGAGCATTACTGGTCTTTTTATTCAGAGCAACAAGTTTTACAAAATTTAATTTGGCCAAGAAACCCATTTGCTTTTGGATTAAAGAGTGATTTTTTTTTTAAAATCACATAATTAACAATAAACTTAATGTTGAGTTTGGTTTGGTTTGGTTCGGGCAAGAGAAGTAGTCTATTTAGTGTGAAAGTAATCAAAGTAAAGTGCCCTTCCCAAGGTACATTACAGTAAAGAGCTTTGGTTGATCTGTTAGTAGGATTCAAACCCACATCCTTTTGGTTGGGAGTTCAGCACACTAACCATCAAGTTATGGTGGCTTCCATTTGTCTGCTATAGCACTGTTTCTAAATGCCTTCAGCCACAATGGGTGACAATAAACTTAAATAAAGCTTGTTCATACCATAATTCTGCTTTCCCTTATGTTTGTTTCAGAGAATCTGAAAAATGAACCATTTGTTGAGACAGCATTTGAGATGGCAATGATGACATCACGAGTAAGTTATCAGTTAAAGTTACTGGTCTACTTAAGCACTGACATTAAGTATCTCAGATTTATACATTTTTTATATATATCTAATTTTATATTTATATATATATATATATATATATATATATATATATATATATATATATATATATATATATATATATATATATATATATATATATACATTGTTTTGCAAATTAATAATACTTGTCTCCTATGCAGAGTTTGTTTTCTAGAAATTTAATTTGGATACACACATGACAGAGACGCTGAAAAAAATGCTTAAGTCAAAACCTGTAGACACACTTAAAGAAAACTATAATGACAGTAACCATAAACAATGAACAGAGGTGTGGTTTTCCCATTGAATATATAATTAGGTCAGTAGAGGTGGGGTTTTCCTATTAAATATATAATTCAGTAAACGTGGGGTTTTCCCATTCAGTATATAATTGGGTGAACAGAGGTGGGGTCTTCCCATTGCATATATAATTGGGTGAACAGAGGTGGAGTTTTCCAATTAAATATAAATTGGATGAACAGAGGTGTCCCCTTAATACATGTATATAATTGGGTGTTCATTTCTACTAGAATCAGAAACTGGCTGAGTTTGTCATTGATTATTATATAATTAATGGAACTTCATTCAGATTTTCTGGGTTTGTGTATGATTTTAGTAAATCCTTTTGATAAGAACCAGTTATGAAAAAGAAAACAAAATAAAAAACCTACAACCATTATAACATGAGAATCCAACTTTATTTTAAAACATTTTTTTTTTTGTTTGAAGAAAACAATAAGCTCAAGTGAGCATTTGTCATGCATAAGGGATATGCAGGGGATAAATACAATTTCATATTTGAAATTTCAATATTTTAATTTCAATATTTTATAAATTAAAATTGTAAAGTACGACAAATATTCAGCACATCATCTAGTAAGACTAACAAAAGTACATGCTTATTGATAAAGATGAAGTTAATGCGTTAAAACTGGGAAAAAAAAATACATACATAACAGGAAAATCTAATGCCCATATTGAGTAAGAATTCGTAATAAACTAGCAGCATGTAGGATGAAATATTACATGCAAATTAAAAAAAATGTCATTAGAGGTTGAAACATCTTTTATGTTCTTTTTTTGCATCAAGATTGTCAAGAAATGTTTGTCCATGATTGACTAAAAAGTTTTATATTACCTAGTTTAAATCTTGATTGTTATTGGGAAAGGGAATGGAATTTATAGCTGCCTGACTTTTGTCAGGATTTAAAGTAGTAAACAAGATATTCCTTTCAAGAATTAGTGGAAATTTCGGGAAAATACTTTTGCATCACAGGTCAAACAGAGATGCATATAAATGCATTTGGTAATCAAATATTCATTCCAGATCACTCCCAGGAATCATTTACATCTGTGTTCAGATATCATTTGTGAGGAGTTGTATATTTCAATTATTCATTGAAATCGCAAAGAGCTCATTGACTTTTTGGACTAAAACACTATTTTGGGATTATTGAGACCTCATTCAAAGACACTGTTGGTTTCATAATCCTGTATCTTGTCTCCAGAGAAGTCAAATTTTCATGTGCACATCTTTGAAAAATAGAAATTTCTTATCAATTGTTTTGGAATTGCCCAAATACAACTTTATTTTATGACATATTTGAAGTTGGACTTCTTTTTGTTACATCATGGAAATTTGATTAGGTGTTTTTTAAGTGTGTGGTGGTTGAAATTTTGTGACAACACAACACAGTTTTTAGTACTCCTCAAGGTTGTAGAATATGCCCAATGCATCCTCACAGCATGTCATAAGAGGGGACTGAGTGGAGGCATGCTGTTGGCCTTGGCAGTCAAAGAGAGACTACCTGATGCAACACACTAATCTACTTCATACCAGACAGGTGGTAGGATCTGTCTGGTCTAGGCAAATAAGCTTGTCTCAATGAGCCCAACTTCGTTTTCTAACTATTTCTTTACCTTTTTAGTCCTATATATCTCTTAAAATACCACCATCTTCCAACACATCCTCATTATATCTTTTTTCCCCTCTGATCTTATTTTCCTCTCATACAACTTCATGAAACAAGTTGGCTTAAACAGGTCGATCAAGAGGTATCTTTACCTACTGAATATCCCACTTTTGAATACCTGGCACTTGATAAATGTCCATTTCTTAGGCTTTGGTGGGTGGGTGAGCACGTATCATCGATATATAACAAAAGCACAATGGAAAATAATATAAAAAAAGTGTATTAAAAAGAATAAAACTTTTACCTGATTCAAACAAAAAAAAACATCATTTCCATCTATTATAGTCATCCTAACAAAATACACATCAGGTCTGTTTGTTGCACTATCTCCATTTATAGATGAAATGACTCTATTTGTCAAAAAAACCCATGAAAACATTAAAATTTGATGACTTGCTTGGGGGTGTGATCAAAGAGGGAAGAGTTGAAAATATTAAAAATATTTATAGACTTTTTTATGATATAACAGTATCTACTTTTGCTCTTTGATTACTAAAATCATCCAAGGGCATGATTCACCATCATAACTTGATGAGAGTCAGTGACAAGAAAAAACTCCTTTTAAGACTGTTTTTCAATCAAAGTGCAAAATTTGAAATGAAAATGGACCTGGTGTGATTCATACCTATAGCGTTAGAAGATCTTCCAGCCTTGACAATACAAAAATAAATTTTTGAAAAGTCCAAACCTCGTTTATTTCTGTAACATCTTTTTAACTTCTTAATGTTCTCCTTACACACCATTCAGCAAAAAAAAATATCTGCATTTTAAACTCTTAGAAGGAACTCTTTACCAAATTTAAGAAATACACAAGAATTTATAGATAACTCAAAGGATGCTTCAAAGGCAGCTGCAAATCACACTACAAAACTTCGTTTGGCAGATGGTGCAATAAAACAAATGACAATATTTTGTCAGTCTTGTAAATCTTGCTTTCATTACTCTTCTTGCAGGACAGATGGCTTTGATATCTGCAGTGTTTAATGGTTCAAATCTTGCCACCAGCATATCAGAATTTTTTTGAAGGAGTTATAAAAATCAAATTAAATTGACCTTTAAGTCAAGTCAAAGGTTGTTACTTGCATTTTGTACTTAAGCGAGTTTTTGAAGATTGTAATTTTAGCTTTGTATTTCCAGAGAACATGCTAATTGACAGTACTCTGACATTGATTTTAAAGTCTTATCTCTAGTTTTAGTTTTCATTGCTTGTGAACATGATAATATAATAATGAATGTATTTTTATCAAATCCAGTATGTGTATTTATCGGACAAATTCTTTGCGAGAAGGTGCTGTGGGTGGCCAGGTGATCTAAATCACTCATCTTTACCAATCACTGCCATCTCACCTCTGTCCGTATAGGGTCAAGTCTTGGACTCGGCCAATATGAGTATGTGAGAAAGCTGCTAGAAGCTTCTGTGATTCAGTGCTTCTAACAAGGGTTTTTCCAGATTTTTCCTCCACTAGCCATACTATAACTAGCCTATCCCGCACTGAGAAATGGTACCAACCCCCAAACCAACCAAACTTGCAAAAATATATTTTTGTTCCCAAATTATTGGGGTGTTTCAAAAACATCAGTGATATCAGTTAAATACAATACACGATTTTATTTTGGATTGCTAGAAATTCATTTTGGCAAGAAGAGCATCATTTGCAGTTAACTAAGTGTTTGATCAGTTTTATTGCTAGAGTGTCTGCACCTGTTGCTGGACAGACATGCTTGCTCTTTATTGCTATTGCAAGTTATAATTTTGGAAGGAAGCAGAGACTATCCAAATATGTCTCACAGGATTAAAAAGTATGCATTATGGCAGTTGATGAAATCCTTGTATGAACTGAGTTTCTTTGGTTGCAAGCACTTGTAGCGATCACCATTGTCGTATAATATTTTAATACCATGTTGCATAATCAATGTAAATTAAAGTTTAAGCATAATCATTGCTATTGACAGATACTATATTAGTTCATTGCATGTTTTCTTTTCAGGAGTTTGTATACGAGTTGAAGAATTGTAGAACAAATACTTTTAATGCAAGTGGTCAGGATCTATACCGACAGGTTATGGCCATTAATGCCTGGATTGAAAGGACTCCTGATGATGAATGTAAGTTGAATTCATGAAAAACTGCATAGTTAAGAATTAGATTTCTGCAGGGCAGAAAAAATTTCCTGAAATGGATGTTTCCACAGTAATTTTTATTTGGGCAGGGGCACATACTTTTTAGATTGGAACAATCAGCAACAGTTTTTAATACAATAAAAAAAAAAATTGCTAATATTGGGAATAATTTTTAAAACGTATTTGAGCTGTGACAAGTCAACTTTCAGATCTGGGAGGTATCCACAAAATACAACTTAAACTTGTCAACATTACTTATAGGGCCCACTATCAGCCCTTGGAATACTTTATATAAAGATCTTTCCTGACAATAAAATGGCTGGCTATGTTTATGTATTATTAAAAACAAGCATGCGGTTGGTTAGTTAAGCACATCAATATTTTGTCACCCAGCAGCTCCTTTTTGCATGCTTTTCTTTAGTGGTACATGTGTGATGTTTGCTGTGATTGATCTTCAAAGCAAGGGATTGAGTCAGATTGCATTCATTGCAAGTTATTTGGTGACTAAAATCTGTTTGATCTAAATACACTGTACCAGTTTGCTTGAATGATGCATCTTTCTGCCAGTTACTTGAATGCTGTATTTTCATTGTTTTTTAATACTGCTTCCTTGTGCCAGTTTTGTATATTACCCGTTTGTCAGTTTTGTACATTACCCGTTTGTCAGTTTTGTATATTACCCATTTGTCAGTTTTGTATATTACCCGTTTTGTCAGTTTTGTATATTACCCATTTGTCAGTTTTGTATATTACCCGTTTGTCAGTTTTGTATATTACCCGTTAGTCAGTTTTGTATATTAATCTTTTGTCAGTTTTGTATATTACCCGTTAGTCAGTTTTGTATATTACCCGTTTGTCAGTTTTGTATATTACCCGTTAGTCAGTTTTGTATATTACCCGTTTGTCAGTTTTGTATATTACCCGTTTGTCAGTTTTGTATATTACCCATTTGTCAGTTTTGTATATTACCCGTTTGTCAGTTTTGTATATTACCTGTTAGTCAGTTTTGTATATTACCCGTTTGTCAGTTTTGTATATTACCCGTTTGTCAGTTTTGTATATTACCCGTTTGTCAGTTTTGTATATTACCCGTTTGTCAGTTTTGTATATTACCCGTTAGTCAGTTTTGTATATTACCCGTTTGTCAGTTTTGTATATTACCCGTTTGTCAGTTTTGTATATTACCCGTTTGTCAGTTTTGTATATTACCCGTTTGTCAGTTTTGTATATTACCCGTTTGTCAGTTTTGTATATTACCCGTTTGTCAGTTTTGTATATTACCCGTTAGTCAGTTTTGTATATTACCCGTTTGTCAGTTTTGTATATTACCCGTTTGTCAGTTTTGTATATTACCCGTTTGTCAGTTTTGTATATTACCCGTTTGTCAGTTTTGTATATTCCCCATTTGTCAGTTTTGTATATTACCCATTTGTCAGTTTTGTATATTACCCGTTTGTCCGTTTTGTATATTACCCGTTTGTCAGTTTTGTATATTGCCCATTTGTCAGTTTTGTATATTACCCATTTGTCAGTTTTGTATATTACCCGTTTGTCCGTTTTGTATATTACCCGTTTGTCCGTTTTGTATATTACCCGTTTGTCAGTTTTGTATATTGCCCATTTGTCAGTTTTGTATATTACCCGTTTGTCAGTTTTGTATATTACCCATTTGTCAGTTTTGTATATTCCCCGTTTGTCAGTTTTGTATATTACCCGTTTGTCAGTTTTGTATATTACCCGTTTGTCAGTTTTGTATATTACCCGATGTGAAATATTTTATTCACAAAACAAAATGTTTAATTGGTACTGGCAGACTAGACAAGTGAATTCTACAGATCTACTTAATTTTTGTTGTTCAGATTTCAAAAATTGAGTAAAATGAGAGCATTAGCAACCAACTGGACATGCCTCATGTCAAATTCTATTTTCAAAGAGAAGTTTCTCTATTTATCACATTACTGTAATTATAATATCGTTAAAACAGTTTCCTTATCCAATAGTCATATAAGTATCATTCAGATTTTTTTACATTATAAAAAATATTGCGTAAAAAGAAATTTGTCTCTCAGGAGTAAGTAGCTGTTGAAAAATCACTGGTTCCATGTTAAGTCACTTGCCCTATGTAAAATAATCACTTGCCCTATGTACAATAATCACTTGCCCTATGTACAATAATCACTTGCCCAATGTAAAATAATCACTTGCCCTATGTAAAATAATCACTTGCCCTATGTAAAATAATCACTTGCCCTATGTACAATAATCACTTGCCCTATGTAAAATAATCACTTGCCCTATGTAAAATAATCACTTGCCTTATGTAAAATAATCACTTGCCCTATGTAAAATAATCACTTGCCCTATGTAAAATAATCACTTGCCCTATGTAAAATAATCACTTGCCCTGTGTACAATAATCACTTGCCTTATGTAAAATAATCACTTGCCCTATGTACAATAATCACTTGCCCTATGTACAATAATCACTTGCCTTATGTAAAATAATCACTTGCCTTATGTAAAATAATCACTTGCCTTATGTAAATAATCTGCATGCCCTAAAGAGATGTCATGTACATTCTGAAAAACTCGACATACTATGGGTATTCTCTTGTGCAAGTAGCACTTAAAGAATAGCTGGTTTTACCATACATAGAGGTAAATTAGTTTTCTGAAGCATTGAATAATTTTTTAATACAAATAAATAAACATAGCTATCATAAGAAACTGGTGTAAAAATCATCTGAATATATTTCATGTGCTAATATGGTTTCTTTATATTACTAAAGTTCTGGTTTTCAGATTAATAACATTATATTTATGGACTGAATGATATAAAACACATAAAGCATACATACTAGAGTATAGTACTCACTATGCAAATACTGGAGTATAGTACTCACCAAGCACATATGGAGTATATTACTCACAGTACAGATATGGATTATAGTCCTCACAGTACACATATGGGAGTATAGTTATCACAGTACACATATGGGAGTATTGTACTCAGTGCACATCTGAGAGTATTGTACTGAGTGCACATATGAGAGTATTGTACTCAGTGCACATATGAGTATTGTACTCAGTGCACATATGAGAGTATTGTACTCAGTGCACATATGGGAGTATTGTACTCAGTGCACATATGGGAGTTTAGTGCTCACAGTGCACATATTGGAGTATGGTACTCACAGTACACCTAATATTACCAAGAATTTGTACATGCTATAAAAAAGTAGATACAGGTTTTGAAAACGTGGCAACGTGAGAGGGATGGACAAATAGATAGATGCTGACACAGGGACAGTTATATTTACTTCTGCAACTACTGCGGATTAGTTGAGACCAATGATGCCAACACTGGGCAACAATTATATCTACTTTTGCAAGTGATGTGGTTCTGTTGCATACAGCCACAATTATATCCACTTATGTAAGTGCTGTGGTCAAATCTGAAGGTATCACAATGTTATGGTCTGATTTATTGTGGCTAATGATGCTGAGAAAGGACCACAATTGTACCGACTTCTGCAGGTGCTGTAGTCCTGTTGAATGAAACCAATGATCCGAACACATGGCTTTATTTCTCTGTTGTCAAAATTACCTCATTAAAAAGCATATTATTTTTCTAGCCAAACAATTGTTACGTATATCTTATTTAATATATATGAAACTGTTTGTTTGCCAGTTTTAAATTCTTTTTTTTTAGTTTTCATTACATGCTATTTTAATGTAAATGTATTCACTAGAGATGTTTTTTTCAGAAAATCAGTTGGCCTGAATAATCTTTGGTAAACAAATAATGTTGACCTAGATCCTGACATTGATTTAAAGTTAGTGGCCACCACATAAACAGGTTTTATTTAATCATAAAATTATTGGTTCTTGTCAGGGTCATGTTAGGAGCATGTGATATAAATGATCATGTGACTCTTTCGCCCCCATCTTTCCTTGATTTTACAATTTGGGGATGTTTTTGAAACTGCTTATTAGAATACAAAATAATCTTTGTTTTAGTGAAATATAGTTTTGGACTTTTACATCTGACGTGAAGTCAATTTCTTTTGTTTAAAGCCAGTTTTTGAATCATGTCAACTTTTTTTTCAGTTCGCTTGGATTTTAAAAAAGATATAGATATATATATTCTAGATAAAGACAAATAGTCAGATAATACTAATAATAATGAGGGCTTTGTGAAGCACCTAATCTTTAGAAGCTCTAAGTGCTTTACAATATCTATAATGATATGATGACATAAAACAAAATCATGAAATTAGAAAATATAAAAATCCTGAAAATATTTAAGGTAGGAAACATTTTTAGGTCTTTAAGTTTGTTCTTGCAGTCGAAAAAGGTGCATTTTAAGAGCACTCTTGAAAGGGATCACTGTATTTGTGTCTAGTTTTAATGAGCAATTCACACCACATTGCTGGGCCCTGGTATGCAAAACAATGTTGTCCATATTATTTTGTTTTCATAGTGGGAATAATGAGTATATGATTGTCAGAAGAGGAGCGTAAGTATCTTGGTGGTGTATACACATGGTTGAGGCCGGATAGGTATGTTGGACTGGAGTCTGTCAGTGAAAAGTAGCACAGAGAACAAATTTTGTGTTTGATTCTGGATCGAATGGATAGCCATTGTAGGGTACAGAGCAGTGGGAGGTGTGCTCAGATCGTGGCACTCTAATGATGATCTGAACAGCTGTGTTTTGTTTTGAAATTTCCTGAGCAGATATTGAGACGAACCAGCCAGAATTGAGTTACAATAGTCCAGTCATGAAAGTACTAATGAACACACAAGTGTTTTAGTGGCATCAGCTGAAAGATATTTGCAAATGGAGCTGATGCGTCTTAGCTCTAGATATGCATCCTTGCATCTGTTCATGACATGTTGGTGCAGTGTGAGAGTACTGTCTAGTGTTGTTTTGATTATCCATTAACCAACAAGATAATCGATTGTGAACTCTAATTGATTGTGTGTAAAGGGAGACTACTTTTTAGGTGTATGCAAAGCACAAAGGTTAGTAAAATCTAGTAGCCACTAAAGCTGACCTGAAATTTATTAATCCCTTCACAACTACAAATAAAACACCTTACAATTCATAATTAGGAACATATAGTCATTATTACATGGTCAAATTGTTCAATTGTTGAGTTAAAATATAAAATCATTTTGTTGATTTGTTTCAGTTAAATTGCAACACTATTTGTAGTATTTATAAGCAATGACAAATAAGAAAATCATGTCCTTCTATACTTTAAATTATAGACACATCACATATGAATGAAAGAATTTCGAGGGATTTGTTGCAGTATTTCAGTTACATATGACTGATCAGCCATGAAAAGTTGCATTCAGTTTACCAAAGTTATAGAACAAAAGTAACACACAATGTAATATTATTGTCAGGTTAAAAGTATACATGTCATTAATTATGTGAGATTAATTACTCATGTTCGTTTATAAACATATTGAACTCTTGATCAAGGATGTAACTGTGTAACAAAAATTTAAATTTGCTCTTAGTAACCGATTATAATCGATGATCAGTTGGTTAAGGGAAACCGATTATCGATTGTGAATTTCTGACCAATTTCCATCACTAGTACTGTCCAGTCTAGATTTCATACTGACTGTCACCGCACCAATGTCCTAGTGGTTAGAACGTCTGCTGCAGAAGCGGGAGGTCGTAGGTTCGATCCCCAGCTGAGTCATACCAAAATCTTACAAAAATGGTACTAACAGCTGCCTCGCTTGATACTCATCATGAAGAGGTCAGTGTTAGGACTGGTCAGCATGGTGTCAGGATAATGTGACTGGGTGGGACATCATGCTACATGTCTGTGGCATGGTGCCCCAGTGCTAGACATCACTATAAACTTCCTTACTGCAGAAATTGTAGTGATATGACTGAAATATTTTAAAATTTTAAAAGCAATATTAAAAATCCTAGTCAAACAAACAAACAAACAAACATACTGTGTGAATTTAATGTTGGTGTTGCTGATATTTATTGTCTGAGGTAAAGGATGTGAATGTGAAAGTCTGTGTTGTGATCAGAATAGCCTCAGTTTTATCATCATTCACCTGCAACTAGTTACACGTCATCCATGTTTTCACATCAGAAATGCACCTTTTTACTCCTTGGATGGTAGCATCAACTTCAGTTGGGTGGCTAGACTTGTATATTTGGGTGTCATCAGCATACAATTGGTGAGACACTGGGTGAAGATATGTGACAATTGAGAGTGGCTGAGTGTATAGAATAAGGAGAGCAAGTCCCAGAACAGACCACTGTGGAGCACCACAACATATATCAAATGGACTGGAGTGTATTCTATTTGCAGATACAATTTGTGTCCTGTTGACTAAGTATAACTTGAACCACAGTAAGACTATATTCTGAATGCTAAATACATGCTGGAGACAGTGAAGTAATATATCATGGTCTATTGTGTCAAATGCTGCAGACAAATCAAGGAGGGTGAGGACTGGAATCTTTCCACTATCCAAAGCAGAGAGAATGTCATTAACTACTTTCAGAATTGTAGTTTCAATACTGTGGCAAGGGTGAAATGCAGAATGTACATTGCTAAAAAGACTGTTTGAATTAAAATGAGATACAAGTTTGGTTAGAACAACTTTTTCTAAGATTTTTTATATGAATGGGAGATTAAAAACTGGGCAATAGTTCTTTAAATCATTATAGTCAAGTGTTGGTTTCTTTGGCAGAGGCTTTACAATGGCCATTTTGAAAAATGATCTGAATTCCCCGCATGAGTGAGGTATTAATGACATCAGTTAGTGAAGGCAATATTGGATCTAAACACTCAAGCAGTAGTGATGTTGGAATTGGATCAAGTTCACAAGACTTTGGTGCACTCTCCATCACGATTGTCCATACTAAATCCATTGAATCAAATGCTGCTAATGGTTGTCACCAAAATTCTGTATTGCAATTGTATGGTGATGAGTCACTGAAATTGTGTTGTCAAGCTTATCACTAATGGTTTGTACCTTGTCATGGAAGAAATTTGCAAACAGGTCCGGAAGGTCTACTGGAGAGAAAGTAGTTGGAAGTGGTGTACATTTGTTCCTTGACATTATTTTTGTTAGTTATCTTGAAGAGCTCTTTGCAGCTGGAACTCTCCGTGATCTTAGTACTGTAGTGAGATATTTTGGCTAAATGGACTATGTTTGTGATGTTCTTCTTAAGAACAGCTTCATAAATTTGTTTATGAAAAGTGAGTCTTGTGGAAAGCCAAAGCCACTCCGCTTTAGTCCTTTTTTATCAGTGTGCAGCTGGTCTCTAACACTGCTATACCATGGAGAACACTTTTGATTTGATACTCTGCACTTCGTGGCTAGAGGATGGTTTTCAAGCAATGAATGCAGGCAGTCATCAAATTGTTCTGCTGTAGGAGATAAGCTAGTTTTTAATTTGGTTTGTATTTCATGTATTAGTTTGGTTCTGTTTATCATACAGATGTTTCTCTTAGTAGCAAGTAGTTATAATAATAATAATGAGAACTTTGTATAGCGCCTAATCTTTAGAAGCTCTAAGCGCTTTCCATCTATAATGATATGACTACACTACAGAAAAACAAATAACAAAATCCATGAAATTGGAAAACAGAAAAAAATGCTGAAAAATATGAGATACAAAACATTATTAGGTTTCTAGGTTTGTTCCTGCAGTCACAAAAAGGTGAGTTTTAAGAGCACTCTTAAAAGGGACCACTGTGTCTTTGTGTCCAGTTTCAATGGGCAATTCATTCCATATCGCCGAGCCCTGGTATGCAAAAGATCATTGTCCATATGACTTCATTTTCATAGTGGAAACAATGAGTTTATGATTTTCAGAAGAGGAGCTTAAGTATCTTGCTGGTGTATACACATGGGTGAGGCTGATTAGGTATGTTAAACTGGAGTCTGTCAGTGAAACATAGCACAGAGAACAAATTTTGGGTTTGATTCTGTATCGAATTGATAGCCAGTGTAGGGTACAGAGCAGTGGTGAGGTGTGCTCTGATTGAGGTACTCTAAAGATGATCCGAGCAGCTGTGTTTTGAAGTTTCTGGAGTAGATATTGTGACAAACCAGCCAGAAATGAGTTACAATAGTCCAGTCTTGAAAGTACTAATGAACACACATGTTTTAGTGGCATCAACTGAAAGATATTTCCGAATGGAACTGATGTCTTAGTTCAAGTTATGCAGCCTTGCATATGTTCATGACATGTTGGTGTAATGTGAGAGTACTGTCTAGAGTAACACCTAGGTTTTGTACTGACTGTGAGAATTTAATGTTGCTGTTGCTAGACTTGTATATTTGGGTGTCATCAACGTACAGTTGGTGAGACACTGGGCGGTGATCTTTGACACTTGAGAGCAGCTCAGTGTATGAAATGAAGAGAACAGGTCCAAGAGCAGACCCCTGTGGAACACCACAACATAGATCGACTGGGCTAGAATGTATTCCATTTGCAGATATAATTTGTGTCCTCTTCATTAAGTAGGACTTGAACCACTGTAAGGCTATATTCTGAATGCCAAATACATGCTGGAGATGGTGAAGTAATATATAGCATGGTCTATTGTGTCAAATGCTGCAGACAAATCAAGGAGTGTGAGGACTGTAATCTTTCCACTATCCAAAGAAGAGAGAATGTCATTAAATACTTTTTCAGAAGAGTAGTTTCGGTACTGTGGCAAGGGGGATATGCAGAATTTTTATTGCTAAAAACACTTTGAATTTAAATGAGATACAAATTGGGTTAGAACAACTTTTCTAAGATTTTTTATTTGAATGAGAGATTAGAAACTGGGCAGAAGTTCTTTAAATCGTTAAGGTCAAGTGTTGGTTTCTTCAGCAGAGGCTTTATGATGGCAGTTTAGAAAAATGATGGGAATTCCCTGGATAAGAGAGATATTAATAACATCAGCTAGTGAAGACTTTGGTGGACTCTTCATCATGATTGTCCGTACTAAATCAATAGAGACAGGTTCAAAAGCTCCTAATGGTTGTCGCTGAAATTCTGTATCATAACTGAATGGTGTCAAGTGAATTGAAATTGTGTTGTCAAGTGAATCTCTAATGGTTTGTACTTTGTCATGGAAGAAATTTGCAAATAGCTCTGGCAGGTCTACTGGGGAGAAGGTAGTTGGAAGTGGTATACATTTTTTCCTTGACATTAGTTTGTAAGTTATCTTGAAGAGCTCTTTCCAGCTGGAACTCTCCATGATCTTAGTAAAGTAGTGGGATAATTTGGCTGAATGGACTATGAGACGTTCTTCTTAGCAACTTCATAGATTTGTTTATGAATAGTGAGTCTGGTGGAAAGCCAAAGCCTCTCTGCTTTTTGGTGATGACATTTTGCATCACGAAGCTGGTTCCTGACACTGCTATACCATGGAGAGCACTGTTTTTTTTATTGATACTCTGCATTTGGTGGCTGGGGCATGAATTTCAAGCAATGAACATAGGCAGTTATTGTTTTGCTGTAGGATGTAAGTTGTTAGGTTTTCTTGGATGTCATGCACTTATTTGGTTCTATTTATTATACAGAGGTTTCTCGTAATAGCAAATAAAGGTGGAGGGTTAGGGACTGATATGTAAAGATGGCATATAATGCAGAGGTGATTTGATGCAAGTTCATGGGATACAAGGGTGGATTGCAGAATATTATCATCAGGTCTATGAAGAATCCAGTCTAAAATGTGACCAAGTTTATGGGTGGGTTGGTTAACTGACTGTTTAAGGTTGAAAACACGAATGGAATCTAGGAGTTTTGACGTGTATGGGTTTCCAGGACAGTCAAAGTGAAAGTTGAAATCTCCAAGAATAATTAGGTGGAGGGTTAGGGACTGCTACAACCAGATGGCATATAATGCAGAGGTGATCTGATGTTAGTTCGTTTGATACGAGGATGTAGTGTAAAAAATTTTATCATCAGGTCTATGAAGAATCCAATCTAATATGTGACCATTTTTATGGGTGGGTTGATTAACTGACTGTCCAGTGTGAGTGTTGTTTGGACTAGTTCAAACGATGTGTTTCAGAAATTGAAGGTTGTGTTGTATTTAAGACTTTTTATCATGGAATACAGTGTGATGACAGCAATTCCTCCTCCGCAAGAGTGGCGGGGGAATGACTTGATGTAGTAACTAGTGGGTGTTAGATCCACAACACATGGGCTCATCACCTGATGCTTTTAGCAATGTTTCTGTCAGGAAGAAGACGTAAATATTCTGATCATTGATAAAATTCACTATTTCTGTGCACTTTTCCAGTGGTCCTACTGACTGGGCATTGAATAATACAATATGCAGTGGTATCTCTGGGATAGTTGACACAACGGTTGATGATTAAATAGTCATTTGCACCAGGTTGTTTAAATTTACAACCGAATTTTATAATGGTTTAGCTGGTATGGGTGAAAGGGAGATAACTGGATATCTTCACTTCACCACTGGAAATAAGATCAGCACTAATTCCTTCAAGGTAAACAGAAAATAACTTCTCAGAACTGCTTTTGGATTGGATTTTAAATGCTTTAATGCCATTTTTCAGTAAATGAAAGGCTATATATGGCAGCCAGTATATTTGTTGGAGGAAGAACTTGGGGAAGAACAACTAACCCAAAGGAGTGCTATTGACTAGCTTTCATACATAAATTAGCCAAGTTGAGACTCTTATCCATGGAGACAGGCAAGATACCAATCATTAACAAAGCCATGCATTTTTGACTACTTGTCGAGAACTGTCAGAAACTTCACAGCTAATTTGACCTTAAATTTCCTATAAAGTAGCTTCTTGAATTTTCTTGTTAACACCAATTTGCCATGATACATATATCGGAAGCTCATGAATGGTTTGAAACATTTTTCTTGTAATTTTTATCTTCCTAGCGGATGAAGAGATTGAAATTCTTGCACAAATTTGCAGTATGGAAGGAATCAGCAGTCCACCTGCACTTGCTTCCGGGGGCAGTAGCGAAATGCCCACTCCCATTACAGGATCCAAATCATCAACAAAATCTTCATTCAAAAGTCCAAAGAAAGGTTCATCCAAAAGTCAGAAATCTCCATCAGAGGTTAGTGTTAGGACTGGTCGGCCTAGTACTAAGATAATGTGACTGGGTGGGACATCATGTTACATGTCTGCGGCATGATGCCCCAGTAGACATAACTACAAACTGCCACACTGCAGACATCATAGCAATATAACTGTAAAATTGTTAAAGCTACATTAAAAATCCAAATCACACATATACACACAGATTCAGCTGAATGATCTAAAGTTAAGGTATTTAAAAGTTAATGATTTGTAAATTCTGTTTCATGTGTTCTGTTTCCTCCATTTAACTCTTTATGAGATCATACGCTAATGACTGAAAAAATTTATCACATTACGCTCATTGACAGTTATATTTAAGTGATTTTAACTGACTTTGCTGCTACATTATAACATCATTTAATGTGCATAACATTTCTCTAAACTCTTATAATACAAATCATCAAAGTATCCTACAGTTATTTATTATGAAATATATCAAGATGACCTACTAAAATATCAGATGGTATAGGTCAGCAAGTGTGACTGCTCGATTTAGTTTTACAGCACAGAGCTGCCAGTCGTTGCATGACCACAGAATAAGTTGTACAGCACAGTCAGATAAGCAAGTGAATCCCATATTAGCGAGGTATAGATATCATAAACTGTACAGCAAGAGTGACCACAGCTTGGCAAGGTATTGCAAACTTGGGAACATTTGAGACCACAGATTGGTTTGGCATCACAAACTGTACAGCAAGACCACTGACTGACATGGTATTATTAATTGTACAGAATGTGAGACTGCCAACTACATGGTATTATAAGCTATGTAGCAGATAATACCACACATTGGCAAGTCATCACAAACTGTACAGCAAGTAAGACCACTGACTGACATGGTATCATTAAACTGTACAGCAAGATCACAAACAGAACAGGTGTTACAAATGAACAGCAAATCAAGTCACAAAGTGGCAAGATATTCTAGACATAAGCAAATGTGACAAAAACTAACATGGAATCACAAACTGTACATCAGAGGAGACCAGAAACTGACATGGTGTCACACAAATGTACAGCAAGTGAAATCACAAACTGACAAAGCATCACCTGGTATGATCAATCTTTGAAAGTGCTTGAATTTTGGTAGTTATTTTGAAATGTGCTTGCTTAAATGCCATTTTTCAACACAAGTTAGGCTATACATGGTGGCTAGCTTAACTAGTGGAGGAAGAACCTGGGAAGATCCACCAGCCCACAAGAAACTTCTGTCAAGCTTTCTCTTGTATCCACATTAGCTGAGCCTGAGACTGGAAACCTTGCAGTCAGAGGTGATATGTCTGTGATCCAGAATGGTGAGCATTTTAGATCATATGGCCACTTGGGGCCCCACATGTATCTGTCTGTACCACATGTCACATTTGAGATGTTCAAAACTGACATGGCATAACATTCACTGCAGCAGGTAAGACCAAGACCGGACAGGGTATCACAGACTGTACGGTAGGTAAGATTACAAATTGAAGTTTCAACCTGTCTAGCAGGTGAGCTCACAATTTAACAATGTGTCACAAACAAGCTGACAAGGTGTTAAAGCAAGTGAGATGACAAACTAATGTCGCAGACTGTACAGCAAGCAAGATGACAACTTGCATATGTTGTAGACTGTACATCAAGTGATATGACAAAATGACAATGAGACTGTACATGTAGCAAGTGATATGGCAAAGTGACTGTGGTTCATACTGTACAGCAAGTGAAATGACAAACTGAGAAATTTGTTGCAGACTTTACAGCATATGAGACAACAAACTGGCAAGGTATCACAAACTGCAAAACGTTTTAAAGTGTATCAATGATAATTGGAGTAACCACAAACTATACATTTGATTAAAATTAAAATTTGAAGTATACTTGATGTTGTGAGTTTCCAAGTTTTGACATTTTCTTCTGTCCACTGGACATTAAAAAAAACTGTAGATGACTAAAATTGCTTTTTAATACAGCCCAAAAATTTAACTGTCAATTTTTACTGTCTTTTTCAGGATTCCAAGCTGTTGCAAGGACAGGGTGCTGGTGAGAGTGAACTACAACATGAAGAGACAAAGACAAAAAAGTCCAAGAAGAAAAAGTCATTGAAATGCCCATTTTAAATCTTATAGAATCATCTTTTAATGCAGCATTTGGTAGCATTACTGTGTACCTCATAACAATTTGTGTTATCTTATTCACTGAAATTTACTGTTCTCAAATGCAGTTGAGCTTTAATGAATTAAACCAAGGTAAAGCATGTCCCAGAATGTAACTAAGGTCAAGTATGTACATGTACCATAATATAACTAATGTAAAACATGTACCAGAATCTAAGGTAAATCATGTACCAGAATGTAACCAAGGTAAAGCATGTCCTAGATTGTAACTAAGTTAAAGCATGTCCCAGAATGTAACTAAGGTCAAGTATGTACATATACCAGAATGTAACTTAAGTAAAGCATGTACCAGGATGAAACTTGATGATAAAAAGAGTAATGCATTATGATATTCCAATTCTTTGGAAAATAAAATAAAATGTTTGCACTTTATTAAAAAATTTCAAATAAATTGTAAATTTATTATTAATTGGATTTATCGTATGCTCGTTAACTGAAACTTAAGTACATTTTATGTCAAACCTGTCAAAATGGTCAACTTTACTCAGCATTTATTTATTCACAACAGCCATGTTAATCACCACTGCATTGCAAATTTTTTATGTAGAAGTCTTTTGTGTATTCATCACCTGCATTCCACGATTTACATGGGGTATTTCCAAACTAGACAATGATTTATCCCTGCCATAGCAGTCACAAGCATGTATCTACAGCAGTGACCGCTCAGCCTTGTGCTTCATGAAGAAGGCATTGTTCAAATAAAGGAAGATAAATTGATGTGCAAACATTTATCTTACTTTGCTCACCATATTCCAGTCATATTGAAATGTGTAAATCAATGTTATCATTGTCAAAATTGAAAGCTGTCATTATCACTGTCCAATTAGAAAGTAAGATAGTTGCTATCATTATCACTGTCAAATTCAAAAGTAAGGTAGCTGCTGTCATTATCACTCAAATTTGAAAGTAAGGTAGTTGTTGTCATTATCACTGTCAAATTTGAAAGTAAGGTAGATGTCATTATCACTGTAAAATTCAAAAGTAAGGTAGCTGCTGTCATTATCACTCAAATTCAAAATTCAGGTAGCTGCTGTCATTATCACTCAAATTCAAAATTCAGGTAGCTGCTGTCATTATCACTGTCAAATTTGAAAGTAAGGTAGTTGCTGTCATTATCACTCAAATTCGAAAGGTAGCTGCTGTCACTATCACTCAAATTTGAAAGTAAGGTAGTTGCTGTCATTAACACTGTCAATTTGAAAGTTAGTTGCTGTCATTATCACTGTCAAATTTGAAAGTAAGGTAGTTGCTGTCATTATCACTGTCAAATTTGAAAGTAAGGTAGTTGCTGTCATTATCACTACATTTTTAATTATTTGATCCAGATAGACCTGATCAGAATGACAGTGAAAACTGAGTGCAAAGATACTGAAATACATGAAGTGATGATAGAGCCGACACGTTCTAGTGACATGCTATTTAAGTTGCCTAACTGATGGTTTTGCACTACACCCGAAACAATAGTGTGAACATAACATAAACCTTGACATACAAAAACAACTGCAACTTGCTGATTTTCACTAACGTTTTGATGATCAGGTATATTTCAGTAGACATTTGATAGGTATTAGTTTGTATGTTGCTTACATGTTCATTAAAGTTGAATGATCTTGTGTGCACAGCATGGTCATGGAGTGGACGGCATGATCTTTTTATTTTTACATCATATATATTGCTGTGGTAACAGAAATTGCAGATATAATATATTACTTTATTCAGAGAACCATGCATTGGTACATACATGTGTCTAATTTATATATATACATGTATAATCTATTGCATGAAAAGAGTATCAACGCCGTGTACTCGCCAATGAATCTTGTAACATACATTGAATCCATAATACAAATATTTCCATCGAAAATATCCACACACGGATATAAAATATTCAATAATTTTGTCACAGATCATTATGTGACTGAATTCGATGAAAAGAAAATAACAAAAATTACGTAACGGGTGTACGTAATGAATGATGAAATAGTACATGTCCGTAGATTAAATAATGGAAGCTAAAGTGTATTTTTATAATAACTACATGTACATCTCAGGATCTTTCTGTCTATGAATTCAGTCATTGTAAATTTCAGCACATTTTCTTACCCAAGCTGCTAGTCAAAGTCCTTTGAACTTGCCGCCCAGCTATTGCATCATGTTCTTTTGATGTACACTAATAAATACAGCAAGCAGAACTGGCTGTATTTTAACCACTGAATTATGTCACTGTAAATATCAGCACAGCTAAAATGATAAAGTAATCAACACTAACTTTGTCTCCCAGTTATTTGCATGCATACGGAGGACTCCTGCATGGAGTGATTTATGTGTCCCAGATCAAATATTTGCATTCAAATATGCGTAATTAAGCGTTTCCGAGACCTATGTGTTGTATACATTTTATACCATTACATTTCTCATCTGTCAATAGTTATTATTTTTTGAAAAATTCTGATTTTTAGCTGTTTTCTGCTAATGTCCTGTTTGCTCTTGGCAAAGTCAATTATAGTTCTCAGTTGCAGAATTCGAATTTACTAGTCAACAGATTGCATAAAACAACACCTCCAAGCCACATACACATGTTGGCGGCTTTTGTCCCTTTGATGCTGTATAAATCGTTTCCCCCTGATTTGAACAAGTTTAGCTCGGCAGTTCACTTTGATGATAAACAATGTACTTAAGTTAATTGATTTATACATTCTGGTGAGAATCTTTTATCAACCCCCGCATTGGCTGTTGCTTAGTTGTGTATGCAATTAAGAGAACATATATCAGAGATTATTAGAGCAACGATTGTATTCGGAATGCATGCAAGACAAACACAAAGTAGATACGATGGCTTCATTGCTCAGGGATCAGTAATAATAATATTGACACTTGTGAGCTGTCATTTTTCAACAATAAACAAAGATCAAAGTTCTCAGTAGGCCCAGCAATTGGTTCATATTCTGGCACAAAACTAGAAGAAATTTGTTCATTTTTGAAATTTTAGGAGCCATACAACGATTATTTATATTAGATTTTGTGTGTGATTTCCTCCCCAAAATGATAATACATTTTCTACACGTTTTTTTTGCACTTTTTAGACGAGTATGAGAATGATAATTAAACTCTTGACGTATTTTATTTTTCATACTTAAAAGATTTTTTTTTTTGATATTTGAGAAAAATACCTGTAATAAATTACCTGAAATTTCTGGAGCCATGCCACGACTGTGTTATATCCGAATTCGTGTTATAACTGGGCGTGCTATAGCGGGGTCCCACTATATATATATATATATATATGAAAGGACAATTCATGTTCAAAATTTCAAACACGCATATTTAATCATATATGAAAGGATATTACAAGGAGTTAAAAATTTAAAAAAAAAGTAAATACATTGTGCATGAAATGATACCGCCAAGATTTAAGAGTGAAATCCAACAATTTTTGTAAAATTCAACTAATAATGTAATAAGAAAAATAAAAAAAAAATAAACGAAAATAACCTTCAACAACTCTTTTAAAATTCAATATATAATTTATTCTCATAGAATACAAAGTAAAATGAAAAATGAATAACATACAATTTGCGAATGAAACCGCAAATATTCCTAAAATTTCTAGCACAAGTCCTAATGATTAAAATTCTTTAAGCACTATTTAATTCCGGAGAATAATAATTTGAGTTGAATAATGTCATGCAAATCAAAACACTCCACAACATTAATACAACTTGGTTCTGCTCAGATGTTTCGCACAAATTACTAATGTAAGACATAAAAACCAAATTAATTAGACGGTCTGTTACCAAAACCATAGCAGTACACATGACAATCATCACTGTGACACGATCTTGATACAAGAATAAATTAGGATACTCTTGACTCTGGTTAAGATAAAAATCCTAATATATACTTTTGTCAGAAAAGGTAAACATTTTTTATTTACAAAACTGTCACTAATTTTGGAGCAGGTCAGTTACTAGATACCATTTTACAATACCAACCACAGATCATGAAAAAACAAACCAAAAAAAAAAATTTACAAATAGAGCAAGCTAAATATACATAACAATAAATACAAAACATGAAAGGACAACATAAGGGGTTCAGTAATCAAAACACATACACACCAAGCATAAAGGCAGCGCAAGGAGTTGGTTAACTCCATCAAACATTACTAAACCTTCGTAAACTTTAAAACTGTTAATTCCAAAGCTGTCCCAGAAACATTTTCTTTGCAAATGAAGCTGTTTCTCCTTTTTGGGATCGTAAGCAGATATTATAATAGGTATAATGAATAATGATGTGGTAAACAATCAGGGTAGCTAGATGGTCTCACTAAACATCCTAAGACACTGCAGGACACCCCAAGATTCTCCAAGAACACCACAAAACTTTACAAAGTACTGTTACGTGCTTAGGCTCGAATAAGTAGCAACACAGAAAGAGTGAAAACTAACAAGCTTGTATAACTTTAACAAAGAATTTATTAAGTACAATTATTTTCATAAAGTAAATAAACTTACGGTTTTAGAGAATCTAATCCAACATTAATCCAATAAAGAATTCACAAAATAATCCACTAATGGAATTGCAAGAGTCCTAATAAATGTTCTAATAGTTCCAGGTTCGAATCTTGATGATGTAATCCAAAATGGCTGACAATGTCACGTGATGCAGTTCTTGTTTTATTATCATCCAAATGAAATTATGAACACGTTTTCTCCTCCAAATAAATAAATAAATCCACTTGCTTCAATGAATTGACACAATGTCCAGTACAAGGTAATTAAAATTATGACTCAAACAGAAAACACAACTTAACTTTAAAAAGCCCTGATTCTACTGAATCTCTCTTCCAGTACACTGATTTAAATACCCGTTTTTAATATGTAAACAAGGGATCATGTGATTTTCTAGAAATTGATAGAAAGTCAGAGGAAGAGTCTACCTTCACTAAATCGCGTACTCGAAGAAAGATCTAGATTTTTCCTACCCCCAAGAACTAAAAATAAAATGTTGTCCTTGAAATTAACCAATAGTTTTAGAAGCTTGTTGACAATGTCTAAAGCAGGGTCAGGAATTAGGTCAACAAGCCAAGGTCAACCTGTGTTTACAGCTAGAGTCTAGGTCAGCCTGAATTTTCCAGAAAAATCTCCCAATTAATGAATATTAAACCCTAAATGACAAATTTGGATTTAACAATTAAAAAATAATTTAAATCCAATAGACGTAACAGTACCTACTGTAATTATCAACAATAACAAAAACTAACAAACGAACAAAAAGGGTGAATATTTAGCGATTGTTGGTGAAACAGGAAATGTAAGGAGATTTAACGTTGTCTTGGAAATAACTCTCGTTTTGACAATGAGTGTTCGGGTAAAGTAACGTGAATATTTATGAACATTTATCACATGGTTCTTCATTGATGTCTATAAGGAAAGAATCAAAACCAAACGACTTGCGCGTGTTGTGGTTTCCGGTCAGTGGAGATTTTAGAATTCTATTGATGGACTCTGCATTGTCATTAGTCAAATTCATATCTTCAGTAATTTTTAGTCTAGGTTCGAAAAAAATATTTCTGTAGTCTTGGTTGCAAGTTGTTTGTAAAGTATGGTGCAAATGTCGGATGTCTGTGATTCCACCATTTACCATTTGGTCATTATTAATCGCGTTCACCCTTTTACACCCCAATTTTAATTACGAAGGTATAGTGCCGAACATTATGCTTCATCTACCAATGTGATGAAAATAGAGTTATATGGTTTACTTCATACTTAAGTGAGAGAACACAACATGTTTATATAAATAATGTTGTCTGAACCTGAAACAATTAGATATGGAGTACCACAAGGCTCAGTTCTAGGTCCATTACTATTTATTTTATTTATTAACGACCTACCACTTTTACTAAGAGACTATATCATCTACAGATCTCTATGCAGATGACACAACATTGTCAGACATCCAAAACACAAAGCATGAACTCGAAATTTCTTTACAGAATGCATTAAACAAGCTGGAAAACTGGTGCACATGCAATGGCATGGTAGTAAATTCTGGTAAAACTAAAATATTACTTATCTCAACAAGGAAAAAAAGGAGACATCTTGATAGCAATGAAATATGTCTGACATGGAAGGATAAAACTATGCAAATGGCCTGTCATGACAGACTACTTGGTGTTTTGGTAGATAATAACCTATCATGGACTGACCATATCAAACATATCAGTAAAAAGGTCAATTCAAGTTTATGGCTTCTCAGTAGGATAAGACATTTTCTCCCTGAAAGGCACAAAAAACTATTTTATAACAGTTACGTACAACCCTATTTAGACTACTGTAATACAGTATGGGGTAATTCAAATGATAAAAACATATCAAAGTTGGAAAATATTCAAAAAAGATCATTTAGGCTAATATCAAACCAGAAAGAAAGCAAGGAAAATTTAGCTGGTAAGTTAAAAATATTGCCTATTAAAGACCGAATCTGTTTAAGAAAAGCCAAATTAATGTACAATATATCCAATAATAGTGCTCCTGAATATTTACAATCCCTATTCCAGTATAGGCTACCTGGTAATACATCCCACCTGCGATCCATGTCTACAAAACAGTATAAAATTCCCAAACCAAATAAGGAATTATTCAAAAAAAAGTTTCCAATACTCTGGAACTTTGCTCTGGAATAGTATTCCAGTTGAGATTAGAAATGCCCACTCTATTTCCATCTTCCAAACCCAATATATCCAGTGGCTTCTGAGATGCTGCTCAAATAAATAAATTCCTTACATGAGGGCCTCAAGGTAGACTAGTTTTTAGCTAATTGTGTTACCCTCTTTAAATAAAGTCATTATTATTATTATTATTAGTAGTAGTAGTAGTAGTAGTAGTATTATTGTTGTTGTTATTACTACTCGGCATTAAGAGGTTAGTGTTAGCCTGGTGGGCTGTCAGGATGTCACTGGTGGGACATCATGCTACATGTCTGTGGCATGATGCCCCAGTGCTAGACATCACTATAAACTGCCTCACTGAAGACATCATAGCGATATGACTTAAAAATTGTTAAAGCTACATTAAAAATCCTAATCAAACAAACAAACAAATTCCATCATTTGAGGCGCTCTTACTTCTACGATTTTAACATCTCTATCTAGCTTTGTAGCAATATGCTCCAGAAAGCTCTTGAAAGTTCTGTCAGAAGCGTATTTGTGCAAAAGGATGGGACCAATAAATATCAGATGTTCATTTCTACCGTTTCGGACAACTCGTTGATACGTTTCACTCAGCAATAACTCTTTATGCAATTTGTTTTGTAAATATAATGCAAAGAGAGCACGATTTGCTAGAGAAATCAATAATCAATAAATATGCATTACTCTTTGATAGTGCTGATAATGGCCTGATTTATGAAAAGTTAATTTTATACTTTATTTATTGAATCCTTAGAAAGTTATATTGGTAAAACAAATGTAAATGCGATAGCTCACATTTTTTTCTATTTCATCTAGAAACTTGATATTTGATGTAAATTTAAAACAATCAAAATCTACTTTTATATTCTCTTACTATGCTTGTGCAAATAATAACTTCTTTTTAAAAAAAAAAACAGAGGTATGTGGGTGTGTATGTGTGTTTCATCACTTTTCTTTCTTCTTTATATCCATCTGTAATTTTGGACGAATACTCCCATAATTTAGGACGAAAAATTACATAATTTCAGACTAATAATCCCATAAATTCGAACGAATAATCCCATAATTTCGGACGAATAATCCCATAATTTCAGACTATACCTACGAGCTACAATGTCTGCATTACTTAAGACATCTGGATGATGGGCAACCAGACAGTTTCTTCAATATGCGGTCACCAACATTTACCATTTTTAACAATGTACATTAAAGCAAAGTCAACGTATATATCGTTAATATAGATACGAACATATAGCTTGATTTGCCTTCTGTTTATACGTGTAATTTTCGTAAACGTATTTCTGGTTTCAATGAATTTATTTCAACTTCTAGACATCATAAAAAATCAACGGTAAATCTGCCCGCTGCCCACAAATATGGAACCTGATGACGTCATTCGAGAAGTATCAATGTCCTTTTGCTTGTTATTTTTTCTCACTTAATGGTACAGTATTTTAGAGGTTTGGTGTGAATATTTGTATTATTGGGAATTTTCTTGTAGAGTCTTTGGGTGTCCTGGAGTGTCTTGGGATATTTAGAGAGACCATGGTAGACAGCATACAAATGGCATTTCCATGTTATAAAGTGACGAATTATTCAAATTACATGACTACACCAAAACCATGATAAATATATAGGTGTGGTTATCTGACTTGGTTAGAACAAACTGGATTGAAAATGAAATTGATGAATCGAAAATGTTACTTTCAGTGCCAGGTAGTGCATAAATATTGGTAGCGTATGTACAGTACATCGCTTGCCTTGTGTGAATGCAAATTTGGACCGCCTTTTGACTTCAGATTATTGCCACTGTTGCCCCTATGTTCTTCCTTGTGGCTTCATATTTAACATAATATTTAAAAACCTGATGAAGTAATAAAAGGTTGTAACCAAAAGAGTGTACTTGAAAGCATTTGTTGTCACGGAATTGTATAAACCCTTTTATATATACATGTACTCTAGTTTCGTTTGTGTGTACAATGAATGCTGATAGTGATTATTATATAGTGTGCTGTATTTCGAAATAGAAAGTTCGGTCCATCCTATGCCGCACGTGCGAAGTGTTTTTGATGGGAAGAACCAAATGCCTTCAGTGTACAGACGATATCTGTTTATAAATACCTCACTGCAGGTAAAGCTCTTAACATTACAGATAGTTTTGTCAGTCAGCGATCTACTATAAAAACTTGCACATCTTCAGCTGTTGAGGTAAGTTTATTACTTTCTTGTATATAAGATATAACTATTGTATTACCACATTGTTTTTTTTATATGTTTGCTATGTAGATTTCGTTTACGCAGTATAATGCACATATTTATATTCTTGTTGGCGACTTAGCAAGGGATATACATATTAGTAATATAAAGCTACATTTTTAAGAAATGTTTAATACGGTAGAATCATTATCGAGCTGGGTTATGTTTACTTCTGAACTTTTTGTTTTGTAATAATTGTGCCGGTAATGTACTCTAAATAACTTACCGTGTATAACGTATTATGCTTTTATGCTCTGTGTTATGTATAGTACATGGTATTGTATATATTTACAGCTGTCCGAAGTCTTTGGATAGTGTAGGGCTGTGTAGTACATCTGGTTAGTCCAAAACGGTTGGAATGTCTTAAGGTGTCTAGAGTGACCAGTGTGACACGAGCGCTCCAAGTTATCGGAGTTATTGTGGTCGACGTGGTGCAAGAAGGAATTAACCGTAGCAGCTGTGAAGGTGGACTATAGCAGCTGTGGAGCTTAAATAAAGTGTGCTGATGACGGAGTGTAGCTCTTAACATATAATCTTTTTGCCGTGGGGTAATTTTGGGGTTCATAAAACCCTTTGTATCTTTCGGGACTGTAAAGATAATTTGTATCTGTCCTTTTTTGTTTGCATAACTTCACTATATGAGTGAATTCATTTTATACAGGAGAAAAATTCTACTCTGTTTACTAGCTGAGATCACTGAATCATTCACCCCTTGTTTTTCTTTTTAAAAGTAATTTATTTGTATTTTTCATTATTACATTTGTGTGTTTTTAAGATAAATAATCAAATATTTGGATTATATATACACGCACATATTCATAATTAATTGCTCATTCAAGCCATTCATTATTAAACATATTGTATTTATATCATCGTCAAAAGTGTTATGCTGTGAAATCCAATCGAAAAAAAAAAGGACGCCAGTGTCGTTGGCACTCACCCCCTCTGCTGCTATGGGTTAACAATTTTTTTTAGGATGAAAATCATTTAAGACTTTACAAACAGACTAATTTGTAAAACCTCACCTCGTAAATCAATCAGATTATTGGATTGGTTGGTGAGTTTGAAATTAATTCTCGTTAACGAATCATTATGACATCGCATATAGACTGGATTAGTTGGATCCTCAATGATTAGAAACCCTGGAGGAGCTGTTGGTGCAAATGAATATAAAATATATCCCTACTGAGCTTGATTTCGTCGCTCCAGATTTATTTGATAGCTTCCTTCAATAACATCACATACTAAATTCAATGCAATCACCGAGGATATATTCACATTTTGAGGAGCGATATGCCTACCACCACCATCTGGGTCATTATTATGTGTCAGGATAGTTGTTTGTTGTGGTGCTGTTTTTTTCCATGCGTCGTGTATTCTTTTGAAACCAACGTCAGTGGCATCATTGAGAGATTTTTTTAGTTCTGGTGCATTATAGCCTGGCAACTTAAAATCTAGGAGGATATCTTCTATGCATATATTAAGTTTCTTTGCAAATTCTGTTCTTGTTTTAGAATTATTATGATCTAATATAAATCGAATAAGTCGCGAATTGAAAAATCTCATGTCTGCGATAATTTTATTACACACCTCCATGTATTTGATGACTTCATCTCGGTTAGGTGGGGTTTTACTAATTTCTTTTATGAAGTTATATTTCAATCTTTGAAAACTAGAATTCATATCCGTGAATTGTTTGTTCATGTTAAATTCCTTTATTACATAATACTTATCATCCATTGATCCTTCTAGCTCAAAAAAAAAACATAAGCAAAATTAGAATAATTTAGTGGTTCAGCATAATAACCTAAACTGTTTTCAAATATCCTACCGTCGCTATAAAACCTACGATAATCGTGATAATCCTCCTTAGTTGAAATGTAATCAGACTTTTTAGGTTCAGGTATTTGATAAGATGCCTGAGGTGGCATTTCAGGCCAACCCAGTATTGTTCTTATAGAACTCTGATAGATATCTAGGACATACCCCGATGAATTTATCTCAATGGCAGATGATAATGTCGGCTCGTGAACTGTTATAGCGATTTTTGATTCTTTTCCAGTGATGGATTTTATTCTATGCTGTAATTCAGCATTGATTTGTTCAATTTGGTATGACCCAGATGGTAGCGAAACGACGTTCCAGTCTGGAGTTCCATCGGGTTTATTCTTATACGCGAACACCAAAGAATTATTCGGTTGTTGACCGCCAGATGCTACCGACCTAATATTAGGCCAACTGTGATACACTCGTAGTTCTGCTAGCGCTATCTCCTTCACGGGAATCGGAGTAGGGAAATTCACACTGAATTCAGGATTGGTTGATGTTATTGAGATCATGCTGGTTTTCACTGGGGTTGTGTTTTCCACTATCTGTTGGAGTAGTTCTTGCAGTGTTGTCATCGTTATTATTATTGTTGCACTCTAATTCTAACATAGTTGACTCGTACAACTGAACCATTCTCGAAAACTCATCCTCGGTTATTGTCGTGTCGTCGAGCAACGACGCTGTCAACTTAGATAATTGCGAGTACATGCGAGATACTGCAGCATATCTAACAGTGTAATCCTTCAGTTTTTGTTGAGAACACGATGATATTTTGTTTGCTATCGCAGAGGCTATTCCCGCGATGGTTGTCACCGCAGATAAACAAACCGGAATAACAGCCGGAGCGGTCATTGTTACCGATGATATAATAATACCAGCGCCGGCGATTAACCAGACAGCGAGTATACAGCTACATCGATGGCAATGATTCTTCGTCGGTATTTTTTCATTTTTGTTCGGTACTCCTCAGAAAGAGTTTTGAGTTCCGTTTGGAATTCTTTGACGGTGTCATAACGGTATTGTGATGCCATGTTATTTTCAAATCGTTTTACGATTTCAATTTAGTTGTTTACTTAAATCCGCTACGAATTCCACAAACCATGTTACTGAAACCCTACCCAAATTTTTATCAGTGGATTCTATCGTGAACTGTTCAGTTGTATCCTTGTCGATGATCGTTGATATCATATTGTTGACCCCAGATGAACTCGACGATGATATATTAAATTGATTCGGTGTCACTAATGTTAATCGATAAATACGTTTGACGGCCGCAGTGATATGTAAAATGTTGTTTGTAGGTGTCCACGTAAATGATCCGTATTGAATCGTGTATACTACGTTGTTGGTTCTTTCATGAGGAATTTTTGTTTTTTCAATGATTTTTATCATCCTCTTTGCATCGTTGTTGATTGCCTCGGTGAAGTCTTTCATATCTTCGATGAATTTTTTAATATCCGGGAGTTTTATGTTGAGTTTATCGAATGTGGTTCCAAGAAATTTATCTACGATGTTTTAACGAAACGTTGAAAACTGTTTTTACATGTTCTTCATATTTGGATTGAATGTTGCTAGTTCCAACAAAAAAAGTTTTTATCTCCGTGAGTTTCGGTGTGGTCACTGGTGGATTTCCAAGGAAATCTAATAGAGGCTTGTCAATATTGTCCACGATGGATTTTTGTAAATCAGTAAACCGATCGAATTTAGTTATATGTTCGTTGTATTCATCGCGTAATGTTTTTAATGGTTCTAAATCATTAATTCGTTTCACAATAGTTGAAATAAGTACGCCAGGTTTGAGTTTACCCTGATCAGAAAACAGCGCTATAGTATCTTCTGTTGCGTCTTGTTGTTTAACTAAAATATCATCAAGGGAAATATTACTAGTTTTCAATTTACTCTGACGATCTTAAAATACAACTATTTCATTGGGATCAACATTTGCTAAGTTCAACGTCTCGGCTATTTCATCTTCGATTATTTTTTTTATATCACCGGTTGCAGTGCCATCGGCATCGGGTTTCTTCGACGGTGATAGAGGTCGTCCCCAAATATCAATCATATTATTCTATATAATTTCTCTCTAAAAGGCGACTACTTGTGTATTCATTCACAACCCGATGAGGTGGTTTTCCGGATGTTGAAATAGCATGAAGGACATTTAATACTTTATTGGCGCATATCGGTGGGTCATTCATTTGTTGTGTTGGAGGCGTAGAATACCAACCAGGGGTGTTTAAGCGGTTTATATATCTGTTATATTCCACGTGGATCAATCGCGTATGCAACCCACTGGGTTCCAGGTCAAGTGCTGTTATCAAGATTAATAATACCGGTTTCAACGTTGTTTGGTTGTGCAGGCAACTGATCTCTCATAAAGACACCTCTGAAGTTTTTAATCGCTAATTTTTTAGCGGCATCGAGTAAATCAAAATTTGACATTGGAACTATTGGTGTTAATAAACAGGTCCTAGTCTCAGGCCGCTTCCTTTGTACCATGAATACGGGGTCCCTGTTAGTGTTAGACCCTTTCCCTTTTTTTATATCCTTGTCCGGTAGCTTTCTTTAGTGCTATCTCTGCCGCGGTACCAACGGCCCCTAACGCCGCCGCTTTAGCAACCGCGGGGGCCGCTGCCGCAATCAACGCTGGAATCACAGCTAACAACGGGAAAATACCACCTGATTTTATCTTGTTTTTGATCGCGGCTGCAGAAAGAGTGATCTGAACGCCCTTTTTATCTTTGAGCGCGTCATTGAAATGTTTTATCTGCCGAGTTCTCAGTGACAATTTATTCTCCCCGCCAGTCATCTGATTGGGTTTCAGCGTTATTGTGGTTCCACATTTTTTAGCCGATTCTGATTGCAATTTTTTAATCTGACCGGGAGTCAATGTAACACTAATATGACTATATGATATTATACAATAACAGATTGATCTAATTGTTACAGATTTTCCACTGGTGCATCTACCACTCTCATTCGTCCACCAACACCTTCGAGTAGCATTGATTTGTCGCTGAGTATAACAGCAACCGCTCTATAAGTTCCTTCGCGTATTGATATCCAAATAACCGCTCAGCAAGTGTGCGATTAAATCGTTCAACAATTGCCTGATCGCGATGTAGTGCAGTATGCCCTCGTCTGATGGTGACATTATGATGCTTCATTGTTGATAGAACCGCACCCTGAAATTCCTTGCCAGGATCAACTTGTAATAAATTTGGCCAGCGCAGAGGACCCCGCCGATAAATCCTTTCAAACGCAGAAGCCACCTCAAGTTGATGATTTTGTTTTTAATGGCTCTGCTTGTTTGTATCGACTAGCAACATCAACTACGGTTAGCGCGTATTTGTAAACACCATCATGCGGCAGAAATAATATATCAGCTTGATGAACCTCATTAGGAACGCTGACATCAAAATGCGAGTAGTTAATTTGTTTAGGCGGTGGTATATAAATTTGCCATATCGCCTGTTTGGATAACCAATCCGCTGCAGTGGTATTTTTCACCTTTGCGGCGCTAGCGAGTTTACCGATTGCTGCCTTACCCCTCCAGTATCCTTTCGGGGAATAATAAATAGATTCCATGTTGTTATTAATTACCAGCACCCATCATTAATTTACCTTTCATCGCCGATTTGACTAACCAAGAAGCCAATTATTCCTTGAAGGATTTATCAGTGATAGAATTCAACGCATGAATTAATTTCACATCTGCGATATGTCTGTGTTGCAGATTGCTGCTTTTATAAGCAACATCATGAGCATGACACGCCTTATCAATAGCATTTATTGGTTCTTCACCACGTCGAGGTTGGTTTTGATCATCGAGTCTGATATCGAGTCTGGTTCCTGGTCCACAATAACTATACCCTGGAAGGTGTTTTTCTCCTGAATACTTCGCCCATGGTGTTCCTGGGAGCTTTACTTACTTGGCTGCAATATCACCTCCTCGTTTTGTTTTTTAAATTCTTGGAAACAAATCTAAATTTCTTTGTACTACACTGTACACACTTACCAGAAAGTGCTGATCGGTTATTTTTAGTTGTAATCGTCGTCAAGTCATCTGTGCTAGTACGCTTCTTACATTTCACACAATATAGATCCATAATATATTTATGTTATATGGATATGAATGTAATTGATTATTCATCAACACGAGAACCAGAACCCGTAAAACATCACGTCATGTTACCAAACTCTATTCGAATGATTATCATTGGACCTTCAGGGAGAGGTAAAACACAGTTGTTAATTGATATGATAATTAGATGGATGAAATGGGACAACTTATATTTAGTGGCACCGACTGTAGATGATCAACGATGTTACCGGGTGTTAAAAGATTACAATGAAAAAGCCATAGAGACGGCCAGCATGCTTATAAACGAGATCGAGGAAGCACAGAGTACTAATAATACCGATGGAAGTATTAACAATTTAGTCGCATACGACGATGTCATGTTAGATAAGATGTTAAAAGATTACGAAAGAGCTGTAGAGATTGTCAACGAGGGTGTTATTAGGTTTATAACCGATATCGAAGAAGGACCAAGCATTAATGATATCGATGGAAGTATTAACAATTTAGTCGTATACGATGATGTGATGTTAGACAATCAAAAAATCCTGCAATGATATTTTTCAGAGGCAGACATAAAACCCGACGTGATATACGCCACTCAACGATACACTCAAATACCAAAAGTGATCAGAGATAACTGCAATTTGTTATGTATGTTTAACGGAATCACAATCATACATTACGAAATATCTGGCAAACTTGGTGCAGCGATATGGATTTTAATCAATTTAAAAATTTCTTTAGTCGCGCCCAATCAAATCCACACGGATTTGTAACGATAAATTTATCAGATCCTCGGACGCGGTATCGTATCGGACTTGATAAAATGTTCGGTTAAAAAAGATTGTTAACCCATAGCAGCAGAGGGGGTGAGTGCCAACGACATTGGCGTCCTTTTTTTCGATTTGGTTTGCCCGTGGACGCTTTTTTTTTTAACCATTTTCGAGGAAGCCTCGGTTTGCCGAATCGACGCCTAAAAAAGTTGGTCTGTTCGCTCCCTCTGCTGCTCTGTGCTACTTTCTATGACAGGAGTCAATTCATCTCTTGCTAATTTGCCTGGTTAATGAGTAAGCAGTCTTTACTAAAATTATTATTATTCATATGTTACAAGTTTTTCAGAGGCAGATGAAATAATCTCTAAATGTTTCACAGAAAAATCTTTAACTAATTACATTACTTTTACCTGGAAAACAGAAAGTCGAGGTCTCAGTGATGGCTATTCTTGGTGCCGCCGTGAGGGGCGTAGAGTATATATAGTCTATTTCTATTCTGCGATACGTCGGCTTTGCTATTATAGGTTATGCCTTACAATCTACATCTTCGCTTTACCTTTGGATCAAGCTTTTGTCAGATCCGCTCTTATACACACAGACAGGGGCCCCGAGTGGCTGAGTGGTCTAAAGCGCTTTCCGTTACATATCACTGCCGTCTCACCTCTGTCTGTGTGGTTTCGAGTCTAAGATTCGGTTAATGCAGTTATGTGAGAAAGCTTGCCAGTAGCTTCTCGTGGGTCGGTGGTTCTTCCCAGGGGTTTTTCCGGGTTCTTACTTCACCAATTTTATGTATAGCCTATCGTGTGCTGAAAAATGGCGTTAACCCTAAAACAACAAATACACACAGATCCTGCTTAACTTTTGTTTACGCTAATATCTAGGAATTCATACATCATAGCTTATAATGGATATAGTTTATAAGATACATCTGTTGTATTGTAATGATGATGGCTTAGAACCTCAATCTACAATGAATAATAAATATCATCTACTTGTTTTAAAATATATGGCTGTAGTATTGGTGGCTTTTGTTACAGGCACCCGATTAAATTGAAAAAAATACAAAAATTTCGGCAATCTTGTCTTTCTTATATGAGTTTACATTACAGTTCCAAAAATCATAAATTCTAAAAATTCCTAAAAATTGCATAGTAATAGTGTAGGTACTATGCTCCGAGTTTTTGACGAGGATATCGACTAGTAATGGATTATCCAGTTTTCTATGGTGTAGCGACTGAAGTACTGATAATAAGTCACAGAAAATAATGCTATTTAAAATGCGTTTTTGTTCAGTAGATTTCAGAGCAAGGTCTATTGCTCTGATTTCCGCTGAAAATATGGACGCATCGTTTGGCAAGCGCACTTTGGTTATGTGCTTGCCACTAACGATGGCTGCAGCAGCCTTGTCATCAACCTTTGATCCATTAGTATAAAATTTAGTGTAATTTGTAAAATCGTTGAGAAGTTCATGATAAGAGTTCAGGAATATGGAAGGGTTTGTCTCAGATTTATTCCCATCGTGTAACGTAAAAATCACTTTGGGTTGCTTAAGTAGCCAAGGTGGTGTTTTCGAGACAAACGTTTTCTGAACTATAGAGAGATTAATTTTGATATTGTCAAGGCTGGATGATGTTCTGACTCCTTCCCACAGAACTATCCGTAGGGAGGAGGTTGTCATTGCAAGAATCAGAATCGGTCATACATACATTACCCACTCCCACATACTAAAAGGTGAAGATCCACCAGAGTACATTTCTTGCAATGAACCATTCACTGTTAAGCACTTTATGACTGAGTGTTCCGATCTGCAACCTACGCGTGATAAATACTATAATGTACATGACATGAAGGAACTTTTTGATGCTATACAAATCACTTGTTTTTTAGATTTCCTAAAGGAAGTAAATCTCTATTTTAAACTATAACTGGTATGCCATCACCTAGAATATTTTTATCTAATGCAAATACCACTTCTTATTTACAACAACTTATCATCAACATACACCATTTACATCTCCCGTTGATTGGGAAGCTTCATATTTTCCTGTTACCAGCATCTTACCATTTTATATTTAACTATTATGGTTTTTTATATCGCTGGTCGATGTTAAACCTTTCTTATTTTTAAACATCTAACCTATTGTATGGCGCCTAATAGCCTAAAAGTTCTGGTGCGCCGTTAAAATTCAAACAAACAAACAAACATATATTAGTAATCTAGACCGTTTTCACATATCTGGCATGTTTGTAATCATCCTCTATGAATACCACAGGCCTCAATTCTTCGTACACTGTTTACAATCCGACCAAACAAGTTACAAGAGTTGGTACCTCTGATGAAATGTGCTCAAATGTTTGGATTGTCCATGTGAAAATCGAATGTTTCATTGGTGTACTATAATGTATCGAAAATCATAATAAATAAAGATATGAAGTTTTAACTGATGTTGATCATTTTTCATTTGAATCTTTTTCAAACCTTTTATCTTTTGTGTTGTCTATGCTGTAATATAGAATTTTGCGCAATTATTTAATTATTTGGGTCTAGTGTACAGAAACAATTGTTTCATGTCTAGCCTTATTTCTCTGAAATAATGCACAAAACACTTATAGTGAAGAAACAATGACACATTGAATGCAAGAAGCAGCGTGTTTAGAATTACTGCTGCTTGTTAAGGTCACATAGCCTGTTTTTGTTTCTGTTGGACCGCATATCTTGTCTGGCAGTAACAATATTTATATTGTTTAGGTTGTCCACTCTATTCAGTGCACATCCAAGAGTGTATAATGTGATACAGGAAACAAATTACTATTTTATATATTACGTAATACTAAGAGTATGCACGTTACACTGAATAGTTGCAAAGCAACACACATGTAGCCCCACAACGGAAAGCAGTGGTTTATAAATGTACACGTTTTTTCATTGTGTTCTTGTTATTCTACACAAAATAACCATATTTTTACTTAATTTAATAATAATATCGACAATAGTTTTGCATTCCATGTCTTTATGGCATTTGCTTGCGGACACGACAATACAAACAGATATAACACAAATATAAATGAATTTGTATCAAACACATTTAGAAGAATACCTTGAATAATGTCAGTTCCTATGTTGATTTATCTTCACATTTTCTGGAGCAATTATATTAAATGATCCTTGAGTTAAGGTTCGTGGTTAGAGACCTTGACAAAGACATTTGTATTCCGATAGCTTGTAAACACATTGACTCAAACATAAAATAAACTACATTCATTGCTAAATATGTTCTGTTAGATTTCGTGAAAAAATATCAGAGATGGTTTCATGCCTAAACAGATGCAAAAGGACTTAACAGACTGAAAAACCTCACTCTTTTTGCTTCTTCAGCCTCTGTCCTTTCAATAGACTGGTGCTAGCGATGTTGTTTTAAATATCAGGCATGGTCATATTAATATGTATTATTTCTTTTATTATTTTTAAATTATGCAAACTTGATAAACAGTCATGCAGTGACTGGTGTTTAGCAATTTTCCCATTTGGTTTATATACAGTCTATTATTATGACCTATTAATTTTACTATAATTATGTAGAGAAACAAAATTATCCAGTTTGCATATATATCCATATATTTGTAGCAAGTCAAACAAGCAATGTTCTTTCATGGTTTTGATCATTTGAATGGGCTTAATATATATATTTTTTTAAATGCTTAATTCTAAATGTAGACTTAGTAATTGCGTGTTTTGAACATAACTGTTACTGAACCTCGCGTACAGATGAGTAGTTTTAATTCCGGAAGTATCCGCATTCGGAATATCTTCGTATTTTCTCCTGTAATTTATGACGGTTGTCTGATTAAATTTTGTTGAAATCACTGGGTCTAATAATTTCTGCCCATAGATTACAAAATGTCAGATAGAAAGGCAGAATTAGAGAGGAAGAAGCAAAAGCTCGAGCAGATGCGTAAGGAGCGACAGGAGAAGGATAAAATGCGTAAATCAAAAGAGGTAAAACGAGTACGATCGTCCGACGAGTCTGCAATCAATGAATTTTGCAGCTGATGTCAAATGTCAAGCGTGGAATTTGTTGAATTTATCAGAGTTAGAATTATTATTTAAAAAAAATAAGTAAAATGTTAATTTTGCCTATTAGCAAATCTGTTTTAAGACAGCGATAATGTGCATACATTATTGGTTGCATAAATTATCAAAATATCGATCGTACACAGGCTGTTTGCCTATGAGTCATCTACGATTTGACAGCAGTCATTATGCAGAGAGAGAGAGAGAGAGAGACGCTTCACCTGCATGAACATAATCTTTATTTTAATATTTTCATGTATACATTTTAAAGTATCAACATCAAGTGTAAACTACAGGGCTCTCAACAGAGTTTCAGGATGATGAATCCAGCCAATTTAGGAGAGTTCCTGTCATAATCTTGAGAGTTTCTCAAGTTTGGAAGAATATACACACGAATCATAAAGTATATAATCATTCTAGTAATATATATATATATATATATATATATATATATATATATATATATATATATATATATATATATATATATATATATATATGGACTGAGTTCTTAGCCATCTTTAATATCACACTAAAAAGTAAATAGTTGCCAGTAAAAAGTATCTTAAGTTTATAAATTTATAATTTTTGCCCCTACAACAACACTTATAACAACTGTAAATCACAACAATAAATCATGAACAATTAGTCATTTTTTAAGTATGATCATTTACTGTTTAGAATGGTATGTGTTTTTCTCTGTAAAGTATTGATTCCATTTACAAGAAATAAACTTACAAGATAAATACCTAGCATTACACTTTAAATTATATATAAATGTAAATTACCATCATAAAATAAAACTGAAAATTATAACAAGTAGCATATGTGCAAAAAATAAATAAATATGTTAATTAGTACAATGTATTAAATGCCTTAACCTTATGAGCACAAATTTAGAAAATAACAAGGGCTACATAGAAAAGATGAAATAATCTTGACACATATATCTTATCAAGAAGAATTGGGCACTGTGATACACAAATATCATCAGTCAGTGAGCTTTTGTTGTCCATTTGTTGTTGGTATTGGTGTGATTTTCATTTTGAGTCCATTTTCCCAAAAATGGAAAAAAAAAATTTGCAGAGTCATTTTCATGAGTCTACCTACTTTTCTGCACTCTTTTAAAAGTGTCTACTGGTGCTGTACATGTACTTAAAAATGAGTTAATATTATTATGGCATGTTAATAATTTGACAATATTGCCCAAATAAAATTTTGATTACTTTCATGATTTACATTTGTCATCACCAAATTAATTCACAACAAAATGGGAAATCATTTATTTGCTGAACAATCACAGGTGCTTATATTTTGTGAGATGTTCCTTCATTATTTAACTCTCTATCCAGTTATCTATTGTTTCAAGAACTTTAATTTGAAATTTAAGGTGCCATTGGTGGCATGAGATTTTTTGTTGTAAACAGGAAACTTTTACAGCACAATAAATATGTTCTAATGACTTTGAAAGATGAATCAATGCTTTTATTTAAATTTGTTGCTGACTTTCTTTGATCAAAAATCTTTGGCTTGCTTTGTCAAAGGTTCAGTGCACACTGGCAGTGATCCATTTGATGCTAGTGTCACTGGATATTCTGACTGGTAATAAATATAATTTTTATGGACAATTTGCTAACATATACTTGAATGAATAACACATTAGACTCATTCCCTTGGCAGTGTCCACACAATAGGACCTGATGATTTCGCTTTTGACTCTTTGTCCAGCTATGCATAAGCCATGGACGGATCAAGCAGTTAAATCTGACGTGCCAGTATTTACCACATTGCAATAGCAAGTGACAGGAAAATATAACAAAATAATTCGCAAACTGAAACTTTAGACAACTACATTTTATTAGTTTCTTTGGGGAGTAAAGAAAAGACGTACAGCTACAAGTGAAGATGTAAATTTGTCCAAAATCAAGAACATTTGTTTGCTGAATGTTATAAATTAAAACAAAATCAAAGAAAGGTTTTCCAGCTTTAATCACCCCATATGAGCCGTTGATGAGTTATTCCAGCCTTTCTTCTGACACACAGCATTTTAATTACTTGTTTAGTCAGGGTCGTGCTGATGGAAGTCTTTATTTTTTTTTTTTTTAAACTTTCTGACAATAATCTTTCAGGTGCAGATAATACGTTCTTTGCTTGTTTCATGTATTATCACCGAGTCCATTTATAAATGAGGACTTGCCATTGAATAAGACAGTGGAATGATTTGCTGACTGTGTATTGCAGTACATGCTGAACAAAACTTAACCTTTGACCTTTTTCTCATCATGCTCAACTTATGGTCAGGGTATTTTTCACTGATATTGAAGTCTAAATGAGTGCATACAGAGGTCTCAGAAATGCTTAATCATGCTTATTTTGATGCCAGTTTTTTTTTTTTTATCTGGGATTCAGAGTCACTTAGGTGGTATATTTACAGTGATTGAATTCAGAGGCAGAAAGACCCAGAGATGTACATGTAGTCATTTATAAGAGCACATCAAACAAATAACTTTCATTATTGTGTTCATTTCCTTATGTAGCAGAATAAGCAGTGCATGTGACCTCAGAATCAAGACATTTTGATAAGTATTTTGGGATTAAACAGCAAACTAATAAAGATTGTAATGAGATTCAGAAAAGTGCTGTAGTTGCTAGAACTGACAGTTCAGATGGAAAAGTAGCTAAGTGTAAGAGAGTGTATGATGCCTTGCTTAGTATTTGGAATAAGGCCTTTCCTTGACTTGACAAAATTCAGTCTCACTCTGATGGACAAACAAGAGCTATGTCTTTGTTTTAAAGAATGTAGAAATTAAACTAAATGGCAACCAATAGGTCTAATTGGCATTCTTTTTTGGGAAGGGTTTGCAACTTTTGCTGGTGGGACTCTTATTTTTTAACAAAATGGTAGTTTCAAAGCCTAGCAAGACCTGTGCTATTTTTATCATAGCTTTGAACTTGGAATATTTGATGTCCTGCAAAATAACATCTTTTATAGTGATGAATTCCTTGTGGCTAACCTTTGCACACACACACACCCCCCTCGTAAATTCATACTTAAATACTTAAACAAATTGATACTCATAGTCAATATTGATGATGTTTAGATATGATTGAGAACAAACATTTGATTGACAAAGATCAAGCATAGACTGGTGATGTGTATATTGCATGCTACAATTGCTGATTTGCAGTAACATTTTAAGGATGAGATCTTATGGTGTTTAGAATGAAATCATATAAGAATCAGTATTGGTTTTTTTTATTTATTGGTCATTGTTAATAGTTCATAGGCACAATTAACTGGATCTTATGCAGAGATAAATTGCATTTTTTGAATGAATGGGACAACATATGTTTATTATTTGGGACATGAGTAGGTGACATAAAGTGGGAGAATTCTGGATGTCATGGAGAACAAATAGAGTAAATAATACCATTGGGAATATGTTAAGAGGGGAAATGCTGCTGTTGTTGTATGCTTTAACGCCATTTTTCAGCACACGAGATAGGCTATACATGGTGGTCAGTATTAATGGTGGAGGGAGAACCCAGGAAAACCCCTGGAAAGAACCAGCAACCCACGCATAGCTACTGGCAAGCTTTCTCACATACCCACATTTGCCAAGTCTGAGACTTGAACCCACGCAGACAGAGGTGAGATGACAGTGATCCATAATGGAGAGCGCTTTAGACTATTCTGCTAATCGGGGCCCTGAAATGTTGTTGATAAATCTAAATCTTACCACTGTGTGATGCACACATATCATGTTTCTTAAATAATAATAAAGTATCTAATTGATTTAAAAAAATATTCTTAACAAAAAGATTGTAGAATATACATGAAGTTGGTCAGAATAATTTATAGATGGTAGAGAGATGTTTTGTTTATGTTTGTATTTCTGCATTTAATAGACAGATGACTTAATCAGTAAAAGTAAACAAGCTCCCAGTCAAGACCTTAGGGTTGAAACAGAAGAGCTTCTTAGAGATCTTGGGATTCCTCCATCAGGTAAATACATGTATATATGAACTTAATATCTTGAATTCCTTCATCACATTAAATACATGTATTCATGAACTTAACACCTTTAATTCATTCATCATATTAAATACATGTATACATGAACTTAATACCTTTAATTCCTTCATCACATTAAATACATGTATACATGAACTTAACACCTTTAATTCCTTCATTACATTAAATACATGTATACATGAACTTAAGACCTTTAATTCCTGCATCACATTAAATACATGTATACATGAACTTAATATCTTGAATTACTCCAATAGGTAAATTAATCTATAGATGAACTTAATACTTTTAATTCCTTCATCACATTAAATACTTGTATACATGAACTTAATATCTTGAATTCCTCCAATAGGTAAATTAATCTATAGATAAACTTAATAACTTTAATTCCTCCAACAGGTAAGTTTATTCCTCTGCAGGTAAATGTTTACTTGAAATTTAATACCTTTGAAAACATTGTTTTGCATGAGATATGTGTTGCACAAGGTGCAGCATAGTGGTTACATATCCATCCATCCCTCTCATCATGCATTAGTCTAGCTTGATCATATGTTTTATTGTTTGTTTTGGCAGTACCTCTTATTGCAAAATAATATATCAAGATTATGTGCACAATTTAAAATTGATTAATTTACTGAATAAAATATATTTTATCAGACATAATTTAAAAAGCAGAAGAGACGTACAGGTTTTAAAACTTGATGCTGCTTTCACTCTTATAAAGGTTTATTGCCAGTTTAAACTGCTGACTTACATGACCTTCATATTTATATGACCTTCATATTTTCACTTGGGTCATCATATATTTTGTTCATATTGATTTTTGTTTTTTTAAGTTTTTAAGTTATACTTTAGTCTTGTTTGTAATGAACACCAATGTTAGATTTAACCAATTTACATAAAGATTGTTAAAGCAAGCTAAAAATATCATGCTGCTGGTATCACAATTTATAAAGAATAACGTATTGAATAATTAGCTTTTTGACATGATATGATATTTTCATTATTTTGTTTTTCAAATATTAAATGGAATGGTAAATGGAACTTTGATAAGATGTGGAATGCATTGTTTTAAAATAACTTAATGTATTCACCAAATTTCAGTTGATGCCCCATTTGTGGAGTCCAATGAGATTAAAAGAGTTGCCAGCCCTCGGGAGAATAGTGAAATCAGCGCCATCCAACATCCCAGCAAACCAGGGTAATATAGCTGCAGTTATGCATCTTGATACTGGTACCATTACTAAGAATTAATTAATGCAGACATGGTCATACTTGCTAATAGAAGCGAACTTGTTGATCTATTGTCCTTGACCTTGCTTCAAAACCTTAATGATGGCTAAATATAGCAGTCCTTGTAGCTACTATTCAGCTCCTATCAAAACTAAGTAAGATAAACTTTGGACTAGTAATATCTCATGACCATAAACAAAATTCACGAAAAACATTCATGTGCTCACAGAAACTAAACTAGTTCGTGATATCATGGTGATATTTGAACTTGAAGAATGAATTTGTTTTGGGTTTTTTTCTTTTAACATAGGTTTACATTTTTTTCAGTAATATCAATATGATGTCTAGCACTGGGGCAGTTGATAGTGTGTCTAGCACTGGGACATCATGCCTTAGACAACACTTCAACACTTGCATTCTCATTGCGAAGTTAATATTTAAAAACTACTTATATTTTTGTGAATTTGAATCTCAAATAAAATTATTAAAGTTCTGTCTAAAGTCAAAGTACAGAGTGTTCATGTTCAAATGAATCCCAGTGGTGGTCTGAGTGGTTTCCAATCTTGAATGTGTCATTTGTTTCAAACATGATATGTCTAGTCTTGCTGTATCACAGTGATCTAATCAAGACAGTCTTTAAGTGAAATCACAATATTTCCAAAATAGTGATTTTATCCTAAGTCAATTAATGCTTTGTAATTCCAACAAATATATGAAATAAATAATAATTGAACACAGATAAAAGACTAATTTAACTACAGATGAATAAATAATGCAGTTCATAACTAGCTTTATATAAAAATAAAAAAACTAGACGCAATGAGAGAACCTTGATAAAGGTCATTATTCCATCAAATTCACCAACAAGATCACTTGTAGAAGGTCACAGGTGAAAAAGTCATGTAAACATGCTTACCCAAATTATCATGGAGTTATGTTGTTTACAAAATGACCTTACAAATTACAATCATGAACAAAAATTATACACACAATATATATATATGCATAACTATATTTTAATGATTTTACATGTTCTATCCTTTTCTTTTTTTTATATATATATACTTTATACAGATTTTTGATATTCTTGCTATTTGTATTCTGTCTTGTTAAAGTTTTTGGGGACGGATGTATCCTTATGAAGATTTTATGCAATTCTTCATGTTTACATTTTTAGAACTTTGTTTTTAATTGGCACTATAGCCATTGCAGTGCTGTAATGCTACTAAAAACTGGTACATATGTCAATGTGGTAGGTGTAGATAGCTTTTTGAACAACTTTGACCCATATCTATCATCGCTGTATCTGATGATAAATCTAGGTTTGTATTACTATGCTGTACGTTAACATAGGAAGATAAAGCAGCCATATCTCCCCAGCTGGAAGATTTTATATATTGATTCAAATATTATATGAATCAGCATGTTCTTCACACTTGGCAAACTATGTGGAATGAAAACCCTACGAACAACTCCAGTACATCAAACCTGGCATGTATTGATAGATCAGGGTTTGTTTTTATTATGTTTACGGCAGGAATTTGATAGTGCATCCATTGTCCTTAAATCCATAAATGCATCACACCTTGGTTTAGTTTGATACTTTTTGTCATTTTTGGTGCTGTAGTAGGGTAAGAACACATTTTTAGTTTTTGTGATTTGAGTCTTATTTGTTTGAAGTTGAATGAATTATGCATCATCTGGTATGGTAAATGCCCGCTTTCCTATTCAGTGCTAAGCTGCGTACCAAGTTAACAGTGGTGAAGGTAGCAGAGACGAGCATTCCCCCAAGAGAAAGTGTTGCATACAGCAAAGAGACACAGACTGTGGGTTTGGAGCCACTGGAGAAGGATGGTCAGTACACATCTTATTACAACTAAATATTTTCCATCTTTGAAAGTTTGAGCTTTCTGTCCATCTACCATGTCCAGTTGTAACTATAATATCATCACACATATAAACTAATTTAAGCATGGGTACATTGTAGGGTATTGATATGCAGCATATTTAAGGCAAGTAGTTATAACCAAATTTGAGGGTTTATTCACCAAAACAGATTTATTCTGACTTTAATTCCACAGTTTTCAGCCTATTGTTATAATTCTAGTTGCAGTGTGAGTGAATCTTGGGATAAAAGTATCTGGTACAGTAAAACCATTTATGAGAGACTGCCCCTTCTGCCAACCAAAAGCAGTCTTTCAAGACAGGTTGTGTCGCATAAGAGGTGTGTGAAAATGGACTTGTTTCCAGGGTCATTAGTTAGCAATGATGAAGAAGCAAAAATACCCATACTCACTGTACATGTATCATATCCTCTATTCATAAATATTCTTAAATATTGCATCGATTCCTCTCAAAATAACTGTATATAATAAAGATATACATCCCTATCAAACAACATGTATCAAATTTATATTTAAACTTTACATGAATATGTACATGTACATGTGTATGAATTGTGAAATAAACAAAGTTAATATGTATTTATCATATCCATAAGGTAACTTCATGTTGCCATACATTTTAGAGTTGTGTCAGATGTAACAAAAACTGCACAGTTAGCTATGATGTATATCTCTTATTCTATGCACGTAATCTCTTTTCTTATAAAAATTGTTTATGGTCGCCTTTGTGTTTGATATGACATTCTGAACTTTGGTTTTACTGATGTTTAAGATGGCTGCTTATTTTGTGAGTGGTATCCCCTTTTTAACTTCTTTCAATTACATTATTTCTTTCTTCCAGTGTTGGAATTTTTCTTTTATTCATTGGAGGATCTGCCATTGTTATTAGTGTTGACGTAATAACAACTAGATTTATTTCTGTTTTGATCAGGTTTTGGTGGAAATATGGAATAAATATATATTAAATACCAATGAATGAAACCAAAAGACATAAAACTCATAAAAAACAATACATTTATTTTGAGACGAAGCTGCGACCCTCTGCATCTGGGTAAACAGATGGTGGCTTGGTGAAACACTGTAACAAAAGAAATATTTAAAAAATCTGGAAACTATTCTCACTTACTAGTATTAAAGACAAAGAGCTCATTCACTCCACCCCCAGGCATTACAGATTAACTGAAAAGAACCAATACACTCAACCCTACAGTGGTTCCCTTCCTAAAGAATTCTTAATGATACATTTAAAGCTATCGGCGCTGTGTGGGTTTTACAAAGATAAAGAAAGCTAGTCATTTTTAAAATAAATACCTTATTAGAACAATCTTTACTATTTGTGCGGTTATTGTTACAGTGGATTAAATTGTTAGTGTTTGTTTTTCTCGGTATTCAGCTGTAGTGTTATTTAATGTGCTCTTTGTTTACATACTACATGATTCCTGAGCTCTCATGTTTTCAAAGGATTAAGTTAAGGTCAGTGGTATTGATGTGGGTTTTTTTTTTTGCAATGCAGTCGTTCATAGCAGTGTCAAAATGCATATTTTGCCAAGACTTCACGGTCACTGATCGCATTCAGCAGGTGGCTGCTCATAACAGCATTTTTTATGCAATAAACTCGATCCATGCAATACGATTTTGGTTGGAAATGGCAGATGGTGGCTCAAGGAAGAGGTTGCTCATAACAGTTTTTGCTGTAGTTAAACTGGATCACTTTTATCCTTTATCTAAGGTATATTAAACATTACTTTCAAATGGCACATGCTCTCCTAAGCAAGTTTCTCTGCCACATGACTTCCTCTGCACATTGGATATATATTCAGTAGACCAATACTAGTTAAAGATGATTACAGTAGGCACTGTTATCTTGGAATTTTAATGGTCCCTTGGGTCTGGTATAAATCTGTCACTGTATAATGCATTGGCTGATTTCTCAGACATGCTTAAGATTAATGGAAAAATTAGCTTCTTAATAAGCAACAATAATCACAATAATCAACACAGTAGAATAAAAGAAATATTCAGATTCTTTTGAATAAAAGTAGGAAGCGACGCAGTTGCGTTTATTGGACATCACATGCCATTATCTCAAGGGGGAAGAATGGATTCCTGTAGTCATGCGAATTGGAGGAAAAAAAATTCAAAGAATTATGTCAAGTTTAGATATAGCAACCAGCTTTTGAACTGCATTGGTTTTGGAACTGAAATGTGTGCAACTGAATACTTGTGGTAAAGAATGTCTTTGTACTTTTCAGTTGAACATTATGTTTACCATCACTGCCTGTTTATAATTCCTAACTTTCAAATATGTTTTCCAGCTTTACAATAGCAGTTTATGATCTACGGTTACAGCTTACTGAAAACTGGTCAAATTTATGGGAAAAAAATCAACTGTCTTACTGAGACCATCTCGTCAGGGTGGGCAGGTCTACTTGATTTAATGGCAGATCTGTCATCAAGTAATGTGCTGTTGTATAATGCACTGTTTGAGCTGTTATTGTACAGTATACTGGAGGATCTGTCATTGTATAATGTGCTAGCAGATTAGTTGGTGCATAATGTGCTGGGAGCTTTTGTCGTCAAATAATGTATTGATAGATCTGTCATCACATTATATACTGTCAGTGTGTAATATACTGTGATTATATATTCTGCTGGTGGATCTCTGATCATGTGATGTACCAGCAGGTGTGTTGTCTCTTAATATCTTGGTGGATGTACTGTGGCATAATATAGTATCAGATCTGTTATAATGTGCTTGCAGATGTTATATTGCATGGTCTACTGGTAGAACTGTTGCATAATGTATTGACAGATTTATCAGCACGTAATGTACTACTACTAGATCTGTTGATACAACAGTGTAATTGCAGCTGTGCCATCAAATAATGTAGTGACAGATCTGCACAGTGCACTGGTAGATATGTTACCATATTATGTGATGGAAGATCTGCTGTATCACGGTATACTCGTAGAGCTGTTAGTGCATTCTGTGCTATTGGTTATGTTATCACATACTGTGCTATTGGTTATGTTATCACATACTGTGCTGGTAGATTCAGCACTGCATGATGTGTTGGCTGATCTGACATTTCACATTGTACTGGTAAAACTGGTTATCACATAATGTAGTTGTGGATTTATTATTAAATGATGTGCTGGCAGATCTGTGCACACAATTTATACTGGCAGATCTGTCATTGCATAATATGCTGGTAGATCTGTCATCACATAACATACCAGTGAGATGATATAATGTGCTGGCAGGTCTCTTGGTATTAATATATTTAATATACTGGAAGATCTTTCATTGCATTATGTACTGGTAGATCTGTCATCATATAATGTACAGATGGATGTCATGGTATAATGTGTTGAAAGGTCTGTCATAGCATAATGCACTGCTAAGGTTCCTATCACATATTGGTAGATCTGACATTGCATAATCTGCTTTCAGATTTATTGGCACATACTATACTGGCAGATCCGATATGGCAGATCTGTTATAATTTGCTGGCAGTTCTGTCATCACATAGTGTACTGACAGATAATTAATTGCATAATGTATTGGCAGACGTTTCCACTAAGCTGTGCACGCACAGCTGCTCAGACATCTCCGCGCCACTGAATTGTCAATCCAACATTAAAGTTTGCTCGTCTCTGTAATGCTTGCACAATGCAGCAAACATTGCTTGCACATCTACCATTCGCTTAGAGTGAACGCTGATGGCAGATCTGTTATGGGATGATATACTGCAATATCTTTTACATAATACACTGGTAGATCTGTCATCGTATAATTTACTGGCAGAAATGTGCTCGATTGTTTAATTATTTCATACAACTTATTCAATTTTTGATTCACTCAACAGTTCACACATTCAATAATTTTACAGTTTATAAGTTTCCACAGAGTGATTTTTACTCTGCAGAATATTCTGTGCTTATGTGGGGATATATTAGGTCATGGTACGATAATAAGAAAACAATTGTATGGTTTTGTTATAATCAGTGTATTTTTTTGTTTTGATTTATGATATAATTTATTTTTTGTACACAAGTTATTTTATTTGAAGAGCTTCACTTTAGCCATGTTCACATTATTCAGCTCAGTTGAAGATCATTGGATTATATTAACATGATTGCAGACTCTGTATGGTTTATAATATGGAATTCAAGGTAGATCAACAGAGTCATTTTGTTAATATATTTTATAGGTCATATCAATATGATAACATACATACTTTTATATGTATTCATAATACTTTCGTCATTTTACTTTTCACAGTTCAGTGCATAGTGTATGCATTATATATTTAATTATTCTTGCTGTAGTGCAGTTCACAACATAACATGGTTAGCAATTATGGATCCAAAGTACCACTTGATTGCAAGGTTCCTCTATTCTTTTCAGCTTTCAGTATTTTTATATTACCATAGAAACAAATTTTTGCATAAGTTTTATAAAATTTTAAAGTACTTGACCATTGGGTACTAGCATGGTCAAAAAGATACATAACCTAGACAATGATTTTACATCAACAGGCCTTACTCTGTGTATTACCTAGGTAATACATAACCTGGACAATGATTGTACATCAACAAGCCTTGCTCTGTGTATTACCTAGGTAAATACATAACCTGGACAATGATTTTACATCAACAAGCCTTGCTCTGTGTATTACCTAGGTAAATACATAACCTGGACAATGATTTTACATCAACAAGCCTTGCTCTGTGTATTACCTAGGTAATACATAACCTGGACAATGATTTTACATCACCAAGCCTTGCTCTGTGTATTACCTAGGTAAATACATAACCTGGACAATGATTTTACATCACCAAGCCTTCCTCTGTGTATTACCTAGGTAAATACATAACCTGGACAATGATTTTACATCACCAAGCCTTGCTCTGTGTATTACCTAGGTAAATACATAACCTGGACAATGATTTTACATCACCAAGCCTTGCTCTGTGTATTACCTAGGTAATACATAACCTGGACAATGATTTTACATCACCAAGCCTTACTCTGTGTATTACCTAGGTAAATACATAACCTGGACAATGATTTTACATCACCAAGCCTTGCTCTGTGTATTACCTAGGTAATACATAACCTGGACAATGATTTTACATCACCAAGCCTTGCTCTGTGTATTACCTAGGTAATACATAACTTGGACAATGATTTTACATCACCAAGCCTTACTCTGTGTATTACCTAGGTAAATACATAACCTGGACAATGATTTTACATCACCAAGCCTTGCTCTGTGTATTACCTAGGTAAATACATAACCTGGACAATGATTTTACATCACCAAGCCTTGCTCTGTGTATTACCTAGGTAATACATAACCTGGACAATGATTGTACATCAACAAGCCTTGCTCTGTGTATTACCTAGGTAAATACATAACCTGGACAATGATTTTACATCAACAAGCCTTGCTCTGTGTATTACCTAGGTAAATACATAACCTGGACAATGATTTTACATCAACAAGCCTTGCTCTGTGTATTACCTAGGTAATACATAACCTGGACAATGATTTTACATCACCAAGCCTTGCTCTGTGTATTACCTAGGTAAATACATAACCTGGACAATGATTTTACATCACCAAGCCTTGCTCTGTGTATTACCTAGGTAAATACATAACCTGGACAATGATTTTACATCACCAAGCCTTGCTCTGTGTATTACCTAGGTAAATACATAACCTGGACAATGATTTTACATCACCAAGCCTTGCTCTGTGTATTACCTAGGTAATACATAACCTGGACAATGATTTTACATCACCAAGCCTTACTCTGTGTATTACCTAGGTAAATACATAACCTGGACAATGATTTTACATCACCAAGCCTTGCTCTGTGTATTACCTAGGTAATACATAACCTGGACAATGATTTTACATCACCAAGCCTTGCTCTGTGTATTACCTAGGTAATACATAACTTGGACAATGATTTTACATCACCAAGCCTTACTCTGTGTATTACCTAGGTAAATACATAACCTGGACAATGATTTTACATCAACAAGTCTTGCTCTGTGTATTACCTAGGTAAATACATAACCTGGACAATGATTTTACATCACCAAGCCTTGCTCTGTGTATTATCTAGGTAATACATAACCTGGACAATGATTTTAGATCACCAAACCTTGCTCTGTCATTTTATCTGGGTAAAAACGTAACCTGGACAATGATTTTACATCACCAAGCCTTGCCTTGTGTATTACCTAGGTAAATACATAACCTGAACAATGATTTTAGATCACCAAATCTTGCTCTGTCATTTTACCTGGGTAAATGCATAATCTGTATTTGTCTTCACCAAGCTTTACATTTGTAAAATCTTCAAGAGCAAAACTATAAGTAGCTAATTCTTTTGATTCCATCCAAATAGGTGGACATAAACATAGTGAGTAGTTTTCTATCATATATCTTTGATTAGACTGATATTTATCTTAGTTAACTGTTGTAAGTATGTTTAGTATAGAATGTGCTGCTTCATGCTTACTTAGTGTAACTTATAAATTCTCATCCTTTAGAAATATTTGATCATTTTAAGTCTTTACCTTAGTTTGCTTTTAATAAAATTTTGTATTTTGGAAAGTGGAGCTATTTACCTTACGAGTACAATTACATGTCTCTGGTGGCAAGTGAGAACAGCATGCTAAATGTTGTTAATGGATTGTGAAGGCATGGTAAATTGTGTACATTTTATCCAGGATGCAAAAGAGTTTTTTTAATTCAATGGAGTTTGTTTTTATTGAATGGTTTCTTACATTGGGTTGACGCATATCACATTTTCCTTATCACTTGATTGAATGTGGACTTTGATTCAGATTCATGACATATTATATATCTAAACTAAAACACAAACTGGGTGGATATTAAAATATATTACTTAGACTTCTAATTTTAATAAATGTGACTTTTGGTATTTAGTCAAACCATAAATAGAATTGTTTATAGTTGGATATAACTCAGCACTTATATGGTCATTCTGAACTTGAGTCCAAAACATGTGTACATACATGACAGTGTCTTTTTTTCAGAACATACGATCTTGTCTTGTTTTGTCTCTTTAGTGCAAGAAAGAAAATATGACATATGATTCTTTTCCTATATGCAAATATGAATGATCTTTCTCATAATTATCCTTTTGTCACCTTTTTCTTTTCTGACATAAGATTTTTGATTGAACAATACAGAATTGTCACAATTTGTTCCTGGTTGTTTTTTTTTAAATTTCAGTTTTAAGTATAACTCACTGGGAATATGATAATTGTTTGGATAAATTAATCTCTTATTTACCCATGATATACTTGAAAAAGATTGTTTTTGATTTTGGAATTGTGTTTTTAATCCAGATGAAAAACTCTTCCACAAGCATTTCTTTGTAAATTTAAGAGAGGGTAGATATTTTGTTTGCATTAAATATCATATTTCTAATCCTGTTTTGTATTCTGTTGTTTAAAAAAATCATTTATTGATTTTATCAGTATTTTATGCAACTTAATTTGTTTCTTTTCAGATTTGGCACTTTTTTTGTTTTAACTTTCATCTTTCTTTAATTTCTTTATGTAGGAGCTGGAATGCACTAATGAACACATAGCTGTTGTAATGATAGGGTTGGAATACCAATTATTAATTTGTAATTGCAGCAAGAAATACAAACCATTTTTAATAAACTTCTTAGAGTTTGTTTCTTAAAATGGAGGATTGGACTTTTGCTGATCATCCATGTATCAAAATACAACAGCATTTATATACATTAATAAAAGAACTGCTCCAGTGGCCTAGTGGTCAGAGCATATGCTGCGGAATCGGGAGGTCATGGATTTGATTCCCGGCTGAGTCATACTAAAGACTTACAAAAATTGTACTTACAGCTGCCTTGCTTGGCGCTTGGCATTAAGAGGTTAGTGTTATGACTGGTCAGCCTGGTGTTAGGATAATGTGACTGGGTGGGACATTATGCTACATGTCTGCGGCATGATGCCCCAGTGCTAGACATCACTATAAACTGCCTCACTGTAGACATCGTAGCGATATGACTGAAAAATTGTTAAAGCTACATTAAAAATAATTCAAACAAACAAACATTAATAAAAGCATTTTAAGATAAACGAACCTAGAATGCAGTAATCAGCAAGTAAATTAAAGAGGTGTTATCAGACGCAAGAAACAAACAAGAGTATGTGACATATAAATATTTCTGTGAAGAATGGAAAATATATGTTACAGGAGTAAATTTTTGTGGTAATATAAGTTGGTGATTTCTTAAAGAACAGGATTTTTTTGGGCTTGTTTTGTTTTGTGGATCTAGAAAGACAACATGTAAGGTGGTAAATCTTGATGTAGTTTGTTTTTACAATGTCAACCTGAAACTGCTAAACCACCAAAAACTCTTGATACACAGTATAGGTCTGTGTATTTTTCAGAACATAGTGTATTATGTTTCAGATGTTTTTTTTTCATACTAAGTATACATAATTGTTTATTAATGCTTGCACTAGCAAAAGGACCCTGGGACTATTACGGTGAGTTTGTGTTTTGATCTTGGAACATTTATTTTGTCCGAACCATATAAGTATCGTGAGACACAGGGATCACTATTCTGATGCCAGTTTTGAAAGTTAGATTTATCTGGAGTCACAGTATGCATGATAAATATTACCAGGAGTCTAAATTTAATTTCTTGATGTGTTAATAATTCCTGTTGTGCCAGCATAAATAACAAGCTTCATCAATTGAATGACCAGTACAGGTGAGACATTGTGTTCTGTTGTTTTTCTCTCTGCTCCATTCAGCTTAGCATACTGTAATCATAATGATTTGTACTGGATTTTTAAGATTTATGTTTACCTTGGTGATAGTCCCGGTGTTTTTTCATAACTCAACTGCTTCCATAGTAATTGAAACTGGATGTTTGGCCATTATTGTTAGTGTAGTGTTTCCGTAGACACTGAATCTTGAGCATTCATGTAATTAAATATTGTGAATTAATTTATTTTGTGGATGTCAATAATTGGTGTTTAGTCGACATCAATCAGTTGTCAGGGTGTATTGTTGTCAAACAAAATTACATTTCTGTTTGGTTCAGAAATTCAGGGAAGATGTCGTTTTGTAAAAATTTATGGTTTATTGCAACCATAATATGTGAAAATTGTTACCCTGCAAATAATAATGTCTTTGTAGTGGCATGGTACATTTGAGCAGATATAGCAGTAATATCAAATGTTTTCCTTATCACTACTAAGAAAACAATTTATTACAGTATTTTCTTTTCCGTCATGATCTATAATTGCATTTTGAAATCACATTATTGTGTTACGTTAAGATAAATTTCCTTCTCACTTTTATACACATATTAATTTTGGTAGACACTTTCTTTTTTTTTTTTTTAAGAAAAGCATATCCAAAAGTTGAGCCTACCACAAGCAGATTGTTTTACATGTTTAAATGTATCATTTTTTTAATTCTCCTTTGTTATACGGTTTATTTTTTTATGTCTAAATGTTTCATAATGTACTTGCCTTTGTTGCATTATGCTTACCCCCAAAAAATGGTGGCAGTCTATCTGGGCTGGGGATTTAGTTCAGTTTCCATCAAGAGAATTTCAATTCCCAATAAATGATGTCTGGATCTTTATAACACAGCAAGTTGCAAAAAAATATTATAGTAATTTTAAATCAGCAATTTTCGTTTGATGGAAATCTATAAAATTCATCATATGAAGTAGAAATGAATCCTAAACCCTGCAGAGTGGGAATTTCCAAGAAAATTAAGATGTTCTAAAGATGGGTTTTAACACCCAATTCCCTAACAAAAGGCATGCTGAGATCAAGAAATGTGCATTTAGTAAGGGGTACTTGATGTGCTAGTTTTTACCATTAAGAGCAATTATTAAATCATGTGCGGACATCACATAAAATATGGTATTTGTAACAGTACAGTGTATTTCACCAAATTATTGGTTGACAAGATGGATAATTTTTACTATTATGAATTTGAAGACAGTGAAGGAAATTTCCCAAATTTTCAAAAGTTTTACTAAATACTGTAAATTTTAGGCTTAGTAAATTTTGTTAATTTAAATCAATTTCTTTGCTTTCTTAATTTGATTACAGAACAAGAAAAGATCATATATGTTGTTAAAGATCCTATGTATTGTTATTGAACAAGAAAAGTCCTAGATATTGCTAAAGAACAAGAAAAGTCCTAGATCTTGCTAAAGAATAAGAAAAGTCCTAGATCTTGTTAAATAACAAGAAAAGTCCTAGATATTGTTAAAGAACAAGAAAAGTCCTAGATATTGTTAAAGAACAAGAAAAGTCCTAGATATTGCTAAAGAACAAGAAAAGTCCTAGATCTTGTTAAAGAACAAGAAAAGTCCTAGATATTGTTAAAGAACAAGAAAAGTCCTAGATCTTGTTAAAGAACAAGAAAAGTCCTAGATATTGTAAAAGAGCAAGAAAAGTCCTAGATATTGTAAAAGAGCAAGAAAAGTCATAGATATTGTTAAATAACAAGAAAAGTCCTAGATATTGTAAAAGAGCAAGAAAAGTCCTAGATATTGTAAAAGAGCAAGAAAAGTCATAGATATTGTTATGGAACATTAAAGTTCATATTTTTTTTAAAGAACAAAAAGGATCATAGTTATTGTAAAGAAACAAACAAGAAAAGATCCCATATATTATGAAAGAACAAAAAAGAGCATAGGTATTGTTAAAGAGCAGGAAAGATCCTATATACTCACTTGGAAGTTGAATCAAACTACAGACAACAAAAATCCTGATCTGCCATAGCATATTGTACAAGAATATCAGGAACTGTTCTGTTTCTTCTAATGATTGCACCTAACAAATTGCAAATACCCAGATCTGTTTTTTTTTACTGATTGCACCTAACAAATTGCAAATACCCAGATCTGTTTTTTTACTGATTGCAGCTAACAAATTGTAAATACCCAGATCTGTTTTTTTACTGATTGCACCTAACAAATTGCAAATACCCAGATCTGTTTTTTTACTGATTGCACCTAACAAATTGCAAATACCCAAATCTGTTTTTTTACTGATTGCACCTAACAAATTGCAAATACCCAGATCTGATGGTAAAATATGTGACAGTATATCTGTGTCTGTTAAGTTTGCAGTTGGATTCATCTTACAAGTGAGTCTGTATGGTCTGTCCTAGCATAGGGATTTTGCTCATCTGTTACCCTAAAAATTTCAAACAAACACTTGCAACTATATATATATGTGTGTGTGTGTGTGTGTGTGTGTGTGTGTAACTTTAATCTCAGTCCATAAAGGTATTGCTTTCAGCCAGGATACAGCATTATTCACAAATTTTCATTTCATTCTGCTATAATCTGACCAATTCTAGTATGTTTTGTAGATGGTCAGTCGAATTCCAGCAGTCCAAAGTCAAGGACTGGTAGGTCAACTTGCAGAATATATATAATTTCAGTTGTTATATCATTGTGTATGCATTCTGTCCACTCAGTGACAAACATTTGCTTCTACCTCACTAGTAATCCTTACTTCCTTCAACCCTTCTCAACTCAGTGGGCTAGTTTAATGCAACCCTTCTCAATTCAGTGGGCTAGTTTAATGCAACCCTTCTCAACTCACTGGGCTAGTTTGATACAACTCTTTTCAAATCAATGGGCTAGTTGAATATGCTGCCCTTCTCAACTAAATGGTCTGGTTTAACATAACCCTTCTCAAATCAATGGGTTAGTTTAATACAACCCTTCACAAGTCAGTGGGCTAGCTTAATACAATCCTTCACAACTCAGTGGGCTAGCTTAATACAATCCTTCACAACTCAGTGGGCTAGTTTAATACAACTCTTTTCAAATCAATGGGCTAGCTGAATATGCAGCCCTTCTCAACTCAATGGTCTGGTTTAATATAACCCTTCTCAAATCAATGGACTAGTTTAATACAACCCTTCACAAGTCAGTGGGCTAGCTTACTACAGCCCCTTTCAACTCATTGAGCTAGTTTAGTAGAACCATTCTGGTTTTGACATCGGTTTGTTACAGACTTACAGTTTGCTTCAATTGTAAGCTAATTAAGCTCCAAACCTGCTCCACTGTAAGGGTGATAATAAACCAGTTCCAAAACTATAATATAAACACTGCTTAATATACATACATTCATCACGTTTTGAAAACCCATTGTTAAAACTTTGCAAAGAGACTCTTAAGTTAATGCCAATTTTTATTTGATGGTGTAATTCATTCTGATGTGAATATAGCTTACTGGCATGCTACTCATCACTGATTTCAGTTTGTTAAACTTTACTGGAGTACATACACTTCACAAACATTTGAGTTAAACACAATGTTACTGTCACAGGTTCAGTCTTGAATCACAGTTCTAGACTTTCAAATGCACATATTTTAACTTGTAAATAGAAATATATGATATTTTGTTACACCTTGCTGAAAACTGGTTCAGCTTCAGTTTTATAAGAGGAGTCTTTGATTTTCATTGTGTGCAGTATTTTATGAATTTTTAAACACTCATTCAGCAATTATTCTGATGAGAAATAGTGGCAAGTTATCACTTTTGTCAAGTTGGTGGTGTCATCATTAGATTGTTTGCATTTAAATTAATTTTTCTGACACTCTTTTGTATACTCATAAAGCTTGATAGGTGTTTTAACATTGAGTGGACTGCTCATCACAGGCAAATGCAGGTCATGATGATCTATTTTTCAAGCTTGTCATTATGTTTTTGATTTATATTAGTTTCTCTGGCAGTCCTGCATGTACAGCCAATAAAAACTTGCTGGTTGCATTTATCTTGAGGGATAATTTTATCTTTTAGGCAAAAGTAGGTTACAATGATATATGTGTACTTTATTTGCTCTATTGACCTGGCATGGTTTATTGGCAGAGCAGGTGATATGTAGCATTTTGTGTTATTCTCATTCATACCGTTTACTTTTTGTACTCATCAATTTGTTGTTATATTGTTTGATTTTCTTTTTATATGCAGATGCTGATTAAAATTGCAAATCTTTTTATATTAAAATGAACTCAAATTTATAATTTCATTAGCTTTTACCTGTAATAATTATTACACCTGCAAAGATAATGTTGATAAATGTAGATGAGGGTCACAGAAGGGTTGTTGGTAGGGTATTGGGTACCAAGTGATTGCCACTGTGTAGGAATTACAGTTGTCCATGTGTTGATTATGTGCTTACTGTAGCTGCTACATGTAGTATATTTTTGTTGGCCCATTTTGATAGACAGACAGCTAATTATCTGTTTCTTTTTTTTTTCTTTTGTTTCTGATGTAATAAATCTAATTCACTTCACACACGTTAGATTAGGTCATGTACCATGCTGTTTAGATACACATCATGATACATGGCCAACTTAAGCAATTTCACTGCAATATTGCCTTTTTAAAAATTTAGAATTTTTAAAACTCTGAGTGCTTCTCATCTCTACATCAATTGATCCATCTCTCATTATTCACGTCTCTTAAAACATTTGATAAAAATTCAGCAAACATGGTACATGAATACAGCTTATGCAAATGGTTACCATATGTAAGTGGAGATGGTATTTGGATCTGAGGAAGAGGTTCAGAGGTCAATGAACAAAATTTGAAATGTAAACCTCTCAGTTAATCGTGAATAACAACAAGGTCTAAAAGCAGTGACCATGGCATAAGGTTGCAATGTACACCTGTCTCATTATCTCATAGGAACCGCTCCAGTGGTCTAGTGGTTAGAGTGTCTGTCGCGGAAGCAGGAGGTTATGGGTTCGATCCCCAGTTGAGTCATACCAAAGACTTACACAAATGGCATTTGTACTAACAGCTGCCTTGCTTGGCGCTCAGCATTAAGAGGTTAGTGTTCTGACTGATCAGCCTGGTGTCAGGACAATGTGACTTGGTGGGACATCAGGCTACATGTCTGCAGCATGATTCCCCAGTGCTAGACATCACTATAAACTGCCTCACTGCAGACATCGTAGCGATGTGACTGAAAAATTGTTTAAGATATGTTAAAAATCCTAATCACACACACACACAATAAATCAGGAAAAACATGGTCTAAGACCAATGTACACCTGTCACTCAATAACTCATGAATAACATGGTCTAAAAGCAATGACCTTGGCATAAAGTTGCAATGTACACCTGTCAATAATTTATAAACAACATGGTCTAAAAGCAATGACCTTGGCATAAAGTTGCAATGTACACCTGTCACTCAGTAACTCCTCTACAGCAGGGTCTAAAAACAGTTGTCACTCAGTAGCTCCTGAACAACAAGCAGGGTCTAAATGCAGTGACCATGGCATAAGTAGTGCACCAAGATACCACACATACATTAAGAAATGGGTGGATATGAAACAAAAAGGGGTGGTAACATTGATAAATGGTTGAATATTCATATAATTGTGTTGGGAATAATTGTCAGTGAATTATCGTTAATTTATCATTATGTTTCAAAATCACTGTTATTTTACCTTTTATTTTCTAATAAAGTTGTTTCTTTGCTCATAAAATACCTTTAATTTCAAGAAATTAGTCTTAGGAAGATCATTAACATCACACCTGGATGTTTCAAAGCACAATACATGTGTATATTTGAAAATATTGTGTTGTCTTCTTTTTTTAATTATGTAAATGTGGATATATTCTTGTGCAATTGATTCAAAGCAAAATTAGATGCTAGTTTTGAAAATTGGTGGCAGTTTACTTCGACCACCAGCAATATTGAAACCTGATATTTTATAGTCCAGTCAGCAAAATATTTATGCTGTTTGTGATTTCATTTCAAGTAATTGCAAGAATTGTGCTTATACTGTAAACTTTAGGTGCCAATTTCTACATTTTAATTCCACAATCAAATTTGATTGTGCTTTAGGAAACCTGTAGGTCCCAATTCTGATTCCACTATTAATTTGGTTTAGCAAACCTCTGGATGCCAGTACATGTACCTAAATTTTAAGTTCACAATCAAACAACTGCTCTTTTTCTCTAGCAAATTTGACATGAGTTTGTCCAGCTACTTTTCTGTAATTTCTGAATTTTTGCCTATAAGCTTCAGGGACTAGCTCATAACCTCTTAAAATGCATTCTTCAACTACATCATAGTCACTACTTTGCTGAACAGACAGTGAAGTGTAAGTCTCACTAGCCTTACCAGTAAGTACACATTGTAGTAACTGAGTCCAATTCTCACTTGGCCACTTTAAATTTTCTGCAACTTTTTCTCAAAAAGAATGAAATATTTGTCTACTTCTTTTTCTCTGAAAGGGGGGCACTAATCTAATATTCCTTGCTAAATCAAAATTTAAATTTGAAGTATGATGGTGACCCTCTCTTGCCAGCTCTATTTCTTTCATTTTAATTTGAAATTCTCTTTCTTCCTTCTCTTTCTCAATTCGCATCTGCTCTTTTTGTAATTCAAATTCTCTCTCTCTCTCTCTCTCTCTCTCTCTCTCTCTCTCTCTCTCTCTCTCTCTCTCTGTGAGCAGCCATATTCTCCATGAACTTTACAACTTCCAGCTTAAATGCTGCTATGTAAGACTTGTGTGATTTGATTGTAGGTATTGTCAGATAAGCTATATGATTTGTACAGGAATATTTATATGAATTATTATGACTGAAAAGATTGATCAAAACATACCTACCTCATTAAAATGTGCCAGTACTATAGTAATGAAAACATTGCCCATGGCTATATTCATTATTTATATCCAGAGGTTGGAGTGGGCATCATTTTTCGTGGTTCTTAATCCACTTGATATTAAAAACGGGTAGTGTTGTTGATGCGGATTAATGAGAAAGAACTATGGTGTACCTGCAATACGGTGACTAGTATAAGTAGCCAAAAGCCAGTTTCAGGGTTTAAACAATCACTGCAACTGGCTGTGATTGTTGTTGGAAACCAAAGACCAATACAGTAATTAACCTTTCGAATAGTACATTTGTCTTGCCACTAGTAGAATCACATGTATATACATATCATATTGGGAAGTATGAACCACAGATTAATGTTAGATACATTGTTTCTGGTACTTTAATATTTACAACAGTGCTTGATTCATCAATTGAAATTAGTTGACATCCAGCAATGACTGTTAGTTCTTACACAGGATGAATTTGCATGCCTTTCAATTATTTGTTTCTAAGCCCCTATGTTATTTTTATAAAGAAAAAGTATTATTTATACTACAGTATGAACCAATGTATAGCAAAAAGCTGTCAAATTAAAATAATAGTGTAGGAAAAATTTTAAAAAAATAAAAAAAAGATTTATGTAAAATTCTTTTAAGTGCCTAAGTAATTTTTATATTATGATTTTTCAATAAATTATGCAAGAATATTAATAATGGAAAAATTAAGATATACACTATGGAGATGTTTTCTGCAATGCATGGTTTCATGGAGGCAAAAGCTAACCAAGGGCAACATTTGATTAAAAATCCTTTATTTTTATGAAAAGTTATCATACACTAGACCCATTGTCATATTATTAATATCAGTTACTCGGCTGAATCTATCAAACTTGTTTTATTTTGCAGACAATATCCATCTAAATTCCATTATTGAGATGCTTTGTTTAAACAAATCCTATAACTTTAATATTTTTTTGGTGAAAAATGATGATAGCAGTTTGCTGTTGTCTGTTTTGACACTGAGTATTTTATCATTCAGTAAGCAGCAAGGGTTCCTAGTAAAAATGACTTCTAATATTGGTTTTTACGATGTAAATCAAAAATATTTATGATGTCCTAGTATATGATTCTCACTTTAATTTGTGCCATAAATGTACTTAAATTAGTCTTGTTTAAATATGTGTATTATATAACTTGGCTCTTGGTTTAGTTTAATAATACTTCTGGTAATCTTTAATCTTTGCCTCTGTATTTTTTAATTTATTTTTGTAAATTATATTTATTTATATCATAATCTTCACCTATTTCATTCACAATTTTAGAATTGCTTTAAGCATAATAAATAATTTAAGCTACGGTACCTAGCTTGCTAGCTAGGAATATTTCTCAGCAATGCTCTCCCACTATAATGCTTTTCATTGGAACCATATGGTTGCAAAGATGTTTCATTCTGACACTGAGACATAAATCAAAATATGTATCAGATTGGTCAGTGATTTGGTGTCATTCAGTCAGAATCAATGCAAACTGATAATATGTAATTTAATGTTAGCTTATTAGACTCTACTCAAAATGCTGACTGACATCTGATTGATCAATGATTTGATGTTGTCCAGTGTAACTCAATTCAAAATGCTGACATTTGATTGGTCAGTAATTTTCAATGCTGTCCAGTATGACATTTTAAAATGCTGACATCTGATTGGTAAACTCAGAATGCTGGTATCTGATTGGTCAGTGATTTAATGTTATCTAGTCAACTGGTTATCCTGACCTCAGATTGGTCAGTGATTCAATGCCATCTGATCAGACTCCAACCAAATTACAGATGTCAGATTGGTCAGGGATTTTGATGTTATCATTATCAATCAAAATGGTAACATCTGATAGGATTGTTATTTGACTTTTTTCAATGAAGGTTGACTGGAAAATGCTGGCATTGATTGATCATTGATTTGACATTATCCAGTCAGACTCTACTTAAAATGCTGACATCTGATTGGTCAGTTATTTGTAGCTATCCTATCAGGCATTATTTTGAGCTGAATTGAGTCAGAGTTTGGGAATTTGTTGAAATCTTGGAGCAATGACTAAGTATAAAGGTAATCAGTGGACATTGTTGCTACTGAAGGTTCATCCAGCCAATTCTCTCCACATTGTCAATTTTGGCTAGCAAAGCAAGATCACACAGAATTATTGGTCATATGATATCGTTAACGATTTAGATAATTCACTTCCATATTAAATCAGGAGATGACTAGTCCTGTGCCCGACTGGTCTGGATAAGTAAAATGTTTCTTGGACTAGCAAAATTGTATTGAAATAGCCGTGTTTACTTAGAAACAAGAATAAGAATTTTAATTTCAAGACAGTTTTCTATGAATCATTTTTTGTGTGTGCCATTGTAGTAGGTCAAAATTTATTTTGAATATTGTTTTTCCCTGTAAATATCAGGTAGTGCAGACAATACAACAAACTGATGTAATTCAAATATTGTGTATTATGTTTTATTAATCGTTTTAATAGCCTGATTTCAAAAACATACATAGTACATCAAAATCCGATATTTGACATCAGCTTATAAATGAAACTAATGAATATAATAGTATATTATTTTGAATTTTCAAATCTGGCCCATCAGGGTCAACCCATCATGGATCACCCAAATTTATATACCATGATGATCACATGGAATTTGAATGGGAGGACGAGTTTGCAGATGAAGGTATATTTATAAACGATGTCCGTAAAATTATTAGTCATCATATCCGTCAAATTTTTGTGGTATTTTTGTAGTAGTACTTAAGGCAATCTCGCAGTACCATATGTTCTTTAAATGTCTTCTTTTTTTCATACGTATTCGTAAAATGGTAGCTTGCAACATTTTCCAAAATCATATAATGTTTGGAAGAGAGCTGAATTATCATCTCATATTAAAGTAATGGTATTATAACTATACATTATATATGGCATGCTGATTAACTATAGCAAGAACTATTCACTTAATTATCAAAAATAATTTACATTTAACCAGTCAAAAGTTTAAGAATCTGTAGCTGCTGTTACGTTCTGTCTCTATGGCAACTACAGTATAAACAAAAATCAACAAATTCTGGTGGAAGTAATAAATGGTTTTGCATCTTGAGTATTAATGAATCAAATTTTGACAAAGCATTACCATTCTTTGTCAGGCCTCCCCCATCTTTTTATTAGAGTTTAATTAACAGTTAATATATTTTAATGTTGCATGTGATTTAAATTTGTGAATGAAAGCATTTCACATTTAGCTACTGAACTAAAAGTCTGCCTTTATATTGTAAGAGAGAGATAATTTCAGGATATAAGATGATGTAATATTCAATAGTTACTAATGCTAGATTGCCAAATGTATGACAGTGTAATGTAGCCAGCAAGGGTCTCCATAATAAACACTTGTTTGCCAAATGTATTAGTGTAATGTAGCCAGCAGGGGTCTCCACAATAAATGTTAGATTTCCAAATGTATTATGGTGTAATGTAGCCAGCAGGGGTCTCCATAATAAATGCTAGACTGTCAAATGTATTAAAGTGTAATGTTGCCAGCAGGGGTCTCCATAATAAATGTTAGATTGCCAAATGTATTAAAGTGTAATGTAGCCAGCAGGGGTCTCCATAATAAATGCTAGATTGTCAAATGTATTAAAGTGTAATGTTGCCAGCAGAGGGTCTCAATAATAAATTCTAGATCACCAACATGTGACAGTGTCATGTAGCTAACAAGGATTGAGATAATAAATGTGTTGCCATGGAATCTAAATGCATTTTGGTAATTTATTTCTTACATATACTTGAATGCATTAACTACTAGCATACCATTGCACATTACCTATACAATGATTCGACTGAGGACCAGGTGGTACAGGGATGTAGGTGGGGCACCCCTGTACTTATTTTTAGTTAGACAAAACTTATTGCCTGTTAAAGTCTTTCACTTGAAGAATATTTGTCAACATTTTGTTAGAGTAAGGTATGAACTTCACCATGGGAGAATATAGCCCCATGAAGAAAAATGCTTGGTTGTAGTAATTTTGGAAGCTTCTAGGAAATTGTGTGCAGATTACGTTGCATGTTGTGCTATGATGAACATAAGGAGCATAATTTCATATTAGTTATCAATCTTCTCTTAGTTTATTTATGTCTACCTGTCTGTCTGTCTCTCTCACTGTCTGTCTGTCTCTGTGTGTGTACCGTGTATATATATATATATATATATATATATATATATATATATATATATATATACTGTTGATTATCCTAATTCAGGGGTTCTTAGAAATTTGGATAATACCAGGGTTCAATTAATTATATATCTTGAACATACAAGTATACATGAAGTTCAATATGTTTCATAGTTTGTAATCTATTTTCTTGCTATGTATCTTAGAAAGCATTTCATTTGCACCACATTAAACAAAGATAAATACAGTGTTGAAACTTATCCTTGCCACCATTCTAATAATCTGCATGGCATTCAACAAAGACAAAATTTAGCATTGTCACCATTCTAATAATCTGCATGGCATTCAACAAAGACAAAATTAGCGCTGTCACCATTCTAATAATCAGCATGGCATTCAACAAAGACAAAATTGACAAAATTAGTGTTGTCACCATCGTTTCAGTATGCATGAAAATGATTTACATCAAATTAGTTTTAGCTCTGATGATTCAATGGATCACGGTCACATGACATAAACTTCAACTGTTTTCTCAGTTTTAAACAACACGCTTAAAGAAACATAAAAGCACATTAAGTTTTGCACATTTTCTTTCAAAATTGCGTTTCACTGCATTTTAATTAATTTTGCTAAGTCCTGCTAAGATTTCACTTGTGGGTTTTTTAATACTTTTTATATTATCAAACCTACTTTAATTTAATTACTGCCATTAACAGAGTAAATAATGGGATTATTGAAAGGAGTTTCAGTTTATGGCTCTGTGACGAACAACAAACATAACACACTTTTCAATTAATCAGTACAGTACTCACCAAAAGATTGTCAGATGTCATGATTCAAGAAATAAAACGTTTTTACATGTATCATGATTTCGATGGCATTAGAGGATTTCAGGCTAATAAATTACTTTGATTCAGGGGTATACTTGAATAATTATTGTTAAGATGTATAAAAGATATACCGGTAAACAAAGAACAAATGTAGCTGAAACTGGACAAATAGTTTGGATAATACCACATATTGGATAATGGGATTGTAGTAACTGAGAGTCTGTTGTATTTATAATTGTTAGTAATATATACTGGTACAATTTAGTACAATTTCTAGTCTCCCAATTCCATGGATTTGTCCATATTATTGTACAAGCACTGCATGGATAATCACTGGTGAAATAAAATACATCATTTAGTTCATTAAACAGATTGAAATTATTGGTGTTATTTACATAATTATGAAAATGTGTTCTGCATTTAAATGTATTAAAAGTTCATAATTCCTGTGTATTTTTTGGTTTTTGTCATGTCTACAGAGCTTGGACAAGGAAAGTGATGTGCTTCACTTACTTGACAATGATAATGAGTCCAGAAGACATTCTCACATCTCAGATTGCCAGTGTCCCCATAACATTTAAAAATCTCATATATTAATCATTAATGGGGGACTAAGGTAGGTAAATGTCGCCTTGACAGCTTAATCAAGGTGCAACACTGGATAATGATATCAATATAAACTTCAAGCTGTTGAATTATGCTCCATTTATTTAAACTGTAGTCTTTAAAAGTTAATTGTTGCATTTAACTTAATTACTGTTAGCTATCATAAGTCAAAGCAATCATGGAATCAGGATTTTTATCTATGGTTAACTGTAGGTATTTCATAGTACTGGCATAGTAGATGAAACAAAGCAATCTGTGGAATTCTGGCTATTACAAAAAGGGATTTGATAATTAACTTACTAATTTTTGGTAATGCATATATACATCCTCTGATTTAGGAAAGATGTTTTAATGATTTTATATTACTTTACGAGCCATACATTAGCAAGTTTCTTCTGTATGGTGCTGGTTGTGGTGGTGTTTTTAGCCACACTAGTTGTAAACCAGAAGAGCTTATGGGATGATATCTTGTTTGTCATCTGTCTGATTGTTAGGACAAGTTTATTATTGCTACTTGTTCGAAAGTATTTGGATGATTGCCTTAAAACATTGCACATGCATTCATCCCAATGTCTACGTGATATAAATCCATGTAGTGCCATATCTGACCACCATGATTGCTACAGCAGTGGCCATCTTGAAAATCTTGTTTTCACTATTCATGAAAAATGAAGTAATTTTGGTTAAACCCGTTATTAATTTACATGAAGCATAATATTTGTTAGTAAGCTTATTCACAGCATCATGCATAATGAAGTTTTTTAGGGTATATTAACATTCTCATAATTGAATCTTCTTTATAGTTAATATGAAAAAACACTGCATTGGAAAAACATTTTATCATCATATTTGATTGTTGTGATTCTTTAATAAACTCTTCACGTATTCGTGAATATAAACTCTGTATCAGCATGCTAGTTGCTTAAAAACTTCTGCTTTTCTTCATTCACTGCAATATTATTGAATCAAATCTTTAACATTTATTGGGGGTTAAAATTACAAAACCCCTGGTAATATCTTTAAAATTTATTAGGGTTTTAGGCCCTTATAAAGCCCCTCGGATAAAATCTTTCAAATTTGTTGTGGATTTTTGGCCCTTATGGAGCCCCTTGCTGTGTTAGATGTTGTAAGGTGAATATATTTTTGCACTGAAATGATGTTACATGTGACTTTAAAGTCTCTTTAATCCAAAATAAAAAAAAAATGTTTCAAGAAAAAATATCCAATTAAGAAAATAAGATTTACAGGTGATTTGAAAGTCATCAGACAAAAAAAAGCAATTGTTGTCACAATTTTCAATAAGTTTTGCAAGGCGATCTTATTGCCAGGGTGGTTGTTTGATGGAGCTGTAATGTTTTTAGAAACAGAAGTCATTATACTCGCATGCGTTTTATCAATAATTGAATGAAATGAGTTGGATTAATGAGATAATTAAGTATATGCAACTTTAAGTTACTTGATGGAACAGAAAGCAGTTTATTTATACTGCACAGGAAATTAACAAACAGACAAGGAACCAAAAGTTCTTGTCATTTGTGAACCAGATTCTGTTAAAGAAGTTGAATATGAAAGTGAAATGAAGCAATTTGAATTGTATTTATTTTGACTAAGACTGGATTCACAGTATAAATTATATATCTTTGCTGTTAAATACTGAATGTTTTGACTTGCAAACCTGTGTGGGTAACCTGCCCTTAAAGCCAAGGTAGTTTATTGTAAGGCCATGCATTTCCATCCAAACTTTTATCCAGCAGAATCCAACACAATTTCACAGGTAGCACAATGGTTTGAGGTTTCCTGACGTTTTTAACAGTGATAAATTCTACATTCAAATATGGCACCATTACTGACACTGAGAATTAAAATTTTTGAACACTTTCTGACAACATTTTGAACATGGTTTGACCAAAATCATTTGGCATAGAAAGCCTTTTGATTTGGTTTAAAATTTGTGTTTAATAATAGAAGAACCTTCATTTCTTTCTTTTTGTTAAATTGCTGAATAGAATTTGACCAAATTTAATAGAAAAGATGAAGAAGACCTTTCAGTTTTATTTAAAATTACAATTTATCTTAATATTTGCCACCTTATTCAAATAAAAAACAAATCTGGAAAACATCCTCACAAACTTTGCAAGAGGAAAAGTTACTATAAATATAACAAAAAAAGTAGTAAACAGAAATTGACCAAAATTTCGAATAATCGTGGCATACATTTTAAGCTGTGCAAAACTAGCACAAATGATACAGATATGCAGCTGTTAGTGAAAAATAGATATTTTTTAAAGTTTCAGATTAGCATCAGGTTTGCTAATATTTTGGAGCAACTGTCCTTGACTTTTCACATTTAAGTAGACATCAATCAGCATGGAAAGCAATCTAAGACCCTCAAGGCCTCTTAATTTCTTTGCTTCTTATATTTGAACAATGATTAGATGTGTTGGTTACATTGTCTTTGTTCTATAAAAAAAAACATACTTGTATAATTAATTACTTTTATAAATGTATTTATAACAGAGTTGAATATTGAGTTTTAATTAATCCATTTCTCAGTTGGGTCTATTACACTAACTTAAAGTTGCATGGCATCACTGTCTTTGTAATTGTTAGTATATACAGTAATTAGTTAATGTAAAGTCTCTTATTTATCCTTTCAGTGCTTTTCTTTGACACTGTGTATAGTGAAATTGTCTGCTTCTCATGCAAATCAAGAAAATCTATATTTTAAACATTGTTTCAAATATAGATTTGGAAAATCAGTAAAGATGTGGGTCCTGGAATTATTTCCACACAGAAGGTTTCTTTAATGCATTAGTTTGACTATTTTAAGAAGTAGAACTCTTGTACCGAATATGGTACATAGCATTATTCCGATGTTTGTCCCAAAGTTAAAGTTTTGAGACAGGTTCTTGTTTACAATAATACTGCTATGTACTTTTTTATCCTTGTTAGCCAGTGTTTGGTAGAAATCTAGTGTATTTTCAGCATATCATCATTTCTTCACCATGATGCATTACATTTTAGAAGATTTGTTTACATTTGTAATATATATCCACTGGCAATTTGTTTCAGGTAAAACGTTTATGGCGAGTTCTTGATCATACTTAAATAATGTGTTTTTTTTCTTCATCACAGCATAATGTGATGATTATACGTCTTATAGCTGTTACAGTGACAACTCTTGCAACTAAATTACAGCTGTCTAGGCATGTTTTTAAATTTCATATTCTTCAAGGTTCTTTATAAACACTTAAGGACCACTCCTGTGGTTTAGTGGTTAGAGTGTGTGCTATGGCAGCGGAAAGTCCTGTGATCAATCATTGGCTGAGTCATGCCAAAGACTTATACAAATGACATTTGTACTAACAGCTGCCTTGCTTGGCTCTCAGCATTAATAGGTTAGTGTTAGGACTGATCAGCCTGGTGTCAGGATAATGTGACTGGGTAGGGGATCATACTACATGTCTGTGGCATGATGCCCCAGTGCTGGACATCACCATAAACTGTCTCACTGCAGACATTGTAGCAATATGACAGAAACTTTTTAAAGCTACGTTAAAAATCCTAATCACACACTCACACATAAGCACTTAAGCTTCCAACAGTACATGTAGAATTACTGGTAGACAAAAGTTACTGTACCATTAAAAAACAGTAATGGTCTTTTGAGTTTTCATTTAGAATGACTGATAATTGAATATTACTCAGGTGACAATAAGAAAGATACTTTTAATGCATAAATCCAATAAACATTTTACAGTTTTTCTTACATCAACATAAAATTACAATTAGCTTTTTGTACACTGCAGTTTTGTTTTAAATTCTCACAATACATGTATTTTTTTGGTGTTTTTTGTGACTGTTACTCCATATTTCTTTATTACACTGCAGTAGTCATATGTTCCAGTTTCCCTATTCATTTATTCTAATGTAATAACACAGTGTTTCAGTTTCTATTCATTGTCAACTTTTGTGGTAAAAGTCGTTCCATCTTTTTTTTATATTAAAAAATGCCTGTTTGTATTCTTCAATTGAATCAATACATTTCTATTTTAATTTGGCACATAAAAGGTTGCTTTTTCATGGAGTGAGGTAAATTTGATACAGCACACTGTCTTAATTGTGTATGCCATTTATTTAATATTACATGATCAGTCACCAATAACATTTTATGGCATTAAACAATTTACTGATACAATTAAGAAATTCATTAATTTATATCAGTGTAGCATTATAAAAATTACTTTGTTGATTGTACAAACTGTCGTACATAGTTACATGACAAAATTAATTTGCATTAATGCCTTCTTTATAATGTACAAGTTATATGATTTTATTGTTACATGACAAGATTAATTTGCATTAATGCCTTCTTTATAATGTACAAGTGACATGATTTTATTGTTTAGAATTTATTCCATGTTTCTCTTGTACACACAAAATGAATGCATTAGTGTTAATGATCCACTTAACAGTGTCACAGTTTTATTATTCATTGTGCAACTTTATGTATGCAGTGTTTAAAACTGTAGTAATCAAGAACCATATTGAAGATTAAAACTGTTGAAAATATAAATATCATACACCCACATTATAATGTTATCGGTGAGTCATTCAGGTGGAATATTTTATTGTGCCTTCATTTTATTTTGAGGTATTTTATAACAATCATATGCACAGATTGTATTGACCATCTGTTGGTGGAGTTGTCACCTAATTACACCCCACTTTATGGGGTAATGTTCAGGTCATGCAAGTGCCTGTGCCCCACTGTGATATGGATATTAACCTTAACACATTAACCCCTGGAGGTTTTTGCTGGGAGTAGGAAACACATTTTGTTGACTATTTCTGAATACATCCTAATACATCGATTTCCAAGCAATATTCTATTAGACAAATGGCTAGTCATTGATTAGTTTGCAGATGCATGAGCAAAAGGTGAAAAAATGTATTTTTTTATTATTTTTTTTTTTTAAATATTTTTTATGAGTTTAATGGACCCATAATTTTCACATGGAGAAGACTCTTTATTCAAAATGTCCACCTTATCCTACTTTTTACAAACGTTCACCTGTCTGTGTGCACTTCAGATCAGTCTGCCATAGATCTGAGGCCATAAAGTCTAAAATCTGGACACAAATTCGGAATCCGACCATGGGCGATTTTTGGGTGAAAAAAAATGGGTCCAAAAACTTCAGTTTTTCCCTCTGTATTTTGTAGTGCAACTAAAATGTCCAGATTATTTGCCATAATTGTAGAGCTATATCTGTCTACCTTTCTATGATACCACCCACTGTAGTGTATCTTGTATGACCTTGACGCTACAGACCTTGGAAGTAGGCTACTACTTCATGTCCTGTAAAGTCGTCGCTAAGAATTATTGTGTTAATAGCATGATGGCAAGCTGGGTTATCACTGCTGTAAAACTTTGAATGATGGAGTTAAAATACACAAAGTAATCTAATAACTGACTAGGAAGAACCTGACCTTGGATTGGTAATGTCGAGTAGGATTTAGCTGTCAAAAGAAATGTATGACTTGTGTGAATTACACTTACATTGTACTTCGTTTGAATTATAGATGTGACATTCTGTGTATTTTTAAAATATAAAATTAGTAATTTTTGCTTTATGATAAATATAATCACACATTAGTATTCATTTGAAATGTGTGAAACTCTGATTAATTGTAATCTTTAATTGCCCAAAACTTGTAGACAATGGAAATTATTTAACTTGTATTATTAATTTCATAAGATTGATCACTCATTTAAGATCTTAACTGCAGTTACATTGGTACATGTCTTATGAAAGCAACATTTTCTGCAATAAAATGTTGACTTACAAGCGGGGCAACCTTTCACCTTTGAGGAGGGGACAAAATGATAAATATATATTCTTTTGTTATCAGACAAGGTGACTTTCAATTGGAGTGGACTCTACTACAGATGAGGCTTTCATCAGGGAACACAGTAATAAACATATATTATTTTTTTTGTTAGACAAGTGGCTTCTAATTAGGGAAAGAATCCCACAAGAGGTACATCTCACATGTCTCAAGAGGGGGTAACATGATAAATATATGCTGTTTTGTTCAGACAACATTATTTTTATTTGGGAGTCACAGTGTCTTTACTCAATATGGGGTAAAATGTATTTTGCAATGTGAGATCTTTGCTGGCTGCATCCAATTAATGTTATTTTATGAGACACAGTTAATTTATCAGTTAGTGATTTTTTAGCTCTAAACTCAAAGAAATGTCTGTGCTTACAAATTTCATTGAACCAACATGGCTGTTAGTCTTGGGTCAAATTTGATGGTTAGTTTTTACTTTACAAAGAGTTTTTCAAGATTTGTATTATGATTAAATGCTCATTATTTTAGACTATAACATGCAGTTTGTATATATTGTGTACATACCAGGAAATATTCCTGGAATAGCTAGTCAAGATGGCTCTTCCCTAAAAGCAGATAACTATCATAATACTGTACTTATGTACTGGTATTCTATTCCCTAACTTAGCAGTATTATCATACAGTACTTAAGTAATAGTATTCTATTCCCTAACTAAGCAGTATTATCATACTGTACTTATGTACTGGTATTCTATTCCCTAACTTAGCAGTATTATCATACTGTACTTAAGTAATAGTATTCTATAACCTAACTAAGCAGTATTATCATACTGTACTTATGTACTGGTATTATTTTCCCTAACTAAGCTGTATTATCATACAGTACTTAAGTACTAGTATACTATTTCCTAATTAAGCTGTACTATCATAAAGTACTTATGTACTGGTATTATATTCCCTAACTAATCTATATTATCATACAGCTATATTATCATACAGTACTTAAGTACTGGTATTCTATTCCCTAACTAAGCTGTATTATCATACAGTACTTAAGTACTGGTATACTATTTCCTAATTAAGCTGTATTATCATAAACTACTTATGTACTGGTATTATTTTCCCTAACTAAGCAGTATCATCATACAGTACTTAAGTAATAGTATTATATTCCCTAACTAAGCTGTATTATCATACTGTACTTAAGTACTGGTATTCTATTCCCTAACTAAGCTGTATTATCATACAGTACTTAAGTACTGGTATTCTGTTCCCAGTTTATGATCATAAGGCTGTTAAAAAAATTAAGCCAGGAAACTAAAATGGCAAAATATAATTTAATATTCACTGTAAAGGCTAAGAATTTCTAGGTAACACAAATTTATTCTAATACACACACACACACATAATGAATAAGGACAGTTTTAAGGGTTTGTGTCAAATGGAGATGTGATATTCCTGTTTCATGCTATACATGGCAGATTATTATCATAGAATAATATAAATCTACAAATCCTATTTTTCAAATCCTTTAATGGTACAAGTTGAGATTAAACTTCTTGTTTTGACCCTTTAGCAATATTTGTAGTGCATTTATACTGCAGCAGTATTTTAATTGTATTTACACTGCAGGTCACTTAAATTTGTTTCATCATTTAGCAGTATTTGGATTACATTTGCACATAAACAATTCACTACAAAGATATTGTCATTGTATTACATTTATAGAAGATCTCAATTTGATGATTCTAACCTAGTTTCTAATGTCATTACTGTTGTCAGAAAAATACATGTATTAGAAAATTAATAACACTGCAATTGAATATGTAGCAATGACCACACCTTATTGTTGAAGAGTATTTGAAATATGCTAACAATGCAGTATTATAGTGTAGTCTTAACACTGCAGATCAGTATAATAGTGTATAACAGTGTAGTCTTAAGACTGCAGTTCAATATAGCAAAAGAACCTACTGTATTGATGACAGATAGTTGTAATGTAATTGATATTACAACAGCAGCTCAAAATAATAGTGTAACACATTCAGTGTAACCTACTTTACTAACCAGTGTAACCTACTTTACTAACCAGTGTAACCTACTTTACTAACCAGTGTAACCTACTTTACTAACCAGTTTAACCTACTTTACTAACCACAAATTGTTGTCGAGCAGCAGTGGAATTGTATTAACTCTATAGTTCTTGTTTATGACAATGATCATCACACAGATGATGATGCTGACACGGACTCAATGGATGTGCTGCAGTCACCAACAGGAATGCGCAGAATGCCACAAGTGGAGATGGTGCCACCACTACAAACACAGGAAGAGTTGGACTACAAAGAGGAACCTCCAGGTGAGTGGTTTTGCTAAGATACTGCCATAAGCAGGATTCATTTTGTTCATTCACCTATTTATGTGCCTGCTTATCCTTCTGTCTATCCATTGTCCATTTTTAGCAGTACATGTATACTTTTATTTGAATGTGTCAATGGAAATTAAATTTCAGTGTGGGTGCACACTGGGGTAAACATGTGATGTACACTGAAATTGAGTTACTGCAACCTACTTTCTAGGCTTTAAATTTAGCATTGCTTTAAATAACAAAATAGATTTATGCCACATTTATGCATATGGGGGTTGGGTATGCTGTGAGACTTAGCTCACTAACTCCTTGGATATTTCTCAAAACTTCCACTTTGGATGGATTTTAATAAGTAATTAATAATAATATTTACCTGATTCTGTAATTTAATGTAGGTTTATATAATTGTTTTTTTAAATGGTTCACATTGAAAAACTTGCCGCCATGTTTAGCCTATGTTGTGCTGGAAATGGCATTATAACCAACAATAACAAGAAAAACTTCTTTTGTTTGTCATTTACATTATTATTGATGTGTATTATACAAAATATGGTAAATGAGTAAAATGTGGTATCTATCATGTATTGTACAAATTATGGTATATTATTGCAATTTTGTATTTGTATGACCATTACATATAAATAATGCATTCTTCAGGCCATATACTTAGACACAAAAGGTTCATTGAAAGAAAGAGGAGAGGTAAAAACAAATATGAGGAATTTTCACCAGCTTTGTGCCGATACTTATAATTTGGAGGAAAGGAACAATTTCTAAGCTTGGTCTTGAATGGGTTTTTATATGGGTGATAATATACATTTCTCCTTTTAATCAAATGGTTATTGACATTCTAAATTTGGAGCACAACAACACTGTAAAATAACATTGAAAAGTTTTCAGGGCACCTGTCAAATTGGATAACTGTATTTAACTACCATGTTGATTGAGTTCAAATTTCATAAACTTTATAGTTTTATGACTATAAAATTAACCAAGTAATCATGCAAAATATAAACTTAATCTTCTGAAATTGTATCAGGTATATTTAATGAGTTTGTTTTACTGGTGAGAATTCTACCCTTTTCCATATACATTTTCTTAATTTCTTACTACCTGTATCCATCAAAATGGCTTGATTATGTTTAGCTCACCTGGCCAAAAAATCTAATGAGCTTATGTTGTGGCCCAGTATCTGTAATTTTTCCATCAGTAATTGTTATAATTGCTATTTTCAACTTCTTCATTAATGGAACCAATTTCAGATATACTTGGCAGGAAGCATTTGGGTATGAAGGTCTCGTTCGTTTTTACAGATGATAATAATCTGCCATCAAATATCACGACCATTATTAAAAATATACATATCTTTAAACGGTATCGTCAGAAAAATCTGGTCAACAGATTTTGAAATTTTTTCAGAAAGTACATTAGCAAGGTCTTTTTAGTTTGCACAGATGATGCCAATCATAAAGCAGGGCTGTCATTTCTAACAAATGGGAAACCTTAAAAAATGAATGGAAAGAGAATATTACTAAATTGGACAGAAAGCAGCCTTGCAAAAATAGCTTTAAGGTTTATACAAATTATGCCAATCCACCATAAAAATGGCCATCATTACTAAAAGTACACAGACCTTTAAATGACTTCTTTCATAAACACCTCATCCAAATTTGACCAAATTGGAACAGAACATATCCTGGCTTGAAGTGTCTTCAATTTGTGCAGGAGATTGCCAGCAATCCTTCTTTAAATATGTCTGCCATCTCAAACTATTACAATCTTTAAATGATTTCTTCTCAGCAACGGTTCTACATGACTTGACCACATGTTACAGAAAGCATTCTGAAATGAAACAATTTAAGTTTGTGCAATTGGTGCTGATTCATCATCAAATATGGCAGCCTTGCTGTGAAATGACTTCTCAGCAGAATTTAAAAAATATTGACAGAAGGCATCTTGACATGAAGACTTTTCATATCAGTGCCATTGATATACATGTAGATTTGCTATCAGATAGGGTTAATATTACTAAACCCTTCAAAAACCACTAGAAAGACTGTACCATTGATATATAGATTTGGTGTCAAATATGGCCATACTAAACCCTTCAAAAATCACTTCATATCTATGCCATTGATATATATTTGCTATCAAATACATATATGACCACTGTTACTAAACCCTTCAAACATCACTTCAGAGAATTTGAAGAACTTTAATGGAAATCATCCTGTCATGAATGCTTTTATGTTTTGTACAAATTATGCAGATTTGCCTTCAAATATGGCCACTTTTACTAAAATTAGAACAACTTTTGAATGATTTCTTCTCAAAACCTACTCAGCAGAATTTGACCAAATATGACAGTTTATAGCATAATATATTTCCATTATCATGCATGCTTATCATCAAAAAAATATAGCTGCGGTTACTCAGATTATAAAACAAAAAAACTTCTCAAAAATTCTCAACATAATTTGACCAAATATAAAAGAAAGTTTGAAACCTTTACAATGTATGCAGATGAATGCTATATGCCATCATATATGGCTTCTGTTACTGTAAATAGAAAACCATTTAGATAGCGTTATTCTAGAAAACTGACCAATTCAGTGAGAAAGCATCTTGCATAAAGACCTCTTCAGCATTGGATAAATGATGCTGATTTGTCATCAAATATGAATGTAGGAATAAAATTGGAAATAAATTTGACTCCTTAACATTTTCAGTTGACAGTATTTATTGGAAAGTATCCTAATGACCCAGACACCTTGGCCAATTATATTTGCATTTGCCATTAGGCAGATGTCAGCTGGGTGAGCCATTTCAAGCCCATTTGAGCATTTTGTTAATTTTCTTATTTTATAGTGTGATTGTAGATTCCCACACTGTCAAAGGTTCATATAAGCATTGCTCCTATTCCTATGGGATTTATTTTTCTTATGGACATGTTTTTATATTTATCAACTTGCCATTGATTGGAACTTGTCCCTTCCTTTGCATTAGCTTTACTTTCTCGGTGTGACTCAAGTCGTAATTGTTTTGACTGATATCCTGAATATAATTATGTAAAGTTTAAATTTAAAAGTGTCTTTTTAATCCACAAATACAGTATCCAATCATAATATGTTTGGAGTAGGGGAGCCATGGTGATTCAGTGGTTAGCCTGCCAGACTCATGACCAAAAGGTTGTGGGATTAGAATCTTACCATTGGACCAGTCTGGGTTAGCTACCATGAAATCAGTCCATAATTCATTTTGTTTGCATTTCAATTTTCATTTGCAGTCTGAGAAATGCATTCTGATTTTGCATTTATCTCTTTAATTAATCATTTCCTTTCATTTTCATACATTTGGAGTGAAATGGAAATGAATTTACTGAATTTGTTTTCTAGGATTTAGCCAGTAAAGTGACAGTCTTTTGTGGGACTGTCATTGTTGGAACTGTTGCCTTTTTTTACTTGGAGATCCGTGTAGTTTATGATAGAATATTTTGAATAAAGATATTCTCACAGGTTTCAGTGGACCAAACTGTGCACATTAAGGTTGTCATTTTACAATACAAATATTGACAAATCACTTCGCTGTCATAATTATCTTAGAGTTATTGCCCGTTATGTTTTGCAGCTGAATCCAGTGTAAGACAGAATCAAGTGAATGCAACTCTTCTTGGATTTTTTAAATAGTAAAACTTGATACATAATTTTTATGGTCAGCATCTTACAATGCATATGACAAATCGATGTACACCTGTGAATTTTTGTAAGAGTTATTGACCATTTTGATTACAGTTGAATGCAGTGATAGTGAAACCCTCCTTTAGTCTGTTTTCTTAAGCAGGTTCTCATTTTCCTAGATTCACATATGCCAATATTTAAGGAGACAAGGACAAGTTTTGTCAGAGCTTCTCCCAATGGCTTTCTAACAGAAAATGACATTATGCTATAAACATCCTTTTCTGATATCCTGGAATGAGAAATTCTTAAACATTTTACCATGGAATAGGAGGGACTTAACACTTTACCATACAATGCTCGTGACTCTACCATAATGACCCTTGGGTCTTGAAATCATTTCAGAGGACATCATTCAGCTATGCTTGCCCACTGAAAAGAGCTACCTTTGCTATGTGCATCTGTACAAGTCCATACAAAGGTAATTTTCTGCAGCAGGAAAGAAGAAAAACTCACTATACAAGAAAGGCCAGCATAGATCATTTACAACAAAATTCAACCAGAATATTACTCTGGTCTCTCAGTATGGCTGTCATAAATTTGTATTCTCTCAACTGGCATATTCAGGCTTCTGAAAGATTCAGAATGGAGATGCATAGATTAGTTCTCAACATTATTCAGGATGGAGATTTTGCAGCCAGCTAGAACATGCAAGATGCTTACCTTCATATTGTTGTTCACAGGTTTTCTCAAAAATGTTTAAGGTTTTTGTTGAGGTACACCATGTACCAGTTCAGGGCACTTCTTTTGAGTAAGAATCTGGGTCCCTGAGAATCATGGACTGAATCTGAATCCTGATCATTCATAGACTGAATCTGAGTCACTGAGAATCATTTCCGGATTCTGAATCTTGATCATTCATAGACCGAATCTGAGTCACCGAGAATCATGGACTAAATCTGAATCATGATCATTCATAGACTGTATCTGAGTCACAGAGAATTATGGGCTGAATCTGAGTCCCTTGGTTGTCAGGAGAATCATTGACATCAGCCTTCATATTCATTTAGACATAAAACTACCTGGACAGTGTTTACCATAACCATCAAGTGAGCAGTCTTTTGTTGTTGTTGTTGTTGTTGTAGAGTTTAATGCCATTTTAAAGCACATAATAGGCTATACATGGCAGCCAGTATTATTGGTGGAGGAAGAACCAGCGAAAAAACCCCGGAAAGAACCACGACCCACGAGAAGCTACTTGCAAGCTTACTCACATAACTACATTAGCCGAATCTTAGACTCGAACCCACACAGACATAGGTGAGATGGCAGTGATCCGTAACGGAAAGCACTTTAGACCACTCGGTCACTCAGGGCCCCCAGTCTTTTGTACCAAGACATTGCTTGTTTTGCTTCTGGTTCATCTTGAATTTCTTGTCAACCTGGACAAATCTGATCTGATACTGTCCCAGAGTTTCATTCACTTGTTGAATGAATCAGCCAGATTTTCTTCTGCAGGCACTTGCCTTAACAGTTATTTCTAAAGTCTTTTGTTTGCTTAGAGAGTCCAATTTAAATCTGGCAGTTTATTGGCCTCTTGGATATTCTAAATGTGTCTTTGAACCAAATGATTAAAAATTTGGACTACCAGAAGTCACATTTCAGAAAAGTGGAGAATCTCTGTTGTTTTGCAGCATGTGTTATGTTGCATGATCAGCCATTGAAAATCCTAATCAGTGAGGATGCCAGAAAATGAGGTAGGGATACCCACCTCTTGCTTTTCTTAAAGATTTAAGCCTGATCTTGCACAGTGTATATCAGTTCCCTGAAAATAGTGTTCATAGTGAATGCCTTTAGATTGTAATATTATCTGGAAGGGCCATTCTCATTTTGTTTGGCGACTGGACTGTCAATTACATCAGAAGGCAACATTGATAAATCCATATCCACATTCAAGTCTGCCGTAATCAAGCAGTCTTAGTATCCTATCGATCTCGCTATTCTGCCAGAATTAGATGATCCATATTGAATTGTCCATTCAGTTAAATCTGCATCTGCTGGGGTTTTCTGTTTGTTAACCTATATATGACCAGGTGGAATGCCAAGCTTCCAACTATCATCTAACCAGTCCTAAATCTACAAACCGGGGCAGTTATACCCTTTTCCTGAACTAGAATGAACTTGCCCTGCCTCTGATTCCTAGAGCATTGCTAAAAGTGAGAAAATCCAATTACCAGGTAATAAATGTCCAGCTTTTACATTTCCAGACCTTTTAATTTAAATAAGTTCAGTAGGCATGACTTATGTCAGCAGCTTAACATGTTACCATCCTAGGTCACTCAACAGCTATGTAAGGACCAGAGTCACTCAACAGCTTTGTAAGGACCCATGTTACTCAACAGCTTTGTAAGGACCCATGTCTCTCATCAGCTTTGTAAGGATCCAGGTCACTCAGCAGCTTTGTAAGGACCATGGTCACCCAACAGCTTTGTAAAGACCACGGTCACTCAACAGCTTTGTAAGGACCATGGTCACTTAACAGCTTCTTAAGGACCACAGTTACTCAACAGCTTGTAAGGACCACAGTTACTCAACAGCTTTGTAAAGACCCATGTCTCTCAGCAGCTTTGTAAGGATCCAAGTTACTCAGTAACTTTGTAAGGATCCAGGTCACTCAGCAGCTTTGTAAAGACACATTCTACTTCTGCTAAATTTGCAGGAATGAGAAAATATGTCTTTAAAGCACATTGATTCATTGACCATGTGTTAACCCTAGCCAGTTTCTCGATCATACAAGATTCCAAGCCATTCACATCTTTCAGATAGGGAGATGTAACTATCCTTGTCTTTTACCTATTTTTCTGATGTATTTATGACTGGGTAACATGTTAAGAGAAAAAAAAAGTTTTGGAAAAATAGTATTTTTTAGATAATACTGAAACAATCAAAATAGTCACAGTCTCCCTAGCCCTCTTATCAGACAGTACTGCATTTAGTCACTGGAAACCTGAATAGTGAACATCAGCAAAGGTGCAAACCTTGCCAGTATCCACCAGCAGTGAAACACATTCATGTTGAGTGTATAAACATACACACTGTGAGACGGAAGTTTTATTGTATGAGGATTCAGTGAAACAACTTTATTATACATCACCTGAGAAAATCTTTGATTGTTTTTAGATACTGCAGTTTTTAAAAAGATGTTGACACTATATTTTAAGGAATTACAGTTTTTATATCTACCTTGTACAAAATGTCTTTACCTTTTACCATTTATGTTTTAGACTTAGGACTATATGTTTAATTCTTTAGGAAGGCTCACTGAAAATGACTGCTATCGCTTAACCGGTTTGAAGCAGCTGTTCCATTTTGTTGCTGTTTTTTGTAAAATATATTCTTGTATCAATCTTTGTGTCAACTGTCCAAGATATACGACTGAGTATTGCATTATTTAATGCCCAATCAGTAGGACCATCAGAACAGCACATAGAAATAAATAATTTTTTCAATGTTCAGATTATCCATGCCTTTTTCCTGACAGAAACATGGCTAAAAACATCAGGCGATGAGCCCAAATGCACAGATCTAACACCCATTGGTTACTCCATAAGTCGTTTCCCCACCACTCTTGAGGAGGTGGAATTGCTGTCATCGCAAAGAATTCCATGGTTAAACATCTTAACCACACCACAACCAGTCCTTCAGTTTTGACCACACATCGTTTGAACTAGTCCAAACAACACTCACAATAGAACAAGGGTCAGTCCATTGTTTTCTGCCTCTACTGCTCTCCTAGTAGAAAAAAATAAGTGAATTTGTCTTTTTGGAGCAGTTTCCAAATCTCCTGGGCATGGAAATTCGATAGGTGGCAAACTGATTATTCTTGGAGATTTCAATTTTTACTTTGAGTTTCCTGGAAACCCATATACATCAAAATTCCTAGACATGATTTTTCATAGGCCTGATTCTGCATATTCTGCAGTTCTACCTATTGCCATGAACTTGCAACAGATCACCTCTGCATTATATGCTATCTTGACGTGTCAGTTCCTAACCCTCCACCTTTATTTACTACTTACAGAAACCTCTATATGATAAATAGCACTAAACTAATGCATGACATCCAAGCAAAGATAATTTGCTTACCGCCTACAGCAGAACAACTTGATAACTGCCTGTGTTCATTGCTTGAAAAACATGCTCCAGCCACCAAGCACAGAGTATCAGTTCAAAGGTGTTCTCCATGATAATAGCAGTCTTAAGGACCAGCTTTGCACTGCTAAAAGACACCGCCATAAAGCTGAGAGGCTTTGGCTTTCATCCAGGCTTACTATTCATAAGCAAATCTATGAAGCTGCTAAGAAGAATGTCACAAATATAGTCCATGCAGCGAAATCAGCCCACTACAATGCTAAGATCACAGAAAGTTCCAGCTGCAAAGAGCTCTTCCAGATTACTAACAAACTAATGACAAGGAACAAATGTACACCACTTCCAACTACCTTCTCTCTAGTCAACCTTCTGGACCTGTTTGCAGATTCTTCCATGACAAAGTACAAACCATTAGAGATAAGCTTGACAACATAATTTCAATTGATTGATCGTCACCATACAGTTGCAATACAAAATTGTAGCAGCAGCCATTAGCACCATTTTAACCTGTCTCTATGGATTTAGTACTGTATGTACAATCAAGTTGAAGATTGCATCAAAGTCATGTGAACTTGGTCCAATTCTAACATCACTGCTGTTTGAATGCTTAGATCCAATATTGCCATCACTAACTGATTTTATTAATACCTCTCTCTAATCGGTTAAAATTCCAATCATTGTAAAAAAGTACTACTGCTCAGTTTCTAACCATCCATTCATATAAAAAAATCTTAGAAAAAGTTGTTCTGGCCCCATTTGTATCTCATCTGAATTCAAACAGTCTTTTTAGCAATGTACAGTCTGCATATTGCCCTTGCCACAGGACTGAAACTACTCTTCTAAAAGTATTTAATGACATTCTCTCTGCTTTGGATAACAGAAAGATTACAGGCATCACCCTCCTTGATTTGTCTGCAGCATTTGACACCATAGAATCGACCATGATCAATTACTTCACTGTCTCCAGCATGTATTTGGCATTCACGATACAGCCTTACTGTGGTTCAAGTCCTACTTGGTCAACTGGACACAAATTGTCTGCAAATGGAATACACACTTGATCTATGCTGGGGTCTGTTCTTGGGCTGTTGTCTTCATTCTATACACTCACCTGCTCTCAAGTGTCATAGATCAACATCCAGTGTCTCACCAACTACAAGCTGATGACACCCAGATATTCAAATCTAGCCTCCCAATTGAAGTTGATGCTACCATCCAAGGTGTAGAGACACGCATTTCTGATGTGAAATCATGTATGACATGTGACAAGCTGCAGATGAAAGATGATAATACTGAGGCCATTCTGATCACAACACAAAAGACTTTCTCATTCACATCCTTTACGTCAAACAATAAAATAAATCAGCAACACCAACATTAAATTCACACAGTCAGTATGCAACCTAGATGTTACTCTGGACAGTACTATCACATAGCACCAACATGTCATGAACATATATGCAAGGTTGCATATCTTGAGCTGAAATGCATCAGCTCCATTTGCAAATATTTTTCAGTTGATGCCACTAAAACACTTGTGTGTTCATTAGTACTTTCAAGACTGGACTAAAAAAACTTCAAAAAGTTCAAAGTTCTTCTGACAATCATATACTCATTATTCCCACTAGGATGACGAAGTCAAATGGATGTCTTTTGTATTCCAGGGCCCAGCAATGTGGAATGAATTACCCACTAAACTTACACACAAGGACACAGTGATCACATTCAAGAGTGCTCATAAAACTCACCTTTTTCGACTGCAAGAACAAACTTAAAGAACTAATAACATTTCATACCTTAAATATTTTCAGCATGTTTTGTTTTCTAATTTCATGGTGCTTTTTTTGGTATTCATATCATTATATATGTTTTTTTATGTTATAGGTGTTTTCTAATGTTGTAAAGTGCTTGGAGCTTCTTGAGATTAGGCACTATACAAAGTTCTCATTATTATTATTTTTATTAGTATTATTATTTATATTATTATTCTTATCTCCATGATGTGTTATATGCAATTTCTTTGATTTTATATTTTTAGAACTTGGCTTTTAATTGGTAACATATGGCTAGTATTGTGCTGACATGCTGTTAAACTCTAAACATGCATGCATACATAGAACCCTTAACAGCAAGCATATTTACTTCAATATAATGATTTATCACCTGATGGACCACTCTTGCCTGAGTTCGGTCTTGGCAATGAAAAAATCTGGTGACATCTTTGGTAGCTTGAGTGGGCTGTATTTAAGAATGCTGGATTTATGAGGTAGTGTATGATCTTCAAAGGTAATATTGTCAGGTAAGTAGTATTAAAAATACATATTTTTTCACCAATGTTTGGTTTCTCAAATCTGTTGAAAAGAAAGTATCTGTAAGAACTGGAGTCTTCCACTTTTTTATATTTGGCTTTTTCCTTATTTCATGTAGGATGTAACTTTACCATATCTGTTTTGCCTGTTTTGTTTTCCGTTACAAATTATGATATCCAAAATATCATTTTCATTATGATTTATAAATTTATTTGTCCCTAGTTTTCCGTAAGGATTCCTCGGATAGTCTACAAAGTAAGAGACCTTGATTTCTTGCAACCTTGCTCTTGACACCACAAGCATGTGCTATCAGTCATAGCAGTCAATTCTGCATTCTTAATTGTAACATGGCAGAACTACATTAGAATGAAAATTGTTGACACGAAAATTTTGGCTTTGCAATCTGGTTTTACTGTCATAATCCTTCATACTCTTATTGTATAATGTCCAATATACCATTGTATACAGGGCAGTTACAGTCTTGTGCAAATTTCCATATTCTAATGTTTCTCTTTCTCAATTGTTTTGTTGGGGGGTGCAGTGTGAATCTTCATAGGTCAGATAAATATTGGTCATAACTTTTTTTGATTATTAGATGCAGACACCTTCATGCAGGTAATGATAAAAGTTCTCAGTAAAAACAAAAGAATGAAAAACTAATTTTCAGCCAATGTGGGTATGTGAGAAAGCTTGCCGGTAGCTTACCGTGGGTCGGTGGTTCTTTTGGGGTTTTCCCGGGTTCTTCCTCCACCATTAATGCTGGCCGCCATGTATATCCTATCGTGTGCTGAAAAATGGCGTTTAACCCTACTACAACAACAAAAGAAGGAAAGACTAATTTTGTACGAGTTCTGATATACAGCACTAAGTTTGAAACCTACTGATAGTGCAGTTAAAACAAGATGTGTGTTTTGTCTAAATCAGATAAAGATGACAGAGATGTCATCTGTTTTAAACGCATGGATGAGTTCAAAATATTAGAATTGTTTTTTCAAAGAAGAGCAATCAATTTTATTGCATTTAGAAATAAAACATTAATTGACATTTTTCAACTGTAGCATGAATCAAAACCTTGTATGCTCCATATTAATTCTTGATTCAGTTTCCTGCATCTTATTATGACATCTGTCATTTATTTGATTGGTTCTAATGATTTACCTATTGCCATATTCTTTATTGGTTCTATTGATTTAATATAATTGTAATTTATTTGATTGGTTCTAATGATTTACCTATTGCCATATTCTGTATTGGTTCTATTGATTTACTATAATTGTCATTTACTTGATTGGTATTCTGTATTGGTTCTATTGATTTACTATATTTTTCATTTACTTGATTGGTTCTAATGATTTACCTATTGTCATATACTTGATTGGTTCTAATGATTAACCTATTGCAATTTACTTGATTGGTTCTAATGATTTACTATAACTGCCATTTACTTGATTGGTTCTAATGATTTACCTATTGCCATTTACTTTATTGGTTCTAATGATTTACCTGTTGCCATTTACTTTATTGGTTCTAATGATTTACCTATTGCCATTTACTTTATTGGTTCTAATGATTTACTATAATTGCCATTTACTTTATTGGTTCTAATGATTTACCTATTGCCATATTCTTTATTGGTTCTAATGATTTACCTATTGCCATATACTTGATTGGTTCTAATGATTTACCTATTGCCATATACTTGATTGGTTCTAATGATTTACCTATTGCCATTTACTTGATTGGTTCTAATGATTTACTATAATTGTCATATACTTGATTGGTTCTAATGATTTACTATAATTGTCATATACTTGATTAGTTCTAATGATTTACTATAATTGTCATATACTTGATTGGTTCTAATGATTTACCTATTGCCATATTCTTTATTGGTTCTAATGATTTACTATAACTGCCATGTTCTTGATTGGTTCTAATGATTTACCTATTTTATGTAGTTTATAATGCTTTCGAAGTATTTCTTAGGTCATCAGTATTACAGCTTTAATTGGTTGCAAATTTTATTGCTTGAATCTGAATATTTAATGGAATATCTGTGCGAATATTTCTTAAGTTCACTAATTCTTGCAGGATAAAGCAAAAACTCTAATTCTTCTCTCTGCCTGTTTTTATATTGATGCTTGTTTTTCTTGGCAATTTATTTTCATACATGTGGTTTTAGCATTAAAGTGAAATAAAAATGATCAAGTACAGTCATTAGAATGTTACTTGAATTGAAATTTTGGTCTAAAACTACGTTTCTGATACTAATGCATGCTTTAATGCAGTTGGGACAGTATGCCATTAATTAATCTAAATCAGTGCTACCATTACAAATGATTTTATATTCTAATCAGATTGTTTGTATCCAGATATGCACAGCAAAAAGTGAATTTAATTGCTGCTTTAAAACTAAATGAGATATTTCTCATAGATTAGCTTTATTATAATTTACCATAGCAAATGACCCTTGACATTATTTTGAAATCATGCAACATTTATGCAGTTTTAAAGCTATTAATCCATCACAAATGGCTTTTTTTAAAGATATCAAACAAAAATAACAGTTGAAGGTAGAAATTTAGCTATACATAACTTTATTAAATTATTTATGTTCATTTTTTTTTTCTTCATTTTGTCAAATTAATAGCTTTGTGAGAAGAGGTAAGAGTTACATCATTAAGTTGTAGATTGATACTATCAGGGTTTGGTGTAATAAGAGACTCATAATTATTCTTAGACTAATTTTGTTAAGGAATCGTTATAATTGATTGAATTTGCTTTATATATTTTGTTATTTGATTAAGTTTTATGTAATTTGTGTTAACAGATAAATTGATCAAGGCATCACTTTTGAGCCACTTTTGACTTGGATGTATTTCAGTCCTATCCAGCTGTATGGCAATAGTGCCCATTCTTTGTTGCTAAGTAAATTTGGCATAAGTAATGATAGCAACAAGCAGTATAGTCTGGATTTTGTACCATAAAATTTGATGCTCAATTCATGGATAATAGACAAATGTATCCCCTTTATTGATTAACTTTAATGTTCATGTTTTGTACACAAAGTTGTTGAGTCTCTTTTTTGGATTGTTGGCCTTCAGATTTGATGTTCAAGTTTTGTACAATATGATATCGAGCCCTGTCTGTGGATTAATCCATTATTAAATTTTGTTTTTTTTCAGTCCGTGAGCTGAGTGATGAGGAGAAAAAGCAGATACTGATGTCAGAAGATTTTCAATCATTTTTCATGAATACCACACGACTTATGGAACGGGCTCTGGCAGAGGAGGTTGACATTTTTGAGAATATATTGTATAACTCTGGGGAGGGAAGGGATGAGTAAGTGAATTTATTTTTCATTGCTGGATGTTTATATTACAGTAGTCCCCCTCTTGAACGGCCCCCCCACCCCGACCAGCGGCCACCCGCTTCTTACGGCCAGAATCCCTTGGCACCGACGAGTTTGTATTCAAAAGTACCCCTCAAGAGCAGCCACCCCTCTACCGCAACCAGCTGCCAGCATTTTAGTACAAAAAATGTAAAATGTCCCCCTCATGAATGGTCACTATTGTTTCTTCAAATGTGTCCAGAACCAATAATTAATTCAAATCTTGAGGCAAGGTAAGTAATTTTGATTATCTGTATCGTAGTTACACGTCTCCGAGTGTCAAGTCTCCATTAAAAGTGTCGACTAAAGATTTATAGTATATCATTATCTATAAAAGTCGATGTTTACAGGAAATGGGCTCAATAATATTATGATAGAGTTTGGTGGTTTAACACCTATGTCGAGTTCTTCTCTTTGATGATTATAACCAGAAGTAATTGTTACAATCATAACAGGGTCAGCAATGGCTAAAAATAGATTTTGCACATTGGCACACACAGAGAACCTTAAAAAAAAAAACAGGGTACCAGACAAAGACCAGAAAAATCACGTGACAATACAATATGGCTTCCTTTATGAAGACTGTATTTTGTACACTCGACACAAGTTTTGCCTGCATAATTAAATCGCATACAGTCAGCAGTTACCGAATAAATCATTACCAAACGTTAAAATGTCATCACGTTAACGGATACATTATTTTAGAAGAAGGTCGGTTATTCTACTCGACGACATCGAGGGAGGGGGGGGGGGACTTCCTGAACCATTGTATTTAGAAAAGACTCCTTAAAACAAGTTTATGTTGAAATAATTTGAATAAACAAAGTCATAACCTATAAGAAGGTTATTCAGCAGCAGTGGGAAAATGGAGCAAATGCAAAGATAATTATGTATGTACCAAGATGTAAATGACATTTTTGAATCCATTTGCAATGTGCATGACAACAATACCTGCTCACATATCACACTTACGCCAAGAAACAGAAACTAGTAACATATATTCAGTTGAAATAAATTTGTTATTCTAACAAAAAGAACCTTTTAATGATTAATGTTTCATTTAGACGAAGATATTTAATGTTTTGAAGTATGTAGCTTTCTTACTACGTACATTCCATATACATGTACTTCTCATAATAAATTTAGCCCCCATCTGGAATGGCCACCTGCCTTATAAGGCCACTTTCCCGGTGCAGAAAGGGTGGCCGTATAAGAGGGGGACTACTGTAGTCTCATCTTTATTACATAATGGAACAGTTGTAAAGGAGTGGATGTCTTTGAGAACATTGCAGCTGTGCTTTGGAATGATGCAGATGAATGAGTGAATTTTTTTCTTCACTTTATCACATAGTACACATTACATAGATTGTGTTCAGTTTAATGGCAACCTGTTAACATTCATTCTGCATTCCATTTTCATTTAATTGGTAAAATGACCTGTTTCAGGATCTGTCAAATATCCTGCAATTTAAAGCCAAACTATAAACTTTTTTGAGAAATGATATTTTCAGTTACTGGTCAGATATGTACATATACAGTTAGAACATAACATGTAGAGATATACTTTTCCATGATGCTAAAACTGTTCTTGACTTCATTTTACATGTAATAGATACTACACTTGTCGGAATATCATTTTACATGTAATACATACTACACTTGTCTGGATATAATTTTACATGTAATACATATTATACTTGTCTGAATATCATTTTACATGTAATACATATACAATTAGAAAATAAAATGTAGAGATATACTTTTCCATGATGTTTAAACTTTTATGAACTTCATTTGACATTTAATACATATTACACTTATCTGGATATAATTTTACATGTAATACATATTATACTTGTCTGAATATCATTTTACATGTAATACATATACAATTAGAAAATAAAATGTAGAGATATACTTTTCCATGATGTTTAAACTTTTATGAACTTCATTTGACATTTAATACATATTACACTTATCTGGATATCATTTTACTTGTAATACATATTACACTTCTCTGAATATCATTATACATGTACTACATTTGTACACATATCTGGATATCATTTTATTGTAATATTACACTTGTCTGGATATCACTTTATATGTAATACATATTACACTTGTCTTGACATTATTTGACATGTAATACATATTACACTTGTCTTGACATTATTTGACATGTAATACATATTACACTTGTCTTGACATTATTTGACATGTAATACATATTACACTTGTCTTGACATTATTTGACATGTAATACATATTACACTTGTCTTGACATTATTTGACATGTAATACATATTACACTTGTCTTGACATTATTTGACATGTAATACATATTACACTTGTCACGATATCATTTTACATGCAATACATTTTACACTTGACTGAACATTATTGTACATGTAATAGTTTGCTCTATATAACATAAATATTCTAAATCTTATTCCTTTTTTACTTAAAGCAATATGACCGCTCATTGCTGATAGCATAATGTCTGATATGTGTTACTAAAAATTCTTTTCATTTTAAATAATACTTTCAATATTTAGCTCATATGGTCTTTTGACCTCAAGAGGACAGTCAAGATATGTAAAGGAACATAACTCAAACTGTAATCCTGAAAGGACATTATTAGCAGAAGTGGTTACCTCTCTTAATAATAATAATAATAATAATAATAATAATAATATAATAATAATAATAATAATAATGATAATGAGGACTTTGTATAGTGCCTAATCATTAGAAGCTGTAAGAGCTTTACAACATCTATGATGATATGACTACAGAAAAACAAACAACAAAAACCATCAAATTGGAAAACATAAAAAATGCTGAACACATTTAAGGTACGAAACATTATTAGGTCTCTAAGTTTTTTCCTGCGGTCAAAAAAGGTGAGTTTTAAGAGCACTCTTAAAAGGGATCAATGTGTCTTGAGTTTAATTTCAATGGGCAATTCGTTCCACATCACCGAGCCCTGCTATACAAAAGATCTTTGTCCATATGACTTCATTTTCATAGTGGGAACAATGAGTATACAATTTTCAGAAGAGGAGCATAAGTATATTGCTGGTGTATACACATGGGTGAGGCTGGATAGGTATGTTGGACTGGAGACTGTCACCGAAACATAGTACAGAGAAAAAATTTTGTGTTTGATACTGGATCCAATGGATAACCAGTATATTGACATCATCTATACAGCCTTTAAGACAATAGACAACCATTTTATTACAAATTGCTCATGAAAAGTAATTGCTATGATATTTTTAAAAGATATTGTAATGCTTTTTAATGATTCTAATAAATGAAAGAAGAAAAAAAAAAAAGACAAACCATTTTTAATTAAGATTTCATTTTTGGAAAGATAATGGTATTTCTTTCTGATCATATAACAAGATTATCAGTATATCACAAGTTATTTATCCATATGATCTTGTTTGATAACTGAACCCTCTTAGGCCTATTGGTATTCCTAATACTTCAGTTTCCATTGGTAATCTCTAATACATTGATTTCCATTGGTATTCCTTAAACTTTGATTTCTATTGGTATCTCTAGTACTTTGATTTTCATTGGTATTCCTAATACTTTGATTTCTATTGGTATTCCTAATACTTTGATTTCCATTGGTATTCTTAATACTTTGATTTCCATTGGTATTCCTAATACTTTGATGTCCATTAATATTCTAAATACTGTGATTTTCGTTGGTATTCCTTATACTTTGATTTCCATTGGTATTCCTAATACTTTCTTTTCCATTGGTATTCTTAATACTTTGATTTCCATTGGTATTCTTAATACTTTGATTTCCATTGGTATTCCTAATACTTTGAAGTCCATTAATATTCTAAATACAGTGATTTTCGTTGGTATTCCTTATACTTTGATTTCCATTGGTATTCCTAACACTTTCTTTTCCATTGGTATTCTTAATACATTGATGCCCATTGGTATTCCTAATACATGTACTTTGATTTCCATTGGTATTCCTAATACTTTGATTTCCATTGGTATTCCTAATACTTTGATGTCCGTTAGTATTCCTAATACGTTGATTTCCATTGGTATTCCTAATACTTTAATGTCCATTAGTATTCTAAATACTGTGATTTTCATTGGTATTCCTTATACTTTGAATTCCATTGGTATTCTTAATACTTTGATTTCCATTGGTATTCTTGATACTTTGATGTCCATTAGTATTCTGAATACTGTGATTTTTGTTGGTATTCTTTATTCTTTGATTTCCATTGGTATTCCTAATACATTGATGTCCATTAGTATTCTAAATACTGTGATTTTCTTTGATATTCCTTATACTTTGATTTCCATTGGTATTCCTAATACTTTGATTTCCATTGGTATTCCTAATACTTTTATTTCCATTGGTATTCCTAATACTTTGATGTCCATTAGTATTCCTAATACTTTGATTTCCATTTGTATTCCTAATACTATAATTTCCATTAGTATTCCTAATACTTTGATTTCCATTGCTATTCCTAATACGTGTACTTTGATTTCCTTTGGAAAATCATGGCCAGATTTGGATGTCCAGAGGTCTTCATTGAAATGGTGCTGCATTTTCATGACGACATGCTTGCCAGAGTTCAGGACCAGGGCAACTACTCCGAACCCTTTGCAGTCATGAATGGTGTGAAACAAGGATGTGTCTTAGCCCCCACTCTCTTCAGCCTCATGTCCTCCGCAATGTTGATGGATGCTTTCAAGGACAGTGATGTGGGAGTAGGTCTCTGTTACCATATGGATGGGAAGTTATTCAACCTGAGGTGGCTTCAAACCAAATCCAAAGTCCAAATTGCAAACATTCGCGACCTCCTGTTTGCAGATGAGTGTGCCCTCAATTCCAACACAGAGGCAGGCATGCAACAGAACATGGACCTGTTTTCCACAGTGTGCACTAACTTTGGACTCACCATCTCTACCAGCAAGACCGAGGTTCTGCATCAGCCAGCCCCTGGAAAAGATTACCTGTAACCATCTATTACTGTCAATGGCCAAAAGCTCAGAAATGTAGACAGGTTCACATACCTTGGCAGCACTCTCTCACAAGCAGTTCACATAGATGATGAGGTCAATACAAGGGTTGTCAAAGCCAGTGTAGCTTTTGGCAGGCTCCGCTCTAATGTCTGGGACAGGAGAAGCATCAGGCTTGCCACCAAACTAAAAGTCTACACAGCGGTTCTCCCCACCCTCCTCTATGCTTGCGAGACCTGGACTGTGTATAGCCGCCATGTTAAGAAACTGAACCACTTCCACGTGAGCTCCCTGAGAAAACTATTGAAAATTAGATGGCAGAACAAGGTACCGAACAGAGGTGCTCACGCAGGCTGGCATGACAAGCATCCACACCATGCAGTGCAAGGCACAACTCCGATGGGCTGGCCATCTCGTCTGTGTGCCGACATAATGCCTACCCAAGAAAATCTTCTATGGAGAACTACAGCAAGGCAAGAGATCTCATGGCGGTCAAAAAAGGAGGTACAAGGACACCCTCAAGGCCTCGCTAAAGAACCTAGGCATTGATCCTGACAGATGGGAGAGTGTCGCTGCTGATCGATCAGCTTGGTGCAGTCAAGTTAATGCCGGTGCGGCAGCCTTTGAGCACAAAAGACTGGTGGACGCAAATGAGAAACGTGATCTGCGCAAATCCAGGAACAGCAGTTCTGCAATTCACAGTAAACAACCTGCACATCCATGTCCCCACTGCAACAGACTATTCTGGGCCCGGATCGGACTGATCAACCATCTCCGGACCCACCCTCAGTGAATCGATGACATTGAATGGTCCTCATCGACATCGATGGACAAACATCATCACTTTGATTTCCATTAGTGTTCATAATAATTTGATTTCCATTGGTATTCTTGATACTTTGATGTCCATTAGTATTCTAAATACTGTGATTTTCTTTGGTATTTATAATACTTTGCATGAAATTCTCATCACATACTTGAATGTCTTCTGATTGCTGATCTCGAAGAAAGATATTCTAATCAGTACATTAAACATTCAGTTACCTGAGAAGTCAATTATTGTTATTTCCTTTCTAGTGCTCTACATGCTGGAGAGAGGTTGAAACTCAACCGAGTCTTTTTTGATGAGCGATGGTCAAAACATAGACTGGTAACCAGTCTAGACTGGTCCACTCAGGTAGGTCTCTAACATACTTTCATTCAGTCAGTTTAGCCTTAGGGTATGTTAGTCTTGATGGCAAAATAAATTTCCGAGTTAGCTCAGCAAAAATAATGCATTTAAATCTTGTTTCAAGAAAGGGATTTCACCTGATGCACATAAACAAACAATAACCCTAGATAAATGGTTAAGTTAGCTTTAATGTCATAAACCAGATGTGATTTTAGGCTGATTTATTCAATGGTATAGATGGACAAATATGTGCTTTCTAAGAGCAAGTAATGTTTGATTGCTAATGTTTGGAAGAGCACTGTTTAGAAATTGGAGAATTCAGCACTGTTAACTCAATACAAACATTTGGACATGTTGAAAATTCCCACAAAAGGATGGCTGTTAAGTCATCTGTTAGACATCCATCCTACTTGTGCATAAGGTAATCCTTACTGAATTCAGTTTAGAATAGCCCCATTGTATTAGCTTATTTACCCTGGTGCATAAAGTCATCCTTACTGAATGCAGTCAAGAATTGTCCCAGCCAATTAGCAATTAGTTTATTTACCCTAGTGCATAAAGCATTACTGAATGCAGTCAAGAATTGTCCCAGCCAATTAGCAATTAATTTACCCTAGTGCTTAAATCCATCCCTACTGAATACAGTCAAGAAGACCAGTCTTAATCTAAACAAACTCTGGTTCTGACATCTGGTAATTTTTGTCTTAAAGAAAAACATGTCTTAAAAGTTATAATTTTCCCCTTGTGTATTTAATAATCTGAGTAGAAAGTCTTATTATTTGGTATCATTGTTGAGCTTCTTCTGTCAATGTTTCTGTAATACCATCCACTTTTGTATATCTTATATGATGTTGATGGTACAGAACTTGTAATTAGGGTACAATGTTATGATGCATATACATGGCACCTGGGTTAACGAGTTAAACAAACAGAACTGGTAAACGTAGCAGGACAAGAAGATTAGGGTCATTCAGTTGTATAACACACCAGGATTGGATTATCACTTGTAAAACAAAGAAGACTGGACAGTCAAGATGTAAATTATTTCCTTAAAATCATATGTTGAACAGATAGCATTCACCAGATCATGCATTGTGAATATGGATCTACACTACTTACATTTGTATTTATGTTATACTGTACTTCATATTTAGTCTTGTTCATTAAGATTTCTTGTGATGGCATCAGATTTCTGCCAGCATGATATAAAGTTTGTGCGACAGTTGACCTAGGCTGTGTTCTTGCAATGCTAAATCAGCCAGTGATATGTTGTCTATAGAAGTTGCCGCTATCACATTTTGTTGTATTTTTCATACATCGTACAATCATTCAAGTCCGATTTCTCTTGTAAGCTTAAAAGGATAGCATGAAACTGTTTTACACAGATGCTACTATAGGATATGTTTCTCAATAAGCTAATAAAAATGCTAATGTTTAAGCTAAACATGAAATAATATTATCATTGCAATGATGTATTACTTGAATTTCATTTCATGAGCCAATCAAATCACATTTTTAAAACCTTGAATGGGTTGAATTTGGCATTTAATTTTACATACTGATGGTAAATACCACAGAGAAATTCCAATATATGTGGCATTTAATTTACATACTGATCGTAAATACCACATAGAAATTCCAATATATGTGGCATTTAATTGCATACTAATGGTAAACACCACATAGAAATTCCTTACATGAGGCATTTAATTTACATACTGATGGTAATACCGCATAGAAATTCCATATATGTGGCATTTAATTGTACATACTAATGGTAAACACCACATAGAAATTCCATACATGTGGCATTTAATTTACATACCGATGGTAAATACCACATAGAAATTTCATACATGAGGCATTTAATTTACGTACTGATGGTAAATACCACATAGAAATTCCATACATGTGGCATTTAATTGTACATACTAATGGTAAACACCACATAGAAATTCCATACATGTGGCATTTAATTTACATACTGATGGTAAATACAACATAAATTCCAGACATGTGGTGTTTTATTTGTATTGCAGTTTATGGAGAACCTTATATACTATACATCAAAAGAAAATATGATGTTTCCTTTTTTTTTAGCAATAAATGGGACAGTGAGATGACATATTTTACAAACAAATCATGTTTTTTTTAAAAAGTTATTTCCTTAATTGGTTTCTTAATTATCAACTCAAGCAATCCTTTAATTACTGTCATGTTGGAAGATGTTGAGAATTGAATTTTGTTTAATATATAAATTTATTTTGCAGTATCCAGAGCTTCTTGTGGCATCTTATGGAATTAATGAAGAGGCACCACATGAGCCAGATGGAGTGGCACTCATCTGGAACCAGAAGTTCAAAAAATCTACTCCTGACTACATCTTCCACTGTCAGGTAATTGATAATAATAAACATTATCCTTGCATAGCATGGCTGGGATGTCACCAGCAAGACTTAAAAACAAGGCTAAAGTCATCTTTTATGTCCAATAAGTGTGCCTTTGTCTGTAAACGGCTCCCTCAATAACTCGCGCACAACAGGGTCCAGAAACATCGACCGCACTATAAGCGAGGGCGCGAGTTAACCATGGGACCTAAAAATAAAACTAATAAAGAGATGAGATCGACAGAGAGAGGCGAGGAGTGGGTTGCATTGTTAAATACTCATTTAATAATTGTGCTGAAAATAACTGTGAATAAATATTTCTTTATAAAGTTGTTGTTTGTTTTTCTTTATAAATTACCTTTAATTTCTGGATAAAGTATCTTGAAAAGATCGTAAAAACAAACATTATTCCACGAGGTATCAGTACTCTTAACATGTGTATCACTAAACACATTGTGTATTACGTTACTGCTGTTTGTGTTGATTTGGATACATTCTAGTTTTTATCAAAAAAGATAACATTCATATCGAAAAACATCGAAACTTGTATTGCTCTAAAATAAAAAATTCTGCTATCACTAGATAGATAGATAGATAGATAGATAGATAGATAGATAGATAGATAGATAGAATAAAATGTAAAAAAAAAAATTCACACAGATAAACCATTACCAACCATGAATTTAATGGGTATAAACGTCAGACATGTAAAAAAAAAGAAGAAAAAAAATATTTAAATACAAATATGTGAGTGAGAATACGACAGTATTTGCAGTTTTTGACACAGTTAAGAAATATAAATTCACATTTTGAAAAAAATATGTTAATTTTTTTTGTGTTGTCAGTTGATTTCTCCACCGCCAAGCAAAATCTCTTAGGTTTCTCAACTCAATTATCTTCACAGAGTCAACATTTTGGGTCTCCAGCCACCAGATGGCAAGATTTAAAGATTCTATTGCTTCCTGTGAAGAGGGGGGAGGTGGAGCAACATCTGAATTGGCTTCACTCTCGACACTAGGGGTGCTCCAATTAGAATCGTCTTTCAATGCGACTCTGTTTATTACAGAATGTACAATTTCTCTTCTGTCATGTACTAATACAAACTTTTGTGACAGGTTTTATGTTCCTTTAATAGCCCTTTTCCCCTTGGTAGCCTCACAAGGAAGTTTATGTTTGTTGTCTCAGGCACTGAGGCAAGCCAGATTTTAAGCCAAAATATGTACATGTAAATACTGTAGCAACTTAAACAACCACATGATGCTGGACACTGCATATATCATAGTTGTTTAATTACATATTCTGGTTGGACAATAGATTATACAGTGCATGAAACGAGACAACCATTTTTGTATAGATATGTTTATACACTGTATAAATTTTCTAATTTGATATGACTGAGACAGCAATTTTTGTAACATGTGACCTATACCCAAATTTGTTGATTTTTCATGTGTATGTACTATACTTAACACTTTATGGATTGTTTAACACAATTGTAAGTAGTCAGTATTCAAATGTATTTCAAACTGGTTTTGTCAATTGTCTTATTTAATCAAAATTTCAGTTTATATTTTCAGAGTGTAAATCCTATGCACTAATAAGTTCATATGAATTTCACTTCATAACACTGAGTTTATCTTGACAGCTGCTTATGTCAACAATATTACCATGGATATGAGGATGTTGAGATAAACAGGTAGTGCTGTACATTATGTGATAGTAATACTATGTACAAAATACCCCAGTATAAAGTTCCTCACCATTACATGGTCTTTTTATTACTGTTAGCATGGTCATGTATCACATTACATTATGTAATAATGATTATATATATATATATATATATATATATATATATATATATATATATATATATATATATATATATATATATATATATAAGGTACCCCAGTATAACTTGATCTGACAACTGTCTTGAACAGCATTATATAGATGAATAATGCATATTGCTCATAACGTACTGACTTATAATTATGTTGATAATTAATTTCAGTCTGCAGTAATGTCATGCTGTTTTGCCAAATTTCATCCAAACCTAGTTGTTGGAGGAACATATTCTGGTCAGATAGTGCTGTGGGACAATAGGGTGTACAAGAGAACCCCTATACAAAGGACACCTCTCTCGGCCTCTGCCCATACAGTAAGTATGATTATCTATAGAACTTCTGTATAAAGGACACATGATAACAGTAACTACATTTATCAGTAACAATTTGTGTCTAGAGGACACTTGCCGTACTCTCTGTCCACACAATAAGTATTTTCTATCTAGAGAACATCTGTAAAAGGCACATATCCCTACCTCTGCCCACACACTACCTCTGTACAGTGGACACATTTCTCAGCCTCTGCCCTCATAGACAGTACCTTTGTCTATATACATACATGATATTTCTCCGTTTTAAAGCGGAAATCCACTTTTCTCCTGACTTGAATCCAATTTTTCTTAATATAGTTCGTTTTATTAAATCATGTCCAATCCGGGGTTTTCCCAGTTTTTAACCATTCTTTTTAGTCCCATTCTGCAACAACCCTTGTAACGTATTCGCAACATATATTAGTTAGCCCGCTACTCTCGTAAAGAGTATTCTGATTGGTCAAAAGTTTATATTCATCCAATGAATCTTCGTGTAAAGGAAACTGATGGCAATGGAAAGAAGCATGCTTGCAAAAAATGGCATCCCTAGTTGTCGAGAGAGACTATGACATGAAAAGTTTAGATAAAGGTTTAAAAAGAACGTAAAGAAATGGGAATGGCTGGAACAAATTGTCAGTGGAAATTTATTTAGTTGGTCAGTTATAAGAAAACTGAACGCTCAAGGACAGGCATTTTGTGACCTCTGCAATATATACATTATGGAAGTCGTGGTTGAAAGAGTCTGGAACCACACCTGCAAAAGAAGCTGCATACAGAAAAAATGAAGCCCTCTGTAATATTATGTGCACTGCGTGTCACCAATACAAGCTGGAGCTTGAAAGGAAAAAGGCTCTCATTGAGAAGGAAAAGAAATGATCACACATTGAGCCAACAAAATCATTGGTGACAAAAAGGAAGACTAATGAAATCTTTCTTAAAGCCACAAAAAGAGCTCAACTGGCATATCAAAAGGTTATTTTCAGTAGACAAAAAGACAAGTGAATATATGGAATTATTTGTAAATAGGTGATTATTTGGGTGTTTATTTTACATATTTGTTATGAAAAGAGAGAAGTGTAATATGCTGGCAGCAAAAAATGCCTAGTTATTGACTTAATTATGATCTGATCACTGACATGGACATGAAATAACTTAAGTACCAATAGTATTGGAGAACAAATTCATGTGACAATAAATATTGTAAAATTATTCAAGTTGAATTTTTTGGTAAGTTTGTTAGTTTTTCAAATGATTATTTTGTTACATATTATGATCATAAGTTGCACCAGGAGCAGCTTTTCATGCATGTAAAATGCATTTTTAGTCCAGAGGCATTTGGCCCCCCACCCCCACCCCACCCCACTCCGAACCCCCGGATCAAGGGCATGTAAAATGCATTTTTAGTCAGGAACACCCTGATTAGAGGAGACGCCCCTCAACACTCGGTTGAGGCAGTACCCCCCCAAACCCCCTTTCACATTTTCAACTTTTTTTTAGAAGAACAAAATCATATCTGTATATTGGACCTTTGTACAAGAGACGCATCTCTCATTTTCAACCTGCATTATAAGTTCTTTAGATTTTAGTCCTCATTTTTTGTTTTTAAGTTATTTCAACTTAGTGCAGATTAAACATACTGGATTTTCTTATAGCATCCTGTGTTCTGTGTGAGTGTGGTGGGAACCCAGAATGCCCACAACCTAATCAGTGTGTCTAATGATGGAAAGATGTGTTCCTGGAGCCTTGATATGCTTTCCCAACCACAGGTACTCTAATGCCTTATGATAGTGATAGTGGTGGTAGTGGTGGTGGTTATGATGATGAAATTTATTCAAGAGTATTCAATCAATTTATGCAAACTTTTAGCCACTTGTTTCTTTGTTGTATTTCATTATGATATATATTAAATCTCACTATCTGTTCTGAAACACTTGATTGAATGATACCCATATGACTTCAAAACATGCAACTTTGTAATATAACATCATTAATTGTCTAACTTAGAATTGGATTTAAATAAAGTTTCAGAAAAAATAATTTAAAAAATTGTTCTGAGAAGTTTGAAAGACAGTTTGATCATACAAATACAAAAAGAAAAAGTGGGATGCTGCTGCAAGTTTTGCACTCACTACATCTTGTTTGGCAGCCATGACACACAGGAAGAACAATTTATATTTATTAAGTTTATATTTAAGATATTTTGCCAGTTTCACATTTGTCTATGATTGTGTTTATACATTTTTAATATTAACCTCATTCTTCTGATTTAAATTAGATTATAACATGACTATGTCTTAAATATGGATTTCAATGCCTTCTATGTTAAGCCTTATTTCATTATTTAAGATGATATCAGCAAAAACATATTGAGTAAAACAAATTATGTTTTGCCTCATCATCAAGTATATCTTGTTTCCTCCCTTACAGGACAGTATGGAGCTACAACACAAGCAAAGTAAGGCTGTAGCAGTGACATCTCTCTCTTTCCTGTCTGGAGATGTCAATAACTTTGTCGTTGGAAGTGAGGATTGCTCTGTCTATACTGCATGTAGGCATGGCAGGTGAGTTACACTTCGTCACATTGCCAAGTTTCACAGTTTTACACATTTTACTGTTTGTAAACATGGCAGGTGAGTTACACTTTGTCACATTGCCCGGTGTCACAGTTATGCAAGTTATACTGTTTGTAAACATGGCAGGTGAGTTACACTTAATGCCTCAATGCTCAGTGTCGCAGTTTTAGATGTCATACCACATGAATACATGGCAGGTGAGTTTCAACTTGTCACTTTGTTCATTATCACAGGCAGTTATCTTTCACAGCTTGTTCGTTACATGAGCCAGTAATTTGCTAATGTGCAAGAAGGAGATCTTTGTTCATGCTTCTTGCAGTAATGGGAGTTGTCACAATATTTTTATTGTAAATTAAAGCATTATTATGTTATTGTTACAACTTGTATTACATTCTGTGTTGCTTGTTGTTCAATAACTTCATGATGAATATAAAGATTTTCTTTATGCACACAATTTGCTGACATATGCATTATCTTTAATTGGTAAAAGATACAATGCTGTGTTTTATTACCCAATCGCTTGCAGCTGGGACATCTGTATTTGGTCATATCCAACTGTCTGTTTGTCTGTTCATCCATCAGGTAAAGATTGTGCAAAAACTAATCAACAGAGATTTTGATATTTTGTTAGTTTATTTGTATCTATATCTACTTTGTTCTTCAGGACTTTTGTCAGCATTAGGTTTTTACAAAGACAGATTTAGTGGACAATCTTAACTTTCACATGGCATTATCACAACTATCAGTATTAATTTTTTTGTTTTTATTTGTTTTTAGGCTTTAACGACATTTTTCAGCACTAGATAGGCTATATATTATGGCCAGTAATAATGGTGGAGGAAGAACCCGGAAAACCCCAGAAAGAGCCACCAACCCATGAAAAGCTACTGGCATGCTTTCTCACACACCTACATTGGCTGAGACTCGAACCAACGCAGACAGAGGTGAGATGGCAGTGATCCATAATGGACAGCACTTTAGACCAATCGGCCACACAGGGCCCCTATCAGTATTAATAGAAACTTGTATTAATAAAATGTCTGAATGCTACTTATATATGCTGGTATCCTATTATTATTATTATTATTATTATTATTATTATTATTATTATTATTATTATAGTAAAGCTGGGATCAGTGAATTATTTGAGGGTCACCAGGGGCCAGTAACTGGGGTGGATTGTCACCGAGTACCAGGCCAGATCGACTTCTCACCATACTTCCTTACATCATCATTTGACTGGTCTGTCAAGCTTTGGAGTGGCAAGGTATAGGTTGAAAGCCAGGTTTGAAATTTGATGCAGATACTTAAGTAATGTAGTTGCATCAATTTGTTTAATATTTAATGATTAAAGTACTTTATAAAATGTATGCATCTTTTACTGTATCAGGAGAACATGCATATATGCATATATATATATATATATAAATAATCTGGTTTGTGTTTGAGCTTCTTTTATCTCCAAGATTGCTTTTCATCAGCTTGCAAGCATATCTTGTCCTCATCGGCTTTCAAACCATCACATTTGGTTCTGAACCATCACATTTGTTTAATTTAGGCTGATGGTCAGTCCAAACTCACTGCATGTTTTAGCAAAGCAGTCCATCAGGTGCTGTAACTCAGATTCCATGTGAGTGGGTAGGGCAGCATTGTCTGCAAAGAGTATGTTCCTGATGGTTGCTTTACGTAATTTGCTCATTGCCTTTAGTCGTGGTAGGTACAACAGTTTGCCATCTGAAAGTTCTATGTCTAAATATAAATCTTGCAAAATATCGCACTGCCAAACATATCTTTTCTCTGCTTCCTCAATATTTTCAAGCTCAAACATGAGAAACTCCTCATTGCTCATTTTCGCCTTCGTCATCAAAAATCACTCTTACGTATGCCATCATTTACAATTTTTCATGAAAAGAACATGTTTTGTGAAACTGCTTAATTAGTAACCCTTGACATCTAAACAATTTAAATATGCACAAAGAAAAGTAAAATCCTTTCTTATTGGTTTAAAATGACCTGATTCTTGGAAAAAACTCCATTTCTAACCAATCAGAGATGTTGTATCTAACACACATTCACCATCGCTGGAGACTGGATCAACCACTGAATGCAGTCAACAAACCTCAAATGCATGCAGGATTGGCCATTGAATGGAGAAACTGGATCATACACACAAATGGGATTGGTGCCAAATGAGCTAATAAGGCTTAGATAGTTCTATTTTACATTGCAAGATTTAAGCTCCATTTCTAGTTCTATATCCATTTATAGATATCAAGCAACTGTTTAAAATCACCTCTGATGCTTTGGTTGCCAGGGTCATGTGGGACAATCCAAATTTGATTTTATAATGTCTTCTTTGAGAGAAGGGGCACATAGCTTGTGAGGTAGAACAGGTGAAGTGTTTCTGTTCTTCATGCTAAGTACAGTTGTAGATATTATTGCAAGAATGTAATCAAACTGATGAACACAAAACTTGAATCAGATTTGTTATGGTGAAATTTAAAATAAAGGAAACTTTTTTATCACCTGATTGATGTTTATTCTCTAAATATAGTAAATGTAAATAAAATACGGAAAAGCTCAAGACTCTTGTAAACTGTATGGCTGACACAAAGGTCATAAGTTTGCAATGATTTCTAACTTGAGTAAAAGTAAAACAAATAAAAGCTAATAAATAAAATGCAGCCAAGACCTTTCCTTTAAAATATTTGTGCTAAAATATTTGTATAGGCTGTTTACTCTTCCTCGACAGGTCAAATATGCAGTTAACTTGTAAAGAAAGGGAAGTCAGGGTAGATAACTCAGGGGTTTTGCTTTAAGTCTGCTTGAGTTGTAGGCTAATACATTTTTCGCATGTATGCCACAGAGAAATCTAGCTGTTTTTCTAACTTTACTTTCCTATCTCAGTCTGGTTGTCTCAGTGAGGTCATCCCAGTCAAGGTGTCCGCATGCTAGGAAATACTTTTAAAAAAAGAAACCCTTGTTGTCTTCTGCTGTGCCTGATGGAGTTATTACAAAGTAAAGCAGCAAAGTCTCTCCAACTTTGATAACACAACATAAAAAACATTTTGAGAGAGAGAGAGAGAGAGAGAGAGAGAGAGAGAGAGAGAGAGAGAGAGAAACACACATGAAGTTAAGTTATTTGGTATTATGCTAGAAATTATACACAGCATGGCTAATTTTATCCTACTTGTAACTTAGTAAATATTCAGGTCAGCATCACTGTATGTAGCCAGAAGTATCTATTTAGTTTTGAATACTTTGTGGATGCTTTTAGCTAGATTTAATGACACTGACCTGAAGATTTACTGAGCTACAGATAGGATAAAATTCACAATGCTGTGTAGAAAGAACTATAACAGAGAACACTGTTCCAGACACCCAGACAATGATATCACTGGTTATAAAAAAAATCCAAACAAGTCAACAACAACCAAAATATTTTAAGTCTTACCTACTTTCTTCAGACTTTGTTGTTGTTGTTGTTGTGGGGCTTAATGCCATTTTTCAGCACACGATACGCTATACATGGTGGCCAGTATCAATGGTGGAGGAAGAAAACGGGAAAACTCTGGAAATAACCACTCATCCATGAGAAGCACCTTGCAAGCTTTCTCACATACCCACATTGGCTGAACCTGAGACTCAAACCCACACAGACAGAGGTGAAATGGCAGTGATCTGTAATGGCAAGCGCTTTAGACCACTTGGCCATTCATGGCCCCTTTCAGACTTTGTCGAACACTCACAACCATCCCCAGTTGAATCAGTCATTGTAAATAGTTTAAAATGTCTGCACTTACCAATCAGAGTGGTTCTATCATCAGTCCACATGCTATTCCATAAGAAAATTTCCACATTGCATATCATTGTACCAATAATAGCAACACTTGTTATATTTCCAGGACAGAAATTTTTTTTTATCACAAGGATATCATTAATTAGAAACCTTCTAACAGTCATTACACACTTCATTAGACCAAACTGTGTACTTCATCATACCTTCATCTACTATAGAACGTTTTACAAATTAGTACTCATGAAAGTTCAAAGCTATCCGTATCAAACATATTAAAAACATTTGGTTTAAATGTGATTATACAGTAATAATATCAAATGATTTTATATTTTTAGTTTCTCATGCCTAAAACTTGTGTACTTAGAGTTAATAAAACAACCGATTATCTCATTAACATAATTGTATTAATGGTTATTTATATTAATTAAAGCATGTGGCTTGAGATGCTTAAGATGCAGTTCTGCAGCATGTAACAATAATAACTCTTTTAATTGATTTTTTTTTTTGTTTAATTTCAAAGAGCATCATATACAGCTAGATTTTACTTAGATAATTATTCAGATTTTCATGAAAAAAAGTTCAAAACCTTATGATGTTCATATAGTGTGAGGGGAAATAGTAGTAGTACCTATTGAATACTATCTTATCTGTTAAGTACAGTGTATATAGCAAACGTGCAGGGTGATTTTGATTTAAATGGAAACAAATTGGTTCAGAAAAATAATGTAGCTGTTTGCACCAAGACAAGGAAATCCCAGTCTTGAGGTTATAATAATATTATCCTTTGATTGGGATTTCCTTGTCTTGGTGAAAACCCCAACATAGTTTCTATTAATCTTGCTTCTATTATCAGAGAAATTGTTTTTATGTATCATTCATTTAAGTTGTTTACAATTTATTAAAAGTCGCATCATTACAGTGGAGGCTAAGTCATTTTATAGTTTGCCGTTTTGTCTGCTGAATCCTTGTTGGAGACTTTCTCATTTTAAGTAATGTCTATAACATTTCAGGACCAGAAGTTTATCCATTCTTTTGAAGATAACAGTGACTATGTGCTAGATGTACAGTGGTCACCAATCCACCCAGCACTGTTTGTTAGCGGAGATGCCAATGGGAGACTGGACCTATGGAACCTTAACCTGGAAACTGAGGTTTGTCAAAATATGTAACTTCATTTTACAAGGCTTAAATATGAAATAGAGAACTTAAACTTTTAAACAAGTGCATAGTACGCATACCTGGAAAAATTAAATACAGTCGACTCCACTTAACTGCACATCGGTTAACTGCATGCTCTGGATACCTGCATGTAATCACGCTAGTCCCGTTTTTTTTCCCAATGCTTAAAAATGTACTGTACCATACTCCGGTTAACTGCACACTCCAGTTAACTACACGGTCTCGTGACGGCCCCGAGGGTGTACAGTTAACCGGAGTCGACTGTAGGTCATTAAAACATGTGTTTTTCTAGCAGTTTCTATTGAATCCTCAAGTGGGTGTCAGACATATGCATTGTTGTAATATGAATTGGGGAATGTCCCAAAATGACTCAAAAGTCATCAAAACTGCATTATGGAATTATACTTTTGTGTTCAGCCAATCAAATTATGCTATTCATTGTATGTTTCTCAAGATTTTGTTTTACCATTATAGAGATGGTTCATTGGAGAAGTAGAGTTCCATACTTAACAAACATAATGCATGGATTATGATATCCTTTTGGTCTCTTTGTGTGTGCATGCCTGGATAATGTTTTCTTTTTTTCTGTGTATGCACAGTTGTGCATCATTGTTTAATCTGTATGCATGTTATCCATTTGATCTGTTTGCATGTTATCCATTTGATCTGTTTGCATGTTATCCATTTGATCTGTTTGCATGTTATCCATTTGATCTGTTTGCATGTTATCCATTTGATCTGTTTGCATGTTATCCATTTGATCTGTATGCATGTTATCCATTTGATCTGTTTGCATGTTATCCATTTGATCTGTTTGCATGTTATCCATTTGATCTGTTTGCATGTTATCCATTTGATCTGTTTGCATGTTATCCATTTGATCTGTTTGCATGTTATCCATTTGATCTGTTTGCATGTTATCCATTTGATCTGTTTGCATGTTATCCATTTGATCTGTATGCATGTTATCCATTTGATCTGTTTGCATGTTATCCATTTGATCTGTTTGCATGTTATCCATTTGATCTGTTTGCATGTTATCCATTTGATCTGTTTGCATGTTATCCATTTGATCTGTTTGCATGTTATCCATTTGATCTGTTTGCATGTTATCCATTTGATCTGTATGCATGTTATCCATTTGATCTGTTTGCATGTTATCCATTTGATCTGTTTGCATGTTATCCATTTGATCTGTTTGCATGTTATCCATTTGATCTGTTTGCATGTTATCCATTTGATCTGTTTGCATGTTATCCATTTGATCTGTTTGCATGTTATCCATTTGATCTGTTTGCATGTTATCCATTTGATCTGTTTGCATGTTATCCATTTGATCTGTTTGCATGTGCTCCACTGCTGCAACTTACTTTGGTATTGAACAAATAACCATCATGTGATTGCCATTCAACCCGTTTATGCTATGATGGACTGACCACTCCTTGGCTCTCCACATTACATTGTGCTCTAGACTAAATGAACTTGGACTGCATTAATCATTACTTAAATGCAAACGGAAGCACAAAAAGAAATGTTAGGACCACCGGAAAAGCACATCAAAATAGTTTATTTTATCAACAATCAGAATATCAGCATCTTTTTCCTTACAGAAACATGGCTAAAAACATTAGATGATGAGCCCATGTGTAAGGATCTAACACCCACTGGTTACTCGATTAAGTCATTCCTTCCCCATTCTCACAGAAGGGGAATTGCTGTCATCACAAAGAATTCCATGGTCAGATGTCTTAACCACACCACAACCTTCATTTTGAATCACACATCGTTTGAACTAGTCCAAACAATACTCGCACTGGATCAAACGTCAGTCCATTTTTTCTCCCTCTACTGCCTTCCTCCTAGTACATGTATAAAAAAAAAACAAGCTGACTGAATTACTCTTTTTGGAGCAGTTTATGAATCTCTTGGAGTATGCCAACCTGATTATTCTTGGAGATTTCAACTTTCACTTTGTCTGTCCTGGAAACCCTTACATGTCAAAACACGCCTGATTACATTTATGTTTTCAACCTCAAACAGGCATTTAACCAACCCACCCATAAGCATTGTCACAATTTAGACTGGATTCTTATAGACCTGATGATAATATTCTACGGTCCACCCTTGTATCCCACGTAATTGCATCAGATCACCTCTGAATTAAATGCCATCTGAACGTGTCAGTCCCTAACCCTCCACCTTTATTTGCTACTAAGAGAAACTGCATAATAAATAGAACCAAACTAATGCATGACATCCAAGCAAATCTAATAACTTGTTTACTTCCTACAGCAGAAAAGCTAGATATAACTGCCTGCATTCATTGCTTATAAAACATGCCCCAGCCACCAAGTGTAGAGTATCAATTCAAAAGTGTTCTCCCTGGTATAGCAGTGTTAAGGACCAAATTGGCACTACTAAACAAGACTTCCGTAAAGCTGAGAGACTTTGGTTTTCCACCAGATTCACTATTCATAAGCAAATCTATGAAGCCGCTAAGAAGAACGTCACAAACATAGTCGAAATCAGCCTACTACAGTATCAAGATTATGGAACATTCCAGCTGCAAAGAGCTCTTCAAGATTACTAACAAGCTAATGTCAATAAACAAACGTACACCACTTCCAACTACCTTCTCTCCAGTTGATCTTCTGGACTTGTTTGCAAATTTCTTCCATGGCAAGGTACAAACTATTAGAGATTAGCTTGATAACACAATTTCAATTGACTCGTTATCACCATACAGTTTCAACATAGAATTTCAGTGGCAGCTGTTAGCAGCATTTGAACCAGTCTCTATGGATTCAGTATGTACAGTCATGATAAAGAGTACACCAAAGTCATGTGAACTTGATCCAATTTCTATCATCACTGCTGCGTGAGTGCTTAGATCCAATATTACCTTCACTAATTGATATTATTAATACCTCTCTCTCTTCCATCATTTTTTAAAATTTCCACTGTAAAGCCTCTGCTGAAGAAACCAACACTCAACCATAACGATTTAAAGAACTACTGCCCCGTTTCTAATCTCCTATTCATAATTTTAAAAAATCATAGAAAAAAGTAGTCTTTTCGGCAATGTACAGTCTGCATATCACACTTGCCACAGTACTGAAATACTTTTCTGAAAGTAGTTAATGACATTCTCTCTGCTTTGGGATTACAGTCCTCACCCTCATTGATTTGTCTGCAGCATTTGACACAATAGACCATGATAAATTACTTTAACATATCCAGCATGTTTTTGGCATTAACAATGCAGCCTTCCTGTGTTTCAAGTCCAACTTGGTCAACAGGACACAAATTGTATCTGCAAATGGAATACACTCCAGCCCAGTTGATCTATGTTGTGGTGTTCCACATGATCTGTTCTTGGACCTCACTCATGTGTACACACCATCAAGATACTTACGCTCCTCTTCTGACAATTATATGCTCATTATTCCTACTATGAAAACAAAGTCAGATGGACAACGTTCTTTTGCATACCAGGGCCAGCAACATCGAATTGCCCATTGAAATTAGATACAAAGAGACAGTGATCCCTTTCAAGAGTGCTTATAAGACTTCCTTATTTCGACCACAAGAACAAACTTAAAGACCTAACAATGTTTCCAACCTTAAATATTTGAAACATGTTTTTTATATTTTCTAATTTCATGGTGTTTGTTTTGTTTCTTGTTGTTTTATTTGTAGTTATATCATTATATATGTTGTAAATAGCTTTGAGCTTCTAAAGAATAGGTGCTATACAAAGTCCTCATTATTATTTTGCATTATGCACACCTATACAGGCTGAAGTATTTGTATATGCACACCTATACATAATGGTTTTTTTTGTGCTTTCCTGTACATGCTTTGTTTGCTTATATATGCCTGTGCATGCATGCATGAGTTATATTTATGGTAGATACTTAAGCATATAATGTGATAATATAAATATTTGTGCAATAGTTTGAGAATTTTGGTTCTTGGTGGGGAACTAAAGTTTGTCATTTTCATAGCAAAGGGAATTTGAAGTATGTACTTATTGCATCCAAAGAGTATGAATTTCTTTCTCTGTCTACCTCTCCTTCTGCCACCCTGGATGCTGCCCTGTAGTACTGTTGTGGATAGACTGTTGGCTCTAGTGACATGGCCATACCATTTCAGCTTTCTCTTTTTTACATTGGTGAAGAGGCCTTTATAATGACCTACTTCATGCCTGATGGTGTTACGCACTTCTACTTTTGTGATGAGGTCCATCTTAGCTTTGACATAGCTGACGTTGTTTGTACTGCTCGTGACAAAATTTCTTCTCTTGATCCCTCTTTGGTGATTATGGAAACAAGATATTTGAACTGGCCCACTGTTTCCTGTTCTTGTCCTATGACTTTTAATCTTGGCTGAGATTTGTTTGCTACTATTTGTCTTCAGATTTTTGTCTTCTCAGTGTTTATCTCCATGTCAAATCTGGAAGATGTTTCATCCAGGTTCTTCACTAAGGTGGCAAGCTTGTCCTGTCTGCCTGCTAGCCCATCAATATTGTCTGCAAAGTGTATTTTGGTGATGTTAGACCCTCCAATGCTGACTGCCCCACAGTGGTTTTCCAGGCTTGCTCATGATGCACTCTAAGTAGATGTTGAAAAGGGTGACAGGATACAGCCTTGACATACTCCAACTATTGTCTTGAACCAGTCCCCCACAGAACCATGAGCAATTACTGCACTGGTAGCCTTAACATACAGCTGCTTGATGGTATTGGTCAACTTTTGACCCATGTTGTACTTCTTCGTTGTGGCCACAATGCCTAATGCCACATTGTCAAAAGCCTTTTTGAAATCTATGAACACATGATAGATGTTTTGTTGATGTTGTGAGTACTTTTCACACAGAACCCTGAGATTGAATATTTGTTCTGTTGTCCTTCTTCCACTCAGGAACCCTGCCTGTTCTTCAGCGATTATTTCTTCTGCTTGTGGATTCAGTCTGTTCAAGATGATCTTAGCATCACCTTAAAAGCTTGGCAGATCAAACTGATAGTTCTGTAATCTTGGCACAGCTGGAAATTGCCTTTTTTAGGGAGTGTTATAATCAGTACCTGGGTCCAATGTGTTGGCCATTCAAGTGTCTGTCTGATCTTGTTGCAGAATTTTGTTAGTAGCTGTATCACTGATTCCCCTCCCCTCCCCATTCTTGATAAGTTTAGCTGGGATGTTGTCTACTCCAGCTGCCTTCCCATTCTTCATTGTTCTAATTGCTAACTCCACCTCTTATTTGAGAATGGGAAAATTATCATCATTTGTGGAGTTTTGAGCTACAAGCACCTCTGGGTCTCCTGTAGATGAATGGCCATGCTTGCATTCATACATACATACATACATACATACATACATACATACATACATACATACATACATACATACATACATACATACATACATTATATGATTAGGAATTCTAAATTATATTAGTTCATGGAAGTTCATGATCACGTTAAATAATTGGTGATCAAATGAAGCAAACTTTGTATCAATTAAATTAATGGCAAACACGCTGTGAATTTTACATTAAAATGATGCTGCAGATCTTCCTAGATTGTGACCGAAAACATAAATTGTAGAAAAAATTATAGCGGAGCAACATCTGAAAACTTGCAAGGCATTTAAATATTATATTTATCCCAAAATAATGATGTCCGAAAACATACAGTGTCTGAAAACATATGGTAAATACGGTATGTACAAAAATCATTAGTAGTAATCCATTACTTTTCCAGCTTTATAATACAACTTTTTTTCTTCTATTATTAAAGGTTCCCACAGCAACAGTCAACATGGATACCAATGTGGCTCTAAACAAATGTCAGTGGCATCAGAGTGGACATAGTATTGCAGTAGGAGATGATATGGGGAAAATCTCTATTTTTGACGTTGCAGAGGTAAAACACCATTACAAAGTGAAGTTATTATATGAATATCACCTTGAATCAAATAGTTAAACTTTGGCATCTGGTGTGGATTGCTTCTTATACGTTGATGATTTTCTAATATGTTATCGATCAAAGCACATGTATATGATTAAAAGACAACTACAACAAAATATCAATGATGATTCAAAATTGGGCCAGTACTAACAGTTTCAAATTCTCGAAGTCAAAACGGTATGCATGCATCTCAGTCAGTTGCGAAGATATCATGATGACCCTATACTCATTCCAGTTGTTGAGAAAACAAAGTTTTGAGGTATTATCTTTGACAGAAAACTGACTTTTATTTCACACATCAAGAACTTGGAAGCTAAATGGTGGCATTATTTATGGTTCAGCTAGGAAGTCTTTTTTGAAGATGCTTGACCCATTTCATAATCACAGAATAAGACTTGCTCTGGGAACATTTAAGACATCCCCATGTGAAAAGCCTTCTCGCTGAAGTGAATAAACCACTTTTATCATATCGTAGAGAAATGCATTCTGCACAGTATGCTCTCAGACTAAGATCAAACCCTCTGAACCCTGCATTTTTGGCTGTTTTTCAGCCCAAATACAAAACCTTGTATGAGAATAAACCAAATGCCATACCTTCATTTGGCATCAGAATATCATCCAGCCTTATAAGTAAATGCATTGAATGAAGATTCAAATAGGAAACATATTTATTTCAACTCTGTATTATATTTGATATATGATTCAATACAAATATGACTCAACAAAATAATTTTACTTTTAGGGACATAATCCAGAAAAATATATGTAGTTGAAAATAGTTATAAAAGTAAATGATTTAATAGTTTTATCATACATTTTGCTTTGGAGACATGAGTTTGTTTATATGATATACCTTTTAGGAATATGATCATCAGTTTTGATATTTCATTCTTTATCTTTATAAGATGGTTTGAATTCTAAATTATTCTTACTGAAAATGAACCATTTTTAAGGTATTTTTGTTAACTCAAGGGATATGTTTCAATTAGGATTGAAATATTGTAAAAGAAGTTTATGATAAGCTGTACTGATTAAATACCAGAAAAGCTTATGGGATTGTCTTCAGGGGTACATTAACTGTCTTCAGGTGTCCATTGTTCACATCCTTTAACATATGTTCATCATCAATAGTCTCCTACATTTCTTGGAGGAAAATCATCAAACTTAGCCCACAGTTTTACGCTAAGATCTTGTTGGTCCTAAATGTAATAGGTGTCTATAGAACATGCAGCATGATTCCAAATGTTGTTACTGCTGTTATCTTGAGTGGATATTCATATTAGAATTGAATTTTCATTAACCCTTAAAGTGCTAGTCATAACAATAGTAGCGCTGTTGTTTGATGTCCCATAGTACTTGTCGCGACTATAGTCGTTTTCAAGGTAAGCAACAATGATCACATTCTATAACTTCATCTTGCCATAAATGCCTGTAAAACTATATTTGATTGGTTTAAAAAGGCCAGGAACAAGCATTCTGCAGTACTTTACTATACATTTAACGATGAAATTTTACAAATACTCGCTTTTAAACACATGATACTTGTGCAAAGCTAAAATGGCCGATGCTGAATACGAAGGTGATTTCTTGCAACAAATACTTGCTTCTGATAGTGATGCTAATAATGATTTTGAATAATTTGAGAAAAATGACATTATTAGAGCAAGCGAGGTATTGATGGAAATATCCATGAATGATTTTGAGCCAGGAATTTACATGGAACTGGAGTTGGATGTACATGCTCGCTTGACGTGAAAAGATTGCTCGCCTGTCAACCCCCATTCACTGATAATTCAAAATTAAATGTCGTGATGGTGAATAATGAACCTACGGAATATTGAAGACTTTTTCTTACATGACAAGTTATTGCATCTGATAGTAGATCAAACAAATCGTAATGCAGATCAGAGAGTTCATGGGGCAGACTTGAACGAAAACAGTCGCATGAAGAAATGGTGGCCTGTCACACCTGAGCATCTAAAATGTTTTGCATCGATTAAAACAATGGGTTTGGTACATATGTCTGATCTTGATTCCTAATGGGCTACTGATGATGTGATATCAACCACATACTTCAGCAAAAAATAAGTATGGGATAGATTTCAAGCTATTCCAAGCAATTTACACCTGTCAGACAATGAGAACAATTAAGGTGACTCTTTACACAAATTTGGCCCAATGATTGAACAAAAATGAAGCCATTGCTGAAGTTTAATCACAAGATATGGACCTCGGTTTGATGATATTAGAATAAATAACAGGTGAAAGTTTTTCTTGAACATTAATTACTGACTGGGGGGTTGAAACTTACCTCTGACATTCATGGAGTGGATTTTTGCAAAACTGTCACCCTTCCTTTACCTGTGATTTTCACAATTTATATTTAACATTGTGACAGACGTAACATGTGCATGGTTGGACTACTAAAGAATATAATATTTCTTAGATATAATTGAACTTTTCCATCAAAAACAAACAAAAATATTGATGAAATACAATTGTAACTTGTCATTTTACCTGTATTTACACCTGTACATGCAAATATGTTAAACTTACACATGTGTCTTGATGCTAATCTTAAAGTTTAGACATGCACCATCATTTTTCATATAGGGTTTGTCTATCAGTTGTGCATATTTAATGAAATACATGCAATTTAAAGACTGTGCAGTTTTCTTCTTTTCTCCCCTGAAACAATTCAGCACTGAGGGACCTTGTACTGCAAAACAATGCAGCACTTTAAGGGTTAAAACAAAATTCTTATCTTATTTAGCTGGTATTAAAATTGAAAATAGTGTTGACCTGCCTTCAGATAGGGTCACTAATGGCTTTCTTGAAATTATAATGTAAATCTTTCCTTGTAGGATATTGCAAACCCCAAGTCAGATGAGTGGTCCAAATTTGTGCACACATTACAGGAACTTCGACAGCATGCTGCTGAAAGAGAGGAGGACTCTGCCCTGGCAGGACTATCCTCACCACTTCGATGAACAACAAGGACTTATATTACCATTTATTATTCATACTTTTTCCAACATTCTCTCGTTAAAAAAATTACAGAAACACCAGAACTAAAAGTTTGGTACATTATATTCTTTTGGGAGACAGTTGTTATGAATTAAGATGGATAATGTTGTTAATGGAGAATGGTTTAAAGTTATTCCAGTGAAGTAAACAGACAAAGATTGGATTGATGCCTTAGAAAGTGCCTGCCACCCCCATTCTTTTTTATTAATGTACATTGAAGCAAATACAACTTCTGTTCTAGGACACGGTCTTGTTTTTCTTGTACTCATCATAGACCAGGAAAGCTTATGGGATGGACTGTTGTTTACGGTCCATTATCATAGAGTTGCTGTCACTATGCTTTGTAAGCTTTGAAACTTTACACACACTTTCATCCCAAGTTCTAGTTACTTCTAAGAGGAAATGAAGTCCTTGAACATCCAGTATGGTAGCCACTGTGGCCATCTTTAAAATCTTGTTAACACTAGCCTTTACTCTTCCTGATTGGATCAACTTTGAGTTTTCACTAAATGACCTTTTCTGATTTTTATTTGTTCTTAAATGAAAATAGTGCTACTAGAACATCCAATATTGCCGCCACAGCGGCCATCATATTATTGCTACTTGTCAAGGATTAGGTTGTCAACATGTGGTTTTTACAAAAGGTCTAGTTGGTCCAGAATGAAAATGGTACTAATCTGACATCCAGTTTTGGTATGATGGCTTTCATCTTCAAAATATTATTACTAATCTTCATGTAAAGTCAAACTTTCACCAGAAGACTTATGTTACTATCTGCTTGGTCTTGAAAGTGGTGCTGGTGTGATATTTAATAAGGCCACCATGACAGTGAGCTGGAAATTGTGTTAGTGCTCTTCTTTCTTAAGATATAGTCATATTGATATGGGGGTTTTACCTAAAGATTTGTGGTTTCTTGTAAGATATTTATAAAAATAAATCTAATCTGACATCTAGTATTTTTATCATGGTGACCATTTTTTTAAAAGAAAGATTGTTTTTCTACTCCCATAGAATCAATGGTCTTAATGACATGGGCTTTTAGCAAAAGACTTCTTTTTTATATCTGTTGGTTATAGATAAAATTGTGCCCATCTAAGATGAAAATATGGCCACAACAATTACCATCTTGAAAATATTGTTATTGATACTTATTTTGCCATGTCACTGAATAACACTAGTGTTGCTGTGCTATTAAGCACCAAAAAAAAAAAACTTGAATGGATGGTCATATTGTTTTCAGTTTTCATCCAATGACTTCTCATGATGTCTGTTTGGTCCTAAATGAAAACGGCACCAATCTTCCATCCAGTATGATAGCCATGGTTGTCATCTTGAAAACCTTGTTTTCACTCAGGACTCTTCAAGATTGGCTCATCATTCCGAAGTTATGAACAAGAAACAGACTTATTATGGATTCCTGAAAATTCGTTATAGCTAGGCACCAGTCCGTCTGATAGACCCTTGTTATTACTTAATACTGTATTGTATTAAACATTATATTAATGAGGTATTAAAAAGATAACTACTGTAATTTAAGTTTAGATTCAAGGTACACAGAGATGGACAGGTCTGATTCTAACTTTAAATTAATGCTTACCATACACTATATATGGTGAGTTAAAATTATATATTTGAAAACACTATTGATACTTCTATTAGAAATGTATTTATATATATTAATTTTCAACAATTTAGTGTTAAATATACTAGCATTAAAAAATTGATCATCATGTCATATACTTATTATTGGTGAGATTTTTTCGTAAGATTGCATTTACTTGGTGGACAGTACTGCATGTTTTAAACTGGGGTTGGTGTCTTAAAGATTCTTGAATGTTATTATCCCTAATAATTCTGTATATAAATAGTTATTGGTAAGAAATGTGTATATTGCTTGTCAATGCTAAAAAAAATGTATGAAATATTGACTTTTTTTAAAGTCAGATATACTCGGAACATATGATGTAATGTACATAATGTATGATAATGTATGACTGTGACTTTAAGGAAATGATTTGGAACTAAATGAATACCATATATTACTGGCTTGCAAGTCAAATCCAAATACGTAATGAATGGGTACCATACAATACTGGCTTATAAGTCAAATCAATATATAGAACTAAATGGATATCATATGTACTGGCTTATAAGTCAAATCCATGTATAGAACTAAATGGATATCATATGTACTGGCTTATAAGTCAAATCCATGTATAGAACTAAATGGATATCATATGTACTGGCTTATAAGTCAAATCAATATATAGAACTAAATGGATATCATATGTACTGGCTTATAAGTCAAATCCATGTATAGAACTAAATGGATATCATATGTACTGGCTTATAAGTCAAATCCATGTATAGAACTAAATGGATATCATATGTACTGGCTTATAAGTCAAATCAATATATAGAACTAAATGGATATCATATGTACTGGCTTATAAGTCAAATCCATGTATAGAACTAAATGGATATCATATGTACTGACTTATAAGTCAAATCCATGTATAGAACTAAATGGATATCATATGTGCTGGCTTATAAGTCAAATCCATGTATAGAACTAAATGGATATCATATGTACTGGCTTATAAGTCAAATCCATGTATAGAACTAAATGGATATCATATGTACTGGCTTATAAGTCAAATCCATGTATAGAACTAAATGGATATCATATGTGCTGACTTATAAGTCAAATCCATGTATAGAACTAAATGGATATCATATGTACTGACTTATAAGTCAAATCCATGTATAGAACTAAATGGATATCATATGTGCTGGCTTATAAGTCAAATCCATGTATAGAACTAAATGGATATCATATGTACTGGCTTATAAGTCAAATCCATGTATAGAACTAAATGGATATCATATGTGCTGACTTATAAGTCAAATCCATGTATAGAACTAAATGGATATCATATGTACTGACTTATAAGACGGATCAAACTGCAAAATCCCAGATCTGCATAAAGGATAAGGCGATGGCCAATTTGGTTTTACATTTGACTTATAAGCAAGTATTTATAATACACAATTCTAACCATTCGATTGATTATTAAACTGCAGTTTATGAACAGTGTCAACATAGTTATCCAGTAACTGTTCTTGGAACAAAGTTATGTAAATTTATATCTTTTCAAGGGCATAAAATTTGTTATGTTTTTGTTGAAAATCACATTTTTACTGGTACATAGATTAATGCATTGGGGAATGGAGGAGTTATTGTAAAGGCAGTATTTTGTGCAGTCTTAAAAGTAGTGGTTAGTGGTAACCGCAAAATTCATGAAAATTAATACTCCATGAAAATTAGTATCCCAAGAAAATTTGTACCCCGTGATAATTGATACCAAATAATAATTGGTTTTCATTGAAAATTAGTACCCCTTGATAAATAGAACCCCAATATAAAAAAGTCCAACTGTCCTAGCTGGTCACATTTTATATTGTCCACTGCTAAACAATATTTGTATTTGATTAAAAATAATTCATAATGATGTATGAATTCACATAAAAATTTGTCTTGAATAGACAAAAGAATTGACTGTGCTAAACTTCTAGACTTCATTTTTGTGCAATATTAAGCATGCTTACTTACCAATAAAACAATGGGCAGAAAATTTTAATACATGTGCTTTGTTTTTATTTAGTTTTTGTTCATCTCAATTAAATAAATATAATTAGATTAACGAATCACTGTTTTGATCATAGTAGATCTTTTGGGTAGAATTATATAAATTTTCTATTATTTCTGTTAAGCTAACTGAGGTTACATTAGCTCTACAAGTTGCTTTATATGTTTAATCATGGCTGAACATTATTCTCTAAAGCTTGCAGATGTTACCTTATCAACTTTCAAGTTTTGTGCTCAAGTTTTTGAAAATGGATGGAGAGCATTTGTCAAAACAATATGCAGAGGGACACAAGGTTTCTCTGAAAACCTAATCTAAATTGCTTTAAAAAAAACTGTAATGATTATTTACACTTTTAAATTTTGAGGTCCCGGATTTTATCCAATTACAGTCACGTTTTTAACTCATTGTTCTTACTGGTATAGTTACACTCCATAGATTCTACTGTCATGGGTAACATTGCAGTAACATTATAGTCTGGAGTCCCTACTGGTAACCATAGTTACATTCCTGTGATTTTACTGCTCTGGTTAACATTGCAGTGACATAGTGTGCAGTGTCCTTACTGGTAAAATTGCTCCCCTGGAACCTTTTTTATGCCCAGTTCTACTTTACTTAGAAAATGGTCATATACTTATTTTGCTTAGAAAATGGTCATATACTTATTTTACTTAGAAAATGGTCATATACTTATTTTGCTTAGAAAATGGTCATATACTTATTTTACTTAGAAAATGGAAACACACTTGCATGTATTTTACTTTGAAAATTGACATATACTTATATTCTGCCTCTTATTAACTTATTAACTTATTAACAAAATAACTGAGTTGGATTTTGGATTTTCAACACAATACAATTAATGGTGAAACAAATACAAATGTTTAATGACTAATGATTTGAATGAGAAATTAATTATGATTAATATTTGCATGTATATGATCCAAATATTGGATCAATTAACAAAAAACGCACTGACTTAATGTTAAAATTACAAATAAATGAATTACACAGTACAAATACAAGGGTAAATGATTCACAGTGATTTCACCATGAAAAGAATGATGCATTTTACTCAAACAGTAAAAAATGTACTCCTAAAGTAAAATTATTCACTCAAAAATAGTGAAATTATGTAACCAAAAGAGACAGATAAAAATTATCTTTCTAAACCCCAAACACACTGGGTTTTACGAACCCCAAAATTTAGCCCACTACTAAAAAATTACACATATGGGTTTACACACACCACCACCAGAACACTCAGCTACTAGTCACACTGGTCAATCAAGCTGTCAGTATTCCATGTTGGTTAATCAAGCAATCAGTGCCCACCAATGTCAGTCAGCAATGCCCGATTATTTATTTATTTTTATTTTTATGGTTTAACACCATTTTTCAGCACAATATATGCTATACATGGCAGCCAGTATTAATTGGTGGAGGAAGAACCTGGACAACCCCCGGAAAGAACCACCGACCCAAGCTTTCTCACATAACTACATTTGCCGAATCTTAGACTCGAACACACGCAGACGGAGGTGAGATGGCAGTGGTTTGTAACGGACAGCGCTTTAGACCACTCAGCCACTCAGGGCCCCCAATGCCCGATTACCTGCTACACACTTTTCAGCTCTGGCTGCTATGGTTCAACTTCACATATGCTATGGTCGACATCTATGATTAGCTCTGCAGCTGATACCATGTCTACTCCGATCACTCTGATTACTCTGGTCAGCTCTACAGCTGATCGCTTCAGTCAGATATCACTCCTGTATGACTATGCATGACATGGGCAGATACGATAAAACGTAATGACGTTATATACGGTAAGCTATACAGATTACATTATCGGCACAATAATTACAAAACAATACACAAGTTCAGACGTGAACCTAACCATGCCCGATAAGAATCCTTCAGTACTAAACGTTTCTTAAAAATACAACTTTGCATTACCAAAATAAATCTCTTGCTAAGTCACAAACAAGAATAGAAAATATTTGCATTATACCATGTAGACCGAATCTACATAAAAAATATACAAAGATAAATGTGGAAGTACAATAGTTATAACTTATCACAAAAAATGAATAACTCACATACCTCTACAGCTGAAGATGTGCAAGTCCTTAAAGTAGACCGCTCACTGACAAGACATTCTGTAATGTAAAGATTTTTACCTACGGTGAGGCATTTATACACAGAAATTGTCTGTGCACTGGAAGCATTCCCATCGAAAGCACTTCACATGTGTGGCATAAGATGAACTGAACTCACTTTTTAAATATTGTATAAAAGGTGAAAGGTGATTCATTCATTGAAGTATGACAGTGTAATGGAGTTGAATATCTTGAGTCTGATATTAAAACAGAGCCCGTTCAGGATTACACGAGCACCAATGTGAATCCATGGTGTAGTAGTTTCAAATCCAGCCTTGTCATAACATAGCTGCATAACAAGATGCATGCTAAAAACAATATCTTCCGTAACCCCACCGTGACCCGAATTTTGCAACAATGCCACAATTGTAGGACTCCTATTTGTCCATAGGTATAAAGGGTCTTTACCTGATTTGTATGTGGGTGGGATAATTGCCTCGTGGTTTTCCGATTCGCTGTTACGTTTTTGAAATCTGAATTCTGGTACTTGTGTGATGTGTTTTTGCACGAATATGCTCATGAGTAGCGATAACAAATATGCGACAACAATGATTTTGTTCATATTCATGACATGGATGTCAGCTTTTCATTGCACCCTTTGGTTTTGGGATATTATGCTCACTTGTAAATTGTCTTCATTACTGTACCATTCTTTTAATTGTAATCATAGCTCTAATGGCAACCAATGATGCAAATGTGGGTGTCAATAATTCAAGTACATGTATGTCAGCATTTCTAATACGACTTGGTATGTACATTCCATGATGTGGTGCAAACTGTTTTAGCGGTGAAATAGTAGGCATGCTTATACAAAGGGTCGGTGAAGCATCTTTCTAATTGGGAATGTTGGTCAATAACCTGTTTTACTATTTGTATTTTATCAAGATCAGAAACTGCAATCGCTTCAATTCGGTTATTATTTTATTTCCATCCGTTTTATTGCTTTTTGTTGTGCTTGTACTGCCACAAATGTTTGTGGTTCTGATTTATTTCTGCGCACTTTATAGTATTCATGATCAGATCCACAATGCTGACAAAGTTGATTACATGATTTGACTCCAATGCCACATTTATGACATAGCCTGCCACTGAATCATCGCGAGACACCCACATGTGTCTTACAGTAAACGTAATGGCATGTTCTGCCATCAAGTTCATATTTTCTAAGGGAGACAGCTTTGCATTGTTGCATCCCAATCTAATTGGCAGATATAATATCCATGTCATCAAAGGGCGCATAAGTGTCTTCATCGCCTTCTCCAATTATTTCAACTTGATTGACTATGGACAACACTCGCTGTTTTATCTTCTCCTCCGCATAAGGTAATACACTGATATTGAGACTAGGAGGATAACGAACTTCACACAGTATATTCCGTGATGTTCAGGTAACTCAAAATTTTTTAAATCAGGCTTTCTGAGAAAAATAGGCACATTATTTTTATATCAGTATAGAAGTTTGCAAAATATAGATCAAAATTTGCTGGAAAATACAGATAAGATAAGTTTCAACTTAGTGTCAGTGCAAATGAGCTCAAATGACCTATCACAACTAAAAGAACAATGCTGTCTCAAGTGCGACCAGACTTTGTGCATCTGTATCCAACGACATCAAATGTCTTGGAGCATTTGAAAATTTCTTAAATTGTTTTTGCTTCATTGCTTTTGGCAAGAGCTTCTGAAAATTGTTTCAGGTGTTTGCGCTGCTGTTCTTCTGCGTCCTCATAATACCAGAAAGGTGGTGAATTCGAATGCCATTCTTATATTTATGACTCAAAAGCATGTTTAATTAGCCTACTCTTAAACATCATCAATGACCTCATCAAAAACGTAATTGAATTCAAATGCAGTGGGAGAGTTAGTTTTGCCCATTTCTGAGGTCACTCCAAGGTTAAGCAGTTTGCTCAAGACATATTGATGTGACTGCTTACAGCATTTTGGTGCTTCCTTAATGAGAATAATAATGAGGACTTTGTATAGCGCCTAATCTTTAGAAGCTCTAAGCACTTTACAACATCTTTAATGATATGAATACAAAAAAAAAAGAAAACATTAAATTGGAAAACAAAAATTGCTGAAAATATTTAAGGTAGGAGACCTTTTTAGGTCTTTAAATTTGTTTATGACGTCCAAAAAAAGTGAGGTTTAAGAGCACGCTAGGAAGGGATCACTGTCTTTGTGTCTATATTCAATGGGCAATTCATTCCACGTTGCTGAGCCCTGGTATGCAAAAGAATGTTGTCCATATAACTTCGTTTTCATAGTGGGAATAATGGGTATACAATTGTCAGAAGAGGAGCGTAAGTATCTTGCTGGTGTATACACATGGGTTAGGCCAGATAGGTATGCAGGACTGGAGTAAGTCAGTGAAACGTAGCACAGAGAACAAATTTTGTGTTTGATTCTGGATTGAATGGACCGCCAGTATAGGGTAGAGAGCAGTGTGGAGGTGTGCACTGACCATGGTTCTCTAAAGATGACCTGAGCAGCTGTGTTCTGAATAAACCAGGATGATGCAATCTAATTTTATCTGATAAATGTTTTATATCCCAGCCTCTTGGAGATTAATGCTGATATTAGAGACCTTGATAAATTCCTTCAGTATACCTTGATAGTTAATTGCCTAACTATTGCTCAACATTTGTATTTAAACCATCACAAGCATTTCTTCAAGACGAAACTATTAAACTAGATATTTTTTGTGTTAGTACAAAATCATATGCCATGCTACCAAAACTATACCACACTGTGTAGGCATTGAAGTGGGGAAAATTAAATACAGAGCTTTGATATAGTCTAGTTACAATCAGTAATGTAATACAAACCTGTTTGTCTGTATATATATATATATATATATATATATATATATATATATATATATATATATATATATATATATATATATATATATATATATATATATATATAGTATTTGATTTAATCACATTTATGTAAAAGCACAATAACACCATATGTAACCAAACCCATATCATTATAAAATGGTGTTTTGCCCTTGTTTGATTGCCCTTTGGAGTACTGGCATTCCCACAATACTCTCTCTCCCCAATGACTAGCTGTGAAAAGTTAAAATGGATATAAATGCAGCAGTCGCGTATGGGCTAGCTATACATGGGGTCTAGAGGCCTGAACGTATGGCAGGACCTAAAGAAAACAAAATAGAATTGAGCCTTAAACCATAAAATCTGCTTGGAAAAATCCAGTTTCAAATGACTTTGAACCAAGATAAACTGGTTTGATAAAATTCGGTTGAGGCTGGTCTGAATCTGTTGAAGCCAGTTAAAACTGGCACAATTAATACTTAAACTATAAAATCTACCTTGAATGAAACGGATTGAGTTGGTTTTGAACCAAACTAATCTGGTTTGAAACAGTTTACACCAGTTTGATCTGGATAGAACCTGTTTGATCTGGTTAAAACTGGTAAAAACCTGTCAAAGATCTGACTTAAACCGTAACATTTGCTTGGAATAAACTGGGTTGAACTGGTTTTGAACCTGAAAAAAACTGGTTTAAACTGGATGGATCCGGTTTAATCCATATATAACCGGTTAAAACCTGTCCAATGAAACGCAATAATGTTCTGAATTAAATTTAGGTGTTATTATCGCAAAGTACCTAATTATGCAATGTTCAACCGTTTTCCCGGTATAATTTTAGTTGTAAATCATAACAAGTACGTTCAAATACGAGAAGATCTCTTGTAACGTATGTATTTTGCTTGAGAATTAAGGTTTAATGACCAAGTGGGCAGGTGCCTAACAAAATCGACCTTCTCCCACAGGAGATATGATACATCTCATTATTGTCTACATAACTCCCAAAGCACCACGTCCATCTGTACTATACTTCTATTTTTCAGACGTCCTTTCTCCACAGTAATATTTGTCTTTGGGACGGTTTTCCTAAAGATATCAGAAAGCTCATAACCATTATAACTTTCGGAAAACTTTTATCGGTTTCACCAAATGTTTCAAATTTTATTCTCTACCTATTCTATTTTACAAACTAATTAAAATGAGAATAAATAATTAAGTTACCTAATGCAAGGATTTTGAACTATACGGTAAAAACATATTATATAAGAATTGTCAAAATATGTAAAATATAAATAATTTTAAAAACTATTGTCAGAGTTATTATAAATTGGGACGATTTATCTTTCAAGTTGGGCCGAATTGTCTTTTAAGCTGAGCCGAATTGTCTTATTTTCGGTCCAAGTTGAGCCGTATTGTCTTGGGCCGAGGGCCAAATTGTCTTTGGGCCAAAGTGTCCAATAGCCTTGTGAACCTGTTTCGAAGCAGAATAAACTGTCTGAACAGGATGGAGCTGGTTTAATCGGGATTGAACTGGTCAAAACTTGTGTGAAAAACTTCCAATACAACCCTAAACAATACAATCTAGTTGCAATAAACCTGTTAAACTGCAGAAAATAATCGAACTGAAAAAACTAACGATGATTTAAGTAAGAAACAAATCAGTTATAAACAATATGATAAAAAATAAATGTGACTTTAATCTCTATCTTGAATTTATAATGACATTAAAACAACAGTAAAATAATCATTGTGAAAACTCTAACACCGTAATGTTGTGACGGTATTAAAAATAAATAATCCAAGACAATTTACCGTAGACAGAATTAATAGTAGTCTTGGTCACACGTGAAGATGTAGTGCTGACCTGTCTTGAGTGTAATCGACGTAAGGGTGCTGGTGTTATAAAAAAGTGAAGACAGTGGTAATTGTGTACCTTCAGGAATCATTTGTAATTATTCACGTAAAAATCCACGTTGAGGGGCCGTTGAATCTAATATGTATATTTTAGGTCTATCCGTAGATCTTATCACTCTAGAAATTTCACCAGGTTAATATAAATACCTTGCAGTCACATTACATAGTACTGATTCTATTGAAAAGTAATGTGGTTGTATTGGTATATGTTTTTTGGGGGCACCCCGACAATAGAGCGCCGACAAATGAGCGCAAGACAAAAAGAGCTCAATACCAAAAGATCGCCGACAAAAGAGTGCAAGACAAAATAGCACAACTAATTTTAGTAATTGAAAGTCTTAAATGCTTAAAATGAAATGTATTACAATTTAAATTAGAAATCACTTGTGCATAAATTAGGTTTGTTTTGTTTTTATGGTTTAACACCATTTTTCAGGAAAATATAGGCTATACATGGCGGCCAGTATTAATGGTAGAGGAAGAACCCGGAAAACCCCCGGAAAGAACCACCGACCCACGAGAAGCTACTGGCAAGCTTTCTCACATAACTACATTAGCCGAATCTTAGACTCGAACCCACGCAAACAGAGGTGAGATGAGCCGTGAGCCTTAACGGACAGCGCTATAGACCACTCGGCCACTTGGGGCCCCCATAAATTAGGTAAATGTTTAACTAAATAATAATCATTACTTAAGATGACTTAAAAGGAATTAATAAAATATCTTCCCCTTCTGTGACTCGATTGTTTCCATGTAACTTTTTGTACAACTTGTATACTGTAATTTTGTAAATGTTGTAAAACTGCAGAACATGGTAGACGTCCAACAGATTCTTTGATCGCTAGTCTGTTTGTACCAAGGTATATAGATCAAAGCATAGATCATTTTAAAACTTCTCTATATATCTATTTGATCTTTTATGCTTGATAGCATAGTTGCAAACATATTTCTTTTGCTCAATAATGTTTTCTTTATTTTTTAATTACATTTCTACCATTTGAAAACTTCTCTACTTGATCTCTACTTGTTAGTATAATTTTATCGGCGCTCTTTTGTCGGTGCTCTTTTGGTATTGAGCTCTTTTGTCTTGCGCTCATTTGTCGGCGCGCTTTTGTCGTGCGCTCTTTTGTCGGGTCACCGTTTTTTTTTTTTGTAATCGTATTAACGGGTTTGATGGAAGGTGCACGAGTCATTGCATTATTTAATGCAGCTTTCACACTTGTTAAGTAATGCAGCCCATGCGTGAGAACATATCTTCTGAATTATTTCCTTTGCATATTGGTATCCAAATAACTCATCACCAAGTATTTGGTTAAAATCGTTCAACGATTGCCTGGTCACGATGAATTGCGGTATGATACTATGTCTGATGTTTTTTCATTAATGATACTGCACCAAGAACTATCTTGCCAGGATCAACCTGTAGAAGTCGTGGCCATCGTAGACCACCTTGTGGTCCGGATCCTCGTTGATAATTTTTTTCAAAACCAGATGCAACTTTAGTTGCTGTTTTAAGTGATAGCAGGTTTTCTTCTTTGTATCCACTTGCACCGTCAACGACAGTTAACGCGTATTTGTATATGTATTGACGTCTACCATATTTGATAGTATCGTGTGGTAAAAAAAAATATATATGCCTGATGAACTTCATTAGAAACGCTGACATCAAAATATACGTACTTAATTTGTTTAGGTGGTGGTAGATAAATATGCAATATTGACTGTCGTGTTAACCACGCTATAGCAACAAAACGTGTAGCATTTGCTGCATCAGCAAGTTCACTAATCGCTGCTCTACCTGTCCAATATCCCCTTGGGGTATAATTAATCGTATCGGTAATACTAATAATTGGTTGATTAATTATCAGCCCCAAGCACTAATTTACCTTTCATCGCAAATTTTACCAAAAATTAGCTAATGATTCTCTGAGATATATATATATATATATATATATATATATATATATATATATATATATATATATATATATATATATATATATATATATATATATATATATATATATATTGTCGGCGCTCTTTTGGTATTGAGCTCTTTTGTCTTGCGCTCATTTGTCGGCGCGCTTTTGTTGTATATTCTCTCTGAGATTTTGTTATATATATATAATATATATATGATATGATATATATAATAATATATATTGTAATGAATCAATCAATTTCACATCTGTAATATAACGTTGTTGTAAAAAAAAAAATATGATACATCCTGATTTATCGCATTTATTGGATACACTCCAGGTTTTGGTTGATCACGTTCGTCAAGTCGAATATCAAGTCGGGTTCCAGAACCACAATAATTTTATCCAGACAAATGTTTTTCTCCTGGGTATTTATTCCATGGAGTTCCTGGCAATTTTAGTAATGAAGATGCAATATCGCCACTTATTTATTTTGAAAGAGAGACAAATTTGTATTTTTGTGCCACAATTTCCACATATTCCTGTAAGTGCATTACTACGACTTTTTGTCATGATTGTTGTTAACATACTCAGAAGAGTGTGTGCTCTGAATATAACACAATATAAATCCATATTATTTATGATATTTGTACAACATGGAAGTCATTGCTTTCTCAGCGACACATAAACAAGAACCAGCGAAACATCATTCATCTCTACCATTTGCTATCAAAACCTGGTGTAGTGGTGACATGGATATAATTAGGTTCATAAACGTTTTTTCACGTCCTCACGCGACACCACACGGATTTGTAACGATACATTTACATGGTCATCGATTGCGATATCGGAAAGGTCTTGATAAAAAGTTTGGATAATTACAGCAACGGGGGGGGGGGGGGGTACGACCTCAATGAAATGTCAAGCGGGTAAACGAACATACAGAAATTTGAAGAAAAAAAAGACCTCTGACTGAAAGTTAAAATTTAAAAAAAAACCAAAAGAGAAACTCTCGGTCAGTTAGAGGGATCGGTTTGGCGTTATTACGCTTATAGTTTTCATTTTCGTAGGAAGCTTTATTTATTCAAAAGAGACGTTCCAGCAAATAGTATGTTCAACCTCACTTCTGCTCAGTTTGGTCCGGATTTTACCGGTTAAAACGGGTCAAAACGTATCCGATACAGCCTTAAACCAATAAACCTAAATAAACTCGTTTGAACCAGTGTTGAACCAGAATCTACTGGTTGGAACCGGATTTAAATGATGTAACTGATGTGAGCCTAATTAAAACAACATGAAGCGGTTGAAACCGGTCAAAACCTGTCCATTACGGATTTAACACATAACATCTCCCAGGAATAAACCGATTTGAACCCGTATTGAGGCAGGATAGAGTGTTTTGAGCAGGTTTTAACCAAATGTAACTGGTTTGATAGCAATTGAACCGGTTAAAACTTGTCAAAACCGGATCATTACGAAATTAAACCAGAAAATCTACTTGGAATAAACCGGTTTAAACCGGATTTAAACCAGAATCAACTGGCTTGGACCTGTTTACTGATTGAAACTGATTGCTCCGGATTAAAAAGGTTTGAACTGGTTGAAACCAGTCAAAAATATAATTTCAACTTGAATAAACCGGTTTTGAGACAGGATAAATAGGTTTGAATCGGATGAAACCGGTTTGATCCCGATAGAACAGGTCTGAACAGGTTAAAAAGGGTCAAAAGCTGTCCAGAATGGAATTAAACTAGATAATATCTACTTGAAATAAACCGGGCTGAAAAGGTCTTAACTATTTTGCAGCACAAGATAGGCGTGGCGGCCAGTATAAATAGTGGAGGAAGAATCAGAGAAAACTCCCAGAAAGAGCCACCGACCCACGTGAAGCTTCTGGCAAACTTTCTCACGGACCCAAATTATCTGAGGCCGAGACGCAGAGGTAATATGGCAGTAATCCGTAACAGTGAACTCCGTAGACCACTCAGCCACTCAGGGCCCACCATTGGAGGCACGGATGCTACAAATTCCAGACACCACCAGTAAGTGGTGGCGGTAAAGCTTTTATAAGCTTGTTCCAGTATAGAGGTTTCTTTCATTATTTTGATTTAGGACAATTGACACAGTCTCAGAAAATTCATCGGTTGAATAGCGCCATGGATATGTGGTAAAATATCCAGAGACGTAGCTAGAGTATTTGGTGCCCGGGGACAATATTCATTCCCCCCCCCCCACACACACACACACCTCAACTCTGAAACCCATTATTTTCATCAATAAAATCACCATTACGCGTTACAACCTATTTCAAAGCCCATTTTGGCGCCCCCGTTAGTATGGCGCCCGGGGACATATGTACCCCCCTGCCCCCCCCCCCCCCCCAGCTACGCCTCTGTAAATATCCCAAATTTGGCAGCACTAAACCTGGACAGCCTGTATAATCCAGTATTATTAGCTGTTGTTGCTGTTGTATTTAACGCCATTTTTCAGCACACGATAGGCTATACATGGCGGCCAGTATTACAGGTGGAGGAAGAACTCGGGAAACCCCCCGGAAATAATCACCGACCCACGATAGGCTACTTGCAAGCTTTCTCACACACCAACATTGGCCAAATCAGAGACTCGCCAACGCAGACAGAGGTGAGATGGCAGTGATCCGTAACGGAGAGCACTTTAGACCACTCGGGGACCCCCAATATCAGTTGTATATTTGAGAGTATTATTTGGCTGTGACCCTTTAGCGAGTCCTGGTGCTACTGTGTATACATCTTTGGTGGGCATTCTTATGTGGGACATCAAAAGCTTTTAGTTGTTGTTTTTTTTCGATTGTGGCAAGTTTAATATTTTAATCTGAAAATGGATCAGAGAAACATTCACGGGATGATTTGACATTATAACGAATATTAGCGTCGATTTAATTACTGAATGGGAAAACAAATGTTCTCCACTGGACATCAACAACTCTTATTCTTCCACCCCCACCCCACCCCCTTCAAGCATCATTGTTTTGTCTGACAGTATATCAGCACATGCTATGTAATTAGCAATAACCCATAACTCGAAGTGTATATCAAGGACAGATTGCCTAAATACATCCAGATGTTCCAATAACCCATAACTCGAAGTGTATATCAAGGACAGATTGCCTAAATACATCCAGATGTTCCAATAACCCATAACTCGAAGTGTATATCAAGGACAGATTGCCTAAATACATCCAGATGTTCCAATAACCCATAACTCGAAGTGTACATCAAGGACAGATTGCCTAAATACATCCAGATGTTCCAACTAAAAGTATTAGATGGGATACGATGTTGTAAAATCCATCTGTGAAATTCGCATGCCAGAATCCACATTTTGATCACTTCCCATGAATGTCATCAATCGATGATACGCACGTGCTATATAATTATTCTCAAATTTCAACAATGTCCTCAGAGTGCTCTTGGTGCCCGTTTATCCTTAATGAAATTTCAGTAACAACATGTTCGTCAGTATCTTGAAGAGCAATATATATATATATATATATATATATATATATATATATATATATATATATATATATATATATATATATATATATATATATATATATATGTCGTGGGGCAGAGACACCTTGCTGGGGCGTTATTTGTCATGTAAATAAACCATTGATAGTAGTACTCAGAAAACTCTATGGTCACCGTCAACCACGACAGTGTTATAACTTACCGCCTTGACCCATAAATGATAACAATCGTTGCTCTTCTGTCAGCGACGGTATCATTGTTGGCATCAACACTGCAAGTTTTGTCAATATTACTTGACCAGGATCAACCACAGCAGGGCGCCAGATTGTATCATTGTCGTCAACCTTTGTTACAAGTACAACTGTATGCTTAGCTCTTTGAAAAAAACCTTTTTGACATGCCAGTATTAATAGGGGGCGATAAAGACCTTTTTGACTAGGATTTCCATTGTCGCTATAAATCTTGTCGCTATACAGGCCCAAGCCCTTTTTGACTAGATTTTCCATTGTCACTATATCGCCCCCTATTACTACTCATGCCTGCAAAATCCATAGATGCTGGATAGTGGAATAACACATGAAAAGTTTCTACGGTCACACGTCAGCATTTCTCGTTGCGCATTAAATCTTAAGCTGAAGTTGCCGTTGAAGTTTAACGTCAAGAATGCAGCGGCCAAGTCGGGGTATCATTCCAGCTGGATGTGAATCAACCGAACTAACCAGTGTTCATTGTATCAAACAATGCTGCTTATTATCGAGATGATCACTGGTATCCTATGCAAACATAACTGATGGGCTGGTGGACCTTGAATAATCGGAATTTCTTGCTAGACCCAATTTCGTCGAAACAATGTCGACGTCATTTATAATTTCATCCACATCAATTTTCTTACGATGCGAAAGTACAAACAAATATTATATTTTTAAAGAAATTTACTACAATTATTTTTCTTGTATTTGTGTTCATAGCTCACAAATTCACTAGGTAAACGACGTTAAAACAACAACCAAGCCCTTAACAACAACTAAAACAAATATATAAATTTAAGTTAGATTTAAGGTTCAAGTCTAAGATTGAGCTAATGTAGTTATGTGAGAAAGCTTGCCAGTCAGCTTCTCGTAGGTCGGTGGTTCTTTCCGAGGATTTTCTGGGTTCTTCCTCCACCATTAATGCTGGTCGCCATGTATAGCCTATACTGTGCTTAAAAAATGTCGTTAAACCATACAAAAACATAAATTTAAGTAGACATCAAAATAATCCGGGCAGTGACACAGTCCGTAACGAAGACTCTCTTCGTGCTCAATTAAAACTTGGGGGGAGGGGGGTACTATTTCTTTTGCAGAATAAATAAAAAGGCAATATAGCTTTTCAGAAATATTAAAAAAGTAAAGCATAAATGTAAAATTGACAAGCAATTATTTGTTTCCGCATTTTTGTCGTCGAAGAATAATTCACATGAAAATTATTAACTGCGGTATTACCCACGCAGAAAGTATGGCGGTGCAGAGAAAAAAAGACGGTGGGCCAAACGTCAAGTTTTTTGAAGCTGTAGAGACAATAGCGCAATTTGATTCAGTTAGAACATGGTTACATAAAAATTGCAAGAAGGTAAATTCAATTCATATATGATACTAGTTTGAATTTTGATTTTTTCCAATTTGTGCCGATTAGCGGAGTATCTTTCATTTCTACATTGTCTGCCGCTGGTTTTCTTTGTCATTAGTGTACAGTACTGATCCTAGTTTTATTTCCTAGTTCAGATAGTTTAAAATATAGATATATATTTGATGTTATTAGTTTCCATTTTTAAAAATTTAATATATTTTTTAATTAGTTTATTTGTGGAATGATGACCAGGTTAAGACCTTAATGTCGGAACGATCTATGGCAGAGTTATGTTCCTTTGTGTGTGTATTTATATTTCCCCATTTCGACCTTTTGAAACAATTTTATGCATAATACTTCATTTTTATTTAGTTTTTCCTTTCACTTAGTTATGCATAATTTAGACCACATGGTCGACCACCAATTTCTTATTTGCATAACTAAGCAATGTTAAGGTGAAGTACCTAATTTGTAATAGGAAAGATTTCATGTCAGTATTAATTTAAAACGTAGGTGCTTAATGTAGGGACGGCAAAGGATTTTGAACCGTTTGTTTTATGAAGCTTTGGAACAAATATTATGGTAATAGCATCTTTGAGATGAAAAATAAAATTTATTTGAAAAGAATATCTGTAAAATTGATCGAGTTACGTCATTTTTTATATCGGTACCCTCCGACATTTATACGCACTCAAATTACCGAAAAACGTCACAAGGACACTATTTTTAAAAAAATTAGTATACGTTATAAATTTTAACTGGTAGTCTTACTGATAGGTTTAAACTATGAATTGATGGTTATAGCCCATCTACATGTTGTTTTCTCTGTCATATATATCATATCAGTGATTTATTTTAAAATATAAAATGACGTAATTATAAATTTTGAAGTGCAAAAAGGAAAAGATATCGATTCTTACAATGTGAGTAAAATACTAAAAATATGCAATTGCTTTCATTACAAACTATTAAAAAATAAGTGAAAAAAACATTTATTCATCCTCACCTACAATTATAATTATAAAACTATTAAAAACTAAGACCAAAACTTTAATTGTTGTATTAATAATAACGAAGACTTTGTAAAGCTCCTGATCTTTAGAAGCTTTTAGCGATTTACAACATCTATAATGATATCATTGTACAATGTACTACAGAAAACCAAATAACACAAAAACAATGAAATTGAAGAGGAGCGCAAGTATCTTGCTGGTGTATACACATGGGTGAGGTTGGATAGATACGTTGGATTGGAATCTATCAGTGAAACATAGCACAGAGAAAAAAATTATGTCAATTACTTTACTTAAAACCATCATAACAAAGTTCATAAAACTTGTAAACAATAAAAAAATGTTTACAAATAATTCCACTTTACTAGGCTATTCTGTTCTGAGAAAAAACCAAGCATAATTGTAACAGAGCATGAACTGGAACAGGAACAGCTGTAACTACACTACACCTCTGGAACAATTTCCAGATTGCCATTTCTGTAATCCTCTTTCAGAGTATAAGTGTAGATGGCATTTAGGGAACTGTTTTCCTGCAAATCACAATCATATACAATGTTGTAAAATTCAGGAAATCCTGCTACTACACTCAATACCTGCCCAGGCCACATGCCCTCATTGAAGGTATGAATCACCTTCTTTCCAACAAGTAATGGAATTTCTTGTGCAGGCGATTCCTCACTAGGGCTATCTGCGGCATCTTTAATTAACTGAATGACGTTATTTTTCAGTTTTTCTAATGAATATGCCTTACCCTTTTCACTCATTTGATACAGCTGTTTATCTATTACAGTCTCTTTCAAGACTTTCTGCCTGAAACGTATTTGTGATGATAGTGCCTTTCTTTTCTCTGTATTTGATAGTTCGGCAAGGATGTTCTCTACATCATCTGGTCTTTGCCACAATCCATAATAAAGGATGGCATTTGTATGTTTCGACTTTACTTGAAGTGCTCTTTTCTGCTTCTTTTCTAGAGCAAGTTGTTTATTTTGTAAATTCTCTCTTCGTTTTGCCTCAATTTCTTTGAGCCTTTCTTTATATTTGGCTTGCATTTGTCTGCCTTCTTTTCTACATTCAGTTAGCATTTGTTCTTTTTCCGTTATTGGAAGTGACTGTAGCCATTCTGAAGTTTTATTAAAGGCAAACATGAGAAAGGCCTCATTAGAGATGGTAGTGGCATTTGGTCTGTAACGAAGAAAGAAGTCAAGTATTCCAAAAACACGTTCAGGAACTTTGTTGTGTGGTATAACTGACTGGGTGTGTTCTCTAATTTCATCTGTTGGCTGAAAGAAACTTCCACCAGGCAGCTGTTCTTTCATAGCCTCCAAGTCCTTTAAAAGCCATTTGCGCAAGAGCACACGCATTGTCATCAATGGCATCACAGGGCTGGACAAGTTTAGCATAAATTTCGTCTGTTTCAATCAGACTACTTTCAAATGGGTGGTCATTACCATTTATGAAATCAGAAGAATCTTCACTAGCTCTATCAAAGAAGGCAAGGAGTGTATGGTAACTATTGTTCATGTCCAAAACATGAACATTACTTTCAATCAATCTCCATAAAGGGGCTGTTATTAATTTTGATATGAGCCCCTGAACCTTACAGCTGGCAATTATATATGGCTTCTTCACTAGTGATAATGTCAGTTTTTGAAGTCTGTTACATGATCCATGTAAAGTTTCAAAAAACTGCTTTATCCTCTGATGGTGGTAAAAGGCAATTTGACCCATCAAAAATGTAATGTTAAATCTATTCCCTCGAAAATTGACAAACATGCTTTTTTCATTTTGCGACTGGCAAAATGTTCTAAATACACTATAACAACATTGCAAGCTTTCTGTTCTGACGAATTATTGTTTTTTGCAATGCTCTGTTGTTTGAAACAGAAGCTCTCTTTATGGCATATCGTGATAAAGATCTCTTCAGAAGTACGTTTTCGTAACGAGTAACTCGTTTCTCGTTAGCAACGAAATTTAATTTCTGAAGCATTTTGTCTTTATCATTCAATAACGTTTTGATTTGAGAAGATAGTTGATGGGTCTTTAATTTAAATTATTTTGACTGAGTTTTTAATTCTTGAGAATGAGACCTTTTAAGACTAGAAATCTCATACTGATGGGTTTCAATAGTTTCTCTACTTTTAATGGTTTTTTCTTCCTTCAGTGACTATATTTGTTGTTTGAACTGATAATTCAGTTGCTAAACTTGTACATGCTTGCTTGCAAGACGAAAGCTCCTCTTCATAAAGTTTTCCACTTGGAAACTTAGGTGCTGTCACAGTGTTAACTGGTACAGAAAATGTCTCATTTTCAAATTCATTTTTTGCCAACCCTCGTTTCCCTTTCAGTTTATTTTTGTATCTATACAGCTTTGCAGTTAGAGCTTGTTTATTAATACATGATGGATCAAGGTTAGCTATCTCTGCAAATTTGTTTATTAAATAATGTTCATCAGTTGTCTCTGATGTACTTTGATGAAAGATCTCAATAGCTGTCCGAACATTTAAAGTTCTACTGTCTTTATTGGAATCCATCATCAAAGATATGCATGCACTAGCATGCAAAACATGAAATAAAAAGAAAAAAAATCTCCGTACAAGATTTGTTAAATATATGATAATAAAAATCAATATGAAACACAATTGTGATTACTACCAAAATAATTTATGCCGGATTAAAATTATACAAGACAAATTACAAGACAAAATAGGCACAATGTGTCGTGCGACTAACCTTATATATTGATAGGAATAAAAAAAAGTTAAACAGACGATAAACATAAAATAAATAGTTCTAAATCAATACTTTATTCATTATTATTGATTAAATAACTCGTATTTTGTGTACAATGTGTTTTTCAGCTTTGAATATTTGCATCTTCACAGTGATGATCGAACCATATACATAGTGAAATGAAAACGAGGCTGAACAACTACATCGAACAGGGTCATAAAAAATTTAAAAATTGCAATTAATTACGTGGACAATTGCTGCAGTTCTTTCTCTATTCATTAAAAGAAATGAATAAAATATATGAATGAATTGAAAAGAACTGCGTAATCGGTCAGGAAAATAGTATTATTAATATTTCTTGTCTTCTACGATCATTTGCAATAACCGCAAAGCGTGCCTTTTAGAAAAAAAGTGTCAATACGTATGCTCCAGAGACTTGAGAAAATGTTTCGGCACCTTTCGGAATCATAACAATATATAGCCTTGAGTAAAATTGCCGTAGAGTGTACCCACCCATTCGGATTTTCACACATTTCCATACCGAAAAGTTCCGTACATATTTTGGTAAGTTTGCATTGGTTATCTCCCCTACCCTTTGCCGTCCCTACTTAATGTTGAAAAGACATCACAATAAATTGCCACACTGCAAACTGTGGCAATATGACTGAAACGGTTTTAAAGTAGCAATCCCAGTCCAGTACGGAATAGATGACAGTTTTCCTGTAAATCTGATGAAGTGTAGAAGTTTCATTGCAGCATCAATACATGTCATCTGAATGCAACATATATCTTGTAAAATAAAAATTTTATATGAATATACATGAAATTTTCAATCCAATCAGAGGAGATGTGAAAAAATTTGGTCAATGGTTATAGCACGCTATGAAATTCATACACAAAGAAATAAACCCTCAAATGTTATGCTGATTTGTTTACAGATTTGGCATTCTAAATAAATGCATCATATACATACATGCGAAACATTTTGCTTTTGGCATAATTATTACACTTTTTTTCACTTAACATGTTACGCTTTTTTCTGTATGTCCATCTCCACAAAAATCAATTATTTGTTTTCTCATTGTTATTAATTAACAATCCATTAATCCCACAGACCATATTTTAGAAAAGACAGCTTTTACATAACTACAATATTAGATGCTTGACCGTGGATTTTCCAAATTGTATCATGTTCTATTTATAACTAAACTGGTTCTAGTGTCGACCTCCAATTCTATTTTAGCATCTGTTTGCTTAGTGAGGAGAGAGCAGACTGGTTTTCTAAATTTAAACAAGTCTAAAGATATTTAGCGCTAACAAGTATATTTTATTTTAGTCTATGCATTTATGTGAGCAAAAATATCTCCTTTTAGAAATTTCCCACTTAATTAGAAAAGGCAACCCCAAAAAAACCAAAACAAAAAATAACAGAATCCGCTGAATATTAAGACAAGAGTGCAGCATCATGTGACATCTATTTCCGGCTTTGTGGAAAGAATTTTAATATGTTTGGTGCTAAGTCTTAAGATGGTTTATAGTCAATGTCTGTAAAGCTAAAAGTGCTACATATGAAAACTTGAAACAATAAAAGATGTTAAAAGACGAAAGGGGCAAATAAATATTGTTTATTGAAATTTTAGCATGTTTTATGTGGATTACACTTTTTCTGCCTGGATTCTGCTTTTTGACCACTTGGATTACGCTTTTTCCTTGTCTGTGGTTGGCATGTATGCATATATCATCAAAATTGGCATATTCCAAGCTTTTTGTTACCAAATTTATATATTGGAAAGATTTATAAACCAACGGCAATGAGCATTGAATTTGTAAAACATTTGAATCTCCCAGTGTCGACATTGTTTGCCATATTTGAATTTTCAAACAGCTGATAATGATGTTAACAACTGATGCCCCAAAATTAAACTTGTTATTAATTTCATACAAATTGGTGTGCCAGAAGAACAAACTAAAATGATTTTTTAAAACACTTTTATCATATTAGCACTTGTTGTATGGTTTGGACAGTATACAGTCACAAGATGAACACATAAAGTGTAGATTTTCGTCATATATAAATATTAGAACTGACAGTCATTGGTTTTAAAATATGTTCAGCCTTATTTTCATTATGTTTTTTGCATTTGTTTAAATTTTGTGATGGTACATTGATGAAATAATGGTAAAAAAATTTGCATCTCTATCAGACAGATGTAATGTTTTAGTATGAAAATTTATTTTCTACTTTGATGAGTGTAGCAAAGTAAATACATGCATACTTAAAAAATGGGTTCTTAAATTCACAACGCATTGATGATGACATTTGATACTTATCAAAGTTTTCAGAATACAAAACAAAAAAATACAAAGTCTGAAAGTGATAAATTATGGCTGCAGGTATATAATATTAAAATGTTGGTTTTAAGTGAAAGATTACAGCATTCCCTGGTCCATTCTGCAAAGAGCTAAAAAAAAAATGTAACATGGGATTTAAGAGCTGAAACCAGCTTGAATTCTATTCTTGAAGTTGATTTACATACACATTAACTAATGCTAATCTGATATATTTGTACTAAGTTAACTGTCATAAAAGTTGTGAAATGTTTGTAGGCTTTTCATTTATAAATGAAAATAATGAAGTCAGACAACAGATTTAATAAGATCAATGAATTCCACAGGGAAATTACATTCAGAATATCAAATTTCTTTATATCTCAACACAATAAAAAGTTATAAAATTTCTTATGGGAAGAAAGAACATTTTACTTCATTCTGTGACTGCCACATAATCTGAATACATTTATATAAGAGACTAATAAAATTCTAGAAATTTGTAAATATTTTGGAAATTACAAGTTGCGTTATTTTTTCTTCTAATATATATATATATATATATATATATATATATATATATATATATATATATATATATATATATATATAATTCTTTTGGAATGCTGTTAAACAGATCTATAAATCATTTTTGCAACTTATGTCACTAACAGAAAAATGACTATTTAAAGATATGTTAAAAATGCAAATCACAAACACATGCACACATGACACACATAACATTACTGCGAGTCAATTAACTTGATGATTGATCATCTTATGATTAACTTGCCAAGAACTATATATTGTAAATACTTTTAACTGATAGAGAGTGCCTAGATTATAGTTTTGGAATTGAAAGTTGGTACAGAAAAACCTGTCTTGAGAGACCACCTGTTCTGAGAGACCAAAATTTCCATGCACAGACTTATTGCTTATATACTGTTATGAGAGACCATTATTTTTTGGCAGAATGGGTGGTCTTTCAAGACAGGTTCTTTTGTAATAATGCTTATCAACTACCATGGAACTCATTCAGCCCCATTAGTTTAAAGCTATATTGCTGCTCTGCCCCAGTAGTATTAAGCTATGTCTAGCTGTGTGTGCCCTGTATAGTTTTACCAGTTGAGACAATTTGTAAATATCATGCACATGCATTCACTCTTACCTTAATTTCTCTTCTTATATCCAATAAAAATCCACGAAGTTTGCACCAATTATTCCATATGAATTTGTCCATACAGTGATGTATTTTTTTCTATTTGTCCAAGTCTTTTACAACTTTTGTATACACTTTATGAAATTAACACTCGCTGCAATCTGCTAGATCCAAAAAAAGAACCCTATCATCATAACTATCAGCATCCAGTTATTATGATGACAGAAGTATTAATGTCTGAATCTAAATCTTGCAAAATACCCAACTGCCAAACATATTTTCTTGCCCTTGCTCCATATTTTCGAGATTAAACCAGAGAAACTCTTCATTTTTGCTCTGTCATCTTGTTTGTGTCTGCCATCATTTATGATTTTTTTTCATTAACAGAACATGTGTAGTGCAACTGCCCACCTTTAGTAACCCTTGGTTTCTGAACAATTCTAATTTGCACAAAGGAAAGTAAAATCATTTCTGATTGGTTAATATTGGTCTGATTCTTTGGGGGAAAAAACACATTTGTAACCAATCAGAGTTGTCATATCTAATACACATTTAGAGCGACAAAAGACCGGATTGGCCATTTAATGCAGAAATCAGATCACGTTATTGACAAGATCGAGGCCGAATTAGTTAAACAAGAAATTTTCTTTTACTTTCTGAAACTTTACTAAAATGACAATCAAGAAGATTTCTGAATTAGTTTGAAACAACCCACAATAAATGAAATCATACATACCAGTACAGTACATGTATCTTCACACCTCACTGCTCATCCTAACTTCATTGTTGGCAATAAAATATTCATTGACAACAAACTGAAGATATATTAATAAACTAGAGCCTTTCTTCCAACCAATTTGACATAATCATAAACAAATACAGCACCAGACAAGATGTGATTGCGTGTACTTTGGGTAAGAGAAATTTTTGTAATATAACGTCTCACTTTCTAGTTTCGTTACATCAATCCATTGATAGGATTGCAAATGTACAGGTTAGATGTCATTTGATTTACTTCTTTTGGTATTTTTACAAAAATGAGTGATGTCAGAAAAGAAGAATGAACTCAAATTCCATAACATATTTAAACATAGCTCTGCCATCTACATTTCTGACCTACATACTTATATTGTTAGGCCAAATCTTCAGTCACATTATGTATAAATTTACTTTCCTAATGATTTATACTTTTTTTTAATCTAATAGTATTGAGTAAGATGTTTCCTAGAAACAGCCATGTCTACCATTATTTTACCCATGACAGTTTAATTTATTGTTTTAAACTGATTTTATGACGGAAATCATGGAAACACTGGTAAAATCTTCAAATGTTATTTTATAAATTATAAATGCTTTTTTTTTTCACTGATTACATTTTTAAAATAAAAATCACTTTTACATTGATATTTAAGATTTGAAATACAAGTTGGAATGCTTTCATCACAGAATTATAACTTGCTGAAATCTGGCTTATTTAGCTTCCTGTGGAAGGGGTCATTGGTCATTTATCTATTTGAAACATGTAATACATTTCATCTTTGGCTTTAAAAAAACATTGGAACTACATGTACCTGGCCAGGTTGAGGAACTTGAGGGAGTGTTTCAAATATAAAGAACTGTCACTCAAAGTACATCTGAAAAATCATGGGGCAAAGTAGTTTATGCTACTACTTTTTTATGTGACATACTTTGATAGCATCACCTTGGACATGTGTTGATCTTTAATAAAATATCCAATTTCTCCCTCTTAGGAGAAGATACAGACTTGTTTATTTTGCAGTTGTAGTAGCTATAACTGCTTTCACCCTCCACAATGGTCACCATCAACAGAGTCACTTTTGCAATTGTAGACACATTGGGGTAGAGTTTATTATAAAGAATCCTTTTCCTCCATATTTCACTTACTCAAAGATGGGGGAAAAAAACTTAGCACAGAATCTCGGGTTGTCCTTGATCAATGGATTTCTGTCTAAAATTGGTGCAATTATTGTGTAAAAACAAGCTAGTTACAATCTTGTCTAAAACAAATTGCATCCTTCATCAAAAACAAGCTAGCTAAAATCTTTGATAAAAACAAATCACCTTTCATTAAATTAGGTCTGTACCAAATTTGTATAAAGGCTGTGAAATCTGATAAAAGAATTGTGATGCAGAGCTACAAGAAAAGGAATGTGTGTTTATATTTTAGTACACTCATGCTGACCCACCCACCAATAAAAGTTTGTCCAGTCTGGTTATACAGCTGCTTCAGTTCCAGGAAGATGCCTTTGGAAAATCAGTCAGCAATCCAGCCCTGACTAAACTACCAGTAAGTAGTGTGATCTCAATGTCAGTTTATTTCATTTTGTGACATGGCAGTAATTTGTTGGCCAGAATAACCTGAACAACTTAACTTGATTCTTTGGCAAGTGGCATGAAATTAATTTGCCTAAATTAAGTTCAGGAAAAAAAATGAATTTAGAGGTGACTACCTTTGGATCATCATTGCTGCACATCAATATTTGTTGAGTTGCCACTTGGCAGGGTTTTAATTTTTTTGTGCCTGCTGTAAGGCAGACATTTTTATGTTACAATGTTATCCATATGTCAATCATATTCAGTTATTAATTTCATTTCTACATAATCAGTGTTTGTTGGATTGTATTTCTCCACCATCTTACCAAACTTTGTAGATGTCTTGCACATGGGTTAATGAAGGATTCTATCATATTTGAAATTGAAAGCTTATAGTTCACTGAATGAAAGATGTCTTTTTCATGCAATAACAATAGTTTAGTTTTCCGCATCCTACAAAACTTTGTTGCCCACTTGCACTTATAGAGTAAGGAAGAACGCCCTTCTCTTTTTTTTTTTTTTTTGGGGGGTGTGTGTCAGATTTCAAGGTCAGCGACAACTAGACTGAAAGATGAAAGGTTGTTTCTACATGAATATTTTAGTTGTTAACTTGATCTACTTTTAAACAAAGGACAGGCATATAATGTAGTATTTTAATTGTACCATTTAGTGCATTATTGTGTTGGTTTTGTTTTAATACGTTAGTTGGATTGTAGTTGGGCCTATTCTAGGAACTGAAAGCAAATACCTGATTGGAAAGCTCTTCATGGATGGATTTTTTTTTCCAAACCATATTGTTGAACTTGACAAATTGGTTCCCTCAAGAAACAAGAATTGTCTTGTTTATACAGCAGTGACTTGCTCATCAGCAGTGTTGAGACTTTTCTGTAAAATGTATCATTTTTCATGGCTTTGTTCCTAGTGTTTTTTTCTTCATATTGTTGCTTGGAACACAGTTTTCTTTAAATTACAAAATGATCAAAATTATCATATAACTTATATTTTATTTTGTATATTTTCTATCTCAATATTTATGCTAGCGATAAAATTTCTCAAGTATTTGCCCTGCAGAATACTCCTGTTCAATTATTAATGTATGGAATTCTTGAAAACGGATCTGGTTTCTGTTTGACTTTACTTTAATAAATATTTTATTCATAGTTACAAGCTTTATCAAAACATTATCTTTCAGACTTATGAAAATTTGTTTTATTGCAAAGTTATGAATTTTCAATGTTCCTTTGTTAAGAAATTAGTCCCTTGCATTGCAGACATGGCAGTGATCTGCAGACATCTTCACATGTTTAAAAGTTTCAGTAACTAGATTTTTTGCTTTTATGAATTGAATCACCATAGGGGAAGTTTGATAACCTTTGGTGATTTTAGCATCACTAAAAATAATCATTTCAATGGATCATTTCTTAGTTTATAAAGTAGTAATCATAGACAAAATTATTAACAAGTGCAAGTCTGTAAGATTATCCATGTAAAGATATAAGCCATCGAATTAGACAAGAAATTGTATTGAAAGCATGTGCTCATGTTGACATAATGACAGAAATGTTTTTTTTTTTTATTTATCCAGATGAAATGTTTCTTAGACTTCAAGGCAGGTGGTGCACTTTGCCACATTTTCTCAGCAGTTTTCAAATTCAAGACTGACCAGGGATGGTAAGTAGAGTACATCATCATATAGCTTGACCTCATAAGAAGTCCAAACTTGCTCCTTATCACATGCATAGCTACTAGCCCTCACGACTTCCGCATGAATTTCACAAATTTCTAACGCAACTCATAGATTTACGCAAAAAAAGTCACGAATTCCCCAATTCTCACATAGCTGATTAGTACAGTCGGTTGGGTATCAAGTGGTTTAGTGTATTTTAATCCATATGTATAAACATAGTTTTACCAATTCCTTTGAAAAACTGTGGCCTTGATGGGAATTTTCTCCATGATACGCCTCCAAGGCACACTTGAATTACTGTTGATGCATGCTATAAATGCTGAAGCAATCAAATACTCATACATCATGCTTTTTGCACACAGTGTGCCACACATTTTAACATTAGGCATGATGGCTGAGACAATGTGAAAAAGCTCACTGCTATTGGGTCCCCAAGCAGATTTGTTTTCAAGTACTTTAAACAACCTACCTAAGTCATGCATGCTATTAATGCTGAAGCATTGCTTCTGATCTTTTTTGTTGAACATAGTTTGTCTTTCTCATTTGGAGATCAGCAAAAGTGAATTTTTTTTTGCTATTGTGGGAGAAAAATAAGACAAACTTAAATGCCTCCTTAGGTGCTGAAAATTGGCAACAATTTTAATCACCAAGAGTAACCAGCCAGCCAGAGGTCTGAACTATTTTGAAAACATTTTACCTGCCGCAGCATCATAATATGACAAATAATGTAAATTTTCATAAAATGCAGTACTGACTATCGAAGTGGATAGAGTTGGTGTCATGATATAGTTTTTATCCCAATTTTCACTAATTGCAAGTCTGGTGAGTTGGTAGCTCTGCATATGGCCTCTGAATGAAAGTTCAAGTATGAAGTTTGGTTTCTGATCAAAAATATCATATACCAATAAGTGGTAATGTTATGATTATTATTGTTCTTGGTTGTTGGTTTCTATTTGTTTTGGAAATACCAGAGTTCACACTAGTATTTTAAAAGAAGTTCACGACTTCTATTTAAGGAAAAAAATGGGAATCACACCAGCAAAAGTTGCAATAATAGAAGCAAATTGGGTATGCCTTAAATGGCTATATTTCCAGATGAGTAGAAACAGTTGTTGCTATCGAGTTTAATTTTATATTTTCTTTACAGCACTGACAATGTAGTCCATGTTTGTCCATTAGAGTGAGAGTGAATTTTTATGTCAGGCCAAGGAAAGGTCTTATTCCAAGCACAAAGTTAGGCATCATACATAGTTTTGCATTATTCCCTGCTTGTTATCAGACATTTCTATTGGTGCTAAAATCGACTCCTCATGTCCTATAATGACCCTAGTTAGTCAAATGGCTAGTTCATCGTGCATTAACATCACTCAATAACACACAACACAAGAGACCTAGTGGTTGTGAGCCAGCCTCAAGTTACACAGTGAATAAATGAGATACATTACAATCAGTTACATCATTTCACACTCGCACTTAATCATATGTGAAATCTAAATTCGTGAAGTCACACAGATTCTCGTAATCATATTAAGTAAAGTAATGCATTCAAATCTTAAAACTAATTATTATGCAAACACAACAAGAAATTAAAACAATACATCAGACTTATCTAAAGATTAATGTACAACTTCCTGTGCATAAACTCAACACCGTTATTCTTCATAAAGCACATTATTATACGAATGTGTTAGAAAAAAGTCATGCAAATACAAATCAATTTTAGATACATAGTTTTATACACTTTACAAGTGAAATAACAGTGTTACAACATTTTTACTAAACACTGTTCATGCTGCCATATGATGCTTTATTTTACCACAATGTATTTAGAATTGCTTCTCGGGAATCATTCCATACAGTTGAAATTGGTAAGCAGGATAAAATGGGTTAAAACTAAATCTTTAATAACATAATATTTAGACTCTGCTTTTTATGAATGGTATATTTTCCTAAATATATTTTTATAAAAAGAGAGTCTAAAAAAATGGTGCTTCAACCAATAATCAATATCCACCTTTAATTCCTCATGACACAGGTTACAGTTCCAAGCTGGTTTTTATCAAGAAAATAATTTACAAGTTGCAGTTAAAATATCTTACCAATTTTATTCTGAAAACTCAAATTGCTACTTGCATAAGTTTAAGTTTCAAAACACAGGGTTTTTTATTTATTTTTTTAGTCAAAGGTTAACTTGTAGAAATTGGGTTAACCTTGTGGTTAGAGCATCCGCTGTGGAAGCGGGCGGTCATTTTGTTCGATCCCTGGCCAAGTCATACCAAAGACTTACAAAAATGGTACTAACAGCTGCTACGCTTGCCACTCAGCATTAAGAGGTTAGTGTTCTGACTGGTCGGCCTGGTGTCAGGATAATGTGACTGGGTGGGACATAATGCTACATGTCTGCATCATGAAATCATGATGCCCCAGTGCTAGACATCACTATAAGTAGCCTCACTACAGACATCATAGCGATATGACTGATTTTTTTTTTTACAGTTATGTCAAAATTCTTAATCAATCATTCAAAGCAGAAATTGGGCAGTAACAGTTGCTAACTTATTCAGAAAATGGAAATTGTGACATGCCTCTGAATGTGCAAGAATTTGTCCATTTAGTTGGTATCAATGCCAACTGTTTGATGGCTGGAAGCCTACATTTTACATTGAGCCATATATAACACTGGAATTAGCCCGACCTAGGCAAGGTAGCATCTAAAAATGGACAATCATTCAATTCTCTGCAGTCATTTTTGGTTTCCCATGTGGAATATGGCAAAGTTTACATTTTTTATGGCAAAAAGTTTACATTTTTTTTAGGTGACTTAGTCAACCACCTTGCTTGATAGGGTGACTTAAGTATATATTTTCTAATTATTGTTGGGTGTGGTGGGCATGACATTATCCAAATATATGGTGTTATTAGAGAACAGTCATGAAAGCTAAAGTTATTATTTTGATGTGCTCTTGATATTATGACCATATGTAGATCAGTGTGTATTTCTGCCACTGAATTTGGTCATTGTAAATATCAGCAAAGTTAAAATAATAAGTTGATAAACACAATTTTCCACTTCGCAGCTGGTTGGGGAAGGACTGGTAAGTCTTTGAACTTATTGCCAAGCTACTGCATCGTGTTTAACCTAATGTGCGACTTTAGTAATTTACATATATACAGTGTAACAATGTGATTACAGGATGGTGATGAATGTTGTAAGTTTTAAAATTTCTGTTCTTTAATAAAGAGGAGGGGGTCCTAATTAGGGAATATATGGTAACATGGTAGAGATAATCCTGTTGAAAGTTACATTGACAGTGACCGGAGTATGGTGAATACTTGTGAACTAAAATATGATTACCCATCAATTTGTATGGCATGTAATATAACTGAAGAATGATTTTCTTGCTAAAAACATAAACTGCTGGCAAGATTAAAGTCCAAAAGGGGTAATTAGAATGATACTGAGATCAGGCAACTGTTTAGACTTGCTGAGCACTTTAGTATTAGTATTATTATAGTTTGTTCAGCATATTTTGCTAAATATTATCCTTAAAGTTTCAAATGATGTATTATACCTATGTCATATCAGTGTTATAGACTTTATCAACTTGTCAATTAAACTGTTGGTTATCACATTCACAAACAAAAAACTTTTGACAATGATATTAATTCAATATTTAATAATAAATGACTTGAATGAGTAATTAATTTATGAATACATGCATGTATATTTCATCCAAAAATTGGATTAATTAACATATGAATGCACAAATGTAATACAAAAAAATAAAACAAATTACTCTATAAAATACAAACACAAAATAATGGTGAATGATTCACAATGACTAAATCGTGGAAAGATTAATATAGTTTACTCAGCTAGCAAACAGCGTAGAATTTTACTCGTTTAGTAAAATGAATTCACTCATAGTGAAATTATGTAAAGGACAGATAAATAACTTATCTTTATAGTCCTGAAAGATACATTGGGTTTTACAAACCCCAAAAATAGCCCACGGCTACAAGATTATATGCAAAGAGATACACTCTGTCGTCAGAACACTTTATTTCAGCTCCATGGCTGCTAAAGTTGAGCTTTACAGCTGCAACGAATAATTCCTATGGTTGGCTTTACAGCTTACATCACGTGGACCTTGAATGTTCAGGTCCCTTGAATCACTCTGGTCACCCTGACATCTCTACACTTCACAGATGCTCCTGACAACACTGGATGCTCCAGGCACTTGACAGTTCTACATTTGGGACACTCCAGACACTGGAGACTCTCTACTCTGGACAATCCTGACACTGGACAGCTCTACAGTTGGGACACTTCATATACTGGACATTCCCATAGCTGCCAACTATCCCGTTTTTTCCGTATTTGTCCCGTATTTAGACCTGAATACAAGTGTACTTTTTTGGGGCAAAAAATATGTTTTATAATAATAAAACAAATAATAATAAATTTCTTTGGAATTGTCAGTTTAGAACGGGCACTCGGTTCTATTTTGATAGAATATATCACATGTAATGATGTATATATGAATATAGTTCTACAATACGATTGGTTCATTTGAAATCGAGGCTACCACCATATTGGATTTTGCAATAGTTACCGCTGTTGCTGTATCTCGCCTTCGTAATATTCATTTTATAATCTTGTTAAATAGGAAAGCGGAATAATCAGAATTTTCTCCAGGAAAAATAGAAGGAAACAACTGGAAGGACATTTGTGCCGTCTTTTAAAGATTTGTGAAAACATATAGAAAAGGAGAAAACTTGACATTTTGCAAATTGTGTAACGTGATTTCGCTATTGGGCATGGAGGCACCCATGAAATGCAAGAGCATGAAAAAGCTAATAAACATCTGCTTCCTGCTTCATCACACACAGCTCAGCATGCCCTTACTATGTAGATAAATGCCAGAGAGAACCTTAATGTATATCTAGCATAATTTGATTTATTAAATTTCTTTTAGAATAAACCTTCCTTTTTCAGTTACTATTGTTGCTGGCAATTATTTTGCACATGTTTTCCAGACATTAAAATCACAAGGATAACTTTTATGCTTGAACAAAAACAGACCAATAAGTAAATCTCAGAATTGAGATAATCAATGAAAGTTGGTATATTGGAATTGATAATTAAAAAAGAAACAAGGTGTGGAAAGGGCTCCTATAAATAGCTTGTGTTTGAGTGTCTTGCACTCTTGCACCTTTTAAATGGGCACCCGAATAGAACATGGTGCAATTCTAAAAGGTATAAGTGTGCAACACGTGCATCTTTGACATTAAATAATTATGTAAGGCACTGTCCTACTTTACTGATGGTTGTATATGTTGTAAATAGTTACATATGCATTAAAATTTAAAAAATCAGTATTTCTTCCTGAAAATCAGTATTTTTGTCATAAGTAATCAGTATTTTTGTACTCTGGGGTTGGCAGCTATGCATTCCAGACACTCAACAGCTCTACAGCTGGAGATGTGTCAGTCCTTTTAGTAGACAACTGACTGACAAGACAATCCGTGATTTAAAGAGCATTACATGCAGTGAGGTATTTATACACAGAGATTTTCTGTGCATTGAAGGCATTCAGTTCATCCCATCAAATGCACTTCGCAAGTGTGTCATAGGATAGACCGAACTCGTTATTTTGAAATATGACACCCAATAACATTATAATCACCCTCTGGTATCATTGTACGCCAAAAACAAAAGTCTAGCACACAAATTTAATAAATAAAAAGGGTTTATTTAATTCCGTGACATTGCCATTGATGTACACCTTTAAAAGGGATATTATTTATCCTTGGATGCAATTCCAAGGGTTTCTAGGAGGTGGTCAAGATAAGATGAACAAAATTCTATTACAATCATGACATTTTCAAGTATATTTTTACCTTATTTTGTATATGGAGTCATCTAAGTAAGAAACATCATATATTTGACAAATGTTTCATCATTAACCGGGGGTCGGTCTCTCAAGATTGGCAGGCAGAATTAAAGATAAATAGTTAAAATGTATGCAAGTATTTTAAAGTAATTTTCCAACCTGCATTTTTATCATGTTTATAGTTGTCGATGCTAAGCTCCTTTTGCTAAGAATTTTTATTTTAAAAAAGGACATGTATGGAGAGTTCATCATTACTTGACAAGATATTCTGCAGGTACATGCTGATTGTTTTGTTTACAACAATATATACATGTTTTCATTCACATGCTTACCCTATTTAAAAATATTTAGAATTTACTAAACATTTTTCTTTCTGCTGACTTCCAGGCGAAGATTTGACTTCCAGTCTCCCTCACGGATGGACCGGAATGTGGAAATGTTTATGCAGATTGAGAAAGCTCTAGTCCAGAACAAATGTCATGTACAGCCTGCAATTTTCTTGCGGCCTGACTTGGACAAGCCTCTTGTGGGTCGTCTACGGGACATCATAAAGCGGCACCAGGGCCTCATGATAGACAATCCTGAGGAGGCAACTCATGTCATTCATAACCTTCCCACTGCCCCAGGACAAGAAGGTAATGTTTTCTCGCTTACATTCTTGCTGATTAGAAGAGAATGAACCGTGGTTATCAAAATTTAGCAATGACATAATTTTTAATTATCAAAATTGTAAAAACTTGTATAATAGAGATACTAGCACTGTTTGCAACACAGCTCATACTGCCATGAGAAATCCTTGAATTTTAGGGATTTTATTTTGAAACGTCTTTGAATGTGTTGAAAAATTTCATCAAATTTTTCTCCAGTCATCTTGAATTGATGTGAGTGAATAAAAATTATTAAAACTGAACATATATTTAACTTTAAAAAGTAAGTTTGAATTAGTTATGTAAGTTTCACTTTGTTTATCCATTTATTTGATGATAATTAAAGTAATATACTGAGAAAGTTCATTTTCTGTTCAAAAAGTTTACTTACAAAACTTTTGCAAGTTCTTGAAAATTCCCTGAAAAACAACTCTCAGTTCATGTATAAATGATGTGCAAGCATGCAAAATGTAACTTTTTATATATTTTTTAAACTCCTCAAATTTTTTGAAGTACATTGTTACAGTGCACTGTTTTCAAATGCTCATCTTTCATTTTACTGCAATCAAAGGTCATGAATTATGAATACTTACTGTATTACAGATGCGTTTGTGATTTATCATTGCATTTAATTATGATTATCATGTAGTTAAGTTTAAAACAGTTATAAGATATCTTTCTACATGCACATTTAAAAGGATGTTCCAGGTGTGTGGAATTTGGTTAAGGTATGTTAGATTTTTAGATGATTTCTAATGTATTCTCATTTTACCAGTCAAAATTACTAATATTTAACAGAAAAAAATAGACATCATTAGAACATGAAAATAATTGTTCTGCTAACATGTATTACCTGCCAGCCATTATAATCTTTGCATATTCCTTACCAGTTTATTGATATAAATAATGTATTAAGCACACCTGCATATTGGCTAAGCAGTTAATGTGTAACAAATAAAATTGCAATGAAAAATACAGTGTTTTCCATAATTTAGAACATATGTACGAGACATTTCTGGAAAGGAATGTTGGAACTGCTTGGCTTTTAAGAAGAATATTAGACATAAGCAATACAGCTGGTTCAATTTAGAGGACATCACAATTCTCATTGCAACATTTGTAGAGTTGATTTAAAAATTGTGTCACAGTGGAAAGTTTGACACTGCACAGAGGTTTTCGGAAACACTTAATCATGTATATTTATATGCTAGTTTTGTATCTTGGAGAGCGAAATTCACTTAGGCAGGAGTCCTCCATATACAATCAGTGGCAGGGCAGCAAGTTCAAAGATTTGCCAGTAATGCTTCAACCACCTGCTTGGAGAGAAAATGTGTGTTAATTGATCATTATAGCTGTGCTGATATTTACATTGAGAGAATTTAGTGGCTGAAAGACTCCCCCAGGTGCACATGTTGTCATTGTAAGAGTACATCATAAGAAATGACGAAATCGCTGCACATCAAGTTCAAAGACTGACTAGCAGCTGAGTGGTGGGAAATTGTACTGATATTTACAGTGGCTGAGCTCAGAGTCAGAAAGGCCCAGAGATGTGCATGTGGTCATAATAATAATACGATTTTTGCCAGTCTTATGAAAATTACCCTTAAAATATGAACGTATGACATACAAGCAAAAACTGCATAAGAATGATCGTTGCCTAAAATCCAGATAATTGGTTTGTCGGTATTTGATTTGGATCCGGGTTTCATATTGGAATTAGTGAAATTAGACAAGGAACCAGATTAGCTTTACAGCAGCACCCAGATGCTTTAAACTGCACCTATTTATGTGCAATGTCTGCATGATCAAACTGTTGATTATATAATGTTTTTTAAAATGGCATCCAGAAAACGATGCATGTTAATGACAAAAGGGAAAATTAGCATCTAGAAATATGTTAATAATCAACACAGAACAAAAAAAAGGAGTATTCAGATTCTTGTGAATAAAAGCTGGAGAGAAAACAATTACATTTATTGGACATCACATGCCAATTTGAAGATATGACTGTCATCATCATATGAAATGGAAAAAGAATTTGCAATAATTATATCAGGTTGAGTTTCAAACTCTAAGTAACACAATGGCTTGTTGCTCTCTCTCAACCTGATATAATTCTTATAGGCTAATTGGGCTTATGTTGTTATTGTTTATTTACAAAAGTTTTTTTCACCAATACTCATAAAGCAGACATGCCAAACTGACGAGTCCGTCTCATTAAGGCAGTTGATTTTGTTCCCTAAGATTAACCTGTTTTCAGACAGGTGTAACAAAATATCAATAGCTGCCATTGTAAAGCTGGAATGCATAATTAAAAGTTAGACGAAGCGAATATAAACATGTTCAACTAAAAAGGTTATAAAATATGCATAGACTTTATTTACCAATAGTACAGTTTCAACTCAAGCCCAATTAGCCCATACAGCAATGACAGTTATTACTAATTTGGAAGTCTAAATTAAAATAGTATGTATGTAGTAGCATTAACATCATCACAATATAAAAGTGGGTAGATGGTGCTACATTAAAGTAAAATTGAAAGACTTTAAATCCAAACATTGAATGGAATCTGTTTATTACTCTAAAAGATGTAAATGTCGCTGGTTATGAAATTAAAGCTTGAAATATGTGGTTCTTTAAGCTTGCAAATTTTGGATACAATTCAGCTGATGCATACATGCCAACCATTATGCTTTTGTTCTGATCAATCATTAAGCCTTTTTTCACTTAATCTCATTTACTATGTACGTGTGTTAAGGCAGATGTTTCATTTATTGTGAAGCTTTGACATCTTAATGTTTGAAATATTTTTAATCTTATAAATGGCAGTGAAACAAATTACCAAACTTATACAAAGAAAATTATCAATTTGTGATGATTTAATGCAAAATCTTCCCTCATAAATTTGTCAATGTTAAAAGTAGAAATTCCAACTGAAATGTAGTGAGGAAATTTGATTAAATTCAGTTATATGTTATGTTGCGTGATTTAAATGTTTCTTTCTTAGATCTTATATGCACTTCTATCTCAATTTTTCTGACAACAGTATTTTTATTAATTTCTTTTTTATATCAGAGGAGTGTGTTCGGCCTGTAATGAAGAGAGACAAGAATGCTATTGTCCATTGGTGGTATTATCCAGACAGGTATGTGGGGGTGACAGCATTAGTTATTTGGCAATTAAAGGTCCATTTCTCACTGTAATCAGGTTCTAATTCCAGCGTAAAATATCTAAATATGCATGCATTATTAATGATCTTAAAATGTATGTTTTCGTACTTTATATGTCAGTAGATCAGAAACTGAGACAATTAAATCTTTTTTATTTTATTTCATCTATATCATATGAAGAGGATTTTATTAGATGAATTTGTATTCTATATTTTAGTTAGGTGGTTATTGGATTACATTTGTGCACTATATTGTAGTTACAATACATCTGTAAATTACAGATATTTGTGTGCTATATTGTAGTTAGGACACAATGCAGTAGTCTATTCTATATCCAGATGGGGATAAATTTGGACAGACTTTGATAATGATTACCACACCTGGTCTATTCTACATTCAGATGGTGATATATTAGGACAGACTTTGATAATGATTACCACACCTGGTCTATTCTACATTCAGATTGTGATAAATTAGGACAGACTTTGATAATGATTACCACACCTGGTCTATTCTACATTCAGATTGTGATAAATTAGGACAGACTTTGATAATGATTACCACACCTGGTCTATTCTACATTCAGATTGTGATAAATTAGGACAGACTTTGATAATTATTACCACACCTGGCCTATTCTACATTCAGATTGTGATAAATTAGGACAGACTTTGATAATGATTACCACACCTGGTCTATTCTACATTCAGATTGTGATAAATTAGGACAGACTTTGATTATGATTACCACACATGGCCAATTCTACATTCAGATGGCGATAAATTAGGACAGACTTTGATCATGATTACCACACATGGCCAATTCTACATTCATATGGGGATAAATTAGGACAGACTCTGATAATGATTACCACACCTGGCCTGTTACTGTCAATCACAACAATGATTAATACTGGCAGCTTGATCAATGATGTTGTTTGGATGATAAACACATTTTGTGGTTTATGTTGTGTTTATGATGTTATTAAGCACAAATGTGTGTTATATTGTAGTTATGACACATGGGTAACAGACGTGGCTATAGATCAAGACCCTGAAGCAGCCTGGTCACCACCTGGACCTTGGGAAGTAAGATCATTTTCTTCATTTCTTCAGATGACAAGTTAACCTATGACATTATTAATCCACCATCATCACAAGTTCAGCCCTCATGTTTACCATGTCCTGTGACTTCTTTAAGCAACAGAATTGAGGAGATTGGGCATTTGATAGAGGGATTTTTTCCCTTGATACATATGCTTGTGTCTGATCAGTATAAAGTTACAATGTGCCTTGCAGATACTATCCACTTCATTCCATTTCATTAATTTAGTTGCTTATTCATAGTTTTCTCAACATAGTGAATTATGCTAAATCTATTTTCTAATTAGATATCGTTTTTCATTGCAGATTTTGCATTTCATTTGTTGAACTTGGTAGTATGATACACTGATTAGTGTCATCTTGACTGCTTGTTCATACATGCCAACTGTTAGACTTTTGGCATAATCATTAAGCATTTTCACCTAATCTTGTGCTTCTGTGTATATTGATTACACCTTTTTGGTACAAAATAAAAATGAAGAAATAATAAATTCCGTTAGCCATTTTTATTATCATCTGTTTAGTTCCATGGATCCTATAAATTTGAGAATACTTTTAACACTAACCCCTGTTGTTTTTTCATGAAATGTGAGTAGGAAACACATTTGGGGACTATTTCTGAATACATCCTAATACATCAGCTTCCAAGCAATTTTCCATTAACCGAATGAGTAGTTGTGCTTAAAATAAAAAAATTTCCATTGGTTAGTTTGCTGGTACATGAACAGAAGGTGAACAGTTAGTTAATTTTTTTTTTTTTTTTTTTTTTTGCTTAACGGACACATATTTTTCACATTATTCAAAATGTCCACCTTATCCTACTTTTTACACAGGTTCACCTGTCTGTGTGCACTTCAGATCGGTCTGCCTTAGATATGAGGCCATAAAGTCTAAAATCTGGACACAGAACTATAGGCAAATTTTGTGTGGGGAAAATACCAGGTCCAAAAATTAGGTTTTTCCCTCTGTATTTTGTAGTGCAACTAAAATGTCAGATTATTTGGTATCTTTGTTGAGCTAAATTTGTCTACCTTTCTACAATACCACCCACTTTTGTGTATCATGCATGACCTCGACGCTACAGACCTTGGAAGTAGGCTACTACCTCATGCCCCGTAAACTCAGCGCTAGGGGTTAATGTGTTAAGGACTAAGAATAGGGTAAAAATATGGTAAGAGAACATTTGGCAATCAAAGACTTGCATATATAATATATTTTAGTCAATGCACGTATGAGAGCAAAAATATCTCCTTTCAAATAATTTTACAGATGGATTTGAAAAAGGTAAACAATAAACGAAACAAAAACTAACATTCCTCCAAATATGAAGACACGAGGGCAGAATCATGTGATGTCTATTACAGGCAGTGTGGAAAGAAATTTAATATTTGGTGCTAAAAGTCTAGAAAGATTCAAGTTGATGAGTGTGTGTAAAGCTAAAAGTGCTACATATGAAAACTTGAAGCAGTAAAGGATGTTAAAAGATGAGAGGGGCAAATAAATCATTGTTCATTGAAATTTTAGCATGTTATATGTGGATTATGCTTTTTCTGCTTGGACTCAAATTTTTTGACCGCTTGGATTACTTTTTCCTCATTAGGGTTTGGCATGTATGAGTTTGTGGCTGTATTCAATGAATACTTTAAACATGTTAAAAGAAAACACTACTTGCAGATTAAACTAGACTTGGAATGTATTTTATCTTGACCTTGTCTGAAGCAAAATGGGTGATTCTATTCATGACAAGGTCAAAGACCATTATTAAAAATATGATGTACTGTACTTTTTTATATACTATGTATGGTATTTTGAAGTTTCTCAATACTTTAAAGCTAAATAGAAGAAACAGACTTGGACTCCTGGAAGTTCTTTTCAGCTAGTACTGCATCGGTCCTTTTGAGACATTCTTATTTATCACATTTCTGAGTCATTTTTCTGTATCTTCTCCATTTTGTTTTTGATCAGTATTGTTTACTTAATTTAAACTTAATTACACTTCCCATCGTTATGTCTTATTCAGGAGATTTTTTACTGTTTTCAGAAGAAAGGTGGTAACTACACTGTAAAAACTTGAATATGCTGGGTACAATTAGTAAACTGTTTTGCAGGTGACGGCCAGGTGGTTACTTGACCTTGAGGAGTTCAATGAGTGGATGAATGAAGAAGACTACCTGGTGGAGGAGGAGGTAAAATACAGAAAGAGAGTTAGAATACACACGAGTACAACAGTACCTTGAAGTAGAGTACTCTAATAAATAAAGAACTTGTAGATAACATAAGTACAACACTGGAAAAGTAGAAAATTGTTGTAAGGTTGGTCACTACTATAAGATGACCATTTGCAGTAGATGAGATCTTTTTGTGCAGTATGGCAATTCTATCAAAGCTGAAGACATTTATAGAAAACTACAACTACACAACTGCTGCCGATTGATTAATGGAAGCATCCCATAACACCAATTAATCATTTGATCATGTGACCTGTTAACTGTATAAATGTTCTAGAATTGACTGACTTTATTATATTTAAAAATTCAGTTAGATCCACAGAGGAAACACTATCACACTGCTAAGCAGGAATCATTATGTTTTCTTTCATGGGCATTATTTGTTCACTGTCATTGATTGTTCTTTGATTTACATCTTGTTAAAGTTATATATCTTCTACATCAGTTTGATTTATTGATCTGCAACCCTTATTCTTAATCTTCATGAAATTGACTTTTCTAAAAGGTCTAATTCTATCCAGGCTCAATGTTCCTTATTTTAAAACAAAATCCTGCAAGATCAGTTTCAAGTTAGTCACACTTTGACAAAATTTCAGAAAAGTTATTGATGTTGTGTTTTCAATCCAATACCACCAATTTGATTTTAATTTAATTCTTGCAGTATGAAGGAAAAAAGAGCAAGAAGAAGCTCCCGACAAAATTTACAGTAGAAGAGGTAATTGTATTTCACTGGTAACTAAGAAAAATATGTTATAATTCAAATGCATGTTTGATATATTTAGTACAGTTTTTTTTATAGTAATATATAGTCACTTCATGTCTGATCAACTGACATATATAAAAACTTTTTTTTTTTATTTCATCTTAAGGTGACACCAGAATATCGTCTTGAACTATATAGATTGTACAAATCATCTATCTTTTGTCGATAAAAAAAATCATAATTTGTTTCTTAGCATAGTACTGGTCAAAGATTTAAAGATATTTTTTGAAGCATATTCGATTGTGAAAAAGGTAAATTATATCAGTTTTGTAGATTTGAATTTTTGGATGAAATTGTGACTTGGCGAAAGTACTTTTTGGGCTGTTCCAAAAATAAAAGTATTCAGGGTTGGAAGACACTTTTTCAATGGCCCCACAACCCATCAAACTTTAATTTGACTATTCAGCACAAACAATAAGTAAAAAAAACTACCCCTAATATTTAATTCAGTGTTCCCACCCATCCACAGTTAATTCTGGAATGGCCCTTAATACAATAACTTTTTAAAGTAGCACACATAAATTTATGTTACTGAAGGGTCTACAAGTATAGAGTCACAATAAGGAATCTTGGTCTTTTTATTTTTGTCTTGTTCTTTTATTTGCTAAAATGGCTGACCTTCACTGTGTGATATGATTTGGATTTTAATGTAGCTATCGCAATCTTTCAGTCATATCGCTACGATGTTTGCAATGTTGACTGAAAATTGTATGTTTCATTATAGCTGCTAGCCAGTGCTGATGGTGACAGACGAGATAGGCGAGATAAAAAAAACAAGCGAAAAAGATCACCTTCACCTATACCAGAGAAAAAGAAAAGAAAAAGGTAGTTAAAAGAATGTTCCATCTTGTCCTCGTTGTTTGGTAGTCAGTGTAGCACTTGCATAATAAATTTGGAGAGCTGTTTATGATTTTTCTGCATTTGCTGCAGAATATTCAGCAAAAATGTGAGCTAGAGTTCAATGTATCAATTTCATAGGCAGCATCTTTTTTGTGCAAATATATTGTATGCCAGATTTCTTTTCATATATTAGACCTTTTCACTCCGTCATGGTAGTTCTTGATAAGGCTCAATTTTACTCAATTCTAGAACTATTTAATGTCACATAGCATGATAGGGACCACAAAATGCTTGTCTTTACCATTCACTGCCATATCTTCCACATGGGTTTGAGTCTGACTGATCCAATGAGGGTATGGGAGAAAGTTTTCTGTGGGTTGGTGGTTCTTTGCCATGGTTTTCCCAGGTTGTTTCTCCACCAGTTATATAAGCCACCATGTAGAGCTTATCATATACCTAAAAATGGTGTCAAGACCCAAATAACAACATATAATGATTGAATTATAACTTTTTTAGTTTCACAAGAATGTTGATCCTCATTGAGACACCTACGCAACAAATCTTTGGTTGTAGTAGGTTTGGGACCTTGCTCTATAGGATATGTAGAAGTCCTTTAACATATCAGATTGACCTGACTGGTTAATGGGTCACCAGTCATTAGAGTCCCATTTAGTACAGGGACAGGGATCTGGACAAAGACATCTACATGCCAAGCTACTGATTAAGCTGATGGTGACTGGCAGTCAGCATACACAACCCAAATAAGAGAAGGGGAACATATTGGTAACCTCTTTAGTCTAACTCATCTTAATCCCTTAGAGTTGTGGGTATATCCATGTCAGGGAAGTTACTTGTCTTTCCATTTATGTAACCAAGATCTTGGTTTCATCCCAGGAATGTCATGGTCTGTCATTCAGCCAATCTACTAACCCAGAGCTGTTTCCAGAGTAATGGGAGTAGTCACCTCCACAGAAGGTCATGAGGATCCCTATGTATTTTGATGACTGGTTGATTCACCATAGCACCTTGAGTTTACTCAGACAAGAGGTGACTCACTACTGATCCAGTGACCTGAATGGTCAGAAACCAGAGACATCGGAGCTTGATCCAGTTTTTTAATTTTGTGTATGCGATAATTTCTTTCATCGCAAATGTGAATTAGTTTATGTCTTGTGGGACAGATTAGGCAGAATCCAAGCCTGTTGGAGGTGCTGAAACTCTGTGCTGGACCTGGTTCTCCTTGGAAGATTGCACTTTTTGCCCTTCCCATTTATTCTTCTGACAAGCTGGAAGCTGCACAGGATCCCATAGCAGAACAATTTTTTCTGTATTGCAACAATTAGTTGGTGAGCAAATTGGGACTGGTTTCTGGCATTTCTGAACTCAAATCCTGTATGTTCACAGACATATCATACTCAGATGGATGTTCAGTTTAAGATGGAAGGGCTAGTTTATAAGGGTTTGTGTTCCCTGGAAGAATCCACCCTCTACAAACAATTAGGACATGACAGAATTCTATGTTCTACAAATTAAGTTGCTGTGTAATGGACCACTTGAACAACACAAGGATGGTCATATATCTAGTTTAATAAGAAACATGCCAGTTCTATTTGTTAGGCAGTTGTGAAATGGATTACCGTCCATCGTTGATCACATTCCAGGCAATACTTTGGTGGACAGGATACAAGATAGTCCAAACAATAGTTTTTGCACCAATCCACAGCAGCTCAGTTCTAGTTCAGAATTTTGGGAGACCTTTGGACTTGTTTTAACAATGCAAAACAACAAGCCCTCCTTTGCTTACTCTGTCACTATGGTGTTTTCGACTTACACCCCTAGGTGGTTCATCCATGGAAGGATGGACATTTCTTAAGGTTGAGGGTTATTGCATCCAGAAAAGATAGGCATATGCAATAGTTTCAGGTAAGTATTGCATAATTCAATTTTTACCACTCTGCTCCCACTCCCATAAACAACATGGTGAATTTCATTCATTAGTTTAATTTTGAAACGAACACAGTATGTTTTATTTTCAGATGAAAAGCTATGATTTTATTCTATAAAGTAGGATATACACTAACACTGTCATTAACACTGAAGTGCATTCAGATATTACACTTTTTAATTTTTTGGGGCATAAATTGTGAAATTAATAACGGTGTCAGGACATGTATTATGTTTTAAAATCACAAAGTATTATATGGCCTTATTGACTAGGATAATACATGTGATACAGTATTTTGCCTATCAGAAACTCAGAAATGTTCATGTTGGATGCAAAAATTGCCATTTTTAAAATTTTTGGTTAATGATTCAATTAAGAACCATAAAGATTTGTTACTTTGTTGAAGATGCAGACATATGCATTGTGTAGGAATATGGCTAAGGTTATTTAAGTCTATAAATGAAAGTTAAGAATATTATAGATTTGGTCAAAGTATGTGTATTTTTACTAACCCTGACATAGATTTAAGGATATATTCAGACTTTTTTAAGGAAGCACCCATTCCAAAAGCTAATTTTATTAAACAACTCTTTTATTCAGGCTAAAAACATGACCATGGATGCGTTTCTCCTTTATAAGAAGAGTAACTATATTTAAAATAAATTCTTTAAATGTGCTTGATTTATTTTTACTTTATATGAGAGCAAAACATCTTATTGTTAGACCTTTTTCCATGGTTTGCCTGCTTAATGATCTCCAACCTACATGTTTCATCCCAAAATTTTGATTTCAGTTACAACTGTTGTTGGATTTTGATTTCTGCATGAATTTTGATCTATCATGTACACCTGTGTTTCTAGTGGAAGAACATCAGTTATTGGGTCTGCGAAAAAGAGTCGGTCATATCGGGATGAGGATGAAGATGATCTAACAAGGGATATGGAGGATCCATCTCCAGAAACCAATATACAGGAAGTTCAGCTCTCTAAACAAGGTAGGCACACATGGAAAAAGACACAAAGGTATCCATGAAAACCGACATGAAATAAATCTAGATTACTAAACAAAATACATCCAGACTAATTTCAGTTTAGTATGCCTTCACTTAAGAGCCCCTGAGTGTTCTAAAGCGCTGTCTGTTATGGATCGCTGCCATCTCACCTGTTTGCGTGGGTTCGAGTCTCAGATTCGGCCAATGTGGGTATGTGAGAAAGCATGTCTGTAGCTTTTCGTAGGTCAGTGATTCTTTCCAGGGTTTTCCGGGTTCATTCTCCACCATTAATACAGACCACCATGTATAGCCTATTTTGTGCTGAAAAATAGCATTAAACCATAGAAAACAAAACAAACACTTAAGAACCTGTTGCTTTATTGCTGTTCATGCTGAAATCAATTTTAGCATGTTATACACAAAAGCTATTGAACTTAAAACCATTAAATTTTAGCCGCAATCACATATTTAAATTTGAAATTTGAAGGTTGTTTTCTTCAGTTTGTACTCTTAAATTAAATGACATCCAAACTATCTTTATTTTCATGAAGTCCCTTGACTACAGAAATGTCCTTTGGTTCCAAAAGGTACTCCTTGCTTTGTAAGAAAGAATGGTACCTCTGTCATAAATGGTGTCCATTCGACTGTCCCTTCTGCAAAATATTCCTGGTTTGAGACTGGTGCTAGGACACTGAGTTGTTTAAAAACTTAAATGGATAATTTGCACAGTTCAATGATTTTTTGATTTTAAAAAAAAATTTATGCATGAATTGCTTAATAAATAGATAAAGAAATTATTTTATCTTTTATTTAGCACCTTCTCGAAGTCAGAAGGACAGTGAGTTCCAGCCAGTGAAAGGAGGATCTGTCATCGACATGGATGAGGAACAAAGTGAAAGGGTAAGAACACAATTTTGTTTTACAAAATGCTCTTTATATAAAAATTGACTGCATTAGATATATGTAATTCCGCTTCAGATCTTTTTAATAGAGGTCTACACAAATTGTGCTCATTGTAATATAGTGTATGTGAGTTGATGCATAGTTGTGTGTGTCATTATTTGTGTAATATTACCAATGTACTCATTAAATGGTTACTGTTCTCATTAAATAATTAGTTTGGTCAGTACTTATGGTTTAATGTTGTGGTCATTTATATAAAATAAAATTTCTCCTGGCTGTTTTCAACACATGCATGGCTTAGTCATCTGGGATCACATGGTCTGTAACTGCTGTCATTTGAAATGTATATTTCAGAGTGGTTTGGTTTCCAGTTGTGAATTATTATTGGCTGATTGTTTGCTCAATTAAGTATCGCCTTTGTTGCACCACTGTTTTCATGCCTTCTGTTCTGATAGTAGTAGTTTGATGACTAATACAAAATCAGACATTTAAAATGCCCAGAAGGTTGTTTACAGCATTTTGTGTGGAGTGTTAAAAAAAATCATTTGTTAAATCAAGGCATGTCAGGAGATTAAGTGCATTAGACATTTTGGAAATTCTTTCCATTTTTCGTATGTAGAATAGGTCAGGCCATGTATGAAAATGGCATATATTTTTGAAGTGCTGTTGAGGGAGGAGAGTTGCTGTTGAGAGAGGAGAGGTGAGGGGAACATATGGAGTACCTTCATAAATTACCTGTTGCTTGCAATCATTTGTCTGATTGAAATTGGTGTGACTATTTTTTCTTTCTTTTCACAATGTGCTCGTTTGATTTTCATGCTATTCCTTCATTGGCCAATAAATTTAATGCATTTTGTTACTGTTGATTTCAGGGTGGTGAGGATGGTAAAGGGGAGGGGGAGGAGATAGATGGAGGAAAGAAGGATAAAGATGACATGGATGACACAATGACTGAGCAGACACATCATATCATCATCCCCAGCTACTCCTCCTGGTTTGACTACAACAGCATTCATGCCATCGAGAGGAGGGGACTTCCAGAATTCTTTAACAGCAAAAATAAGTCCAAATCACCAGAAGTGTAAGAAAAGCACTACTGTAGTTATTCTAATTTAAACCCCAATTCAAATAGACACCACGTGGTCTGGACAATTAATTTTACTATATGTTCTCTACATATATTTCTCACTAGTGACCTTTCCACTGTGTGACAATCAATACAAATGATATATTAATCTATAATACCTTCAAAGATGACTTCACTGCTGTGAAGTTTTTGTCAAAGGTACACCTGCAATTTTTTGAGAGGCTCTACTGTAAACAGAACACAGATTTCAGTTCCGGATCATCACCAGGGTCTTATTACTCAATGTGCACTTCACCGAAATACACACAGACAACCACTCTCTGAGCTCATATTCCCAAAAATAAACAATTATCTTTAAATCCCTGCCGAAAATGCATCAATATAACTCTTCTATCACCACCAAAACAAGAGAGGACTTGTTTGTTTGTTTGTTTGTTTGATTTAGGATTTTTAATGTAGCTTAACAAATTTTCAGCGTTACGATGTCTACAATGACGCAGTTTATAATAATGTCTACCACTGGGGCATCATGCTGCAGACATGTTGCTTGATGTCCCACCAAGTCACATTATCCTGACCCCAGGCCGACCATTCCTAACACTAACCTCTAATGCTGAGCGTCAAGCGAGGCAGCTGTTAGTACCATTTTTGTAAGTCTTTGGTATGACTCGGCAGGGGATCAAACCCACAACCTCCCGTTTCTGCGTATGCTCTAACAACTAGGCCACCAGAGTGGTTAAAATGAGAGGAATTTTTTTCTTCTAAAAAAATAGACAACTTCATTCGTGGGTACTGAACTGGAAATACTAATTGTAATGCGATTCTGGCTGTGCAGCACTTCATGAGGATGGGTGGGTGTATTAAAATATTAGCATTAGTAACACCATTTAAAAAATCCTTCAGAAAGCAGTATAAAAATGGACTCCAGCAACAGGTCAGAAACATGTCAGTTTCATTTATTGTTTTGATTTTCTGACTTTTATTGGATTACTCATGTTATGTTTTAATTATTTTGACATATCATAATGGACATATACTTGTCTATTAGCCTTTATAAAATTGGAAGGAAAAAAAATGGGGGGGGGGGCTCATTTATAGGAGAGCTTTTATTACAATAATCATGGTATTGTGATAAATCTCTCATCATATAATGACATGCTGTTATTTCTTTATTGCTAAAACTGAATAAAAATATAAGTAAATATTTTGTTAGGTCACCTAACTCAGATTTGAACCTTAAGGAAATAAATTAGATAGTGTGTTTGATAGTGTTAGAAATTAGTTTAAATTTTAAGATTAGTGGTTAGAACTGTTAAAGAATTGAATGTATCACAGCCACCAGGTACAAAAACTCCAGATATTTGATGCCTATGATGGACAAAGAGCACATATTGTTGTAAGAACATTTTGTGTTGAGAAAATCATATGGCTCTTAAGAGCCATTACTAGTGTCAGAATAACTATTCCATCAATGTCTGTTGTAATAGATGATGGTCAATCTATTCTTTAATGATGTCACACATATCTTTATCCAGAGTCTTAATCAGTATAGTTAAGGTACATGTCGGTTGGTTAGTAATTCATACTAACTTGGTTTGTGGTCCACTACAGGTAAAATTTGTATTCGTAGGAAAACAAATAGTGCCTCTCTTCTCTTATCTTTATGTCATGAAAATTATTTAAGTTGCTATATAACATCAGTATGCAATAATTATGGCTTTGTAATTGCAGATATATGGCTTACAGAAACTTCATGCTTGACACGTATCGTCTGAACCCAACAGAATACTTGACCAGCACTGCCTGTAGACGTAATCTGGCTGGAGATGTCTGTGCAATAATGAGGTATGCTTGGTTCTTGACTACTCTATAGAATTTTATATGAAGAGTTTAATGTTTAAAACTGCTGCAGAGAGTATTGTAAATATAAAAGCTACATTGTTAAGAACACTCTTGGTAGTTCTATAATGGTGACACATGGTTTAGAAACTTTTTTGAAACATTTTCATGTTTTACTGACACAACATAATAACAATACATCGTAGTTTGTAGCTATCTTGTTACATTCTAATAGAAACATTTGAATACTATTAATGTTTAAACCAGTTATATAGATTTGTTATAAAAGATAAAAGGTAAGAATGGGTTGGCAAAATGAGTGGTATGTAATGTATAATTCTGATGAAATGTATCTCAAAGCAAGCAGAGTATCAAATTAAGTTATGTTTCATTTTCAGAGTTCATGCATTTCTAGAGCAATGGGGCCTGATTAACTACCAGGTGGATGCTGACAATCGCCCAACAGCCATGGGACCACCTCCCACTTCACACTTCCACATTTTGTCTGACACACCATCCGGTCTGCAACCCATCAACCCTCCCAAAATTAACCAGGTAACTGCCAGTTTTGCTGTTGTCACCCACTTTAAATATTGTAGAGGGCATTTAGAATTGATAATGTCCATCATTGGCATCCTTTATCTCTTTTTGTTTTCTTTCCAACATTAAGTATGGAAACACAGCTCTTCCTTCTTTTAATGATGCCTACATTTATAGACATATTGGTCATGGCCCTTGCATGGGTATAGTCATGGCATTCGTTCCACCCTCAACTGGCATGGGAATGTCTTATAAATGTGATGCACATTTATGACTGTATAAATTGGTGACTAATGGAAGCATGAGCGGAGGTGACTCAGTGGTTACAGTGTCAAAATTCCAACTGAAATTGTGTAGGCTTGAATTGTAACAATGGATCAGTGTTTGACTCCAATTAAGTAAATGACCTACTTGTGTTGTAGCTTTGTAATTAACCAAACAAGGCAAGAACATTTCATCAGTAATGCACATCTTTTAAGAAATTACTTAAGGCATTGTATTGTTGTATTGTTAATACACAATATGTTAGAGATATGATTGCTGATTCTTAATTCCTCCAAATTAACATGATCACATGGCATAATTTAATTTAATGTTTTAAAATTTAAGTTAATTTATATGCTTCAACATTATTATTGTCATTTTTCTTTTGCACAGCCATCAGCAGCCAAGCAGATTGTAAGCTTTGATGATAAAGAAAAGGATGGGGAAGAAAAGAGGGATTCTAGTAATTTTGGTCTAAGGTCTGACCTCTATGCCAAAAAAGCACAAAAGGTATGTGTTACCTTGTAGATTTTTTTAGGGGAAGGGGAACAAATACTTGGCAGAAGTGGTTAATATTTAAAAGACAACCTGTGAGAAAATCAAGTATGGTCCTTGTATGTACTTGCAACATAATAATTTTCAAACATTTACAGCATATTATTGCTGTGACTAGTTAATATTATTCAGGTAGACATCACCATGTGTCAAAAGCAAGTTTGACTGTAATGTTGCCTTTATTAGTATGTATATCTCGACCATAAGTTGCCTTTATTAGTATGTATATCTTGACCAGAAGTTGCCTTTATTAGTATGAATATCTTGACCAGAAGTTTTTTATTAGTCTGTATATCTTGACCAGAAGTTACCTTTATTAGTATGTATATCTTGACCAGAAGTTGCATTTATTAGTCTGTATGTCTTGACCAGAATGACTTCATGCCAAGTTTACAACCTATGAAGTGGGCAACCCATGCATGCCAACTAACCTATTCATTGGACAAATTGTTCATACCACTAAACCAATTTAGCAGTGCTTGTCAAAGAAAAGCTAAAAAAAAATCTAAAAATGATTTTCACAAAAACTTTATGAAGAGAAATAATCCATATAAATGTTAATATGAGGATCAAAAATATTCAAGATGAAAAGCAAAGATGTTTAGATTCTGTAAAATGTAATAAATAATATAAATATGTACCAAATAACATAAAAATGTATGGGCAAATAATGAAACCTTCTGGTCAATCTATTTAACTTATATATTGGTGCAAAGATCATAAATATTGCTTGACATAGCGTTATAGTTGCCAGTTTTAAGTTGTATGTTTTATTGGTACCATTTTCTGTTGATCTGGCTTGCTTTTCCATATACAAATCCAACAAAACTGTCCTATGAACATTTGATTGTGTTAAAAAGATGTGATGGAAATATTAGTGGAAATTATTTGCCAATTTTTTTTTTAACCAGGCAATTTGTAGTTTAAGTTTTGGTAGTTTTTGTTTTCACTTTTCAAAAAGTTTTTTAAATTTAACAATCTTCAGGACAAAGGAGCAGCTACACGATCAAGAGAGTGGACAGATCAGGAGACATTGTTATTACTTGAGGCACTGGAGATGTACAAAGATGACTGGAATAAAGTCAGCGAGCATGTCGGCAGTCGGACACAGGACGAGTGCATTCTGCAGTTTCTCAGATTGCCAATTGAAGACCCATACTTAGATGATGATTTTGGACACCTAGGTTATTTGAATTATGAAATCCTAATGTCTTTACATGTTCAGCCATTTTGTACATTCAGCTATGCATAATGTAAAACTATTTACAACCTGTTCAATTATAAAAAATAAAAAAAAACTTAGTTACCTAAACATATTTAATTTTTCTCAAAATACAAAACTGTAAAGGATGTAGGAGGTTCTTTTATTCAGTATGTAAAGACTTTTAAGTTTTGGGGGGATAAATTCAGTACAAGTCTTTAACCTGTGAAAAATTGCTTTCTTTATATATTTTTCTTACATTTTTTTGAGTTTGTGTAATACAAAGACCCAGATTTTCAAGTTAGTGCTAATGTTAAAGGAAATTTATGAAACTCCTGGAATAATTTCATGGAAATGTTCCATGCCAAGGCTGGTTAAATACATAAATTATTTTCATGTTCAATAAACATCATCTGAATAAGACACTTGAATCAATTTTAAGTGTGTGTGTGTGTGTTGGTTCTACTTTATTTTGTTGAAAAAGAAGGGTCTTCCTACTAAAATTAGTAATATTTTTTGCATTTTTCTTCGTCGTGTTTCATTTTGGGGTCAGTGTTCCAAACTCAACGCTATAAAATAACTTTGGTTTATCAGGGACCCTGGATTGCCAAGATGCCTGCGGTAATTAACTTTACAGCTCACTGACATCTCACCTACATCAGCGCAAGTTAAAATCTTGGCCAATGTGATATGCGAGAAAACTTGCCTGTAGCTTTCCATGGGTTGGTGGTTCTTCTCCACCAAAACGTACTGGCTGACATATATAGCCTAGCATGTGCTGAAAAGTGGTATTAAACCTACAAAAAATCGAAACCAAACCATCCCATCAGGTACTCAACTGCAAACTTCCTTTTTAACTAAATGGATGTAACTTAAAACAGTTTGCAGCAAAAACTGATTCTTTACATTCTATACATGCCGTGATGGAGGTAATGAATCTCCAAAATAGTTTGAAAGTTAAAACAAGAAAGTCATTTATAACAGTGCTGGACAATAAGTCCTAATTTTGTAACCACTGAAAAAAGAGAAATTGTGTTCTTGGAAATGTTGGTTATGTTTGGGGGCTTTGGAGTCCAAAATCATTTTTTGACCTGAAATTCCATAACCTGGCAGATGTCGGAGTAATAAGACAAGAGTATTTCTATTAAAGTTAGTAAGGTTTACAGAATTACACTCCATTTGAAGTAGAATTGGTTGTCTATTTTAATGGTGTTGTGGGAACTAGAGTCATGTTTAGGGCATCTAATGTTTTACAAGCTGTTGACCCATGATTGAGATTTAAAGTTGCTGTGTATACAAGCTGGCCTGGCAAACTGGCAGCAGTGACTGTCCTTCAGCATCACCTCAAGTACAGTCTGACAAAAAGAGATATAAATACAGTATACTAGTTGATAAATTCATCTCAGTGGTTATCAGGTATTTTTTACATTTTCAGGTCCCTTGGCATACCAACCAATACCCTTCTCTCAGAGTGGGAACCCTGTGATGTCAACTGTGGCCTTCCTTGCTTCAGTTGTTGATCCCAGAGTAGCTTGTGCCGCAGCCAAGGCAGCCCTTGGTAAGGAATTTAATTTTAAAAATTTGATGTAATCTTAATTATTCTTTATGCCTCCACTGCAATAGCAGATTGGAGCATTTGTTTTCTTGCTGTCTGCAAGTTCATACTGGTTCCAGGTCCATTTTAGTATGATACCTCTTTTCTTGACTTCGAGCAATCATGGTAAAGAGTAAATGTTCTGATGAGACTTTTTGACCACAATAGCATGTTTTCCATTGTTTTACACTTGAATGAATTTCAGTCCCAAAACATGTTAGCACAGTTGACAACCGTTTGAGGTTGATAAATTTAATTTATCAAGCAGATTTTGGTATCCTTTAGTGGATTACCAGATTAGATTTTCAGGTCAAGATAAAAATATATATTTTAAAAAATTGAATGTTTTTCTTGGTAGAATTATTTCAGGTAGACAGATAAAATTTGTTTATATGATTGTATGCTTAAGAAACATGACCATATAAAATTTGTTTGTCATGGCAATAATTAAATTTTTCTGGATGCTTTTGGATTTGGGCATTTTCGGTTTGAAGTTGGGACATACTTTCCAAATACAATCTCAAAATGTTTTGTATTATTTTCATCTCTTAAATATCTAATATAGTACAATATTAAAGTGTTATGCTTTGTTTTTCTTTTGTATAATATGGAGGAACATATAGATTATTATAAACTTGTTTACTATATTTTTGTGAGTTAAATACTTTTTGACAGTAAAATGGTGAAACAAATATTACAATATGTATAATTTTGTTTTACAGTAGATCAGTATATTCTCAGGATGTATGATTGCATAAAACTGATAAATTTAATGAATCCCTCTTTAATAATTAAGCTTCTTATCACACTTTTGTTGAAACATGTTACATGCTGTTCTCATAAATTGAAAATCTGTTATAAAAAATACCAAAGATGGGTGTTTCACATTTAAAAACAAATCCTGGAAAATTTACTGTATACAGCTGAATGCATCTCAAGCAGTCAGTCCACAAATATAAATGCCTTGTACATAATTAGGCATTCTTCAGTGTTAGTAAAAAAAAAATGTACAGTGATTTCAATCTTGTTGAACTGTCAGGAATTATAGAGGCTCAAGACCGTCACATGTTATACTTCTCCAGGACCAGGACTGTGATGGATGAGAGGATTTGCTTGTGGTGCAAGATATCTCATGTGCATTATGAGATTTGGTTGATTGCTTTTAGCTTTAATAGCACTTTAGTGAAATACTAATGATGAAGAGCTGAGTGTCTTTACCAAATATAGATTGAAGCATCCAATGCAAGCTGGCCTTTGTATTATTATTTGGCATAATGTAGCAAGATTTTTAGATCAGATACGTTGTGTCATAAAATTTGTAGTTTTTTAATTTCTTATTTTTGTTTGTTCAGAGGAGTTCTCCAGAATGAAGGATGAGGTACCTCCTGCACTGATTGATGCCCATGTGAAAATGGTTGAGGATGCTGGTAAATCTGAGGCGGGTGTTGGCCCTGAATATGGGCTGGAGAAGAGTGGCATTGCAGGGACTTATATAGAGAAAGAAGAGGGTAAGATACTTAAAATACTATGGTGTGTACAGCCTCAGTAATTGAAGAGTGATCATTTTTAGCCAAATTTTAACATGGTTTTGAATGGCAGGAAAAACTTGAGGATGAGAGGGCAGGACCATCAACATTATTTTCTCCTTCGAATATGTTCCCCAGTCACATTACATGAAGAATATTTGCCCAATACCTCATAAATCTAGCTCTACTCAAGGATGAAAATTTACTTTGTTTTAGATCAAAAGACAAAGGACAATAACTGTTTGCCATTATCTCCCTTTGGCATGACCACATGTAGCCTGTTTTGCTCCTGGGCTGGATAACATTATCCAGTTTATCCTCTGACAATCCAAGCCGTTTTTGTTATAATTGAATCACCCAACATTCCTTTTGGATTATTATATGGATTATTTACTCTTCTGCAGGTTTTAAACATTCTTTTCATAATTTCTGCAAGATTTGAGTGGTTTAGTCACCATAAGGTAATTGTCCTTTTTAGACCATATCACATGATGCTGTAATTGACCTTTGCAAGGTCATTATGAGCATCAGTTTTTTCTTCACTTTCTCTATTTGTAATAAAGTTAGTTTTAGCAAGTTTTTTCACATACTGAATTGCTAAAAAAAAATTCCTTGGGTAGTTTCTTTTTACTTTAGATATATTAGTTTTTAAAGTGTAGTCTATAAGTTTCAAAGGCGACAGTGACTTTTTTGATTCCTTCATTAATAATAGAATATATTTATATCAGTGAGTTAATAACTTGATGAATTACTAATTTATGCTTTCTTTTCTTTTCTTGTGCTGTTTCAGCAGTGTCATTTAATTGCTATTTATGTAACTTAAGAGCATGGAAGTCTACCATGACTTTTATTTTGGTTATACTATGTATATACCCTCTGTGATATGCAGCATCTTTAATACTTGGGCCACCATATTAGAAGTTAGTCACTGTGAGCATCCTCGATAGTATCTTGCTCAGTTAAAAATGAGTGACACCTGATGGTGCAAAGGGGAGATAATTTGCTTTTTTTCGCACTTTGGAGGACTGGATTAATTAGATAGCAGGCAGATATTCCTAATGTGATGATTGGGTAAATATTTTCAGAAAAACATAAACTTAATAATTTGCTTTTTTTTCTTTGTGTCCATATTTATTACCAAATCTGAACCAAAATTAATATACAGTCGGCTCCAGATATGTGCATATCATATAACTGCATATTCCGCCTTATTGCATAGCTTTGTGCTGGTCCCGATTTGTTACCATTGTTTTCAATGGATATGAATGTTGGACTATATGCATATTTCACATTATTGCATACATTTTTCTGGTCCGAACATGCATTATTATGTGTTATATTGCTTCAGATAACTGCATTGTTCAAAATTGTTTCTTTCAAAATGAAAAGAAACTGATTCTGAACATTGGCGGTCAAGGTTGATTAATGAGGTCTGTTAATATCAACATCACAACTATTAGATCTCCGTTGGTCACCAGGAGGCGCTATAGTAGATATAATGGATATCAGTATGCATGCTGCACCAGATACACGCCATAACATGAATGCCGGTTTAGTGCATATGCTGCCTAATTGCATATCATAGCATCGGTTCCGAGGCCATGCATATAAGCGGAGCCGACTGTAATGATGCATCACAAGCCAAACCTGACAATCAATAAATTTTATTAACATTTGACAAACGTATGGTACTTTTCCTATGTGAAACAATCTGATCATTGTAGCTTTTTGAAGTTCACATTTCTTAATGTATGTTAATCAAGATTTGTGTGAAGAATTTCTATGTTTTAGTGTTATAATGGACATCCATGGAGAACTTACAAATCAAAAGTCTTCAATTTTGTTGATTTCAATCAGCTGACAAACTTTTAACTAGAACCACGTCCATTTAATTGTTGCCAAGTGTCCTGGTTTTCATATAGTTGTCCCGTATTTTGGACCAGAATATGGGAGTATGTTTCTTGTGTTAAAAATCTGCTTTTGTAACTAAAAAAAATTAAATACAAGATTTCCTTGTGACTTTCTGCATGTATATATGGATGTAATGTTCAAAAATATGATTGGTTCATTCAAAATTGAGGCTATCATGCCAGTCTTTAACCTCCTTATTCTATTGTTGAAAGCATGTACCACTATCACAGTATCTCATTTTTGTCCAGTAAAAAAGGAAAGCAGAAAATTCACAATTTTCTCCAGCAAAGAAAAAAAAAACAATTAGAAGGACAATTGTGCCATAATGTTAAATTTGTATAACTATCTAGTAAATGAGAAAACTTTGCATTTTGCAAATTGTCTAATTGTGATTTTGCTATTGGGCATGGAGGCACCCATGAAAAAGCTAATGACACATTAACCCCAGGCGCCATGTTTACTGGGCAGGAGGTAGTAGCCTACTGTCGAACTTTGTAGTGTCAAGGTCATGTATGATACTATAAAGTTGGTGGTATTGTAGAAAGGTAGACTGATTAAGCTCAACAATGATAAATAATCTGGACATTTTAATTCACAACAAAATGCAGGGAAAACACTAAATTTTTAGACCTGTTTTTTTTTCTTCTTTTGCCCAGAATTCTCATGTGGTCGGAATCTGATTTTGTGTCCAGATTTGAGACTTCTTGTCTCAAGGCAACTGGTTTAAACTGCACAGAGACATATGAACCTGTGAAAAAAGTAGGATAATATGGGCATTTTTAATAAAGAGTGGTCTCCAAATGAAAATGATGGGTCCGTTAAGGAAAAATAAAAAATAACTCTAACTTTTCCCCTGGGGACCCTGATTGGCCAGGTGGACAAAAGCGCTCTCTGTTATGGATCACTGCTATCTCACCTCTGTGTGGTTTTGAGTCTCAAATTCGGCCAATGTTGGTATGTGAGAAAGCTTGCCAGTAGCTTCTCGTGGGTCGGTGGTTCTTTCCTGGGTTTTGGCCAGGTTTTTCCTCCACCTTTAATACTGGCTGCCTTGTATAGCCTATTGTGTGCTGAAAAATGGCATTAAACACTTTAACAACAACATCTTCAAAGCAAAAGGACCCAAGAAAACTCCCAAAAGTACAGTTACTCCATCTTTCCCCTTCTGCTCATGTGAGAGCAAAATAACCAATGGAAACAATGTTTTTAACACAACTAGGCATTAGGCTAATGGAAGATTGCCTGGAAATCAGTGTATTTCCTACTTACATTTCATGTGAAAACAGCAAAAACCTCTATGGGTTAATGTGTTAAACATCAGCTTGCAGCTTCCTCATCAACACCATAGAGAACCTTGATGTAGACTGATAGAAAGTTTGTTTCAGCAAATTTCATCTGGAAAGGAACATTCTTTTTTCAGTTGCAATTGATGCTGGTGGGTTAATAGGCAGTTTAGCCCAAAAACAAATTGCCTCAATTTGGACGGAAAAAAAAAGACCTTTTGACTCAGCTTGAAAGACATTTCAGCCTAACTCAAAGGACAAATAAGCCAAACTTGAAAGACAATTTGACACAAAGTAACAACTGACAGTTTTACCAGATATGTGCCATGCAGGGAAAAATTTCAGGATTTGGACGCAGTATACAGATAATGCCATCAATATCTCAAGTTTTCTATTAAAAAAATGGAAGCATTAATGGTAAAAGAAGTTGAGACAGCAACTGACTAATGCCACAGAAACACACATGCCCTTTGATTATACAGAACATGTAGTTCTTACAATTTTTGGATTCAGTAGAAGAGAAAAAGCAAACAGAAGTGGATTTAACATTCTTACAGAGTCCTATGTTTGCATTACAGTTAATTCTTCATTTATAGAATCAGTCTTGTGAAAAAATGACATTTGGATAAATTAAATTTTTAATGTCAAGGTAGTTTAATTTTAAATTTTGTTCCATTTTTACTCTTATTTCTATTCTGTTTTACAACCTCATTAAACTAAGACTGAAACTGTGTTCTTAATCCAGTGCACACATTCAGCAGTAGGAACAAATTATTGTATATTATTGATATTCATTCTTGCTTTGAAATGCTCTTATTTTTGGTCCAGGATAGGCCAAATTGTCTTTTGAGTTGGACCAAATGGTCATACGTTTGGTCCATGTTGGGCTAAATTGTCTCAATACCATGCTGACGATTTATGTAGCACACTTTTTTTTAGACTTTATAATTGCCAACTCATGTGCTAGAATGAAAACAGTTGTCTGAGTTATTTTATGCGTGGGTGTCTTTCTTTACCACACTCTAATGCTGATTGTGAGAAGATTTTAGTTCAGCAAAAAACAATTACACGTAATTCAGATCTTCAATGAAAGATGGTACATTGGAATCAATAATGATTGAAAAAATAAGTTGTGGAAAAGGCTTCTGTAAACAGCCTGTATCTGATGACTTATTTAGAAGGTGCAAGTGTACAACACATGCATTTTTTACATTAAATAATTAACCAAGTTAATGTCTGGCTTTACTGATGGTTGTAAGTAGTTACATATGCATTAAAGTATTAAAGTATTAAATTAGTATTTGTTTCTGAAAATGAATGTTTTTGATGAGCAGTCAGTATTTGTGTACTCTGGGGTTGGCAGCTATGCTGTTTACGTAATAAGAATTTTGACACAAAGTGAAGCTTTGAGAAACATCAAGCATATGCATTCATGGCATAGCGGTTTTCAATTCTTAATTCAGGTGAAGAACAGAAGAAAGAAGATGATAAAGAAAAAGAGAAGGATGACAAAGAAGGAACTTCAGAAGACAGTAAGAAAGTTGATAAGGATGACAACAAAGATGGAAAAGAAGAGGTAGACTATAGAATATATACATTTCTTCCTACATAGCAAATTTAATTCAAAGAATGTTGAATTCTGTTTTCAAAGCACAGAATGTATAATTGACATTTTCTTTGTGCAATCCAATTACCCGCCCTCATGAGGCTGTAAAAAAAAATTCATTTGAGAATATTTTAAATGGCATTCAGATTTTTAAACAATTACTAGAATTGGGTAGCGTTAAAAGTGTATATATTTATATACTACTGGAACATGAGAAAAATGGTCATCAGAGTGGGGTATATTTCTGTTTATTTGTTATTATACAGTGCAGTTAGCAACCATTCTGATGAGGCTGTACAACAATATAAGAAATATATATTTTAAGTGGCATTTTAACCTTTTTAAAGCTTGTGTACCTCATTTATTAACATCATTTGGGTATATATATATATAATGCAATTCCAGAAAAATGGTCTTGAATGAATCCATTAATTTTTTGCTTGTATTCAAAATCAGCAGGTGTTTTAAATAATCAGAATTTAGATTGTTTAATTATTGACCTAATAAACGTAAGTACCAGTATATGCAACTAGCTGTGGCCCGATTTTCACCTGTTCGATATTGTTCATTATTTTCATGTATGTATTTTGTACAAAAGAAAGGACCCATGTAATACTCAGTATTTTTAGTTTATTTCAAAAGTTAAAATTTCACATGGCTTTAAACATCCATAATTATTGTCCTGATTTAAGAATAAAAATTGACTTCAATTATTATTTACATTATGTGAGGTTTGCTGCTTGTGTTTGTATTTGGTTATGTACAAACTAGACAAAAAAGTCCACTGTAGTATGCTAAAAGCTATTTAACAAAATATTTGTTTGATGAATTATTTTATCTTTAAGAAATGGGCAAGTGCATTTTATTCTCTAAGTTATGTATCCTCCATACCAGAAATTAAATGGAAAAATAAATTGAATTGCGGCAAGTTGTAAAGATATCCATTTTTTATGCAGGAAACAGAAAAGATGGATGACACTGATTCTGAAGCTAAAAATAAGGAAGAAGAAAAGTCAGATGAAGTATCAGATGATGACAAGAAAAAGCTTGTGCCTTTTGAGGAGGGGAAGACTGGTAACATTGCAGCTGAAGTAACGGCTGTCAAGGCCAAGGTCAGTGAGTGGGAATAAAATTCTTAGATATATGCTCAATGACCAGGCTAGTTTATGTTTGAGCCAGGTTTTCTTTGTCATCTGTCTCTTTGTAGTCATTCATATTAGCTTTTGAAAACAATAGCTCAAACAAAAACAGATTAGTTTTTATCAAGCATGGCATGGCAGTTTATTTTGTAAAATCTCCAGGGATGCCAATTTTCCATGGATTTGTGGATTTGCATGGTCATAATTATAGTAGCAATTCAAGAAAAATGGTCTTGAATGAATTCATTACTTTTTGGTCTTGTTCAAAATCATCATGTTTTTTGAGTAATCAGAATTTAGAATGGTTAATTATTGACCTAGCAATACATAAGCACCTGTATAGGCAGTTAGAGTTTGTCCCATTTTCACCTGTTCCACATTGTATTTTGTACAAAAGAGAGGACCCAAGTAACACTCATTATATTTAGTTTATTTCAAAAGTTTAATTGTTAACATGTCATAGAATATGCTTTATTATTGTCCTGGTTTAAAAATAAAAATTAACTTCAATAGTATTTAGAATATGCGAGGTTTGCTGATTGTGTTTGTATTTGGGTATGTATAAACTAGAGAAAAGACCACTGTAGTATGTCAAAAGCTATTTAACAAAATAATTGTTTCATGAATTATTTTATCTTTTAGAAACAGGCAAGTGCATTTTGTTCTAAATTATGTATGCTGTATATCAGGGGTCTCAGACTCGAACCACCATGAAGGCTGCATTAGGGCATTTTTGATGGCCCAATTGCTGCACCACCTTTGTTATCTCTCATGATACTGTGTGACGCCAATCATTTTGCAGGATACAGCTCAGCAGGCCACATGTTTAAGACCCGTGTTCTATACAGTTCTGATGTGGTTATATTAATACAGATATTTTGGAAAATTTCCTGTTTTTTTTTCTTTATACATGTCATGTAAAGAAATTGAACAAGAAAAAGAAATAGCTGCTTATTGTAAAGATATCCATTTTTTTAATGCAGGAAACAGAAAAGATGGATGAAACTGATTCTGAAGCAAAAAATAAGAAGGAAGAAGAGAAGTCAGATGAAGTATCAGATGATGACAAGAAAAAGCTTGTGCCTTTTGAGGAGGGGAAGACTGGTAACATTGCAACTGCCGCAGCTGCTGCACTGGCTGCAGCGGCTGTCAAGGCCAAGGTAAGTGAGTGGGAATGATATATGCTCAATGACCAGGCTAATTTATGTGAGGGCCAGGTTTTCTTTGTCATCTGTCTCTTTGTTGTTGTTCATATTTGCTTTTGAAAACAATAGCTCAGTCAAAAGCAGATTAGTTTGGCATGGCAGTTTATTTTGTAAAATCTTCAGGGATGTGAATTTTCCACTAATTTGTTGATTTCCTTTTATGTTGGGAATGAATAGGTCATATTTAGAGTAGTCTAAATTTGAGGTGAAAATCAGATGCAGAGGGGGTGATGAAATTTACTCAAGAATTGATGAGATTGCATTACAGTGTAAAAAATATCACAACACCATCATAAATAGATCTAATTTTTAACTCTGAGATCTTTATACCATTTATTTTTGGGTTTCTGCATGGGTTAAATGCAGGTCTGTGGCATACAATTAGTCTAATTATTGTGACTGCTGTAAAATAAAAGTACAATAACCTTCACACTGCATATTTGAAAAAATATGAACTACTTCATCTCTGTAAAAAAAAAACTCAACATCAGTCTGTACGCCATTGTATTCATCAGTAGCAATCTGAAAGGTTTGTTTGGAAATGTTCAGATGATAAATTAGGAGCAGAATACTTGGTGGTAAAATTCAGCTCTTACCATCACTTGCAGTGCTTTGTATCCCAGTGATACAGTACATTAACAGATACTGTAATAGTTATATACTTGCAGGGCTTTGTATCCCTGTTATACAGTACATTAACAGATACTGTAATAGTTATATACTTGCAGTACATTGTATCCCAGTGATACAGTATATTAACAGATAGTGTAATAGTTATATACTTGCATTGCTTTGTATCCCAGTGATACAGTATATTAACAGATAGTGTAATAGTTATATACTTGCATTGCTTTGTATCCCAGTGATACAGTATATTAACAGATAGTGTAATAGTTATATACTTGCATTGCTTTGTATCCCAGTGATACAGTATATTAACAGATAGTGTAATAGTTATATACTTGCAGTACTTTGTATCCCAGTGATACAGTATATTAACAGATACTGTAATAGTTATATACTTGCAGTACTTTGTATCCCTGTTATACAGTACATTAACAGATAGTGTAATAGTTATATACTTGCAGTGCTTTATATTCCTGTTATACAGTACATTAACAGATAGTATAATAGTTATATAATTGCAGTACTTTGTATCCCAGTGATACAGTACATTAACAGATACTGTAATAGTTATATACTTGCAGTGCTTTATATTCCTGTTATACAGTACATTAACAGATACTGTAATAGTTATATACTTGCAGTACTTTGTATCCCAGTGATACAGTATATTAACAGATACTGTAATAGTTATATACTTGCTGTGCTTTGTATCCCTGTTGTACAGTACATTATCAGAAGCTGGAAAATTTATATCCTTGCAGTATTTTGTATCCCTGTCATACAGTACATTAACAGATACTAGAAAATTTATATACTGTTTCAGCACCTAGCAGCTGTAGAGGAACGTAAGATTAAGAGCTTAGTGGCATTGCTGGTGGAAACACAGATGAAAAAACTGGAGATCAAGCTGCGACACTTTGAGGAATTGGAAGCCATTATGGATAGAGAGAGAGAACAGGTACAGTCCAAAACTCCCACAAAATTACCCCCCCCCCCCCAGCATCTATCGCCCTGATTTTCCCATCCATAGTTTATCTTTCCCAAGATTTGTAGGATGTCAACCAAATTTTGCATGCCTCCCTCTTCAACATCATTTTAGGGAGTTATTCCTCCAGTTTACATTTGAATTTCAAGCATTTTCATTTACAAGAGTTTTATAGTATTCAGATTATTGGCCCTTCATCTGCTTCCATAGTATAACTTTACTAGAGAATGGTGGATTTCTTCTGGTTTTATCATACTAATTTATACTTATGAGACCTTTAGTGAGTTGAATTTCCAGTGTTCCGCATTGTCATTTAAGGGACTTATGTCCCCTTATTGCCCATTCTTCTTTACCATTGCAAGTTTCTCAGTTTATGGCTTTGCAAAGCAAATTGTCATGAGCAGGTCCTTGCAATATTCCCATTGCTAATATTTTTTCATCCATGAGAATTATGGAATTTCCAGTAAAAACCAGAAGGTGGCAAACTGTTAGCAGTTCTGTATGTTGCCAAAACAGACATAATGTCATTTCTTTGTTAATATTGTGATACAGATTGAGTAACATATTACAAAGCTTACTAGTAGACTATGGTATTGTTATTGTGATTACTGTTTGCAGCTGAAATCTATTCCAAATAGATGACATTTGTCCTTCAAAATGCAGAGTAGTATTAACAATAGATGACTACACCAATAATGTAATTACTGTTTATTACAGATGGATTGCCAGCATTGTCTTACATATTACATGGAGCAGATCACATATATAGAACAGATTACTGTACTAATAGTGATTACTGTTTATTTATACAGCTGGAGTACCAGCGACAGCAGCTACTACAGGAACGACAGCAGTTCCATATGGAGCAGATCCGAGCTGCAGAATATCGGGCACGACAGATTGCCATCCAGCAGATGGCATCGGAACAGAAGCAGCAGAGCATACATGGAAGTGGCGATGGTGAGGAACAAATTCTAGCTTATGGGTGACAAAATGGTCATTTGTCATAGTGTTGCAGAATTGTCAAAAATAATAAAGTTGTTCATTGCTAACATTTGATGTAAATGCAGAGATCATAAAGAAAAAGTTTTTTTCCACATGTCTGAGTTGACACATTTAATATTAGTATTGTAATCTATTGGTTCTCATGTGTTCTTAATGACTACTATCAAAGTTTAAAGCTCTTGACAATTAGAGATTGATCTGTGATATCTGCTTGATACAAAATAACCAATATCACCCTGTGGGAACCCAATTTTGCTTGGCAAATTTGACTTTGTGGTCCAAATTTGGATCCTTAAAATTCTGATAAATTAAAATGACAGAAATAATGCATGGATTGTGGTGGTTGAAAGAATTATTACAAAACATGCAAGACATAAACTACAAAGACATGGAGATGTTCATTGAGATCAGGTTGACCGGAAAACATTTACTCAAGCTCATTCGTGCAAGGTAGCATATCTGCACAGATGGCTTGGAGAGTTCTGATTGAAAGTCTGCTGATTGTTTATTTAACAGTTGGTTGATATGTTCAAAATGTGTCTAATGTCCATCACCTTGCTGTCTCTACATCACCTATACAAATTCAAATGGACAAAAGTCCATGATTTTTTAATCAGTTTTATCTTCAGTGTATATGTAATACTCGTAATAAAATACAACTGTGATAATTGTCAAATTAAACAAATTTGGTTTTGTGGGATGTGATATGCCAATCAGCGTGGTTATCTCCATTCTGGTGAGAAAGTCAGAAAGTCAGTTATTCCCCCATGCAACATAATATTTAAAAGATAAAACAATTTGCATGTTCTTTTATTCATTACATGTTCAATACACATTCAATATTAAGAAACACTTTCACCAAAACTTGTTAAAATTGGAATATGATTGTACCATTAGTAAAAAAATTTAGATTATCTTGCAAATTACATGACATAAATTGAAAGAGACTGTGGAATCATCTTCTCATTTTCTTTTCATTTATTTATTTATTCCTAGGCTCGCATGGGCTGGGACCCAGTAGCCAGGCTGGGACCCTGACAGCAGCTGCAGTGGGACAAGGTTATCCCATGTCGGGGTCTCCCATGCCCCCACAAGGTCCGCAGGTTCAGCAGGGGCCAGTAGCTTCACATGTGACGTCTCAGTCCCTCACAGCTTCTTCAACTCCGACCCCTAGCCCTACTATCTCCAGCCAAGGCATGTCATCCCAAGGGCAAGCTATGAGTCAAATAAAGCCAGACTCTCCTGTCCCTACTCCAGGTATTTGCAGAATTCTATCAGCTATGCATGAGTAGCATGCCTTTATATGAGTTGAATGTCGAAATTTGATAAAATCTTTGAAGAACTATTAGTTTGAAAGGTATTTAACATTAACAGGAGATATTTCTTGTGGCATAAAACTACATATAATAACATTGTTTTTTTCAAGTTCCACATATTTCTAAAATGTAATGTTGTGATAAATCTTTTATCTTTGAAATTTTGAGAACTTCTAAGCTTTACTGTCCAAAATTTTACTGGCTGCACTGCGTCATCTATCTTTCACTAGCACAGCCCTTTGAAAATGTTCTATTTCCTGAATAGTATAAAGCATGCAAAACATTACAGCTGTCTCACCACTTATGCAATAGTTACATTCCCAAGAGTGGTTACATAATGACTCATGTAACTTTGTTTTGCCTTTAATTCATTCAAGTTTGTACATGTATATGTATAGCAGCTTATTGCTACATTGTATTAAGGCTTTTCCAGGAGGAGACAACTCTAGGTTTTGATCTACTGGCCAGGAAAGGCTAGTGCAGGAAAACTGGTTGCTAAATTCTCATTTTTGGAGTTGTCTTTAGGTTTAAAAAAACCACAGCAAAATATGGAGCTATTTGCCTGAAATTTCACTTACATGACAAAGATTTTGAGGCATTTGGTCTAGTTAGATTAGAAAATTGCTGTCCCATAAATTTTAGATTAGAAAACTTGAAATGCTAAAATCTGCTGCTGCAAGGAATTGGATCTTACAGAAGTGGTTGATTCATATGAAATTTAAGAAATAAATGTTATAGTTATTTTTTCTTGTGTAAGATCTGTCAGAAATATTTAAAATTATTTCACAAATGTTATATATCTAATTTGGAAAAATAACATGGATATTTTTTACTTGAGAAATTACAAGATTGGAGTTGTCTAGTTATCAAAGCTATTTTTTTCTTCTTTCTTCTCATCATACCTATATTCATAGGTCTTGTACACAAAGACCTTAATTATTTTCTAACCTGTGAATAGTACATAATTGTATATATAACCTTGATCATTGTCATGTCTGTGAAGGTAATTATACCTATCCTAGTATGTCTGACATAAATACTCTAATTATTGTCTAATATTTGAATGGTGAGACATAATTGTACCTAGATCCCAATGCCTTGTAAACAAAAACCTTGATTATTGTCATGACTGTGACTGGTAAGACATAATCTTACATAGTTTCAAATGTCTTGTACACAAAGGCCTCAATTATTATCGCGCTTGTGAATAGTGTGAAGTAGGGATAACATTTATGACAGCAATGTCATCATTCATCAGCAGTGTTAAGGTACTGTGATCAAACTTTTGATTGTCATTAAGCTTGGCATCAGTTTCTGTATTCATCCGAAACGCTGGTAGAATATTAGTACATGTCTTATGTTTGTACACAGATATGCCTAGCTTCCTGTAATGCCTTTGTAAGCAGAAAGCAACAGCACCATTCACACGCATACCCAGGTTCCCATCTCACCTGAATAAGCAGAAAGCTACAGCACCATTCACACATATCCAGATTCCCATCACCCCTGAAAAACCAGAAAGCTGCAGCACCATTCACACATATGCAGGTTCCTATCTCACCTGAATAAGCAGAAAACTACAGCACCATTCACACCTATATGCAGGTTCCTATCTCACCTGAATAAGCAGAAAGCTACAGCACCATTCACACATAACCAGGTTCCCATCTCACTTGAATAAGCAGAAAGCTACAGCACCATTCACAGACAAATGTCCAGGTTCCCATCTCACCTGAATACATCTGCCCTGGTTTCTGACTCGCATGTGTAAGCAGAAAGCTTCATCACCATAACACAATTGACAGGCAAGACAATGTCATAAATACAAGTGTAGCATTATGTAATTGATATATCTACAACAAGGACTTGTGCTTTTTTCCAGATACTGAGGAGGATAGTTCATCAAGGTCAGAAGCCATGGATACACAACCTATACCAGAACCATCACCTAAAGCCTGATTGGAATGGAGTTTTTCTATTCAAAAGAGCAGGCTTGCTCATCTTGGTGTAATTGAAGAACAGTAGACTTGCATTCATTTGCATATTGAAAAATATTTACCAGAGGTTGGATTCCCTGTGCTGAATTTTCTTTAAAACCTGTTTCATGCAAAGGAATCGGGTGCTGACATATATTCAACAATTGTGCGTCTGAAAATTTTGTTATGAAGAATAGGACATTATTTGAAATCATAGAAACTCTTACATTTCTGATTTTCCAGCTTATATGTAGCATATTAGTTTAGTTCTATATGTTGTAAAATTTACAGATCTGGCATTCAGGTTCTGACCACAAATTACCAGCTGTACTTACCTGCCATTAGCTGTCAGTCAATCAGTGTTTGTACAAAATTAAACTGGATGGACTGCCAGTGCGTCTCAGGGTGGGCTATGTAAGAATCATTGCATAATTGCTCCTGTGCTTGTCTGACTTTGAGGTAATGTCTTTTTCAGATTGTTAGATACCTCAATAGTTTTCACTGTGTAACATGAATTGAAATTTTTATAATTTCACTCTTATCAGCCTGTGTTCATCATAGTTGCTGTGAAACATAATTTTCACAAGAAAAGCCTTTGTTAGAAAACAAGCTGCTAATTATATGGGAAAGATAATTTGGCCATTAACACATTAACCCTGGAGGTTTGTGTTGTTTTCACATGAAATGCAAGTAGGAAACACATTTTAGGTGCTATTTCTGAACACATTCTAATGCATCAACTTCCAAGCAATTTTCCATTAACCTAATGCCTAGTGGTATTAGAAACATTGTTTTCCATTGGTTAGTTTGCTTGCGAAAGAGCAGAAAAGAAAAAGTTGGGAGTTATTCTTTTATATTTTGCTTAATAGACCTATTATTTTCATATGGAAACCACTCTTTATTCCAAATGCCAAACTTATCCTACTTTTTGCACAGGTTCACCTGTCTGTGTGCAGTTCAGTCCTGTCTGCCAGAAAATCTCAAATCTGAACACAATCAGATTCTGACCATGGGCAAATTTTGAGTGGAAAAAAAAAGGATCCCAAAAATTAGGTTTTTACCTCTGTATTTTGTAGTGCAACTAAAACGTCCAGTTTATTTGGTATCACTGTAGGGTTAAATCTCTTTCTATAATACCACCCACTTTAGTGCATCATACATGACCTTGACGCTACAGAGCTTGTAAGTTGTCTACTACCTCGTGCCATGTAAATGTGGCACCAGGGGTTAATGTGTTTAAACTTCATCAGCTGCATCTCTACATGAGATGCTACATTTATATGGTTTTTTGCTCCTCGTGGGTCGGTGATTCTTTATGGGTTCTTCCTGCACCATTAATACTAGCCACCATGTATAGCCTATTGTGTGCTGAAAAATGGCGTTAAACCATACAAAAACAATATTTATATTTATGTTGGATCTTCTGAAGGTTTTATGATGCATATGCATTTATGCAGTAGAAATCATTTTGGTTAAGGAAGGATACAGCATTTTACAAACTTGCATATGGACTCTCAATACTGTGGTTACTTTGTATAAAGGGCTGTATCGAGTCTTTTAAAATACAAAATGCTGCCTAGTGTGTAGTTATGATTTAAAGACCAAGTAAGCAGTTGTCTTAGTAGCATAGATATGAGATTTAATTACTTTTCCACTTTTGATACCATTGTTAAGTTTTATATTCAGGTTTTGTTTTGAGGTTTAGGAAGATTAGACACAGACAGGGATACTCACTTACTCAAAGTGGTATCAGAGGTTTCGGAACACTTTTGTTCATCTTAAGTTCAATGTAAAAGCTTGTGTTCATCTCATCTTTTGAGTATTTCAGTCCATTTCATACTTAAATGTATTAATAAAATGTCATCATAACCTTTCATGAAACCCTTTTACAAATTAAGTTTAAAGATCTGATTATTTCATTTTCATACAATTTTGTTCATTTTAATATGTCACTGTTTCTCACAGATACCTCATATAATAAAATCAGGCAAATATCCATCCATATCCATTTCTTAAATTAAAAGGATTCATTTTGTTGAAACAATGTCTACTTTGAAGAGTGTTCACTATTTGAATATTAGGGTGTTGCAAACATATACTTTCTAGACAATCTGCAGACAACATCTGCCATCTATGTAATGATTATTCATAATAAGCTGTTTAGTCCCAGATTTACCAACATATTATGTGACAGCAGATCTGGGTCTGTGCAGTGCATAGTTGGACTTTTAAGTGAGTACATAATAGTATGTAATCATCTACCTAACTGCTTCATTTTTTATCTTCTTGCAAATTGGCGTTGTAATTAAATAAAACAAATCTATCCCACTTCTTGGACCTAAAAGTCTTGATTATTGATTCAGTGTTCTTTGATTCATCTTTACGCCTTATTTTTTAAATCTAATACAAACATTTAACTGTGCATCATGTCAGACTTGACAGCCTTTTTTATATAAGCATGTTTTAGTGATGCGTAGAAGTATTTTTCATTTTCACATTTCCACATGATCATTAGGCCTGAAGTTCAAGATTTCAATATTGTATGGGCTCAAGAACAAATTCCATGGAATTTTACATCTTCCACAATCATCTTGTCCTTTCAGTCTAGGTGACATGTACCATATTTTAGTCAAGCTGAGGACACTACCGAGGTTTCATGTTCTGTAGCTTAGCTCTAGGCATTCCGATTCAGGAGTTTTAGCCCTGTGAAGCAGATGCTAGCAGTTGTACTATCACTGACATCATTAAAAAAAAAGTCCTTGTCATTGGCTTGAAATAACCTTCATACGAGGGGGCTAATGAGGAAAATGTTATACATAGATGTACATCAACTGTACATGCCTAGTTAAGCATTTGGCTGATGATGACAGGATTTTAGCATGCCATATACCTACTATCCTAAGTAGCATTGGGAAACATTGTGAGGGGATGCATCCTGATGAGTGTTACACCATCACTGCAAAAGTGGGTTACTATGGACTGTATTTTATGCTTCAGTAAATTAGGGTTACTTTTGTGTTTAAAACTCATTTTTCAGGCTTTGGTCATGATATGATAAGGGCTCCAAGTGCTGACCATTATGTATCATTGCCATCTCAAGATTCAAGTCTCGGGGTTCAGTCAATGCGGGTATGTGAGAAAACTTGCCAGTAGCTTCTCGGTGGTCAGTGTTTTTTTCCGGGGTCCTTCCTCCACCATTTATACTGGCGGCCATGTATAGACTATCCTGTGCTGAAAAATGGTGTTAAACCCGACAACAACAATAACAACATGATAGGATCATGAAGTGATGATATACAACTCTTTTAATACCACACCATTACAATAAAAGAATCTTACCTCAACCAATATTTTGTTTTGTACTAGCTTGGTTAAGCATTTGCATTTAACACCTGTTTGTATGAGTTTTTGTTCTGCTGTTAAATTTAGTCCTACCTATAATCAAGAAATATGGCAAGGTTTATTTTAGGACACCTTTTCGCAAAATGAGGTCTCAGTGTCCCATCTTTTGTGTTTTACTGACTTGAATTTTAAGCAAATTTTTTGGGTGTTGTAAGTCATGCAACTTGCTACACCATTATAACCTGAGAAGGTTACTTTGACCTGCATTTTTGCCATAATAAAGTATTTTTGTTAACTTGTGAGTGCATATATTTACTCATGCCATATATCTGCTACAATACTCAGGTTTTTCTTACCAGTCCACTTGAAATTATAACTAAATATTTATTAAGTTGAAATTATAAGTTTTTTTTCAGTGGTAAACATTTAATATTAATAACTATTCATTTTATATTGTTATGGTTTACTAATACCGGTAAGTGGTTAACTCTGCGAGTTAATAGATTTAAGGTTTTTCATTAGGACACTGAAAATTGTATTCTTCCAAGTTTTAGAATTAGAAATGCCTATGATACAACCAGAACCAGAAGTATCCAGCATTTTACACTAAGTGACATACAGTGTAATTGCACATTCTGGTTAACTTTGCCCATACAGTGTGCAATCATTACACTCAGCAAGAATGAACCTTTAATTAAAAGTTGAGTCTCAGTGATCTTTTCAGCAGTGTCAGGAGTAAATAAAAATCATGCAGTAACCAGTTCAATGTGGCAGCTTGTGTAGTCACATGATGAAGGAACTGGAAGCGCAGGGGTTATGCTGAAATGGGATTAAGTTGAATTATGTTTATTGAACAAATGGGAAAAAAATCTAATAATGAAGAAAGTGTTAAAAGATTTTTTGTGTTATTTCCTTTGAGATACTTGTCTTGCTTTGAACCTATTTTGGCCTTCATGGCATCCATCACATTCCAGCCAGCTGAAATGTATGTAGGTCAAAGAAACTTGAAAATACCGAATTACTTGTGTGTAAATTAAAATTTCTTAGAAAAATTACTCAAGTCCAACAAATGCAGCATGAAAAGCAACATTATGGGCTGCCAAGTGTGTGAGATATTTTTTGAAAATTTGACATCTTATGATGTAATTCGACCTAAGAACATGCTACTCGGTGAATACATTAGGCAGAAAGACTGCAACCCCAAAAGCACAATATCAGAGGTCTCTTATATTGCACGAAATCCTACTCACATATGCAAATTAGGCGAGTAGTCATCACTGGTATCATCAATGTTACTAAAACACATTTTGAATCTAACTATATATGAAAGTGGTTTAAAAAAGTATTACATTTCATTCCTTTATAGCATCACTTTCAAGTTACAAATTTCTTAATAATACAGGCATAGGGTAGATGGGTACAGCTACTGTGTACAGATTGATATTTGCATAGCAAGGGAATGACATTATCGCAGAAGCAACATAGTACAATAGGTTTTGCAATGGCTACTGAATACTTGGAAGAAGCAGGATCGGTAATACATGATTACATTCTGGTTCTTATTTTGTACATGCTGTATATAGTTATCAATGAGAACATGTTGTTATCAATAATAATCATAGGTAACTCAAAAGGATATGAACATTCTCATTTACCTGTATTTCTAAGTCATTAGTTTTGTATGGTTTTCATTTTCTTGTGTCATTATGATAATTACTATTCATTTGCATTGTTCCTAATTTCATTTTAAATACCAAGTATTTAATGTGAACGAGTTTTAATTTCAAATCATATCTTTGTCTCTTTATAAACATTTTTTTTTTTTTACAACAACCATAAGGAAGTGTATATTTTGTTGGGTATATCTGTTCTCTATGTGTATCTGTAAAATTAAATTGGAGCTCTTCATCATAATGTAAAAATCTGGCACTTGGGATGCAAAAGAAACCCATTGATTTCAAAGTCCAAAAGGAAGAAAACACTCCACACAAAAACGTTAGTTTTAGACCATGCACACTGATAAAAATGAATGAAGGACATGTAATTCAGGTAAAAGATTCATTAAATTTGGGGTCAAAGGTCAAGGTCATTGTGACTCTTTTGAAAATTGTCTTGCACAAAAACGTTTGTTGACCAAACTTTGTGGATGGCATGCATTCAGGAAGATAGAAAAACCTATAAGACTTGGGTCTGTTGTTAGTTAAACTTTCACATTCATCTTTGAGACCAATTATATTTTCAGGTAGGAAGGGAGTCTTTCTAACCAGGACATATTTTTTATTTACGTTGCAATTATGTTTTTTCATCAGTATAATGGAAATTATTGACTCCTTTTTTAAAAATAAATCAGAGCAATAGTGGGGTTTATTTTCTCTCCAAGCTGCTTGAAAAATAGAAATGTATCTATTTATCTCGTGATTACCTTTACCATCTATATCATTTTTGAACACAATCATCCATATTTATTTAGGGTTTGTGTCTTCAAAACACTACCCCAAATCTTTTAATTCTGGAATAGCCTTAGCTTTGCACTAAAGAGCATGGGTTATAAGAAAATAAATCCAGGATACTTTTAGTCCACTGAAGAAAAACAAATAATTCCAGGAAGAAAATGTTAATTTTCATTGGAAATATTCCTTGCATTTGAAAGGAACTGCCTTTCATAAACAAAATATAAAAAAATAAATAATAAATTGGACAAGGAAACTTGCCGTTTTGGGCATTTTAAAACATTTTTGTACAGCATAGCCATTAAACATCAACATTCATCATCTAATCTAATAAATACATTAAAATAATTCAGTATCTTTCAGTGTTTTTATTACCCAAAAAATCCTAAAAGCAGCCCAGTTTATAATGATAATTATTTGTTCAGTTTTCACAAATCCAGAAAGCCACATGAACCTACCACCAGCAGTCACTGAGCATTATTTATTCAGTAGAAAATGTTATGGTAATGTATGGCATCCCTAGCTTGACAGACAACAAAGAAGCCTGGCCAAGTGATGATCTGTCACCTTTGGTACTTCAAATACACCGAAACCGAAAATCACCTTGTAATAGAGTTGTGAAAGTTTCAATAAAGAAAACAATTTGGAGTTTAAAGAAAATGATGTCCTAGTTAGTTGGCAAGGATATCTCTGGTTCGTCTACAGTTTTGAAACTGGTGACTTAAACACTACTATACACATCTTTTGTTCATCATATGCAAAACTGCATTGTGTCAACTGAAGAAAGGAGCATCATGCCAGTTCCAAGGATTGTGATACATGGAAACAGGAGAAGGAGATTCAGAGGGTATAGTACATGTCAAACATTCCCTATCCAGAGGCCAGAAAACTTGTACAGGCAAAATTATACCATCCTGGCCCGTGCTTCACCTGTCATGAAAAACAACCTAAAAACAACAAAGGACACGCAAACGCAGACAGATGCACCAATTCAACATCAAGTACTAACATACCCCATTACCAACCACAGAAAAACACAGCATCTGCACAAACTGTCAATAACACCTCACCACCGAAATCAATGAATAATATTAAATCGCAAGGAAATAAGCAGCAAATGGGGTCAGATCATCCCATCAAACTCTATCACAGGTTTGGAGACAAAGAGTATGGATACAGAAGCTGATCAATGTACCCAATGTGGCTCAAAACCTACCAACAAAACATACACCCCCAAACTTCCTCCATAAAAATAACCACACAGATGGCCTCCACGAAAGGTCTAATCTAGCTTCACAATCTCCAGCTTAAACTTGTAATGAAGAACACGATCATACAATGGAACTGTTGAGGTCTTAAAGCCAACTACATGTACAATGATATTCACCTGCTTTTAAATGAACATAATTCTGCAGTACTATGTCTATAGGAAACATTCTTGAAAGAGACACATATTACATTACATTTAAAGACTAGTCCCTGCTTAACACCTACTTTCAAAAGGCTGACAGGGCCTCGGGAGGAGTTTCTGTTGTTGTGAACAAAAGAGCCCCTCACAGCATCATTTCTTTAAACAAATTTGCAAGCCATTGCTGTAAGTGTCATTCTACATCAAGTGATTACCTTTTGCTCTATTTACATACCATCAAACACCAACCTAGTACCAAACGAATTAGACAATCTTGTTCAACAACTTCCCACACCCTTTGTTTTACTCGGGGATTTTAATGTCCATAACATTATATGGGGATCAAATCACATAAAAAACAGAGGCCACAAAGTAGAATACTTCATTTCTATACATGATTTGTGTCTACATTACACTAAATCACCGCCATATTTACACCCAGGACAAAAATATCCCTTCCTGGCCCATCCTTCTCCACTGTCGTGAAACACAATCCGAAAATAATGAAGGACACTCAAACACACGAATATACTTGATACAACAAAAAGTGACAATATCCCCGATTACCAACCACAGAAAAACACAACATCAGCACAAACAACATTCATAAACACCCCACTACCGAAATCGCCTATAAATAAACACAAATCACAAACAATTATGCAGCAAAAGGGGTCAGATGATCCCATCAAACTTTACAACACGTTTGGAGACAGAGAGAACATGGATGCAGAAGAAACTGCTCCATGTACTCAAGGTTGCTCCAAAGCTACTAAAAACAAATACACTCCCGTACTTCCTCCAGGCAGATAACAAACACAAATTTCCTCTGGGAATAGTCTAACCTAGCTCCAGAATCTCCAGCTTAACTTTATAATGAACACCACCATACAATGGAACTGTCGTGGACTTAAATCTAACTACAATGATATTCTTCTGTTTTTAAATGAACACGATCCTGCAGTACTATGTTTACAGGAAACATTCCTGAAAGAGACAGATAACATTACATTTAAAAACTTTTTCCTATTTAACACATACTTTCAAAATACTGACAGGGCCTCAGGAGGAGTCTCTTGTGAACAATAAAGCACCTCAGATTCATCCCTTTAAATACAAATTTACAAGCCATTGCTGTAAGCATCACTCTTCATCGTGTCATTACCTTTTGCTCTATTTACATACCACCAAATACCAACCTAGTACCGAACAAATTAAATAATCTTGTTCAACGGCTTCCTGCGCCCTTCGTTTTACTCGGGTATTTTAATGCCCACAACATTCTATGGGGATCAAATCACATACACAACAGAGACCACAAAGTAGAAGATTTCATTTCTAGACACGATCTGTGGCTATATAACACTAAATCACTGATATATTTACACCCAGGAACTATTACATACATGTGTATAGAACTGACAATTTGCTCTCATTCACTGTTTTTGGACTATAAATGGAAGGTCGTTGATGACCTTCACAGCAGTGATCACTTTCCAATCTCCCGTGAAAATATGAACTCTACAATTGATGACGCAATTCCACAATGGAATTTAAAGAAGGCCAATTGTTTGAAACACTGTGTACAACTAGACTTAACCCTTTCATCACTAAGTAACTTTCAGGCTTAGAGCCCTAAACACTAAGTAACTTTGGACTTGTAAAGCAGAATGACCCGTGGACTTGGAAAGAACATAACTTTGCCAATTTTAAAGATATCTGGCTGTATTTGGTATCAAAATAAAGTTTAGAAGTCATCTTGTATGAATAATTCAACAAAATGTGCATATATATATATATATATATATATATATATATATATATATATATATATATATATAATAACTTTTACAGGATACAGTCTTCAACGTTATTAATACTATTTAGCATTTTGAATCCATTTTATTCAAGATTGCAGAAAAATCTATTCCAAAGACCTCAACGAATTGTAAAAAAAAAACCAAATCCTTGGGTAACTAAGAAATGTGTAGAACCCATTAGACAATGCCGAGAAGCACTGAAAAAAATTAACAATTGTCCAATGCCCAAAAATTTAAGTAATTACTATATTCTCCAGGCTAAAGCTTTGATGCACAATCATAGAAAATAAACGAGCATCATGGAAGAAATATATATCTTCGTTATACTCTCATTCCTCAATTAAGACAGTTTGGGACACTATCCACAAAGTAAATGGAAAGAGAAAAAACAATTCTCTTGGACATCTGAAAATAAACAAAAACAATTTTAGTTCGAAACATGACATAACAAATATTCTTGCAGACTGTTTCTCTAAAAGTTCCTCATCTAATTATTCAGAAGCCTTCCGAAGAATAAAAAAGTAAAAATGGAAAGTCACGTTTAAAGTTCACATTCAACAACTCTGAAAGTTATAACCAAAATGTTTTCATATAGGGAGGCTTAGACAAGGCCCATGATATATCTGCTGTGCCTGACAAAGTATATTACCAGTTCTTTAAACACCTCCCAGAATAATCACTAACGTCACTTCTAAAAATCTTTAATGATTATGAATTGCTGGTAATGTACCTATGATTTGGAAAGAAGCAACAGGTAAAGATAGAGATCCTAACAGCTATCACCCCATTGCATTGACAAGCTGTGTGTGCAAAACAATGGAACGAATGACTAATTCTCGGCTTGTATAGTACATGGAAAGTAACAATTTAATATCTCCTTTCCAAAGTGGCTTCCATTATGGTCATAGTAACAACGATCATCTGGTTAGACAGAAACATTTATTCGCGATGCATTTATCAAGAAGGAACATTTAGTAGCGGTTTTCTTTGATTTAGAAAAGGCCTATGACACAACATGGAAGTATGGGATACCAAATGACCTGCACGATCTGGGCCTTAAAAGCCATCTGCCCTCTTTCAAATCAAGCCTTCTCTCAAAGAATTCAAAGTACGAGTGTGCTCTACCCTCTCAGATATGCAAAAGCAAGAGATGGGTGTGAACCAGGACAGTATTTTATTTGTTTGTTTGTTTGATTAGGATTTTAACATAGCTTTAACAATTTTTCAGTGATATTCAGCATTATCTTCTCTGACTCACTATCAGTGCTTCAGTCACGACACAATAGAAAACTGGAGAACCCATTATTACTCATTCTCCTCATTAACAATACTTAGCCGAGTACCTCCCACAATATAGTATACTGTTGGTTACCTAGCCATGTTTATTTGAAAGGTAATGAAAAAAGCAGAATGCGCTGCTAAAATGACCCTGTCTAAAGAACCATCTGATTTTAAAATATCGTATACTGATTTTAAAGTTATTATCAAAGAGTCTTTATGCCAGAAGTGGCAGGAATTGTGGAATGATGCAGTGAATAACAAACTGCACGCAAGCAAATCAACCATAGGAGAATGTCTTCCTTCCTACAGAACCATCCGCTGGGAGGAGGTAGTCAATGCAAGAATATGAATTGGTCATAGGTATATAACCCACTCCCATATACTAAAATAACCCACTCCCATATACTAAAAGGTGAAGATCCACCTGAATGCGTTACTTGCAATGAACCATTCACTATTAGGCACTTCTCGAGTGTTTCGACCTGCAACCTATGCATGATAAGTATTGTACTGTGCATGACATTAAGTAACTCTTTGATACATTAAATATTTATTATATTTTACATTTCCTAAAGGAAGAAAACCTTTATTTTAAACTATAACTCTTATTCTATCACCTAGAGCATTTTTATGTAATGTAAATACTGCCCCTTATTTTCAACATCTTTCATCTGTCCTCATTAAGATACACCATTTATATGTTAATCAGGAAGCTTCATATTTTACTTACCTCTTACCATCTTACCTCTGGTCGATATTTTATCATTTTTAAATGTGTATACGTATAACCTATTGTATGGCACTCAATTTCTTAAGTGCTGGTGCGCAGGTAAAAATAATCAATCAATCAATTGCAAAATAGTAGTCCACCCTCAAGATTTGGGCATGGGCACCTAGACAATGCCATGGTTGAATACAAAAGCATAAGACGGTAGACTAGCTATATGGTAGTCCGCTGACAGGCAGTGCTGCTTCAATCCAAGTTTTGTTATAGGAATATCATTCCACTGACAACTTTCACTAATGCAAAAAAAAAAAAAAAAAAAAAAGAATGAAGAATTTAGAGTTTACATGAATTGATTCATATTCACTAGGCTATTAATACACATTTCCTTTGCTCTTTTTTGTGGGGTTATTGACTTTGTTATATAATTTTTTTTTACACATTATATACATTCCACAATGACATCTGATTACCAGTAATAGCGATTTTTTTATATATGTGGTTACGCTTCCTGCATGTTCTATTAATTGCAATATTATACCAACATTTGTTCCTCATCGTAATGTTTACCATGTGAAATGATATCAAGTCTTTAGCACATTGAATATACAATGATGTACATGTTGCTACGGCTTTATTCAAATCACAAGCTCCTAACTTAGTTGTCCAGTCAATACCTCATGTATGGTTATTACATTTTTAAAAGCCTCTATTATTAATCCATATTTCTCTCTTATTGCTAGCAATATATTAATGATGCAATAATCTCTTATTGCTAATAATATATTAATAATGATTAATGATTAATTAAAAAGATGCCTCATGATCACTTACACTGGCATGAACATGATAGTTCTTATGAAGAACATTTATGGTTGGTGATAATAGTAGAATCTAATAGTTACAGATGTATATGTTACTGTGGTTGGCTCAGTAATTATATTCTATATATTATTCATTATTTATTTTCTCCATTTGACTCAGCATTGAGTAAGTCCTTGTTTATCACCTGTAATTATATTATGCAGAAGTACAACATAGGTCAAAAGTTGACCAATACCATCAAGCAGCTGTACGCCAAGCCTAGGAGTGTAGTAATTGCTCAAGGTTCTGTGGGGGACTGGTTCCAGACAACAGTTGAAGTATATCAAGGATGTCTCCTGTCACCCACGCTTTTCAATATCTACATAGACACATCATGAGTGAAGCCCTAGAAAACCACTGTGGGACAGTAAGCATTGGCGATCATAATGATGACATGGCACAGGTTTTTTTTCTAAATGGTTTAGAAATGTTTTAAAGTGCCATTACTGTGAACTTTTAGAAAGTATTTTTTTGTATAAAAATATCAATAATTTATACTACAATAATGTAAACTGCTTACTCAGTTAAAATGTGTTACAATGTGGTTTCTCTTTTAGAGTCATATGGCTAAAATAACTAAAGTACTGCTTAAAATCCATGTTAAATGCAAATGTGAATTCTGGAAAAACAGAGGGCATAATTTATATACATGTATATTGCATTTCTTGCTTCACGTTCACTAGTCACATTTGAGCTCACACTTCTTTCTGTTATATTCAAAAGGAAGAGACACTTCTCCCTAAAATGAAAGTTTAGCATGACCCCTGATGTATAGTCGATGTTGTAGCCATTCTACTGTTACTGTCACAAGAATGTTGTATCACCACCATAATAATTCAAGCATCATACTGGCATATCCTTTAAATCAAAATTGCCTAATAATAATGATAAATAATGCTTTATTTATAGAGAATGACTCATTAATCCAGTACTATTTAACATTGAGGCCTTCTTAAGGAAAGTATAACAATGCAATAATTACTGATTATTTTAACATGTTTAGTGTTTAAATACTAAATTCCATTATCTTATGAAACACGTACATGTTCATGATATCTCTTCTTAAATACTCTAATATTTTCAGCAGATTTTATATGTAGTGGAAGCTTGTTCCACAGAACTGTACCAGAGTACTTTAAGCTCTTTTTAATCTTGTTGTTGGTGCTAGAAGGTTTTCATATGATATTGATCTCTACTGTATAATAAGTCCTGAAGATACTCTGGTGCAGTTCCTTGTAGACATATAAAAGAACTGCCTTGTGAAAATCTATCCTGTCATATATTGTGAACCATTTTAGTTCTGTAAATGCTTTTGAGGGATGATCAATTCGCCAGAGTTATGTTGATAAATGTAGATTCTTTAAATTTGAAGAGATCAAATATTTTGGAAGGTTATGATTCCCATGGTGGTAATTTGGGAAAATTGAATTTTGTAACCGTTCTTGATGCTTCTTTGCAAGGATAATTAATATGCCTAAAGTCTGCACCCCTTTTTAATGCTTTGCAATTACTGGCCATTACAGGGAATACCCATACAGGCTTCAGTTCAATCTGGCTTGATTGGTTTTTATACCACTGCCTTGATCCAGCACATGTCAAACGTTTAGGTCCTTTCCCAATAGAACTTTTTCAAGTCCAGTCAAACTGTAATGGGGCACTTCGAGTAGGTAAGAAGATTATCAGTGGAGTCTAAGGGTCAGATGACAAGGACACTGATTAAATTTTTACTTTAAAAAATGGTTTTGGCATAAAATCTTTAGTACTAGCACATTCTAACAGTTTTGTAAATAGCATGGAGCTGGACCAAGGCAAAACCTATATATATATATATATTTTTTTTTCTGGGGTGGGGGTGTCATAATGATAGCCAGGTAAATGGAATAAGAATGGCTTAAACGCATTGTAAATTATTGATCACAAAGATGACACCTCAAGTTGTATAAGCATTATCTGTTGTTTCTGAGCTTAATCTGTTCATTTGTCCGTTGGTGTATACATAGCTAGCTTAAGCCAGCTGAGCACATTTTGAAAACAAGTGTACATGTAGTTTTCCACAGCTCACCGGCAAAGTTCCCTCTAAGCTACACGCACAGCTGCTCAGGCATCCCCGTGCAGCTGAATAGTCTATTTTTGCTCAATCCGTTAAATTTTGCTATACTCTGTAATGCTTGCGCAGTGTAGCAAGCACATCTACCATTCGCTTAGAGGAAACGTTGCTCACAGGCATTGTCTTTTGGTTACTTCTGCTCCAAAACAATATTTTTTATACTATCTTAAGCCGTTTCACTTTTTTGGAATGAGTGCTTTAAGACTACTTTGCAAGACTTGCTGCTCCACAATTCAATATCGACATAATGTACTGGTCAGAGGCTTTTAGAGAAAAAAACATTTACTTCTTAATTTCCCATTTCAATTCTTACTGATTATAGTTATCTTATCACTAATACATGACTGTCTGGTTTTGCAGTACACTATCCAACAGGTTAAACTGTAATGAAAACAAATAAAATTAGTACTCTCTTTCTTAAATTGTCTGCAATATAATTTGGATTATTAGTCTTAATTTTTTTTTTAAAAATACCAGTGAAATGAGCGTTTGGTCCATCCAGCATGTATATGTTGTTTTTTTTTGGATGGTTTAATGCCATTTTTAAGAACAATATAGGCTATACATGGCGGCCAGTAGCAATGGTCGAGGAAGAACCCGGAAAACCAGACCCACGAGAAGCTACTGGCAAGCTTTCTCGCATAACTACATTAGCCGAATATTAGACTCGAACCCACACAGAGGTGAGATGGCAGTGATCCGCAACGGACAGTGCTTTAGAATACTCGGGGCCCTTTTCATGCATGCATATCACTCATATTTAATACTATTTTGGAGTTAAAAATCTCTCACTTAAATCTCCATTAACACTTTCCCTGCTCCAATAATCTGATAAAACTTTAAAAAAATTGCCTTCAATGATATCATCTGCATAGCATTTGCTCAACACAATTGTCATCTAAAGATGAATCATGCTGGGAAGCTTCCTTGATGCAAAGTTCAAGCTACAACATAATGCTTCTTCTTAATGCAGATCCAATTTAGTGTAACAACCATTTACGCGAGGATTAAAGATGTTTAAGCAGTACTGTACCAAGTACATGTTCACATGTGCCTTAAACTCACCAATAGAGTGGCTTAGTCAAACTTGCAAGATTCACACACTCTGGAATCCCTAATAAACAATGCCCTCTTCAGAAAAAGTCCTAAACGTACCTGCAAAATACAATCTCAACAGACACCACTAATTTGTAAACAAAAGCACCATGGTTCACACCATTTAATGAACATAATGGTAAATTCTCAACAAGAAAAATTTCTCGAATGCAAGGACTAAATGTTTCAACTAGGCCAATTACATTCCTCCATAATTAAAGCCATTAAATTATTTTGAGGTGTGCTAGTTTTCATTTTTCATTTTCAGAGTTCCTTGTTTATTATCCGACAAACAAAAAGATGTTAGTAACCGTCATGAAGATAAAACCCGATATTACCAACAAAAATATTAGAATTTTCTTTTAAAAAAGAATTTTCTCTTTTTTTCTTTTTATAAAAAGGCATTTTTCCCCCGTTTTATAGAGGTTTAGTGGAATGTAAACCCATTATAAAGTTGTACAGACCATACAAACCACCAGTACCCCAATCCTATTAAAAAATCTCCCGAGACCTAACAAAAAACATGCAAACCCATAGGTCAACTGAACAGGACATTGCATGGGTGCCCATGAGATCTACTAATTTCAAATATTTAGCCACTTATAAAAATAGTAATGTTGAGATTACTCCATAAATATAAACACGGAAATTAATTCTGGGTGGACAAGTGTACATACCAGCAATGTCAGTGATTTCTCTGCTTAACGTGATAAACAGTAAAATCCAAAACCCTGCCATCCAACAAAAAAATATGTACCACATGACAAAAGATCTAAGATACCAAGAAAGCAATAGTGTACATAAACACTATCTTAGAAGACAGCAAAGTACAACGTAAAGGATGCACACATGCAAAAAAATACGATACTGGGGTTGTAGCACAAACTTTCATTATTTTGTGCAAGCAAGCTAAACAATTAGTTCTAATTGTCAAACTGAGGAACTACAAAGAAATCAAACTGGACAATACTAATAAATCACAAAATAGAAATGAAAAAGACCTGATGTGAATATACTTAGAAAGTGTTTCTTAAAAACAACAATGCCAGAAAAGAGGAAAGAAAAGTCATCAAGACAGTTACACTAAAGGAAGCTGATTTTTTTCTTCACCTTTTTGATGTGCAGGATTGGATAGAGGAAGGGTTATACACGAGATGCTATGACTGCACTTGTTCAAAACTGCACTCAAGCTGATCATTCTTTGTGAACACCAGAGCAATTAATTGTAACAAAACCAAAAATAGTATTCAACCAATATGAAGTATATGAATCTTGCTTTAAAATGTTAAGAATCATCAGAATTTGGATTTCAAAATGTATTAAAGATGAAAATGTTAAGTAAAGTTCTGCCTGATCTATGAAAAGGTAAACTAAAGGAAACAAATCTGCTCCGTATACTCAACTTTTATTCAACTTCTTGAACAACCATGGCTACAAAATGTAAATAGATTTACTCATTTTCTTCAACAAATTTTGCTTTTTCTTTATGTGGCCATCATCATCATTTACAACAATTTCTTACAAGTTGTTCTCCAGCTGTCTATATAAATCTACACACAAAACATCAGCTGGCAGTACAATTATTTAAAAAATAAATAGCACTGTGATGTTTGGTCCTATGGTAGTATCTTCACACATAAAATTTGTTACATTGTCAAGTCAGTCCAAACATTAAGGTAATAATGATAATAAATTTTTCCCCAAATTAGAACATGGTCTACATTAAAAAGCATACAACAGGAGGAAGGCCATCATAAGACAGAAGAGCCCCATAGCCTCGGAAAGGGCAAATCCTAAAATGGCATAGGAAAAGAGCTGCTGCTTCAGTGAAGGATTCCTGGCATAACCGATGATCAAGTTACCAAAGACATTCCCGATACCAGCTCCTGCAAAGATAAAATGGGACCTTTCCTTAGAACAAAGACTTCTCATGATAGAATACAAGCAAAGTCCAGAATTCTACACAAGACCATTTACTCTAAGTCTGGAATGCTAAAACAAAATTTTAAATTTTCTTCAGTGATAACAAGATTTGTTTATATCAGCTGCCAGGTTGACACTGACATCATCAAGAACCAACAGTACATCATTTAGAACCAACAAGACATCATAGGAAGTCCTCTGGTGGAAATCACAAAAATATAGTTCTTCACATTTTAAAGGTGAGTCATGGTGGCTTAGTGGGTCACAAGACCAAGTTTCCAGTTTTGAATCATATAGTATGTGTAAAATATACATAGCATTTGCCCATTTCCCACTTTAGTACTGACTACGTACTTCACTACAAAAAATATCCAGGTGTGTGAGACATAGTAAAGTCCTTGGCAAACTTCCCAAGTCTTTTTCAGAATCCTTTAATACCAAACAAGCAGACAACATTTACTGTTAGATTAACAGCTCGTTATCTCATTTGCCTAGTTAACAAAATTTGGTCAGGCCCTACAGCAACAATAAGTACAGCATAGCCAATGAAATTGAGGTTTACAATTAATCACGGTTAGAATTTCCCAGGTAGTACCAAATGTGAAAATTTAAGTCTTACCGGCACCAGCCACTCCGACTGTTGCTGCTCCAGCACCAATGTATTTAGCTGCCTGATCAATGTCACGCTGTACAGCACTTGTCTGGAAAGTTCTGATCTGGAAAACATTTGCACAAATGTACAATGCAACAAAGGACAAAAAATGCACTTGATTAAAAAACTGTAATAAAAAAAATGAATCTAAATTATGATTTAAGGAACCTACAACATTGTCTAGCTTAAATTCAATCACAAATATTTGGGCAAATATCAACTGTTTTGAGTGATATCTAATGCTATTAATTATAAATAAAGTTAAATCTGGACTGGTCACAAACTGAAAATCTCGCCAGTTTTTGGTCTGAAATATATTTAGTGACAGAAGGCAAAAGTTCTATTCTTCTAGAAAAAGGAAACAAAGCAAGTTTTTCCTTCATTGCAACTGAACAACTAAAACCTAATCGGGAACAAAGCATCAAGTATGCACACATTTTTTACAAGATCAGTCTACTTTTCTCCACAGAACAGAATTAAAAACTCAGGAAAGTCTTAGTATATGGGTTTATCTACAATTTCAATTTTTTTAAAAAGAAAAATAATCATATATTGTCAATCCATCTCGATGCAGGATCAACACAAGTAAACTTACTAATGATGACAGGTCCGTGGTAATAGGTGTAAGCTTAAGTCCAGATAGTACATTGAGGGTAGATATACTGGAACTTGGCACAACCTGTGGAGAACTCTGAAAACAAATCAACAGTTGTGTAGTATTGTATTTGAATTGTCAATACAATTTAGTACCAGTTAATATTACCAGCATATGATAATGTGAGGCCAAACAAAAGGTACATTTCCGGTTGCATTGTTTTTAGAATTAAGGTAGGGAAATCTTTTTCTTTTTAGTGGTAAATATTTTATTGTGATTCCATAAAGGAAAAATGTGCTAGGGTTGGCAATGAGAAACGGGGATGGTTGACTGACCGAAAACACATTTTTTGTTTGGTTTGTGCTTCATGCTTTTTTGTTTACAAGGGGAGGGATAAAAAAAATAGATTATTCTCAAGTTCATTCATCATCATTAATGCTCATTTCATATGCACTTGACTTAACTGATAAATATGTATCCTAACTTCTCAATTTCTTTTAAGAGTCTTACTTACTGAATTTATCTAGACTCGGAGTGCTTTATAATTTTGTTGTACAAATGTCTGACTGCTAAAATGTGTTGAGAAAGAAAAACATAAATCACTATTTTTGAACAATATCTTTCTTTTTTTTTTTTTTTAAATACTTCTGACTGGAGAACTGGCACATGTTCAGGTTTTACATATAGAGCATCTACAGTGGAATTTTCTTCAGCATTTTCCGGCTCAAAATCGCTAAATGGTATATCTGGATACATATTCAAAGCTCCAATGTGATACTTTTAAAACTTTCAGAATGATTATTATCATAACAATCAAATAGCATTTGCCAAAATTAAATTGTTATCTGAAGATGTAGCCAAACATTCAAAGAACTTCAGTGACAAAAGTTATGTTTTAAACTATGACATTACATGGCTGATTCCTATACCTCAAATCCACTACAACAGACTGGGTAAAAGTTTAAATGGACAACATTAAATTATGACATGTACTTGATAGTCATTTCAATCTAAACTTATTTTACTAAAATGACAAACCTCTCTGTGTGCTACAACTGTACTCCCGAGTGGTCTAGCAAGTGATCTGCTTCCAGTGGCAACCTGTTTAAAACAGTGAAAAGTAAAGGTACATCTGCAATGTTTTTGTTTTAAATGGAGATGACAATTTTTTTTGTTCTTGTGTTATCCATATTATTTGTATCATTTCTGATGCATGATTGTAGATTGGAAACATTATTTAGTAGACAACATATCAAACACCCACTTTTGTCCATGTATTTTGGCAAAAGGTCATTTCGGTTGAGTAAACACGAGATCCTAGCAATGCAATGCTTGTAGTGCGCTACCTTTGCAATCTAGAGATCCACAAAAAAAAAATCAGAAATATTTTATTTATTTAATAAAGTTGCTTAAAAACTAGCAGGAAATGTCAGGATCTTTATGACTGTTTTGCAAGTATCTTAATGGCACATTGACTTAATGAAGTGAAAGAAAAAAAAAAATACTGGTCTTAAATCAATATGTAGAACATTACATTTTCAATCTCGGTAAATCTTTTGAATTTAAGCTTTGTAGGGAAAATGAAATATTTTCAATTATAAAACTAGTTTAAACACCAAATTTTTGCACAAGCAAATGATTATTACAAGTAAAGGTTTACGCCACTTTCATCCTGTGCAGTTGCCATCAAAACACCTGTGTTAGAGTGTGCGACTAATTGATGTGACGACTGATTGTGCAAAGTAACAGAAATTAAAGGATTTCTAATTCTGCTTTACAGATCAATCTTTCAATCCCTTTTGTTCCAAGCAAATAATGTTTGCAGAGGAAACGGTTTAGTTTAGATTTTGCTTTCTATTTTTAGATCTAGCCATGAAGTTGGAGAAATTCATTCGAACCAAGCCGCCAAGATTAAATATTTTGTCAGGTGCATTTAAATAACTCACCTGTTTACATGCACTTCACAAGTGAAATAGGAACCAAGGTTGTCGATTGCATGGATTTAGTAGCATGTGGAATGGGATTACATAGTCTGAGTGTCCTCTGACCATTCCCACCATTTTTAGCTATTTCAACATTTACAATGGGGTGTTGGATCAGAGCCAAATGGCTTTAAAAGTCAGAATTCACCTTTACATGAAGAAAGCCAGGTTTGCATAAAGCAAAAGTCGCCAACGTTTCTCAAGTTAACATGTGACTACTGCAGTGCCTGCTCTATGAATATGGTTTCCTCCTGGTTGCTTCAATGTTGTTCTCAGAAGAAATGTTTTGAATCAATTGTGCTTGAGCTTTTTTTTTTTTTAATCAAAATCATCATTAAATATTTAAAATACTAACAAACATTGGATAGTTTATTATTGATGTCACATGACTATAATTCTAATATCATGGACATGTAGACTGTGATTATTTGTTTAGTCATACAGCTTGCAATGCAGATGGCAAGTACCATATCAAATTTCATCAGGAGTAGTATTGTCTTGTCTGCCAGTGGATTAGAGACTCTTGGGAGTCAATACTTATCTTCTCTTGATTTAATACAACTATGGCCCAATACGAGGTTGCTAAACTTGCAAGGCCTGCTAATCTATGCTGCCACCATGCAGTGGCAGCAAATACCAACTTTCCAACAGCACACATACAAACCCTGGACAAGGATAAAGTGTAATCCACATAAAACATGATAAAATTTTAATGAACAATGATTTGCTCCTCTTGTCTTTTAATATCCTTTAGTTCTTCAAGTTTTCATATGTAGCACTCTCAGCTTTACAGACTAGAATCCAAATGAAGACTTTTAGCGCCAAATATTAAAATTCTTTCCACACAGCCGTGATGCTGCTATCATGTCTTCATATTTGGAGGATTTTGCTATCTTGCTTAGTTTATTTTTGGTCTTTTTTAAAATCCATCTGTGAAATTATTTGAAAAGTATATATTTACACATCTGTGCACACATATTTTAAAATTGTGCGCATTTTTAAATTTAAAGCATTCTACATTTTTGCCTATAAAAACTAACTTGCATAGCAATCAACAATTTAAAGGATCCCCCTGCAACATACCATTACACATTTGCCAGAAATACTGGATGAACTACATTGTCTTAAATTTTTGCTCAAATCCCTCACAAGTGTCATTATTTAGCAGCCACCTCCCCACCGATTGGGGGAAACTTGCAAATTTCCCAAAATGTTCAGCCCATGCCGATTCTGCCCAAATATCTTGCACCTAACATTATTTTCCTTTCCTCATGTCATTTTTACATACTATTAGGGTTTACAGACAATTCAGATTAAATTGGGCTGAAATTAAGACTATTCAGCCCAACTTTGCGATAGTTGTATCAATGTCAAACGGCAAAATGATACTATGCAAGTTATATACAATTTAATATGGACAAAATGGTTTTGACAATTTTTATAGGATGTAAAATATTATCTAAACATCTAGATATTCTATAAAAGAAAATGATCATACTATGTCATATATTGTGCATTTTAATTGAAATACTTGCATAGATTTAATTTTTATGCTTAAAAAATACATACTTCTGCACAACATTCTCAATTTAAGCAGTCTGATCAAATTATTTATTTATACAACATTAGTACTTTACAGACAATATTCTACAGAATATGTTTACATTTTTCTAATAGTAGCAACACTGTACACGATATATTATGCAAATATAATTTTTTTTACAATGTAACAGTTCTTCATATATTACACTGAATTGCACATTGCTTAACAAGATAGAAACTATCTATTGTTACAAATTAGCGACAAGAATAGAGGACAGGCATGCCTCTTGAATGACTTTGAGAGGGATACTTCAAAAGGCATTCTTACCTTTTAATGAATAGTTGCTTCATTTCTTAGATGATCTGTTATTTTATTAACTGAATGCACATTTATTATTTACGAGTTATCGTGTTATAATGTGTGTACCTTGTATATTGCAACAATGCATTACCCATGTATTCAGTATACTAAGGAGGTGACGACATGTCAACAAGATGCGGAATGCGACTTGCCATCGATGGCAACACTGGACACGTGACACAGGTGAGAATAACATGTACATTTTGTTAACTATATATTAAAATCAATTTACACAAGGTTTCATTATTAGATGCTCCAGGCTCTACTTAAGACTACCTTAAGAAACACCAGTCAAGGCATTTGTAGCAGACTTCGAAAGAGGAACACTGAAAACTTCAAGAAAAAGGGATTCAGGTATTATTCATCGTTATATACCACCGTTGTAGTCTATATTTATCATTTAGTCTATTCATAACACGTTAAGTATTCATATATATTTTTTATCAGTTCTTCACTATTTGAACCTTGAGACGAGATGGTTCACGGTGTTCATTTGTAAAATTTTAATTATTATGTTAATGATCTCATTATCTGCATCAATGTGAAGGTTAATATGTATATAGTTTTTGTAGACTGCATACAACCTGCGGGATGTTTTAAAGTTTTGTAGAAAGGTGTTTGTTTTGCACATTCTTTCAGCTGAACACATCTCTGCAGATACAGTCCTACCCGTTTATATCGACATCGCTTATCTCGACAAGCCGCCTATGTCGACAAAAAAGCAAAGTCCCGGTCCCATGGTCTACTATTACTATCAAATTGTCATGCCTATGTCGACGTCGAGATAAAAGAAAAACTTACATGTCGACAGAAGCCCTTGGTCCCAGCTTGAACAAATCCTTTGTTTTCAAAACGTTTATCTCGACAAGCTGCCAGTTAAGACCAATACTTTGTTCAACAATTAGTTGATCTTGCCGCCAGGCTTCAATGTCGCGGTCGGATGGAAAAAAAAAAAAAAAAAACCCATAGCAGCACGTTTTCTCACCACTCTGCAGCTAGTTAAGTCTTTGATCTTGCCGCCTATCTTGTGAATCATGTTATTCAAATGTACTCTTACAATGACAGCATGTACATCTGTGGGTCTTTCAACCACTGAATTTTCTGATTGTAAATATATCAGCACAGCGAAAAGGATCAATTGATGTACACAATTTCCCAATCAACAGGTGGTAGAAGCAGGACTAGCAAGCCCTTAAATTTGCTGTCCAGGAAATTGATGCGTACAGAGGACTCCTGTATACGTGATTTTCACGTTTCCAAGACCTTTGAAAGTGATCGGTGATTTTCGCTGTGAAAGTTTCGTTTTTAATTTTATTTACATTTACGATGGCTACTGACAGAAGGGTAAAACGCAAATTAAATTTAAAGTCTTTGGAAACTAAATATCTGGCTGTTAATGAAGTTAAGGGATGAACATCTCGCAAAGAGGTCTGTGAAATTTTTCATTTAAAATTAACACGTCCAGGAAGGATGAAAGCTGCAGAGTCTATAAAGAAAGACTAAGTTGAAGGTAACTGCGCTCCCCTAAAGAAGAAGCAAGACTTGTACATTTGAAGACGTGGAGGAAGCATCTAAACGGTTCACGGTTCAATTAGGCATTATCGAAAAAGCTTAGTGTGGAGAACTTCGCTGCAACAAGTGGTTGGTGCAGTCGCTTTAATGTTCGTCATAACATCGGATACAAAAGTATTTGTGGAGAATACATGTACTGTTGACAGTTTTTCATTTCCATGCGAATAGCCCTTTCCCCTTGGTACCCTCAATACCATGGGAACAGACTGACCGATATCTAGGCTGATTTAAGTACATGTACTTGAAGCATGCAACTAACAACTAGACAAACACGTGATAATGCTGACATTGAATCTCTCATGTTTTTCATATCAGGATTTGACCGATGCAATATTTTATTGTGGACTTTATTACACAAAGGTAACCAAAATGTAATTTGTCAATATACAAGTGTATTTTACTCTAGTTTTGTCCCCACATACTAAAAATTTACATTGTTTTTTTTTCTTCAAAGTTTAAATACTGATACCGGTTACCCCTTACTGAAGAATTTAACTTTCATTTTTTTTTGCAGACCCCCTCCCCCAAACACTCATCTCGACATCCGCTTATCTCGACAATATTTCCTCGGTCCCGAGGATGTCGAGATAAACGGGTAGGACTGTATTGAAAAAATTAAATGGAAATAATAGAACTGCCAAGTTAGATGAATGGATGACATACATTAGTGACATGTCGATATCCAGCACAATCTGGCCCTTACCTATGTGGAGTGTCTTTGGAAAAACATTACAAACAATGACTTGGAGGACCGGCACAGTCTATTGAATCGCGAAGTGCATAATAGTAATCTAATGTTTTGTCCTGTGCTTACTCTACTATATAAAGAAGCCAAATGATGCCAAAGATTGTCAAGACGACAAACAAAGCAGATCCGTACCATGCATGGAAACCTTTTTTTAGGATTTGAAGGAAGTACACAAATAAGGATATCAGTGTCAACGGTCTTCTAAGAATGCGTAGAAGCATCTATTGACCACATAGTTGAAGAAACTGAGTCGCGTTTCAGAATAGTTGATCAAACTATTCCTTATACTGGTCAATGAGCACATACATTGATACTTTCACATCAGGTCTGTGTGTGCTCTGGCGCGGGTGAGAGTAATGCTGAGTATTTTGTCAGTGTTTAGTTGCTGAATAATCAACTAGTACCTGTTAAGTGTATTGCTTGTTTTTATTTGTATTTTATGTAATGCTTTATTTATGTTTATTGTGTGCGTGAATAAAAGCTGGACAGTACCAGTGCAATATATCATCAGTCAGAGATGCTCCATTACTCCATACAAATTAGATATGAATAATAATAATCATGAGGACTTTGTATAATCTGATTGCTAGTTTTAAACAAGGTACAAATTATCTTTGTTCCCTTGTGGCGGTCTCTCTCCCTCTCTCTTATGATAAACAAAATTGTCAGACAAGTTGAAACTAATTTTTGTACATTCTCACTTTGATAAACAAAAAAAGTGCTACATAAGGAAAGGTGACCTCTATTTTATATTACACCCATCATATCACCCCTCCACAATTTTTTTTAAAAAGTTATGTAACGAAAAGATAAACATTACATAAGAATTGTCAAAAAATATTTTTTCTTAGTTAACTTGTACAAGTTATAAATTACTGTATTTTCCTTTTAAAATAAATACTTGTTAAAACTATTGTCAGTTGTATTATAAAGTTGGGCCGAATTGTCTTATTTTTGGTCAAAGTTTGGCCAAAGCGTCTCGGGCCGAATTGTCTCTGGGCCTAATTGTCCAATAGCATATTATTAGCTGGTGATTTGCCGGTCTATCCAGATGCCGACCATTCTTTACTTGTGCACCCTGTCAAGGTCATTCTACCCGTTAACGGATCTCCTGTTTACTTGTGACGCGGTAAAATTATGCAACAAACGCAAACTCTTTTACAAATCACACAAGACACACTAGACATTACCCTTATGCTTTAAAGTCAACATTATTTTTGCCTAGTTATTAACATAGCCCAGTTCAAACCGCTGAAACTAGGAAAAATGGCCGTTCAATGCACCTTTGACCTAGACCTGGGCAGACTTGCAGAAAACAGATGAAACATTAGATGTTTGTAATATTCATTGTATAAAACGTGTTACCAGTGTTAGACTTACCATACATCTTGCTGCAGGGACGACGAATCTTGTGCAGGAGTACATCTTGTACCGCTATGCAGTATCTGAAAGAAGCCGGTAGACAATTTAGACCTTGACGGTTTATATAGAAATCAAATGCAAGATAAACACTTTGCATATGAAATAAAGCTAATAAGTAAACAATAAAATAAAATAAAATATTAAACACTGGCTGTCAAACCCGATGAATGAAAATATAGACTGGATTTTTTACGATTTCAACAATAAGACATCTACTCTGCCAATACTACTATACCTGCTCTTTCAAGGAGACCGGTAACTACGCATGCGGATACCAACTTCCGGTCGTACGCTATACTTGTCAACAAAAAAAATTCTTGTAAATAAGATAAACCATTTCTTTTTGGAATGTAATAAATTAGACAACTTCTATGACTAAATTATTTTATTTCTTGTTGCACAAACTTCTACGTACAGTTCCGTCATATACTTTATTTCCGCCACTAATCGGGACTTTTATGCTAATCTGAAATTGTACTCAAAACGAGGCGAAACTGGCAAAGCAAATGGCGGTGTTTCTGTTGAACAACTGTAAATTTCAGGGCTGTGGTCTCGCTTTCCAGACGCTGTGGGATTTAATTCAACACATCGAAGATAATCATATAGGTCAGTTCACTCTGAATTTCGACTATGGATCATTCTTAGGCCATACAAAATAAAAGCACGCAAAAAGATATATACTGAGATTGTTTGTAAACACTGGGGAATTCCTTACGCATCTGTTTGACAGTTGACAGCTGGGAGAGGGGTGGGTGAAAAGGAAGCAATATGATATGTCAAACTGTTTATTTTAATTTTATTTTTGTTAAGCTGCAACGACTCCATTGCATTACGGATAAATGATATTAAATAACAATAATTAACAGGTTGATGCATATATAAAAGGGACCATTTAATTAATACTTGAAAGCTAAACGAATTTGCTGTTATTTGTATAAGCAAGGATCATTAGTAGCGGAAATTTTTATAAAATGGCATTGCCAATGCTGTCGGTTGCTGCTTTGAGAAATTTATTAATACAAATTATCCGAAATTGGACGAATTGAATACCTTGTAAGGGTACCTTGCTTAGACAATCATGCAAGGAACTGTGCAGGGAGGGCGAAGGAGAGGAAGACCTGAGAGACACAGTGAGAGTATCAGAGAACAGATTGAAATGGAGGTAGCTGGTTGTCAGGTCATCAGTGGTGCCCCAACAGTTGGCAAGACTAAGAGATAGATAGAGATAGATAGGGTGGGGAATGTTACTCTGATTTGAAAGAAATGGCTAAATAGTTGTGGTGATGTCCCATTTCATTTAGTTAAGTATCCAGCAAGATTTAGCAGTGATTGTGTGAAAGAATAATAAATTTTTTTTACCATTTTGTCCACAGATTTTGAAGCAGTGTACAATAGCATGGAATGATGTGAAAAGGAAATGTCACTGACACTTATGAATTAGTGACAAGAATTGGTTTTTAAAAAATAAAATTTGGAGAAGTTGAAAATGTGCTGTTTTTTCTGTTTTTAAATATAATGGACTTTTGTCAGTCCTGAACAACCTTTGCTGTATTAGGGAGGTATGTAGTGGCCATATGCATTTTATTATGAAGACTAAGTCAACATTGTACATATATGTTTGTAAATATATTTTGGGCAATAATAATAATAATAAATAATAATAATAAAGATACAGTTGTCTCTTACAGACATTATGATGGTCTGCAAAGTTCTTCCATATTGAATATTTTATTATTTTCTGTCTTTCTACCACAATTGGTAAGTTTGGTTTCTATATTTCACTAATAACCGAGTCTTTAATTTAAATCTATAACCACTTTATTTGCATCCTTGATATGAGATCAAGGCAGAATGTGCAAAATTTGATCTAATACATAGACAGAAAGCTTAGAAACGCTTAATTACATGTATTTGGGCGCAATTTTTTAAATCCAAGGACACATAACATCATCCATGCAGGAGACTTCCGTATGCATGCAAATAGATGGGTGGCAAATTCAAAGGCTTGCCAGTCCTAATTCAACAATCAACTGAATTTCTGATTGGGTTGATTATTTGGTCAATTTAGCTGTGGTGATATTTACATTCGCAGAATTCAGTCATTAAAATACCCCCCCCCCCCCCCATGTGCCTGCTGAATGTAAGGAAAAGTCAATGAAAAATTACATTTCTAGCATAAGTAAATTTTATAAAAACCTGGAAGCATATGTATTTGGATGTATTCAGAATTAACCTCCAAAATGTCTTTCCTACCCATATTTCGGACAATAATCTCTGGGGCCAAATATGTTAAGTCACCACCTTGTATCCTGTTTTCTGTCATTGCAAATGACTAAAAAAGATACAAGCTTATTTACCTGGTATTCAAATGTAACACATAGCAAAATCAATAACATTTTATCGCAAGTACCAGAAATGTCAGTAAATCACCACTGAATTATGCATATCTATTGCAACAAATTGTACAAATGCTTGTTTACTATTTCCTACATTTGGCCTTTTTTGACGTACTATAGAATCCACTGTAGAAAAGCACATGAGCATATACACATGTAAATGTCATTTTACCTGATCAGTTTGTAATTTTGTTAAAATAAATGCCTTGTGCTAGCAAAACGTACTACACCTACAACAGTTCTCATGCTTACATTCAGATTCAATATACATCCCATTTATGCACATACAAGGCTGATCAAATATCACAGTTATGCAGTGTATCCCTAGGTGTATAAGACTGAGAGTAAAAAGTCTCCTTGGTATCAAAACTGGGGATCAGACTGAGTAAAAACCAAACTTTAGCATCAAAACTGGGGGTCAAAATAAAAATTTGGTGGTCTCGGAAGCACAATTGATGGTAAAGGGAAACACTGGTTATGTTACGACTCTATGCACTTATTCTAAATTTAACAAATGATATATTTTCCTAGAATACAATATGTAAGCTTAAAGAATATTCTGTATACAGAAGTAATAGTCCCTGAAATTTTATCACAAGCCCAAATATTTAAAGTTCCAATTAAATTCCAGTCCTATTCCAAACAAGTTCCAATATTAAATGTATTCATGTACCTGTAGTCTCACATTTTCATGTCCTTGTGGCTTGGAGTATAGTGATGTGCTAACTGTCTTTTGATGTATGACAATACTATAATCTAGATATTCTTATTTGAAATTACTGTAATTTCAAATTAATATTTTAGTTCAATATTATTATAGAGCACTTTGCAATCCCAGTGAATATTACCGTAGCTTGAAAAAATAATTCAACCCAAATTAAAAACTAACACAACATTAACACTGATTCAACTTCAGCAGAAATGAGGAATTTTTTAAATAAACAACATAATATAAAAAAAACCCAATAATATAGCCAGGATGTGGGTCAGTCATCACAATAAAATATTTAAAACTGGCAACAAGTTGCAGAATCTCCATTTGAAAAACTATGTCCAACACTCAAATTCAAATAAACATGTTCACCTCTATTGAGAAGGATTTAAATATTTAATCTATGATTTTGGAGAAATATTAGCTGTGTATCATGTTGTTTACTAAATAAACATCACTGATGAGGTACACCATGAACTTTGGACAAGGTCAAGTACAAAATGCAGATGTACATAACATATAATCATTAAGATATGCTGACAAACAATACATTAACATGAAAATTGAAGGATAAAATGTAAGGTTGCCAATTACTCAGGGGGGAAAATATTTCTCCAAAGTGACATAAGCCAGACTCTGTAGCAGCAGAACACGTTTATCGTTACAATTGAGATTTCGGTTTTTAACAATACATTTCACATGATTTCTTTTGTTGTTTTTTTTTAGATTGAAGTGCATCCATCTCATTAAGTCTAGTTAGGACAGTTGAAAGTTTAAGACAAGTAGATGGGACAAGTGAATTTTCTGAAACCACATGTCCTGCACAAATGGATGAAAAATAAATTTGTCTAGCCCCAGTACACATAAGGTTTACTTTAGATAATTAGCTAATGTCAAGTGCTGCATGAACATTAAGAAAGGAGGAATGATAATTCCTGATATAAATTTAGGCAGATTAATATTTACAGAACTATATGCAGTGAATTTAAAGAACTACATTTGGTGTAGGAAGAGAGGAAAATAAATAAAGTAAAAGCAAAGAAATAAGTCACTTTGTAGTATTTCAAGAATGCTGAGAAATTATATATATATATATATATATATATATATATATATATATATATATATATATATATATATATATATATATATATATTACCAATGCTCATTCATTTATACCATTATAATAAACAAATTAAAAATTAAGACAGTTGATATCAATTAAACTGCTCTGCTCTGCTCTTTAAAAGTTATATGGACAAAATTCAATGCATGTATCTCAATCCAACCATACAAGTACGTACAAAATATATTAATAATAAACATACAGCACAGATTTTTAAACTTGCAAAATATAAGTATTGCCTAAAACTGATTTAAAATTCATACTGTGAAATAGAGGGCATAATTAAAACTAAAATACAAGAAAGAAAACACACCACAGACATGCAATTCTTGCTTTACTCCCACTTCTTCCTGTTTAGCTCTCACTTCTCCCTAAAAGGAGAAGTCACTTCTTCCTAAAATTCAAGTCTAGTTTGAATATATATATATTGTCCAAGTTTTTCAAAGGTTGTTATGATCTGCGTCACTATTTTAATGGGGAGTAGGTCTTAATTGCTACGACCTGTTATATTTGATTGATAGATGTGTGTTTTGGAAATAAAAGATACATGTCCCAAATGATTAACAACCTAAAGGATTTTATTCAACGCGTGTTGTTTATGTTGTGAAAATGAATTACCCACAGACTGTGTTTATGATATGTTGTTTATTCAGTAATCATGGGAGATCTCATACATACTGCTTGGTATGCAATTAAATCAATAAAAATATGGGATTTCAGATATTTCTAAAATGCATGATTCTCAGCAGTTTTGATGTATGTCGCTGATTTGAAAGTGTCTTTATGATAATTGTTAAATAAATTGATAAAATAAAAAAATCCTTGTTTGTTTGTTTGATTAGGATTTTTAACGTAGCTTTAACAATTTTTCAGTCATATCGCTACAATGTCTGCTACGAGGCAGTTTATAGTGATGTCTAGCACTGAGGCATCATGCCGCAGACATGTAGCATGATGTCCCACCCAGTCACATTATCCTGACACCAGGCCGACCAGTCCTAACACTAACCTCTTAATGCTGAGCGTCAAGCGAGGCAGCTGTTAGTACCATTTTAAAAATCCTTGAATTGTGAGTAAAAGTAAATCATTACAGTCTTGCTTTAATTTCTACCTTTTTCAAAATGTAGCCGTTTTCAAAATATTTTCTACCTATGCCTTCATGTGTCTATTATATACATGTACATGTCTGCTTTTGCACTTCCAACCATGCATTTGAACTCAGTCTAATCTACGTGTATTATATACTATACCATATTTTTTCATATTGATATCCTTCTGTTTGGATCATATTTTTTGGGAGCAAGCTGACATAATATTTGAAATCCAAGCCCAAAACACCTAACATTTATGATAAAATACAGTTGTTCCAGGCACTGATTATGGGTTTATTATACAATGTATTAAAAGTGTGCTGAGTAATGCTTATAGAAGAGTCCCATCAAATCACAAGCACATGCAATTAGTCTTTTTATCAAAATAATCATTAGAAACCAGCAATTGGTTAAAGCATGTCTTAATTGTATTGTCTGCTAAAGATCAAACCTACGTTGCTTCACCTTATCTCATTATGATTTTATTAACTTTGATTGGTAGCTTGCACACTGCATGGCTGATAATCACTTTGTGGAAACCAGATCAAATGAAAGATCATTTTCGACAATGAAGATTGTGTATTCTTTTATGCTGATTTTGGCATCCAGAGTACCGAATTGCATGGTAAAGGATGTGACATTATTACATTTTTTGGTGTGTGGGGATTGGAGTTTAAAGAAGTTACTTGTAATCATATTATTTTATTTATAATGTGGAACATGCCAGCATTACAAATTCTATACAGAAAAGTATAATTATATCAAGTAACAGTATATGTATCACTTACTCTAATGCTGACAGGTCACCTGTATCTTCTCGAGTCTTTAAGCTAAAATGTTGGTTACTTCCTCATTGCCCAATTTGCATACATACTTTTGTCTAGGGTAAGTAAATATGGCTAGATGTTCAGCAACCAACAACAACTTTATGCTTATGAAGAGAACCACTTTCATGCCTTTTCCAAAATTAATGGTTGCATGTGAAACTCTCATCCAGTATATATATATGCATGGTGTAGTTTTTGAGAAGAAGATTTCTATGTACATTTATTGTAAAAATATGAGTATGGATTTATATCTTTGGTAAATGAGATTCTTACATTATTGTTCATCCCCCCTCCCTTATCTGTTGCAAATTAAACTGATATAAAAATTGGTTGTTCATGAAATTCTAATTATCATGGTGTTGAGATAGCATCAACATACTCGCTTATCACCAGATCTTTAATTCTTTAATTGTACATTCTTTTTTGTTGTTATTTTTATTTTTTCCCGAGGCTTTGTTTAACTTAATGCAGTAAACTGGTGTCTGTGGTGCAGATTGTTGTGACCTTTCATAACCTCTTACTTTCTTGATCATGTAATTAATACAGTAATTAATAAGTTACATGTATTAATAACTGGCATACAGTAAACTGTACTTTTGTCACACTTCTCATAGAAAACAAACTGGTTGGAAAATGGCTGTTTTGCTGTAGATTTAATGTGTTGCACACGTTCATTAACATTGACATGTTCGCCAGTCTATTGACTCTTTTTGCAATGTTTTTGACATTTTTAAGAAACTGTAATACTTTCATAATTAATACAGACTTGATAGTTTAAATTTTCATGTGGTGAAAGAGTAAAGCTTTTGTCAGGTTAATTATACATGTAGCACAGTGCATAAACTCTCATACCAGAAATTGACTTCTATGCTGTTCCTCATACATACATATCATATATTTAGTACATAGATGCATCTTTTAGGGGATGCTCACCAGTTATGTACTTTTCAGAGAGTGACGTATGTGAGGTGAAGTTGTTTGCATTTGTAACATGCACAAAGGAGATAATGTTGGCATATCTCTATGCTATTTTGATGTAATATGGCTGGCATTTCTTTGGATACTGCACTTGTGTAAATTGTACATGATCTAAAGCACATGGTATAAAAAAATGGATGCTCCCATGTGCTTGACAAATTACCGGTAACCAGAATTAATCAAAAGTACACTAACTTTAGCAGTTATTAAACTTGGGAAAACAAATTTTGCTGAAGTAGGCAATAGCAGCTTCTGAAAGTGCAATGAACGAATTAAAAAAAATCTGAAAAGCAAACAAAGTTGTTGGATCTTTTTTCTACAATATACCTCAAGTCCAGGAAGTGAAAATGACCATGTGGAGCTAGCTGTTTTTTATATGAGCACATCTTAAGTTAGCCCAATCTGTATACTCTAGAACCTAAAGTACACCCATCAATCATACATCAAAATAAAGGGAATTTAAAGTTCTTCCAACAACACCTAAGATATACAAAGTCTTTATTATATAATCAGTAAAGAAATCCTGGAAAATTCTTTTTTTTAAATTCTGACTCTATGCAAAGTATGAAACTGTAGAGTGCCACCTTAATATTTTTGTTCATGACATCAAGAAATTAAGTCAGATGTGAATTTAACATTGTCATTATAATTATTAGGTTTTCTGAACAGTTTTATCTCCATGACACAACTGCTTGATCAATGCTTTCAAAAGTTTTAATTATTCCTCTATATATTGATGTCATCAGGTGTCAGAATAATTGGATGTTATTTTTGTGGGAATTAGCAAATAATCATTCATTATAAAGAATGATTGAGCATCTTCAAGATAAGAAGGAAAGTAAATTACTCCAGAAAAAAAATGTATTCAGTAATTATTGGAAAATGTGATTTGTTTCACTCTTGTTCAGATGTGGATTACACTTTTTTCAACTTTCAGTGCTTGTTCAACTTTTGACATGCAGTTCCAAGAGGTGATACAATATATAACTGACTTTAAGATAATTTTCCCCAAAAAAGTGCATAAACATTAGTGGAAATAATTCATGAATAGTATTCATGTTCCAGTACTACGGGATCACATAAACCTTTAATGGAGATGTCTATTGCAATACAATTAATTAATAATTAATGAGTAATTAAAGTTTATCATCAATCGACATTATGTCATTGCTATCCTAAATTTGATTTGGAAAACACAATAACCATGTAAATTAATTTATAAGGAAAGTGGCATAGAAAAATGTGCACCAACATACTTTCTCTGTCTCTTTCTCAGTGAATGTTTTAATTCAGCTTGTTCGGTTCATGAACATTAAATCATGCCCAGTTGATTGACATATTGACATAGTCACACATTGATGACATCGACGAGAGTGAATATTCATGGTGGTTTACTAGAGGGGTGATCGGTACAATCAGTTTCAATGTTTTCTTTCCATGTTGTTTCTTTCTTCCATGACAAATAGAAAATCACATTGTTGCATGGGCTGTACTGAAATAAAAATGGAAACTAAAGAAGGGAATAAATAAAATTTCATAGTTGTGCCTCTAACATATCCCAATAAACACCACCTTGGATGGCATTTTCATTTCCTGGTGATATGGATCCGCTTTTCTGAGACTGTTATTTTTCTTCAGATCGGGATCCTCAGGCATTGGAGAGGCAGGAAGTCCAACAACCAACCACGCTTGCCCTATCCTACATTTTGAGGTATGTCACCACAGTTGATTCTGTTCCCATAATAAGCCTTGTAGAATTGTTTCCCCTTGCTTAAGTTTGTTGTGTGGATAATATTGCACTGATAATTACATTGTATGTCTCAAATGTTCTAATGATAATGTAAGGCTCTTATTGATAGCTTTGAGCAGAGGGTTGTACTGTATGCTGGTATTAATTTATCGGTAAGTCTGTTATTGATTCCTTGTGCAAATTACAAGAAACCAAATAATCTGTAAGGTATATCTCTTGTCGTGCTTGAATTTGCTTTATGTAGGCACTAATTTGGTATACCATATATGCTTGATTATAAGGTGAGTCCAACTGTAAGCTCTACAGACCCAGATATTTCATGAAAAATGCACCAGCAGATCTGTGTCAATGATGTTTGTGAGGAGTAATAAGTAACAACATAGACACTGATCTGCAGGCGCAATTTGAATTGACTTATAAGTGAGCTTAAATGATAGTTTCTTAGATACCTTCACCTTCAGTCAGTGTAACTTGATATGAAGAATATGCCATGCTGATTGCTACAGAATGTTTAGAAACAAGTTTGATATGCAGTACTAATTATTGATAGCCTGGCAGATCCAATTTTCAGGGATTCCTAACCCCTAATTTCTGGGGATACCTGGTGGCCCAAGTTTCTATTTGGCAGCCCCACATTGTCATTGTGAAATATCTCAGAATTTTAATAAAAATATTGCATGTTGGTATAGCTTTCTCATTTCATTCATATTAACTGTATTTATTACTTTGTCAGAATTGCCATTTTCCTGACTGTACATCATCTTCATCAGAACAAAAATATATTATTGCTTTATCATGTTTTTCAGCAAAATGTTGAGTTATGGGCCTTGTTTGACTTTTGAACTTGCTCTTTTAGTCTGCTTAATAACATTTGAAGGACTTAATTGATTGAAACCAAATTTTGTGTAATGCTTTGACTTGTATGAAAAAGTTCTAGATGAAGTTTACTATTTTGATCAGTTACCCCATCCCCAGTTTTCCTGAGTTATTGTAACTATTTCAGTTGTACTTCTTAATAATCACATCATATTGTCAGCTGTATCCATGCCATGTGGACACATTTGGATCATTCTGTACACTCCAGAACTTGTTAAAAAAATATATTTAATTTTGAAAAAGATTAAATTGATGTATTTGCAGATTTTTCACAGATGCTGCAAAGAAAGAACAAAGTGAGGTTCAAAGAAAACGAGCACGTGCAATGCCGTCTGCCATACCACCCAGAGTTGCCACCCCTACTGGTAAAAATACCCTGTATTGTTAATTTTTTTGGAATCAGTTAGCAAGCACATGTAACACTTGGAATTGGCCAGGGACATCCACAGTGTAAACAGTCTTAAGTTTTTTGTCTTGAGCATAGGTGAGTAGGTGAACATAGGAATCACTTTTGCAGTGGTGTTGGTATTGTTGTTATCATAGTTCTTGTTGGCATGTGCATCATTGTTAAATTGTGCATTAAGCTCAGATTCTATGACATTCCTGCATGTACAGTTCATTGATATATACATTCTGGAGGGTCCTGCTTATCACAGGCAAAGGTGGACACTGATTGCGGACAATTGATTACAATAAATATTTTCATTTACTTTAGTTTACCTGAAACTCTTGTATGAACTGTCATCATGGATACAGTACAGCACAAGCAAAACGAGGTCATAGCAACAAACCTTTTATGCATGGTATATTAAACAACATATATTTACAATAAAGTACCTGAAATAATGAAATGACACTGAAAAGTTGTACAGATTCCTTTTTATAAATAAGAGTTGTGTTAAAAAATGATGAATATACACAAACCTTGCACATAAAAGGTAGATAATTTGAGTGAAATCCAAATCACCCTATTAGATAAAGCTTGTGTTAAGAAAATGGTTCCAGTTTTATACACTATTGTCAATGTCATATCACTAAAAAAAACTTTTCATATTTCACATCACATGTCAAAGTTGTTCCTTAAGATTGATAAGTTAGAATATAACAATACTCTAGATAAATCTGCTTTGTGTTTTCTTTTAAATAATGAAACTAAGAGGTCATCTTAGAAAGATAATTGGAGACACATTGTTACTTAACATTGAGATGCCCAATTGTTTTACTAACTTTATGGTCATAAGGCCTAGTGAACTTACACTAGGAATTATCATCCATTATTCATTGTGTGGTGTCATCAGATGACCATTGACAATTACAGTTTTCAGCTTTGCAAAAAACATCAGACTAATTTCAGTTAAATTTGTCCCTTAGAATCCTTGGCATGCATTCAGGTTTGTATTAATCATTCCCATCTGTCTTCAAAATATGGTCACCAGTTACCAATGAAATAATACCTTTTAATTTCCTTTTACTGCTCCATGTCCTGTCAAAAATTGTTGTAATCAATTTCTTCCAAACTTTGCACAGAACATGCTGGCATGTAGACTGTCGATGCTAATTTGATATCAAATATGGTCACTGTGTTTGTGGATATTAAATATGATCACCTTTAAATGATTTCTTTTCCAAAACCACCAGACGGAATAGGATCAAATTTGACAGAAAGCATCCTGATTTGAAGACCAAATATTTTTGCTAAAATCCTGACTCTTCATTAATTATGTCTGTCATTACAAAAAATAGAGCAACCTTTAAGTGACTTCTCCAACATCAATGAATTTAATTTGACCAGCCTTAATATAAAGCATCATTGCCAATCAGCAATCAAATATGGCCACTATTAAAACAAAAACTTTTTAATGACTTGTTCTCATAAGACACTAAACATAAATTGATCAAATATGAGGATTCAAATTTATACAAATGATGTTCATTTGCCATCAGATATGGCTACCATTACTAAAAATAGAAAAAGCTTTTCAGTGACTGATTCAGAAACAACAGTACAATTGAATGAAACGTGACAAAAAGTATCCTGGCATGAAGATCTTTCATGTTTATGAGCCCCCCCCCCCCAAAAAAAAAGTATGCACATATCCTTTTGCACTGGTATTAAATTAAGGAAGGTAGGTATTTTTAAATAAAAAACAACAACATAATTATATACATCATAATGATTAGTATATACAATGTACTAAGTGCTCCATAAAATGGGCTAAAGTAGCTCGATTTTAATTTTTATTTGTATACTCTGGGGGCAAAAAGTGCTATGGTCAGCAACAAAAAACATGAATGATTATCCAGCCAGGGAAGAATGATTTTTTTTCTCAGATCTATCTTCAGATATGGCTGTTGTTACAAAAGAATAGAAAAACCTTGAGTAATATTTCTTAATTACTACTCTTTAGAATTAGATCAAATTTGACCAGAAATGTCAACGTAAATGCCTTCCAGATTAACATACAAAATGCCATTCTGCCATAAAATATGACTTTCATTACCAAAGGTAAAAAAAAACATTTATACACTTAAAAACATTATGCTCAAAAAGGTTTGATCAGCTTTGACGTAATTCTGATTTGTGAAGGGAAGGGTATTTATATATTGGAAAAATGATGCTGATATGGAATGAAATATGGTTGAAGTTAAAACAAACAGCAACCTTGAAATATTTGTGTTTATAACATATGGAATCAGCAGCAACACTGGAGAAGTTTTAAGAGAAATCATTCTACTCACTGATTTGTTGGCTAACTGCTCCTTCATTTGTAGATGACCTGGTTAGACTTTCATGTTAAATTTCTGGAAGTTATTTGTACCTAATCCTTCTTTTGGAGTCTCCATTGGGGGCATATGATTTGCAAGCACAAATTTAGTTGTTAAAAGTTTGGCTTAATTTCTCAAGAAATAATAAATTTAGTTATATTTGCTCTTATATTCATTAAAGCTCTTTTATACAATAACTTAAGATTTTCTGTTTCACTGGCTAATAATCCAAGATGTTTTGCATAGCTAACATCTAAAAATTTGCCCAGATTTGAAATATTTAATTTATTTTATATAAAAAATCCCAACTTAATGTGAATATTTATTTCTACCCCTGGTCTCTAACATATTTTTGTTGTTATCAGGGAGTGAGTTTGATGATGAGGAAGAGGAAATGGGGAGTGGGGAGGAAGACAGTGATGATTCCTGGACCATACAGGAAGAGTTCACATCAGAACTCATTCTCAGGTACAACACAGAATATTTCTCCATGTAGCCTTTTGCATACATCCCAACCATTATGCTGTTTTTCATCCAAATTATGTTTTATTCTATGCTGTATATGGATTACACCTTTATTAGTACATGTACTTTAAAAAATTAATTTTAAAAAAATCAATATAAAGTTGGGAATTTTTTTCATTAATTATCATCTTTTTAATTCCACTCATATGAATTTGAGGATATTCTTTAAAAGGTGATTTCTGCATAAGAATAATGTAAGAGTACTTTCTTTATTTCAAATCTGTAGCAATTTTTTTTGACCGGTTTCCAAGAAAATGCATTTCTTCAAATGTGAACTGTGCTTCTCAGAATCCAGTTTTGAACCAGTCTATACTTTTAAACCAGATGTTAAGTGAAATGCATTATGGTACGAGTTGTGATTATTATATGATTGAACATTTAGGAGCATAATCATCTTATCAAATTTCTAAACATGTCAGATCAGATAAAAGGACAAATCAACACCACTTTAAAAACTTTAAAATAAGATTATCAGAGTAATGTTATAGAGCACTCTGAGCACCTGATTATGTATGAAGCACTCTGAGCACCTGGTCATGATCATTGCAGAATTGGGGGTGTTCACCAGTTATTATGTACTTTTCAGAGAGTGGTGTATGTGAGGTGAAGTTGTTTGCATTTGTAACATGCACAATGGAGATAATGTTTATGCTACTTTGATGTAATGTGGCTGACATTTCTTTGGATACTGCACTTGTAGAAATTGTACATGATCTAAGCACTTGGTATAAAAAATGGATGCTCCTATGTACTTGACAAATTAACCAGGATTAATCAAAAGTACACTAACTTTAACAGTTATTAAAATAGGGAAAACAAATTTTGCTGAAGTAGGCAATAGCAGCTTCTGAAAGTGCAATGAACAAATTACAAAATGTCTGAAAAGTAAAAAAAGGTATTGGATCATTTTTCTACAATTTACCTGTGAAGTCCAGGAAGTGAAGATGACCATGTAGGGCTAGCAATTTTTATATATATGAGCACATCATAAGTTAGCCCAAGCTGTATACTCTAGAACCTAAATTAACACCCATCAATCATACATCAAAATGAAGGGAATTGAAAGTTCTTCTAACAACACCAAAGATATACATGTACCAAGTCTTTATTATATAGCCAGTATAACCAGTAAAGAAATCCTGGAAAATTCTTTTTCTTTAAAATTCTAACCCTATGCAAAGTATGAAACTGTAGACTGCCACCATTACAGTTTATGATCATTGAGCAGAAGTTACACACAAGTAGACTGGTTTATGATTGTGAATGCTGAATATGAATATGTTTTCAGTATATTTTATGTTTGTATTCTGGTTCTAATCCATATGGATTTTGCTCTTTGTCACAAGAACTATGACCAGCTGAAGAACCAGGTAGTAAAAATCGGTCTTTTCATAAGTGTTGCATATTTGGTATGTAATGTATAGAGTACGTTTTTTTACTTTCAAATATGTTTTTTTGTGCCTCTTATAATATCAGTAATTATGCTTGTAACTCACTGGGGGTGTGTGTGGATATCACAAAAATTTTCATATTGCAATACTTATTTGAAATTCTGGGAAATTTTTTAGAAGATAGAGTAAAATAATTTGAATGAGAAAACACATCAAAGTTCCATGTTATAGGTGGATGAGTTTGAGCTACATGGGATAGTTTACTGCATAACTGCTTTATTCATATTGTCATGACAACTAAAGTGCTAATAAATTGAGTTAATACCAACATTTTGTCTTAAAAATCAAGGACTGTATTATCACAGTTTAATTTTATTCACCTTGCTAGATTTTTCATGTCTTCATTCAAGTATCTGCATCACATACTGACATTATTTGTCATGGTAGGAGGTATTTACTGTTAAAAACAACTCCTTTGTAATCTTTTCGTTAAATTGTATTGCATTATTTCGCAGTATGGTGAACAATGTGAAGGAGGGAGAAGGAGACAAGCCATTTGTATGCCCTGTCCCTGGCTGTAAAAAAAGGTACAAGAACGTGAATGGAATTAAGTATCATGCCCGAAACGGACACAGGAAAGATACCAGGTATTTCAAATAGATAAATGATTTAAATGTGTAAATCAGGCAACCAGGAAAAGAACTTGTTTGCTCAGAAAGCCATGTAATTTGAAATGTGGCTTAACTATATTTTTTTTCCTTTAAGCCACTGATATTTAGTATAGTTTATATAGTAGTTTATAAATATAATATTTTGAAAAAAATTATAACTTATCCTAGTATTATGTAGAACAGTTTATGGTATTTAAACATGTCATTTATATTATTACTATTTAGAACAAGTCAAAGTTATGTGGAACAAGTCAGAGTTTTATGTAGAACAGCGTATGGTATTTAAACATGTCATTTATATTATTACTATTTAGAACAAGTCAAAGTTATGTGGAACAAGTCAGAGTTTTATGTAGAACAGCGTATGGTATTTAAACATGTCATTTATATTATTACTATTTAGAACAAGTCAAAGTTATGTGGAACAAGTCAGAGTATTATGTAGAACAGCGTATGGTATTTAAACATGTCATTTATATTATTACTGTTATGAACAAGTCAAAGTTATGTGGATAAGTCAGAGTTTTATATAGAACAGCTTATGGTATTTAAACGTCATTTATATTACAGTCCTACCCGTTTATGTCGACATCCTCGGGCCCGAGGAAATATTGTCGACATAGGCGGATATCAAGATAAGTGTAGGGGGGAAGAGGGGCTGAAAAAAGATAAAAGTTAAAATTTGTCAGCAAAGGGTGACCAGTCGTCAGTAAATAGCATTTACACTCGGAGAAAACAATGGAAATTTTGAGTACATGAAGACAAGAAACTCGTGTCAGAAATCTCCTTACATTCACAACACACTTAAAACCCAGTATTTCAATGTACAGTATAGTCTACATTTAGTATTATGCCTTGTGGTTCATTCATTAGTTAAGATTTCAATGTAGAATATCACTGCATTAGCCATAGCATCACTTTCCATATTTCCAGGACAAAAAATAAATTAAAATTTCCAAGAAACTCCTGTCAGAAATCTCCTTACATTCACTACACATTTAGAACCCAGTATTGCAATGTACAGTATAGTACAATTATCAACCATAGAACATTTCCAAATCAGAATTGATGAAAGTTAAAAGTTATAGATTACTTGTTGTTATTTTCATATGAAATCCACCGATTAAATGTGATAATGCTGTATAAATATCAAATGTTTTTATGTTTAAATTTTTTTTTATGCACTTAACTTGTGTATTTAGATTTGATTTTCACCTCATTTTCCTCATTAACATAAATTTGTATTAAGGCGTGGTATTTATAAACAATAGCACATCGTTCCAGCCACTCAATGTGCAATACTTTTAACACATAGCAATTGTAACATTTATTTTCTTTCTTTCTTATTTTCTAAGAGCAGCATATAGAGCTAGATTCTCTTTGTATAACTATTTGCATTTTCATAAGAGTAAAAAATCTGATGATCTTTACATAATATAAAATTCAGTAATATTACCTGATTAACATATATTGAATCTGCTCATAATATTGGAAATATGCAGGGTTATTTTATGCTGGAAAATTTGCGTGATTAAAATACTCAATATCTGTGTTTCTACCAAGACGAAAATTCCCAGTTACATTAATATAACTCCTTGACTATGATTTCCTTGTCTGAGTTCAAACCCTAACATTGATTTCAATTATTATCACTTGTGATGTGTGAGCAAGTCATAGATAACATTTGTTACCAACAACAATGTTGTTGTTGCTGGCAAAGATGTTGGTGTTGAGTTCTTTAATTAGTTAAGTTTCTGGGACACTGCTACATTCACAGCTGTGAAACCGTGATGAATGCATTCACCATGTAGGGCACTATGTATTGAAGTTAAAAGGAGGTTATCATGACATACCTTCATGTTCCATTCACTTTGCTGGGTATTTGAAACATGCCTTGGCAAAACAAACGAGACATAGCATTCTTTGGAAATCCTGTGACTTCAAAGAGTCTTCCTGAACAAATAAATGACCCATAAAACAACAGTTTACCATGGTTTTCATGGTGTGGGGTAAAATTGCATTGGAACTACCAAATGTAAAACGAATCCTTCAGAAAAGTTAGTATAGATTTATGTTGGGATCCACTCAATCAAGCAGGATTACAGCACTGGCTAGAGTGGGACTAGTGTCCATGATGATTCATTGGATTCAGAATTCACTACCTTGGCCACAATGCTCTGTATGCAGACTTAATGAATGAACTGCAAAATTTATAGATAGTTGTGCATAGAGGCTTCATGTTCTTATGCTGGGGCATTTGTTGATTGTAACATAATCAAGCTAACAACCTTTGAGACTGAATGGGATTTAAGAAATAATGAACACAATGAAAAATGTATTATCCTCTTGCACTAATGATTGTAAAATAAGAAACAGGACACTGAAATAAATACAAACTTAATGTAAATGGTAAGGATCCAATTCAAAAGAATGAAGAAGAACAAATAAATATTTGGAATATTCAATGACTCTAAGACGTTGTCTTATATAGTCAAACACTACCATGTCTCTTGTCTCTATAGTCAACCACTATACTGACTTTTCTCTTTATAGTCAAACACTATAATGACATTTCTCTTTATAGTCAAACACTATAATGACATTTCTCTTTATAGTCAAACACTATAATGACATTTCTCCCTATAGTCGAACAATTTAATGACATTTCTTTTATAGTCAAACACTATAGCAACATTTCTCCCTATAGTCAAACACTGTAATGACATTTCTCCCTATAGTCAAACACTGTAATGACATTTCTCTTTATAGTCAAACACTGTAATGACATATCTTTTATAGTACATTGTAATAAAATTTCTCTTATAGTCAACTACTATACTGACATTTCTCTTTATAGTCAAACACTGTAATGCCACTGTAATGACATTTCTCATATTAATACACTATACTGACATTTCCATTTAAAGTCAAACACTATAATGCCATTTCTTCATATAGTCAAACACTGTAATGACATTTCTTTTATAGTTAAACACAGTAATGACATTTCTCTTATAGTCAAACACTATACTGACATTTCTCTTTATAGTCAAACACTATAATTACATTTCTTCATATAGTCAAACACTGTGATGACATTTCTCTTATAGTCAAACACTATCGTGATTTTTCACATACATATGACCAATATTTACTTCATATTTAATATGATGCTCCTGAGCCGCTTTCCCGGCTTGGTCACTTTAATCAATCAGCTTTCCATGAACACACACATTGGCATTTCTTGTCGTCTTTCGTTTCTCCTTACTACATCAGTCTCAAGCTAGCCCACACACAGTTATCCACACCTAGTCATCCATGCCTATGTTTGCTGAACAAATGTAAACAACTTTCCAAATAATCTGTTTCCTGATTATCATTTGAGTTATTCTGAGCATTTCAAATGAATCAATATCAACACACCTGACTTATATCCTTTTTTTACAACTTTCTGTAATGTTTGAATGACCTACTGTTGATTGGCTAAATAAAAAATATGATATACTAAAACTCTATATGCAAACATCTTCAATATTAGTTATAATAGCAACAAAAAAACCTACAGACAGGAGTACTGCTCGTATGCATGTGTCCCTGGCAGTACCATACCATCTCTTGCCACCAAATTACATAAGCCATACACTCTTGGTGAATTAAACTAAAAGTAAGTTAAAACAATGCAAGCATATAATATAATATTGTACCGGTTTTGCGAAACTGAACATTAATTTGAATTGTAAAGAATGTAACTCACCCAACTTGTTGGCTGGAACTGGGCAAAACATAATGGTGATCCCAACCCAACAGCTAAATGTACAAAGAGCTTCCCTCTAATGGCTGTCCCAGTCTAGATCCCTAAGTAATTTATATATTGCATGGTATCATGAATTAAGCACATGCCATGAAAATAATATAGGCATCATGCGATGCAAGAAAAAAATTTATTTACAAAATACTATGGTGCACCAAACACATCACCTAATACTGGAATCTATGGTGGTCTAGCCAAGCCATATCAAGTATTTCATAACATTGATGCAAGTCAGGTGCTTTCATTCAGACAGTTAAAATATATCAAAATCTTGTCATCAGATTGATGTTTTAGGGGCCTTGTGAGCAATATATCCCCTAGTGGTACAAGACTGAGAGTCAAAAGTCTCCTTGTTGTCAAAACTGGGAGTCAGACTGAGTAAAAAACAAATGTTCATATCAAAACTGGGGGTGAAATTACAAATTTGGGGGTATATGAAGCGCTAATGATGGTAAAGGGAAACACTGCTTGTGAGTGGAAATAATGTTTTCTTCAATTTTCAGAATCCAGAAGGCTTACAAGTGTAAATGTGGCAAGAGCTACAAGTCTGCACAAGGCCTTCGGAATCACAGTGTTACTCATCACACCACCACAGAATTCCTCACCCTTAAGGCCACACCACTTCCAGTGGTCACAGCAATGCAGTTCCACCAAACTAAACCCTTGGCAGTGTCTACCAGCTCACCAGTTGGTCAGGTGTCACCGCTGACAAGCAACACAATGACATTGCAGGCTCCTGTGTTCACAATCCCTGTATCCTCAGCCCCATCCTTGCTGGTAGCTGCATCCAATACTAATCCTATCACCATGACAACAGACAAGATAAGCAGTGTCCAGAAACAGATCTCTGTAGCAGCCCCAAGCATGCATCTCCTTGCCCACCCAGTGACTTCAGTTTTACCCACCTCAGGCATATAGCAGTTGACAGGAAAATAGATTAGTCGTGAATCTCTTCTGTTAGAAAGAAGTAAATATTGGTGAAATACAGCAAGAAAGAAAAGATCATTATAAAAGGTTTCATTGTGTCACATGGAGAAAAATGTTGGAGGGGATTTACATTCTTAACGAAATTTAGTTTTGTTTAGAATTTTTAACGTAGCTTTAACAATTTTTCAGTCATATCGCTACGATCATTCTTAATGAAATGTGATGTACAATGTTAATTTGCATAACTCTTGTTGTTAATAACTGTGAAAATTTATTTACATGTAATAGAAAATATAACTTAAGTGCATGTGGAGTCTGGATCATTAATTATATGTAGTGAGCTGTTTTGTATAGGCTATTATAACATTGATCTCTTTTGGTAACTATTTTGTGTAAGAAGCTTTGGTATTGATTACTCTTTATAATTGTGTAGCTTTTAAAGTGTACAATGTACACCTCTTTCTCGATAACTCATGCACAGTGGGGTCCACAAACAATGACTACACTTAAAATTGAACAAAATATTACATTGGCATCGAGAAAACTGTCAAAGGTGGCGGAGTTAGGGAACTGGGCTGTTTAATGACTGAATTATCATTTTACAATCACATTGATAATAATTTTTAATAATGTGCATTTTCTAAGAAAGTTGTTTGTTATTCTGTTTAAATAACATTGTTTTTCAAAATGTCCAACATGTGAAAGATTACTCCAACTGGTTTTAACAACCATCACACGTACACGAAAACATCTGTATTACATACTGCTTTATGTTTTCTTGATGAGTCTGGTTCTCGTAGTTGAGTTTAATAGTATCCTGCCAGATCGACTAGGCTAACTGTTGATACACCACAAACAAGATTCCTTTTCTTCAAAAACGGGGCCTCGAGTGGCCGAGTGGTCTAAAGCGCTTTCCATTACGGATCAATGCCGTCTCACCTCTGTCTGCGTGGGTTTGAGTCTAAGATTCGGCTGATGCAGTTATGTGAGCAAGCTTGCCAGTAGCTTCTCGTGGGTTGGTGGTTCTTTCTGGGGGTTTTCCTGGGTTCTTCCTCCACCAATAATACTGGCCGCCATGTATAGCCTATCGTGTGCTGAAAAATGGCGTTAAACCCTTAAACAACAACAACAACAACAAATCTTCAAAAACAAGTAACATTTATTTCATGAGACAATCCTCTACATTGAAGCTCAAGTTTGGCATTGTTCAATTAGTACAATACTGATGTTGTGGTTTCATTGGAAGTAATAATAAAACATCTTATCATCCTTGAGGATATCTCTAAGTGCCAGTTCAAGAATTCTTTGAAACTTGCTTACCCACAATGGTCTGTATCTGTGAAATCCAGCTCTTTATTTTATGAAGTATTCATATTGCTTGGTTGCCTTGCTATCACAGTTATGAAAAAGTCTGTTAATTTAAGGTAGTTTATGTTACTTACACAATAACATAACAGTGTTTGATTGATCAAATGAAGTGAGTTCACCTGACATATGACTGGAACTGCCAGATTTTAAGTTTGTAGGATTTTCATGCCTTTTTGCTTTTCTTTTATTCAACTCCCTTTATATGATTCAAAAGACTTAACTAACATGATAATACAAAGGAGGCCAGTTTTTAATTCAATGCAACAATACAACAAATACTTACACAAGTCAGTTATTAAAACAGTCCGCACTTAATTAGGTTCATAATGAAACAGCTCACAGATATAGCTATTATATAGTAGAATGATGTATTTTACGTTTAATTGCATGATGGCACATTGCATTTATGACGATTACACTTAAAAGGGACTAAAAGATAGAACTAGAATCCAAATTTCAAATCATAAAATATTATTTAATTTGTATTTATTTATTAAAGTATTGCTTCCACTCAGCGTAATTGACAATTTCATTGATCAAAATTTCCTTACAGATCATTAATTGTGGTGAACTAGAAATATCATTTGGAAAGAAAATGTAACAAATTGTATGACCTATTTTTGAATTTGATATTTCATTATGTTGATTAAATTTTTCAGGTCCATTTCTATGATAAAACGAGTGATATACCAAAGTTTCGGTTACCAATTTTAGATGCGATGTTCAACAAAGAGGGAACAATTTTGGGGAGTATTTTCTTGTTTAACAAATGGAATCCATGTTTGACCCCACATTATAAGTGATTTCACGAGTTATCAGGGCATGAGTTATCGAGAGAGTGGTGTAATAGGATTGCCTTGAACTGGGTACATTATAAAGGTTGCCTTGTACTGAAGTGCAGTATAAACATTTGCTTACACTGGACAGTATAAGCGTTGTCATACACTGGAATGCTGTATGAATGTTCCATTTTGTTGGAGTGCAGTGTGGTGGTTCCCTTATAATGGGGTGCAGTATGATGGTTATCTTACATTGGAATGCAGTATGAAGGTTCTGTTTTATGGAGTGCAGTGTGATGGTTCCCTTGTACTGGTATACAGTATGAAGGTTGCCTTGTACTTGAGTGCAGTATAAATGTTTTCTACATTGGAGTGCAATATATGGGGTGCTTTGTAATTGATCAGTGATGTCAAATATAGGCAAGGTTGTCTTTATCTGGGTACAGTATGAAGGTTGCTTTTTACTGGTGTGCAATACGAGCACAACTATTTAATTGATAAGTGAGGGCAAGGTTGCTTTATTTATGGAAGCAATATGAAAGTTTTAAACTAGGGTGACGTATCAAGGTTTTCTTATACTGGGGTGTATTATGAAAATTGTCACTTTCGAGTGCTGTATGAAGGTTCCATTTTATTGGAGTGCAGTGTGATAGTTCTCATATAATAAGGTGCAATATGATGGTTGTCATACATCAGAGTACAATTTGAGGTCTCCATTATACAGGGATGCAATATGATGGTTCCCTTATTCTGGGGTGAAGTATTAGCAAAGTTAAATGATTGATAAGTGATAGCAAATATATATTAAAGAGTTTGCACTTTTGAACTGTGCAGTTTTGCACATACTTTTTGGCGGTAAGGTTGTTATTTATGATCAGATGTCAGTGGCAGGACACAAGACAACTTTTTCATTGAAATAAAATGTTAACTCATTTGGATAATATGTTAACAATCTTGCTTCTTTAAAAAAAATATTTGTGTTAGAAACATTCACCATAACAAAATCTAAATAGTTATGTTGCTTCATTTCAATACAAATTACATATAATATTCATATATATATATATATATATATATATATATATATATATATATATATATATATATGTCTGCTGGATTATATTATTTGAATAAATACTTGTTCTTAATCACTATCATGACATAATACTATTTTTACAAATGTGTAATTTTACTAAAGTGACTCATTGTAGTCAGCAACATAAACCTTGCCTTGTCGATTCTTTGTAATAATGTTTTCACATGCATTCTTGTCACAGTTCAATAGTAATGCAGTAGTAGACAACAACTATTACTAATATTTCTTTCACAATTCAGTAGCAATTCAATAGTAAAGGACAGCTTGGTAGTAATTCAATAGTAAAGAACAATTCATACTAATATTCTAGTCATACTTAAACAGCAATTCAATAGTTGAGGGCAATTCATGCCAATATTTTCATCCCAATTCAATAGCAATCAATAGTAAAAGTTCAGTAGTAATTCAATAGTAAAGGACAATTCATACTAATATTCCTATCACAGTTCAGTAGCATTTCAGTAGTGAAGACAGTTCATACCCATATACTATTACCAACAGTAATTCAGTGAAAAAACAGTTGATATTAATATTCTGATTAGAATTTAGTACTGTAGTAATTCAATAGAAAAGGATCATTCAGTAATAATTTAGCAGAAAAAGACATGTCAGTAGTAATTCAATAGTAAAGGACAAATGATAATACTATTCTCATCACAATTTAGTATGAATTTAATATTAAACAACAATTCATGCCAATATTCTAATACCAACAGTAATTCATTATAAACAACTATTACTATTTTGATCATAATCTGTAGTAATTCAATAGAGAAAAAGACAGTTTAGTATTAGTTCAGTAGAAAAGGACAGTTCCATAGTAATTCAATAGAAAAGGACAGTTCCATAGTAATTCAGTAGAAAAGGACAGTTCCATAGTAATTCAGTAGATTAGGACAGTTCCATAGTAATTCGATAGAAAAGGACAGTTCCATAGCAATTCAGTAGATTAGGACAGTTCCATAGTAATTCAATAGAAAAGGACAGTTCCATAGTAATTCAGTAGAAAAGGACAGTTCCATAGCAATTCAGTAGAAAAGGACAGGTCAGTAGTAATTCAGTAGAACATGACAATTCATTAGTAATTTGCTGTGTATGGAAAGTTTTGTAGTAATTCCAAAGAAAAGGACAACTCAGTTGTAATTTAGTAGAAAAGGAGAGTTAAGTAGTAATTCAATAGATTAGGACAGTTCTGTACTAATTCAGTAGAAAAAGACAGTTCAATAGCAATATAGTAGAACATGACAATTCATTAGTAATTCAGTATGTATGGAACGTTCTGTAGTAATTCAGTCAAAAAGGACAACTCAACAGTAATTCAATGGAAAAGACAATTCATTAGTAATCTAATAGATATGGAAAGTTTATTTGTAATAAAATAGAAAAGGACAGTTCAGTTGAAATTCAGTAGAAATGGACAATTTCAGTGGTTTATTTTTCTTCCTTTTCCTACTTTTTTGTTAGATATCCTATTAATTCCAAAATGGCCCAACATATTAAAAATTTTATGTTGATGTAAGATAAAAATTTCCAGTTTTGCTAACCTATCTTTGAGAGGTTTCTAATTTTGATGTCTCAGTACATTTTCTTAGTATGTTTTTCAGCAGAAATAAAGATGGATGTTTAAGAAGAAAAAGAAGAAACTTTGACATTGAGACAGTGTATGAAGAAGAGTAGGCTTTTATTTATGAAATTAAGTTAAGTTTTTCTTTTTTTAAAAAGTAATTTACTAGAATTTCATGGGCTTTTTTTTCTCGATTATAAAATATTCATATTTTCCCAAAGTTTTTCTCTGTATTTTTTAACTTTGTCTCTACATTTTCTGAAATAGTTGCTCGAAAGACTGAATTGTTTGAATAAGTTTTGTTTATATGGGTTTGTACAGTGTGAATGCAAAACATCTTATTTGAAAATTAAATTGCATGTTTACATATGTGTTTAACTATGTTTGATCAAGTTTTTTTTAATTAGCATTTTGTTTGACCATTACTTGTATTTGATTTGCTACATTTTTCAAGTGATCTCTGTTTGAAATTATGTGTGATATTTCAGTAATGCAAAGTGTGAAAGTAACTTATTTATACATGTAGTATCATTGTTGCTGTTGAGCTTGTGTTTCACTTTTAAAAAAATGAACAAAAATGTTGTAAGGACATTCTTTTCATACATAGCAATGATGTAATCAAACATTTTCTGAAAATATTTAAGTAAGGCTATTTTACAAATTTATACTCTGAAAATAACTGTTACATATGTTTCATTTAGTTTTTTAGCCTATTATGGAAGTTTCTGTGACGACTTATTTTGCTTAAATTTAACAGCTTTACTATGATTTCACTATTTCTATGAAATTTTTATTAATTAACATATTTCTGTTCATTGTATCAGTTTTATGGGCTACAGCTTTGTCCACAAAGATGCAGCATGCCAGAGTTTTATCTCAGTATTGGTACCTAAGATAAGTCTTTCAAGCTCTTTGTTTTGCTGTTGTTTGATAAATATGAGCATCTTTGTGATTATGAATAAGCCCATGTTTCAAAACTCAGTATTTTAGAATTGTGATAACTGTTGACAAGGAAATAAACATAAAAAAAAAATGGCAAATAGGACCATTCTGATCAACAGATCCATTGTTGCTAAATAGAAATGAAGATAAATATCATTACTTGTCATCTCATATTGGCCGGTTTATAAAACTTGTGCTTGTTATAAAACAGATGGGGGCTAAGCTGAAAACATGAATCAGCAATGCATGAAAAATTCATAAATACCATTTGAGATTTTTCAGAACTGATAAGCAATGAGTGTTAAGATGGAAAACTAGGGGCATGTGGTTTGAACTATGAACAGTACACGGGGCAGCTATAGATTAAAATTTGTCGGTAAACATGACTGGTTTTTCTGACACAGCTTGAGACTTTAACAAATGCAATGTTAAAAGTCTGCTTTTCCGGATATGGGTTCACACACCAGCCATCTATTAATCCATTTGCTTTGTAACTTTCAAGCCATTTGTGATTAAAGAATGAAAATTGGTATACTTGCACATCATCATTTTAAAGTATGTTGCAAGGCAAAATAAAGGGCCTATTTTCTTGGTCAAGTGTTTGGCACAGTATTGTATTTCCCTTCCATGACAGTTTACTTTCTACTCTGTGATTTTACAGCTGCTTGAGAGAAAGTGATGAATCTTTTTGTTTGCTGCTAAATCATCACTGAAAGCTGTGTCATTGCGTTCTATATTCCTGATGCAGGTCATGGATCAATATTCTGTTACACTTTCCTTTCCATTCTATGATGTAAAGGCCATTTGAGATATAGGGATGAAGCTTTTGTGTACTTCTACTCCCCTTTCAGAACATATGGCAAATACCACATTTGGGTCTCCAATATGCATGGCAGAATTTGCGGCCTAATATTTTAATCTTACATCAAACTTTCTCTCTTTTTTGTAACTTTAAAGCCATTTGAGATTAAGCGATAAAACATTTGTATTCATCAACATCATTAGAAGGTATGTTCTGTATTATTTCTATCTTAAAAACCTAGGTTGCAGTTCATTATTTTTTTTAGTTTCTACCTTACTTTCATTTCCATTGGATCACTTGTATCTTATAAGATTAGAAAATGTTCTGTAAACCATGGTTCGATTCTTATCGCCAAGGTTGTATTATGACTCAGTATTTTCATCTTTTTATCTTTAGGGTTAAGGTTATTTTTATTTGTCAAGCTCAGTGTTGCAGTTTGAGATTGAGGGATGAAACTTTGTAAGCTTTGAAGTATTGGAGTCTTGCGTTCATTTTTCTATTCTTCTTTATTTTCCACTCTTTAAATTTCAAACCATTTGAAATGAAGTTGTGAAACTTGGTATAACTAAGTTTAACGGTCAAGTTCACAGGTCAATAATTGAGTTTTGTCACATTTTTCCTTCTGCTTTTTAACGTAAGAGCCCTTTAGGGTAAATTGATAAAACTTTATATAGTTGTATAGATAGTAGTTTGCATTCCACATTTAGCGTTCTTATCCTCACTGTAAAAGTCACTAATCAGTGTTCTTAGGTTTCCATTGTTTCTGCTTTATATTGTAAAAGTTGCTTTAAGTACATGGATGAAACATGATACACACATGCTTTTTGTGTATCATAGTCCAGGCTTTATTATAAGTGCTAAGATTAATGGTCAGTGTTTTTCAGCCCTAAATCTTCAGTTCTAGAAAAAAACCATGCTGGTGAACATACAGCTGGAATGGCATTGTCATACTACATGTTAATACAATACAGCTGGTTTTGAATGGCTTTCCTTCATTATACATTTTCATATTATGTGTTATTACAGTACAGTAGCCTTTGACTGGCTTTTATTATGATGTAATGTCATACTACATGTTAATACAATACAGCTGGTTTTGAATGGCTTTCCTTCATTATACATTTTCATATTATGTGTTATTACAGTACAGTAGCCTTTGACTGGCTTTTCTTATGATGTAATGTCATACTACATATTGATAAAGTACAGAAGCCTTTCAATGGCTTTCCTTCATTATACATTTTCATACTACATGTTAATACAGTACAGTAGCCTTTGACTGGCTTTTCTTATGATGTAATGTCATACTTCATGTTGATAAAGTACAGAAGCCTCTCAATGGCTTTCCTTCATTATACATTTTCATACTACATGTTAATACAGTACAGTAGCCTTTGACTGGCTTTTATTATGATGTAATGTCATACTACATGTTGATAATGTACAGAAGCCTCTCAATGGTTTTCCTTCATTATACATTTTCATACTACATGTTAATACAGTACAGTAGCCTTTGACTGGCTTTTATTATGATGTAATGTCATACTACATGTTGATAAAGTACAGAAGCCTTTCAATGGCTTTCCTTCATTATACATTTTCATACTACATGTTAATACAGTACAGTAGCCTTTGACTGGCTTTTCTTATGATGTAATGTCATACTACATGTTGATAAAGTACAGAAGCCTCTCAATGGCTTTCCTTCATTATACATTTTCATACTACATGTTAATACAGTACAGTAGCCTTTGACTGGCTTTTATTATGATGTAATGTCATACTACATGTTGATAATGTACAGAAGCCTCTCAATGGTTTTCCTTCATTATACATTTTCATACTACATGTTAATACAGTACAGTAGCCTTTGACTGGCTTTTATTATGATGTAATGTCATACTACATGTTGATAAAGTACAGAAGCCTTTCAATGGCTTTCCTTCATTATACATTTTCATACTACATGTTAATACAGTACAGTAGCCTTTGACTTGTACTGAATTCTAGATACTGCAGATTTTTGTGTGCTTTACATATGTATATTTATATGTTATTTATTGTATTTTAATTGATGTGCAATAATCAAAATATTGACAGTATGGTAACAGTGGTATATAATTGTACATTGCCTCGATTGTTTTGTGAGAGGTTATTTTTTGTCAGTGCATGCAAGTTGGTTTTTTCTCTCAGTATTTTTCTTTACATTATATTTCCAAACAACATACATGGTACAGCGATGTTGAGGCAATAGAAATATGTCTTTAAACTTTCTTCTATGTGACACAGATATCGGCTTTTGATAGGTTGACTGTTGCACCTGTCAAACTAGTAGTCCATTCGTTAGCTGAGCAATATTATCACTGAGTGGATGTGTCTTATGACATGATTATTTTGAAATTTTTCCAGATTTTAAAAGTTATAACTTCATGCTTTGTATTCTTAAAAGGATTGAAAGCATAAGCCTAAGTTTCAAAACAGTTTATAAGTTAAATTATAATTACCAGAATATTTCAAATATACCATTTCATTTTATAATAACCTTACCATCATTGTTTGCTTGTATAGTACTGAATATACATTTAGCTGTAAATATGTCATATACAAGCCAAGATATAATTAACATGCTGGCATCGGTTTGACTCTTATTAAACTTTGTAAAAGAAGATATTGAAGTTTCTATTGCTTCACTAGATCTGCTGATATGTCTTTGTATTTATGGAAAACCTTGACTTGGATTTGGATTTCTCTTGGTCTACAGTGAATATGAAGGCAGTATTCAATGCAGATCTGTCAGTCTTTAAATTTTGCAAGTTTTGTAAGTTTATGGAAATGACCTTTAAAATACAGACAATAAAAGCAAAAATTAAAATAAAAAATCTCATCTTGGTATTGACTTGGTCTACAGTAAATATAACCTAAACAGTGGTATACATCTATTTGAAAACCTCGAGTTCAGTGTTTAAATTTCCTCCATTGAATGTAGCAATATAAATGTGATGGGATTACGATAAATTTATATCCATCTGTCTTGTTCTTATGTGCAGTTTGAAGATCAAAATGTTTCTTTTGTCAGTGTTGACTTTAATAAGGGGACAGCTACATTTGTATTTCTTTAGTGAGGACAACCACATTTGTATTGTTGTTAATGAGGACAGCCACAGTTGTATTGTCTTTAATGAGGGCAGCTACATTTGTATTTCTTTAATGAGGACAGCCACATTTGTATTGTCGTTAATGAGGACAGCCACATTTGTATTATCTTTAATGAAGACAGCCACATTTGTAATGCCTTAATGAGGACAGCTATATTTGTATTGCCTTTATTGACGACAGCTACAATTGTATTATCTTTCAAGAGAACAGCTATATTTGTATTGTCTTTAATGAGGTCAGCTACAGTTGTATCATCCTTTATGAGAGTACAGTTACAGTTTTTCTTTTTTTCCTCAATGCATTTCAGTTTCTGTGATAAGAAAGAATCTCAATTTTGTATTGTACGAGTAAGTATTTTGTATATATTAATGACTCTTTAGATCCAAGTCTTTGTGTAATTACTCTACAGGTCTATTTCTTGCCAAATCACAAGGACAATTAGAGAATGTTGGTAAATGTTAACGAGTAGCTAGATCAGTTTTTTTTCCTTCATTTTATTTTTGTGATATGTTTTTGATAACCTTGGACTGGGTTTTTTTTGTCAAAAAAAGTTGCAGGTTCATAGATTTTTTGGGAATCTGAGGAGGAACAACACATTTTCTGTGTGCTTTTTTATCTTCAGTTTGTGTTAATGTTATTTTGTTGTGTATGCAAAAAATATTTCATTGTTATATTTAAAACTGGTGGTATAGGAAATTTATACTTTGATCATAGATAATGATTACCTTTAAGAAGGCAGTCATGTTAATGCTGTCTGCATACTGGCATGCACACAGAGTTCTCTCCCTTACCACACTGGAGACATTCCAATTGCAGCAATTGTTTCAAGAAATAAAATTAAAAGCGAAATATCTTTGTGATGATGCAGTGCTAGGACAGTATATAGCTATGGTCCATTTGAACCATTATCAACATTATGAATTTTCAGCAAAGCAGATACTACCATTCATATAACAAAGAAATTGTGTAGACTTTAACTGTCTGCATCATAGAATATAAAATTAAACTAAAACCTCAGAAAACAATCAATGCAGAACAACTTTAATGTTTCCTAAAATTAGACTTAAGTTATGTGGTTCAAATGGTGTCCTGGATAAGCTGAAAAGCCAGGAGCATCATTGGGGGTGAAGGTTAACCTGCCCCCCCTCCCCCACCCACTCCCAGGGGTTAAATCCCACACAACTATTATGTGATTGTTTTATTTTTCCCAAACCCATGATGTTTCTGGATCTTACTATCACCAGTTGGCTGATTCAGAATTCACATTTTGCATGCATATTACAAGTAAGTACATGGATGACTAATTAGTGCACAGATTACCAGTTTGTGCATATATTGCCAGTTGACTCGCATATTATGGAAAACATCACATAGATGCCCTTATTATCAAAATAACAATGATTTTCCAAGACTGTGCTATACAGTCAGAATATAGATAGCTTCAGCCTTCAAGTGATCAATTTAATTAGTTTGAGAGAACCATGATTCCAATCAGCAAGGTCCAGTATGAATATAATCCCGCTGCCGTGTCTTATACACAAGTTGATAGTTAAACTTAAGCATCAGCTTACTGTTTCAAGGTAATGATATTCTTCTGTAATTATTTAAACGAGAATTACTTTTTATATGTCTGCAGTTTTATTTAGTAGAAATTGATTCAATATCTGTATGAAGAAAAATGTAGGTTCTGATGTTTAGTTTGTTTCTTTAACTGCGAGATCTTTTCATTGAATGCTTTAGTAATATGTGAGCAGGTTTCTCCAGGACTATGACTCGTTTGTTTATATTTTGCTACACTTTGTTAGTTCTACACTATTTTGAAGCCTTTATGAAGCAGCTATTTCAAGTGGCTGGCCCACCCATGTTTAATCGTGCTTTGTTTTCATCATGATCAAGAATATCACTTGGTGTGTTTGGTCATTTAGACACTGGTCTACACTCAGAATAAAAGTGTGTTAGATCTAGCATAATTCTTTTTCAGGAAATGCATTTAAACATATTGAGAATACTTTTGTAAAATGTAGGGGGATGGCTACTTTTGCATCTAGTGCATGCAGTAACAGAATCTAGATTTTGGTCCTGTCTTTATGTCAGATTTTGTGTCCATACCAAGAAGCTTGTCAGCATTGTATTAGCAAAAACCACTCATTGTAGACAAAGAAAATTTGGCAGGCATATTTGTATGCATTTGCAGATGACCTGATTGAGTTTTGTTTTTCAGACATTTTTCAATATAAACAAAATATACAACTCTTTTACTAAGACCATTTTGATTAAAGAAAATCTTGTTTGCACAATTAAGATAAAAATCACTTATGGTTGACACATGACACTTGGTGGTCATTTTTGCAGACATCTGTAGATTACTTGATTATATTTGTATGCATTTTGTTTGAGCATTTTTTCACTTATATGTTACTGTACTTTTGCCTCTTTGGTTTGTAGCATGTCATGCATAATTAACAAAACACTTGTTTGTATTTGGATTGCATATTTACTGTAATAAATATATGTGATGGGAAAAATCTACAACCCAAATACAAACTAATCTTTTCCCAAAGGCCAGAATATGTTGAATTCAGCATGAAAATAATTAGACAAATTGAATGGTATTTTTGTGCCAATTCTTATTTAAAAATGTATAGAAAAGTTAGGTTCCTAATCGACATTTCCCTTGAATATGTAGTTTTGAAATGATATTGGTTCTGATCATTATGATATTGTTGTATTATTTATACAATTAAAAAAAACTATATAATATTGGTGTTTCTTTATTTCTACACCACACGCCACTGCCATGTGTCATGTACAGATATTGTAGTATCTATATTCCAACTATTGGCAACCACTCCGGTGGCCTAATGATTAGAGCATTCACTGCAGGTGCGGGAACTTGTGGGTTCGATCCCCAGCTGATTTATACCAAAGACTTGCAAAAATGGTACTAACAGCTGTCTTGCTTTTTGCTCAGCATTAAGAGGTTAGTGTTAGGACTAGTCAGCCTGATGTCAGGATAATGTGACTGGGTGGGACATTATGCTACATGTATGCAGCATGATGATCCAGTACTAGACATCAATATAAACTGCATCGCTGCAGACATCGTAGCGATGTGTCTGAAAAATTGTTAAAGCTACCTTAAAAATCCTAATCAAACAAACAAAACAAACAATCCTATATGCACTACGAATATGAAAATGTTCCAATCTGTTTATTTCTGCATCACACCTTTTCACCATGTGACGTCCAAATATTAGTGTTTCTTCTACACAACTTTTGGTGGCAAAATACCAATGGCTCTTGATGATTCAATACACATTTAATAAATATTATTATTATAATGTCCAACATAAGTATTCAGCATTATTATGAGAAAAAATAATTCAAGTGTTATGTCCCCTTTCAGTCGTACTTGAACTGGACAGGGCAGTAGTCTTCCATGGTGATTATAATTTTTAATGTCTTGTTTTCCCCCGTGAGCCATTCTGGAGGACAAATACTATTTTTTCACATATAAATTATTTTATCAATTATGTTGGAAATAATTGGCTATGGTAGAAACTTGCATTTGTAGCTAAAACACACACACACACCAGCCAACTACATACTAAATAGGGAGTTTGCATTTATCCTTGGAATGAAAAGGATATTGGGCTTATTGTTTTGCTCTACATGGAGGAAGTTGACCTAACCATACTGATATTTCAGCTTGTGAGACAATTCAACATGGCCCAGTCACTATTTAATTTCATCCATTTTTCACTATTTAATTTCAGCTATTCAGTATTTAGATTTAGCTTCATCTCAAAACCCAACTTGACCCACCCGTTTATAGAAAATTCTGACAAAGAAACCTTTCAAATTCATATAAATGATCTACCATCCAGTATGACTACAGTAACTAAAAAAGTTTAAAAAGTGTTGAATCTTGCTCACTTTACTGAATTTTACTTGAAAAATAATAACCTAGCATCAGCAACTTGACAATTTATGTCAATAATGCTGATCCATAATCGATTATGACTACTATCACTAACAATAGGAAATCATTAAAAAAATCTTTTTTAAACCCTTCAAACTACTTTGACAGCATCCTTACATCGAGAATGTTACAGTCAGCACAAATGATGTCAGTCACCATTTGGAGTGGGTACTGTTATGAAAATGGAAGAAAAGAAAAGAAAAAAACTTTAGATGACCAAATTTTGCCAGAAGGAGCATTGTGTTCAGTCAATTTTGTACAAATGAGGTTAAATCCACATTAAACATGGCTACCTATTTTCATGTAGACAGCTCCGGTGGCCTAGTGGTTAGAGCATCCGGCTGAGATGCGGGAGGTCGTGGGTTTGATCCACAACCTAGTCATACCAAAGTCAGAAATGGTACTAGCAGCTGCCTTGCTTGGCACTCAGCAGTTAGAGGTTAGTGTTAGGACTGGTCAGCCTGGTGCCAGGATAATGTGACTGGGTGGGACAACATGCTACTTGTCTGTGGCATGATGCCCCAGTGCTAGGCATCACTATAAACTGCCACACTGCAGACATTACAGCAATATGACTGAAAAATTGTTAAAGCTATGTTAAAAATGCAAGCTATGTAAAAAAAACATTGAAACAATTTATAAATATTATGGCAGAACTTAACTAGGATAGACAGCATACTGCAATCAGTACCATTCAGTCTGAAAAACAGATAAGTTCTCTGGCCCTTCTGAAATAAAAAAGGAATTTATTTACCAAACATTCCAATGTGTTGTAGATTATATGTGCAATGATAAAACAAAGGCTGCTTCATTGATTGAGTATATATAAACTAGTGAGATAAAGAAGGACTCATGGTCTTAAGTGACCTGTAGTATATATATATATATATATATATATATATATATATATATATATATATATATATATATATATATATATATATATATATATATATATATATATATATATATATAGGAAGAACCCAGGAAACCACCCACACCACCCCCAGTGTTGCGAGATACTTTTTTCAATTCCCGCCCGTGTACATTTAAAAAGCAGCCCCAAAACCGCACAATTTTTATATTAAAATCTGAAGAGTAAATAAGAACCAAATACCATAAATTTACAGTGATAAAGTGATAATAGTGCCTCCGCCCTACAGGCTACAGTTACCAGCATAGATATGCTATTGATATGCTAGCTTAATTGAAATTTGAAATTAGAAGCGCGCTTCGTTCTTCATGTTCCGGGATTTCAAGAAAAATTAACTTTGTGAGATACATCTTTGGAGATACATCCAGAATAATGGATTCTTTAAGATTTTTAGATATTATCGTCACGAGCGCCAATATGAAATTGAATGCGAAGAATTTAATAGGAATTTGATGTAGCCCAAATTACCAGCACAAATCAGAAACCAACCCAAAAACCGCAACCCACAATCTAATTTTTTTCACCAAACAGATTTCGAAAGGAGCCCAGTTGGGCGAAAAAATAGCCTATCTGGCAACTCTTATTGAGCTTCTATAATCCTTGGATTGCTTGTTATATTTAAGTTTCTGTCAGGTGAAAAATTACTTTTTATTTTGCAAGGTTAAATGACTGCATGGTTCTCATTTGTAGCTTTTGCAGTATTTAGGTTGACTTTTGAATGGTGTCCTCTTTCATGAACATGACTTTGTACCCTTTTGTATTCTGCATTACTGGATCAGCTCTGGTGGCCTAGTGGTTAGAGCATCCGCCGCGGAAGCGGGAGGTCGTGGGTTCGATCCCGGCTAAGTCATACCAAAGACTTACAAAAATGGTACTAACAGCTGCCTCGCTCATCATTAAGAGCTTAGTGTTAGGCCTGGTGTCAGGACAATGTGATTGGGTGGGACATCATGCTAAATGTCTGCGGCATGATGCTCCAGTGCTAGACATCACTATAAACTGCCTCACTGCAGCCATCGTAGCTTTATGACTGAAATTGTTTTAAAGTTACGTTAAAAATCCTAAACAAAACAAACAATCCGCATTACTGTTAACCTTGCAAATAACACTATTCACATGAAGTTTAGTTTGATAATATCATGGTCACTGTATTATAAGACATTAAAGGCCTAGCTCCGAGAGGGAACAACTTAACAAACTATTTTTTTACCATTACATAATGAAATATGCATGGGTTAACATAGTAATTTCCAAAGCAAAGCCAAATAAAACATAATCTAAGACAGTAATGATGCTATCATCAAACTCGGCTTTGAAAAGACCTCCTGTAGATTACATACTAATCGCAAAATTATATCTTGAAACAAAGGAATTGCAATGTTGTACATCACCATTCATATCGTCGCATCCGTGCATTGGTCAGGCTCTTTCAAACGGGGAATGGGGGTGGGGGCACATAACGTCTACTGTTGTTATGGTTCATGGCATGTATGTATCATTTGTAATCGAAGAGAGAGAGAGAGAGAGAGAGAGAGAGAGAGAGAGAGAGAGAGAGAGAGAATTGCACATGTTTTGTAGTTGCCATCTATAAAAACGATTGCATAAATCTTTTGAAAGAATAAGGCCTTTCGTTATAAAAGCAGGAGCGCATTTTAAGTTACATACTACTCACTTCAGGTGCTTACTTTGCAAAAGTGTACATATATGAGCAAGCCATATACATGTATATTGTACTCATATAGAACTGCTTCACGTATCCAATAAGAGTCAGGCCATATATATTGTACTCATATAGAACTGCTTCACGTATCCAATAAGAGTCAAGCCATATATATTGTACTCATATAGAACTGCTTCACGTATCCAATAAGAGTCAAGACATATATATATTGTACTCCTATAGAACTGCTTCACGTATCCAATAAGAATCAAGCCATATATATTGTACTCATATAGAACTGCTTCACGTATCCAATAAGAGTCAGGCCATATATATTGTATTCATATAGAACTGCTTCACGTATCCAATAAGAGTCAGGCCATATATATTGTACTCATATAGAACTGCTTAACGTATCCAATAAGAGTCAAGAGATATATATTGTACTCATATAGAACTGCTTCACGTATCCAATTAGAGTCAAGCCATATGATGATATATCGTATGTGGCATACATACCAACATAAGTGACAGTAATAATTATTGATCTTTAAAACTATTATAATATGTGACATAGTCAAACCAGTAAATCATTTTCTTTCTTGCTCTTGATAATTTCGATTGCCATTACGTCAAATTTAATTGAATTTTTAACTCTTATGGTACACTTTTGTTACACCGAGAAACGGTGAAGATTCCAGGAAAAACAAAAAGCCAGTACATATCCAGAAAAGATGTTACCAGGAAACAGAAACCTCAACTCCACCAATAAAAATATTCTACACTTTTTTTCGTCATTGGAAAAAGAGGAAAAATGCAACTCCTAGCTACTAACGTCGAAAATGACTGCGACAACCCACCATGTCAACTCCATTACACGCGCCACAACAAAACAAATAGTTGGAGAGAGGTCGTAGGAGTACTAGGACCTTGCTATTTAGCAACCACAACAAACAAAAGTCTGGCGAAGTAATATCAACCATTAACGCAAACTCAGTGTAAACCAAAATAAATTATAAAAATTAAAAATGTACAGCACGTCAAATCACTTTCTGACTAAGAATGCAAATGGCCAGATCCAGGTCAAATTTCAGCAACGATGTACTTTCGTCTAGTTTGTCAGCAGATTAAAGACATAATGAATGCTATGCTCACGAATTTTGAGAAAATAAATCATATTCCTATCGATTTCATGCAGGTATATATCGATGAAAGTTCGTTAAAGTTTGTTGGTCCGCAAGTAAGAGGCTTCCCCGTGCCAACACCAAATGATGTCGACGAATTCCAACTTTTCGATAAGGAATGTGCTCAACGGCGGGCGCGCAGCTGCTCAGACATCCCCGCACAGCGAATTGTCAATTTTTGCTCAATCCAACGTTAAATTTTGCTCGTCTCCGTAATGCTTGCGCAGTGCAGCGAGCACTGCGCGCATATCTATCATTCGTTTAGAGGGGACGTTGAATGCGCTCTGACCCTACACCCCAACATAAATTTCCAAATATGAAAAATGGGGTGGCAAGGGTCAGATGAAACTCGGACTATGCTTGACACACCTGAAACAACAAGCAATATGACCCGAAGCAAATTCCACAGTTTAAGTATACAAGGTGGTCATAAGCCCAGACCATCAGGGCCCAACGCACAAGGTGGTAAGCATTTTGACTCGGAATATCACCCATCAAATAACCGGAAGGAAACAAACAACAACCATTCAATAAACTTGGCGCTATAAGGAGGGTTACATCCCTATTCATTTCCGGTTACACAAGGTGACAATGGTTATAATCTTCAATATAGCAATATCCTCATGTAGTTATTAAAAGCTCAGAATTTAAACTTTCAAACTTGATTCAAAATTATTAGGAGCAAATCGACAACCTTGACTGTCACAGAATTAGAAGGAAATAAATAAATTTTGTTATGCCTGAGAAATATTTGATAATTTGTGTTGTGCATGTGTGCAGGGCCCAACGCACAAGGTGGTAAGCATTTTTCTAGGATGAACAGGTGTTTTTTTTTTTTTTCCAGACAAGCGACGGAACCAACATATGTCTCGCCGTCGTAAACTACTTGCGGCTACGGACATCATAATGACGATATGCACATGAATTTTACCCTGAATATTACTCACCGTCCTATGAATTTAAGCAAGATTAAGGTATAACCGACAGTGATCATTTTGGATTTGGTGAAGAGAGCACGTATTTTCACGTGGTATTTCTATAAGCCATAGGGGTGGGTGTTAAATTTATATTTTATTTGATATACGAAGTTTATTGAGTTTGTATTGTCATATCGTGTAATAATATATTTATTACAACTTATTACAACGCAGATTTGAAACGTTACGAACTGTGAATTTCAAGTTGTTATTAAGAGTTTAATGTATTAGTATTTTCCAGAAGTCATTATTATTACCAGTTTGGTTTTTGTTGTAGCTAACGAGGCTAACAGTCTAACTAGTCTAACGAATGTAACGAGACTAATGAGTTTAGCTTTCTAGATGTATGTACGTATGTCTGTACATGTGGTGGAGCCACGACTGTAGACGTAGCTAATACAAGGGTGCTGTTTGCTGTCTGAAGGTGCATACGTCGACTATACATGTAGTGGATCCATGAAGGGTGCGAGCGGCCGATACAAGAGAGTGGGTTAACCCAAGGGACGTGGTGGAACTGTGCGGTTTATCGGTGCATGAATCGTGCGACTTTACAAATGTCAAGAAGCATATGTTTATTCCAATTGTTGTTTCAATTGGTATATTTGTTGTTGTTTTTTTACATGAGATTATTTTGAATCTTAGTTGAATTCCAGGAGATTTGTGAATCTTACTGACAGTGCAGAACATTTGAAACGTGTTTGAAAACTTGAGATTATTTGAATCCAAAGCCGAGTCTATACGTGAAACTATATGAATATCTTAGTGTGTACTATTATTTGAAACTGAGATCTCTTGAAGCTGTATATCAGATAGATATAATATTATTGGTTTATTTTCAATGTGTGAATGTTAGTATAGAGTGATTGGATCAATATAATGTTGAGAGTGTGTGAGAATAATTATATTTTCACATCATACATTTTTCCTTACTAATTAAGTTAATACATTTTCATCTTTCACACATTGTGTTTGAGTTATTCATTTAATCCAATACACACTCGGTTACAATTCTGCGACATTCACTCAAAACAAAAATATAAAACTCAGAACTTGGATCACCGGAGTCGTGCGCATTTAAATTCCCCATGTGAGTTGTTTTTACACTCAGATTAAGGGTCAACTCTTGTTGGATGGTGGGTTCTTTCCCATTCATCAAGCAGACGTACATAGTTGAATATCCGCACACGTCTTAAATTTAAGATCAGTCTTGTATAATAGTTTACTGGAATGGTTTTCAATTGAAAAAAATCGAGTTAATGCCCGTACATTTTTTTTGTCTACTGAAGTTGTTTGCCGAAAAACTTTCTATTAAACTCGTGATGGGATCAGTGCGCCTTTTAATTAATTAATTGCTTCCGTGTCACTTTTTGGTCACGCGCTATAAATGACAACCCTTTTTGTCTCGCCCTTTTGTCGAGATGCCCAACCGAAGCAACCCTCAAAAGACACTACGGAACAACCACAGGAGGGCTGAAGAACAGAAAAAAGTGACGAAGCAGCTGACGGCTTGGGATTTTCAATATGGCTTTCAAAAACTGTTATTAATTGCAACTTTATGAATCCCCTGTTCCACCGTTTATCATAAATTTCACCATTCTTTCAAGGAACTAAAGTTTTAAAGGAAGGAAATAAAGAAGAACTACGTAACAAAAACGGTCGTTGAAATAAGATATTAGGTTTAAACGACGTTCAAATATTCATTTTACATTTAAAGACGCCCCCCCCCCCCCAATCCTGTATAAAAAGTCGCCTGTAATTACAACTATTTTCCGAGTGCTCCAAAATCATTGATGTGATACATACGACATATTCCAACAGATCTAATAACGATAACATTCGCGTTACTGTTGCAGTAAACAAATTCCTATTCCTATCGATTTCATGCAGGTATATCTTGATGAAAGGTCGTTCAAGTTTGCTAGGCTGGCGAGTGAGTGGCTACCATATGCCGACAATAAATGGTGTCGGCGAATTCCAACTTTTCAGTAGGGATTGGACTCTGACCCTACACCCCATCATCAATGTCCAAGTATCAAAAATGGGATAGCAAGGGTCAGAGGACTCTTGGACTACACTAAAGGATGGTGATGGCAAATAATGTATATGTATGGTTCTTGTGTATGTATATGTGTTGACAAATAAACGTTATAAATCCCTGTGTTTGTATGAGAGATTATATAAATTTCTCATCTTCTTTTACATCCGACACCTGCTTCTTGTGTGAGAGTATGTTTGTATGTATATAGTTTACATTGCATTGACGTTATACTATTGTCGTTATAATGTAGAGGGTTGGGGCTGGAAAGTATATGTTGTGTATTTGGATAGTATGTCTGTTGTGTATTTTGTTAGTGTGACTCTATCACATTATATACTTGATACACATTCTGGCTCCATGCCTCCTTCCACATCTTAAATTTCATTTTGACCTTTAAAGCCGTCTAATCTAAACCTATGGAAAATTTAGCAAAGCATTTTTGAAACCCACATATGCCAATCTTTTTACTATTCGGTAGTGTCAGACGCACGTATGATACCCAATCACTTTCAATTACTACTTCAAAGTAGTCCATATTTGACAAAGTATATGGTTTGGGTGGGGTGATCTCAATATTTTATTTTAAAACTATTATAAAAGTACCAACTATGAACTATCTGTTGGAAGTTAATTTTACTGAAAGACATGAAAAGATATAAGCCCCCAGTCAGCTCGGCCGACGGTTAAATATACACAAACGTTTGAAATTCAATAAATACGAATTTAGCAACAATTCAAAAATCAAATGACTCAAATTTCCAATTGTAACTCCTTCCAATCGATCCTTTAATAAGCCGATTGCATCACTTGATTAGCAGTGTGAGACTGATTTCCACCTGTCCTTGTATTTCTACTCGTCTGTTGTATCCTTTCGCTCTTTTTTCTTTTCTTTATCGAAATTCCTTCTCTTCTTCATCACCGAGCTTTCTCTAACTCCCTTCTCCTTCTCCTCCTCCTCCTCAACTTTCTCTAGACTCCTTCTCCTCCTCCACTTTCTCTCCCACGACTACTCTTCTGTCATATTCGACTGTCTCGGCTACAGTCTCAATTCCGTCTCCAACTCTTGAAGTCTTAGGACTAAATGGAACCGGAAGTTTTGTCCCCTAAAAAGCTTTCTGTGGAAACACAAGGACGGTACAATCATTTTCCAAAGCCCTCTCATCTCACACCATAAACATACTATCATCGGATAACAGCATTTCAATTTCTTCGGTTGGTTTTTGAATTGTAAAACAAACGTCATAATACAACACGGGATCAATTAGTTGTTATACATACATCAGTAACTTCGGTCACATAAGTACACATTCCTAATCCCGTTATGCTAAACAATAGCACAATAATCTGACGCATTTCTTTCGGTTAAGTTCTAATATAACACATTAATAAATGCACTGGTTACTACGAAGTAACCTAATAGCATATTACAAAATTAATTCTGACCACAAGCTAACAATCTACATAATTCCGCCTCATATATAATAATTCTCTACTTAATCTCAAGCCTTTTTCTCAAATGCGCATTTAAATGAAACACTACAAAGGCAATTATACATAACTAAAGTATCCTAGTAATTAAGTATACATACTACAAATAATTACACTTATTATGCCGTACTATTCAGAAAAAAATTGAGCAAGAAACCTACTGACATTTTCGAAGCTTTGCATTTCTTTATAATCTATCTGTAAGTTTTGCCGCCGAATTCCGAGCGGCTTCTTTCTCGGAGTAAACCCTATTGATTTGCAATCCTTTAGGTGATACTATATTTTCTCTAACGAGTTCGAAAATATCATTCGGCTCTGAATTGTAATCACATCATCTATCTCAATTACGATTGGATATCGATGTGAACCTATCCAATCAAACGTAGTGGAAAATGTCCCTATCGATGCTTGTCAACGTTGGGACGGATAAGAACGCGTCCCGTTTATGCGTGGAGTTCTTTTTGATATTTGAACTAACCTTTAACATACAGGTATGAGAACGGCTAGCCTTTGTTAAATGGTGCGATCGGTCGCTTTCGCCGACTTAAGTTTTCGGTCTTTGGCTGGTCATGGTAACCTTGCGTAAGAGTTCAACACTAACCTACGGACATCTAACACATGGCCGCGGTAGATTATAGCTTATACAAGAATTTTAACTAGGGATTAGCAAAAGTGACACCATGCATGAATACAATTGGATGTTTTTTTTATTATTGAAAAGTGGTGCACAGATGGAGTGAATAAACAAACATATAATGAATACATTGATAATATTTTCAAAAGAAATATGAAAATGTTATGCATATTTATAGTGTGTTTAATTATCAACACATCTTGTCCCCGGGACCCATAGTGGCCGAGTGGTTTAAGGCGCTCACCTTTACGGATAACTGCCATCGTAAATCTATATACGTGGGTTCGACTCCGAGTCTCGGGCTCTGCCAATGTTGGTATGTGAGAAAGCTTGATGGTCGCTTGTCGTGGGTCGGTGGTTCTTACCGGAGTTTACCCAGGCTCTTATTCCACCATTTATACTAGCCGCCATGTATAGCCTATATTGTGCTGAAAATGGCGTTAAACAAGAACTTGCCACCCACCCCTTCAACAATTTTGCGAGTGCCCTGCCGGTGAAATGTCGTAATTAACCCGGACATTTGCTTTTTGTATTATATACGGTTAATATTTGGAGAGATCTTCCCCACCTGAAGCATGGTGGTCTACAATACTATACAACTGGCGACCAAGCTCAAAATGCAAATTACATTATGACTCGCCTGGGGATTAATTAAGGAAACTGCACTACACATTTACCTTTTGGATAATTGTTTATAACTGCAACTTTATTTCTAAAGTACACAGGTGCTTTAATTTGGATAAATTTTCTATAATCAACGAGATTATTCAAAGATAGTGAGCTCCTTAACCGTGACAGATAAAACCGATTTCTGTATTGATCCGAAAATTCTAATCTATATGGCTAAATATAGAGGTCAGACAATCCCGACGCTCGTTACTATATTAAGTAACATAACGGAATTCTATTCTATTTATAATTAGAATAATTTGAAGAGTAGTATTTTGGAAGAAGAACGCAGTGGGTATGTAAAATATTGTCTTTATGAATTATTTTTCTACATCTAAACGATTGATATAGTTTAGTATTTATTCTTACCACGTATGTCTATTATCACACCTATATAATGTATGGTATTCATGCGCAGGAACTTGATTCTGGCGTAAACGAATGTGTACACTTACCAATTAGAGGTTATTAGAATGTGTACACCAATTAAGGTTACATTTTTATCTTCTGCCGCTCCCTCTTCGTCAGGATAATGACATTTTTAAAAAATTGTCAAAATAGTGTACATATATGCAATTAATGAGGTGCCATCGAAAAATGCGTTGATATTGAAACGGCAAAAAGTGGACTTAAGTATTTGTTTAATACAAGAATCATGGACATTATCCGAGTTTTCTTCGAGTCAAATGCTTGTCGAAAAGTTGGGCCTATTAAACTTAACGATGTTACATTGAGTCATTCCTGCATGAAATCAGTTAGAAAATTGTAAAGTTTATGAGAAATTGTGAGTATTATCATTGTTCTGTATTTATTCATTTGATAGATACGACGTAATTCAGCGTTGGTTTAATTTGACCTATTGTCGCCATTTGCATTTTAGTCACATGATCAAACAAACTCGTCAAACCTACATTTCCTTGACAACAGGGATTCAATAGTCACGTGATATCACAATAAACTCCCTTTTCAATGTTGTATACAAACATTCGAAAATATAACATAAAAGTGACACGACGCTTTCAAAAGAACGAATAGACACACACTTCTTGACATTTATTTTGGAAAAAAAGAAACAACCAGAACTATGTCGCTGTCTCGTCAATATGGAAAAACCAGATTCATCAAGCAGAGAGCACATGTCAATTAACTCGAGACAAACAAGAATATACATAAAACATGGATGAAATTAGCCAATATTCTTCACACAGAAACACTCACCTTAACAAAACCAGGTACCTTCCCAGTAGTCAGAGATTTGAAACAGGGATATATGGAAGCATTAGAGTCGATATAAATGAGGATACTTTACAATCTGTGCCAAGATAAATGCCATTTTATTTTAGTATCCCCAGTGTATACATATAAACCTTATTTGAAAGTATTTCTGGAATAGAGAATACACCGACAAATACAATGAACTGTTAACTTCTGAAAATAAGAAAATACTATCTTCATTTGCGAAATTTATTTATGAAGCATTTATAGTAAGAGAGATTATTTTATTACGGTAATTAATTACATTGTTTTTAAATATTTGTCCCTATTTAGGTTTTGACAATTATTATGTTGAGCGTATGTTTAAAGTTACACATATAGCGTTTGATGACCATGCAATATTTGTAATATTTCAAATATGTGATCTTTAAGCATGCAAATGATTATGATAATAAACTATTGAATTGATAGTCTTTCTTTTCTCATGTGACAAGTGGCATTTCATAAACACAGTCATAAATGCTTGTACTTTTTAAAAAAAAACAACAATTTTTCTATGAATTTAACAATGCTTCTGTTATATAAAGTGATTTTCAACAGTACTATCCTAATTGTATAGTATTTGCAAGCTTGGCATGAATTCAAGTTTGCTTGATATCTCTTTCAGCCCACTCTCTGTTTAAAGTGAACAACTCACTTTAGCCGATATACCCTGACCTCACAGAATTAGAATGATTCCATGACACTACCGTAGGAGTGAATCCAGTGTACTGCAGTATAGTCCGTGTTTCAGGAAGGTATTTGCAAGACAAGTCATATATTAATCTTTTCAATGAGCATATCTTTAGGTGTAAGTGGTGTTTCCTGGAAACACATTAAAAGTTGATATTGTGAGATAGACGTTTTCAGTTTGCACTAACATTAAAACAAGATTGTATAGTTTAGGGGTGGTCACATTTTATTTTTGTAGCAACTTGTACAGGCAAGGGGTTTCATTGAAATTGTCATAAAGTTGAAATATTATGCTCTTTGTTTTGTACTCCACTAATCTGTACAAATCTGTCAACAGTGTCATATAGCAAATATGTCATTAGGATGAGTGCAATTCAGGGAGTATACAAAGCAGGGAACCAGACTTGTATTTCAACAGGTCACCCATGCTAGCAAGAATGGTAAACATGTACAATATTTAAAAAGTGAATGATACATTTTTCCACATGACTGATAACTATTTTTATTCAAAATATTGAATGTTAAAGTTCTTTTTCTGTATATTTTTTGTCATTAATATTACAGATATGAAAATTTGCCAAAACACTCTCATCATTATGGTATTTAATGCAGAAATGATTGATGGGTTTGTGTGCTTAAAATAGGCAGAAAAAGGCTTAAGAAGTACTTGAAACAATGAAAAGTGAATTTATTATTAAAGCTGAATGTTCATAAAACATTTGTATATTACCATATGTAAGAAGTATGCAAAACATTTCAGCTTCAGATAACATGAGGTCAAAAATTTAAAAAAATTGCCCAATACTAATATTAAAAATGGTGGATGGTACATGTGTTTGATTAGATATCGTGAAGATGAGTTTAATTTTAATTCTGAAAAAACATAAATTCCTAGTTGCTATTATTATGTCGAACATGCAGATGTGTCCTTAAAAATAGTCAGTAGGTCACACATTCCTGTGACCATTATTAATGTTAACTGTAACTTTACTCTTCATTTCTGAAAAATGCATATGTTCAAAAAATATTGTGTGTAGTGTAGTAGATTTTATGTCATAGATTATAGTGTTTCATGAACATTCTTCGATTAGTATTTATTTATATCTGTTACTGACCTTTCCTGATGGAGCACATGATGCCAATCTGTCATAAATTATGGATGCTATTATGTATATTAGAAAACTTCTCTATTGTGCATCAACTACTGATATTTACAACCTTTACAAGCTGCAAGACCATTTTCAGCCAAACTTAGCACCTTGTCATCTTGACCAGTGAAAGCCTTAAAGTTTTAAACAAATGATGCTGATGTGCTCACAGATCTAGTCACAAGTTCCAAAAATAGAACAACATTTAAAAAACTGTTTAATAAAACCCTACTATTTTCATCAATTCTGAAAGAAAGCATCTTGAAACAGACTTTTCAAGTATTTACAAATGTTGCAAATATGCCATTCTATGTCATTACTATTATGTAAGTAGAAAAACCTTTAAATGATTTATTCTGAAAACCACTGAATAGAATTTAAGCAAGCTTGACAGATATGATAGTATGTTGATATGAGAACATTTCAAGTTTATGTAAATGATGCCTACCTGTCAGTGACTGTCATCGGGTACAACCTCAAATAGCAAAAATGTAAATACTATTTTAAATGACTTTGAAACTGCTCAGCATTTTTTGATTGAATTTCCAGAAATCATTTGGTATTTTAAGGGCTTTACAATTATACAGATTGTTTAAATTTGACAGAAATCATTTGGTATTTTAAGGACTTTAAAACAACCTCAAATACCAAAAATGTAAATACTATTTTAAATGACTTTGAAACTGCTCAGCATTTTTTGATTGAATTTCCAGAAATCATTTGGTATTTTAGATTGTTTAAATTTGCCAGAAATCATTTGGTATTTTAAGGACTTTAAAACAACCTCAAATACCAAAAATGTAAATACTATTTTAAATGACTTTGCTCAGCTTTTGATTGAATTTGCCAGAAATCACTTGGTATTTTAAGGGCTTTAAAATTATACAGATTGCTTAAATTTGACAGAAATCATTTGGTATTTTAAGGGCTTTAAAATTAAGCAGATTGTTTAAATTTTCCAGAAATCATTTGGTATTTTAAGGGCTTTAAAATTAAGCAGATTGTTTAAATTTTCCAGAAATCATTTGGTATTTTAAGGGCTTTAAAATTATACAGATTGTTTAAATTTGACAGAAATCATTTGGTATTTTAAGGGCTTAAAATTAAACAGATTGTTTAAATTTGCCACCAGATGATCCACTCATTAAAAGTGTAAAATCTTGTAAACAGTTTCTTTTAAAAACAAAGAATTTGTAACAAAATATTCCAGCATGAAGACCTTTCTAAACCTATAATAACCTTTTGTAAATTAGTGCTTACACATTTAACCACAGTTTGGCATCCTAGTCTGAATTTCTTTCAGATTTAAACAAATGATGCCATTCCACCTTCAAATATGGCTGATGTTACTAAAAGTTGAAAACCACTTCCATAACATTTATCTCAAGAGATACTAATCATTTACATTTTTGGTATTTGGTGCTTACATTTTTGGTATGTAGTGTTTTCATATTTGATATTTGGGGTTTACATTTTTAGTATTTGGGGTTTTCATATTTGGTATTTGGGGTTTTCATATTTGGTATTTGGGGTTTACATTTTTGGTATTTGGGGTTTACATTTTTGGTATTTGGGGTTTTCATATTTGGTATTTGGGGTTTACATTTTTGGTATTTGGGGTTTTCATTTTTGGTATTTGGGGTTTTCATATTTGGTATTTGGGGTTTACATTTTTGGTATTTGGGGTTTTCATATTTGGTATTTGGGATTTACATTTTTGGTATTTGGGGTTTTCATATTTGGTATTTGGGGTTTACATTTTTGGTATTTGGTGCTTACATTTTTGGTATTTGGGGTTTACATTTTTGGTATTTGGGTTTTACATTTTTGGTATTTGGGGTTTTCATATTTGGTATTTGGGGTTTACATTTTTGGTATTTGGGGTTTACATTTTTGGTATTTGGGGTTTTCATTTTTGGTATTTGGGGTTTACATTTTTGGTTTTCATTTTTGGTATTTGGGTTTTTCATATTTGGTATTTGGGGTTTACATTTTTGGTATTTGGGGTTTACATTTTTGGTATTTGGGGTTTTCACAAGAGGACCTGTTGGTATTATGATTTCTTATCATGCCAAGTTTGTCCTAAATAAAAATGCAGATTTGACATCCAAATATGGTCATCTCAGCAGCTTTCTTGAAAATCTGGTGATTGCAATTCATCCTGAATGAAAGTCATATCAACATGGGATTTTCACCAGGAAACTAATTCTGAATGAAAATGGAATTGACCCTGGGATGCATAGTGGTCTAAAGTGCTTGCATTTACCAATCAGTGCCATTTTACTGCAGTCCAATTGTGTTTTAATATCAGGCTTGGTTAATATGGAGAAAGTATGCCATCCCATGGGTCATTAGAACTTACTGTGGCTTACTGGGTTCTTTCTGCGCTAGTTTGTTGTTGTTGTGGTAGGGTTTAATTCCATTGTTCAGCACAAGATAGGCTATACATGGCAGCCAGTATTAATGGTGGAGCAAGAATGCGGGAAAACCCAGGAAAGAACCACCGACCCATGAGAAGCTACTGGCAAGCTTTCTCACATAACCATATTGGTCGAATCTGAGACTCGAACCCACGCAGACAGAGGTGAGATGGCAGTGATCCGTAATGGAGAACGCTTAAGACCACTTGGTCACTCAGGGCCCCCACTAGTTTGTGATATATATTTTCATAATAAATAATTTTATTTCAGCTTCTAGATAAACAATAAAATTTAATAATAAACATCTGAATTCTACCATTCAAGCAGCTGATAATATCCCTTGGCAATAACAAGGTTTCCATGGACTTGGAAATTTCTGGAAAAAAATTATGGTGAATGACCATAAACTGTTAGAAATAGTGGACCTCATGGCTGCAAACTGAGAAGGGGGTCATGATGACAAGAAAGCTGATAATATGATTTTCTTTCTTATTTTGTTGATCAGTGTTATCATTATTTCCTGGGTAACTTTCCAATCTTTTGCATGCAAGCATTAAGCAGTTTGTTTATGGAAATCAGAAATTTGTGTAAGATCCCTGGAATAGTCTTACTACATCTTAATTAGCATCAGATTTAACTACTATTATTTGATTCCCATTACCAATTTCTAGTTGCTTTAATAAATAGATATTTACATTCATACATGCAAACTGGGAAAATGATCCAGAAATCTTGTCTGTCTCATTGGGAATGAATTATCATCAGAATTCTATTCATATTTCAATAACAAATCACACATAAAATCAATTTGTTATGATTAATTTTATACAATATCTTTATCTATACCATTATTATTATCATATTATTTCAGATAAAGTCATTCCAATACAGCTTATAAAAATGGAAACAAGACCCCTTAAACTGTACAAAGAGGCACTGCAAGATGGAAAGGAGAAGTTCTACAACATCAAGGTCATAGTGGTGGGACCTCCTGGGGCTGGAAAAACAACATTGATCAAGCGCCTTTTGGGGGATTTAAGTGGGATAGAAGTGACGAGCACTGAGGGGATGGATGTGCATACAGATTTTTGTAAGGTTTCCTTTACAACTAAAGAATGGAAAACACAAGTAAAAGGTAGGCATTTTGTCAAATGATAAGGTAACAATTTGTATTTGGATAGAATATTTAGCACATAATGTCTAGAAACATATCCTAGCATCTGTGATGTCTAACTTTGCCTACAAGAGCTTACAATAAAACCAAACACATATGTCTTTTTATATCCTGTAACAGCAATGGTCTTCTTTTGCTCCAGACTTGTGTTGAGCATGAACTGCTGATCACCAATAGTCTTACGCATCCCTACCCATAACTGGATGTCATACATGCACCCTTGCTCTAAACAGTGGCACCTTATCGACTACATCATTGTCAGGAAGAGGAACAAGCAGGATGTGCATGTGACCAAGTTCTTGTGTGTCACTGACTGCTGGACAGACCACTGCCTCAGCATAACCAAGCTCAACATCTGCATTCAGCACAAAAGATGCCCACAGGGAAAGAAGGTTCATAAATGACTAAACATCACCAAGCTGAAATGCGCCAGTACCAAGCAGTCTCTCTTGAGAACATATGAAATCCACTCCACTACTCCGCTTGACAATCAGAATATGGAGACTGACTGGGTGGCATTTAGAGCGCTGGTCAACATCACAGCTTCAGAAATCCTAGGACCCTCAAGCAGAAAGTATCAAGACTGGTTTGATGAGAACTGTGATGAGACCAAGCAGTTGCTGGATAAGAAACACCACCTCCTTCAAACCTACCTCAACAACCCAAGTCCACCTCTAGGAAAGATGCAAACAACAATATACGCAGAACTGTATAGCAGAAACTTGTTCAGATGCAAGAAACATGGCTGAGCATTAAAGCTGATGAGATCCAGTGATACGCAGACCAGCATTTCATAAAGAACTTCTACAATGCCCTGAAAAGTGTATGGACCTGCATCCTCTGGATCATCCCCCCCCATCTCAATGCACTACTTACTAACAAAGATAAGATTCTTCAATGATGGGCTGAACACTTTGACAGTCTCCTGAATTGCTCTTCATCCATTCATGATGAAGCCATACGTTGTCTCCGCCAATTACCCATCAACGATGCACTGATGACCCTTCAACCATGCTCGAGATACAGAAAGCAATATGTGTGCTCTCCAGTGGTAAAGCACCTGGTTCAGATGCCATCCCAGCTGAAGTCTACAAGGAAGGGGGCACAGCCCTGATAGAAAGGCTCCACCAACTGTTTTTACTGATGTGGCAGCAAGATACAATCTCCTTGGAATTCAAAGATGCTTCCATAATTCACCTGTATAAGCTCAAAGGGAACTGCCAGGCCTGTGACAACCACCGGGGTATATCTGTACTCTCAACTGCAGGAAAGATACCAGAATTCTACTGAACTGCCAGACTACTCACCTTGACCAGGGATTACTGCCAGAAAGCCAGTGTGGATTCTGAAAAGAACGTGGGACCATCAATATGGTGGTTGCAATGAGGCAGCTACAAGAGACATGTCATGAGCTAAACACTGATCTTTTCTGCACATAAGTCGACATGACAAAGGCAATTAATATTGTCAGCAGAGAAGGATTGTGAAAGGTAATAGCCATGTATGGTTGCCCGAGAAAATTTATATCCATGGTTCAGCATTTCCTCGATGGCATGCAAGCTTCAGTCAAGGACAATGGAGAGACATCTGAGCCATTCCCAGTAACCAATGGCATCAAGCATTGTTCAGTCTAGTGTTTTCTGTCATGCTGACTAATGTTTTCAGAGACAGAGAGGTTGGAGTCATCATCAGGTATTATACAGATGGAAAACTATTTATCCTCAGGAGGCTTCAAGTAAAAATCATGGTTATGACAAACACCATCAGTTTGTTTGTTTGTTTTTTATGGTTTAAAGCCATTTTTCAGCACAATATAGGCTATACATGGCGGCCAGTATTAATGGTGGAGGAAGAAACCAGACAAAACCCCGGAAAGAACCAGCGACCCACGAGAAGCTACTGGCAAGCTTTCTCACATAACTACATTTGCCGAATCTTAGACTCGAACACACGCAGACAGAGGTGAAATGGCAGTGGTCCATAACGGACAGCGCTTTAGACCACTCGGCCACTCGGGGCCCCTCATACACCATCAGGCATTTCTTAATTGCTGATGACTGCATCTATATGCTGGTGCAGAACTGACCTGCAATGCAGCATTGATAAGTTTTCCAGCTCCTGCACAAGCTTTGGTCTCACCATCAGTATCAAGAAGACTGAAGTCTTGCATTAACCGCCTCCTGGAAAGCCCTATTTTGAGCCCAACATCACCATCAATGGGCAAAAACTCAACATAGTGAACCATTGTTTTATGCATGCCAGACCACTGGCTGCCTAAGAGACTCTTCTATAACAAGCTACAGCAAGGACAGAGATCCCACAGAAGTCAGAAGAAATTCTTCAAAGACAATCTAAAAGCTGCATCGAAAGCATTCAACAACAACCCTAATTCCTGGGAGCAAATAGCAAGCGATAGAGTCATTTAGCGTTCCTCCATGCACAAAAGCTCAAAGTTGGGCAAATCTAGCAGGACAGCAGCTGCAGAGCTGAAGAGGCAAGCCAGAAAAGCATGTGCCATCATCCTTGCTGGAGATGTCCCACTCATCCCCTGTTCCTTATGCAAACAAACATTCCATGCAAGGGTTGGACTCATCAGCCACCTGTACACTAACAGAAAAGAACTAGCCCCTCCAACCCTTGGATGACTATAGTAGTCAAGGTCTTGGACAAGTTCAATAACAAACAAGATCCATGCATACTAATAAGGTGATGTTGCATCCATTTGCCTGAGTTTGTTGCTATGGAAACTATATTTTGATCCAGTTTTTAAGATCCATGCTTATTAATGATGTATTTGTTCATCTGATTGGCAAAGCTTGCTTGCACTCGGGAAACCATTTTTGTGACTGGATCAGAATTGGAATCTAAGATTGGCTGATCAATATCTAAGTTTTAATATAGAGAAAAACCTATTTATATTAATGAGATGATCTTTCATGTGATTGACCAAGCAACTATTCTGAAAGCCATAGTTTTGATCCAGTTTTGATCAAAATTGGAATGTTGGACAGTTTCTAAAGTGAGTGAAATACATGCCTATTAAAGAAGTGATCATCAATCTTATTTGGCTGAGCCATATTGTTTAAAATCTGTTTTGATCAGATTTCTGATATAGACTTGTACGATCGCAATCTCACAAGAGTCGGATAAACTATGCAGCACCATGCATATTAATGAGATGATCTTGTATGTGATTGGCTTGGTTTGTTACCATTCTAGAGACTGCATCCAAGTTTGATTAGATATGGTCACTAGAACTTTGGAGTAGTCAGTAGTGCGTTTATGAGCAAGGTCCGTGAGTATTAATGGTGTATGTTTGTATCCCTTTAGTTCAGCTTGTCAGCTTTTTAGTGACTGAACATTTTTTTTCCAATTTGTTATGCTGAATAAGTTGAGCTAAGCCACACTTTTGTATTTATCCATATGAAAATGTTTTTCTGATAATTTCCCTATTTGAATAGAGCAGACTGAATTGGATTACAGTGTTCCACAAATTGTTAAACTTGTTCCTTCTATAATATCAAAGTGATATTTTTACTTGACTTTGTTGATCTTGGATTTCTGCAGGAAAGTATAACTGTTATGAGTTTGACAATTCTGCTTCAAACTAAGTTAAATTATACCTAAATCTAACCTTTGTCAATATTAGCCCACAAAGTTGGTACTGTTCATTCTAGGGTCATTCAAGGCTCTGTTTAACGTTGTCTCAGATATCTATTTTATGCCGTATCTATATAGTAATACAGTAGATCCTGTCTTGAACGACCACCTCTTTTGTCAAACAATTATGGTCTTTCAAGACAGGTGGTCTCTCATAACAGGTCATAATGCTATATAATCAATCAATCTGTGAATTGAGAACATTGTCTCTCAAGACAGGTGGTCTCATATTGCAGTTGTCTTTCAAGACAGGTCTCACTGTATCTTAGTATAACAGTGACTACATGTTGCCAACTAAAGGCAAAGTTTGAAAAATGTTAAAATAATTACACAACATATGTTACGTGTATTTGATTTGGGTCATTTATTTTTTATTTTAATTGTTTGTTTGTCAGATTCAAATGTGACCCCTTTCTTGTTTACGTAAAAACAGGTATATAAATTACGTTTTGGAGCGAACTATTTAGTAGAAGTTGGGCTGTTAGAATACTAAGTTGTGTGTCATGTTGAGTTATTTTAAATTACCTTGTATTGGAAATTATTTCAATTCATTTGGATCAAGAGGATTTATTTTGTTATTTATCTAGAAAATAATTGTGATCATTGAATTTCATTACCAAGAACTGACTTCATCACGTAACATCGTCTTTCATCTTGGATGCTTCACTAAGATTCAAACTTGGAATTATTTGGACATTTTATTACCAGGACTTTTGCAATTTCACTAGTGGATTATATTTTGAATTATTTTTGGATTAATTTTGGAATTGATTCTTAAAACCGTAAGTTTATTTTTCTTTTCTGGAAAATATTTGTCCTCAATAAATTGTTTATTAAGTTTTTACAAGCTCGTTATTTTCACTCTTTCTATGTTACTGTTTATTCGAGCCTAAGCACGTAACACATATTGTAAAGATATACCATTCCAAATAAATACAAATGCAAGGTTTGAATCAATAAAATAAGTAACATAATGATGCTAAAATTCTGTAAAATGTATCACAGATAAGAATAATGGTAACACGTTTGAAATTCTTACAAACATACAGTCAGTATTTACTTTACAAAATGTAATCACTGAAGAAGTCAAAAGATATTTTTGGATGTTACATCAACTTATAGTTGTCAAAATATTTCTGTCTCACAGTCTGCCTCATAGTGTGGAAATCGACAGACTTGATATCTTATTAATGCAAGGGATCTTTCATTAAGTAATCAATTCACAGATACCAATTTGTTTGCAGACAATGCAGTTTTGTAAGTATCTAGTTTGGTCGCCATTTTATCCAATCAAGATTGAACATATCCAAACCTTATTACACAAAAAACACAATGAAATTAATTAGCAATACTTGAAGGAAAAAGAAAAATGTATGATTTGGGAGACATAAAAATAAGTATAAATTTGGAATCCCAAAGTTATTTCTTATAGTAAATACTCGTTGCTTAAAAATGTTTAGGATGAAAAAAAACTTTTAAGAGTATTAGCAAATAATAATTCTGACAGCTCTGGATTATTGTGAAACTGTGTTAAGGAAATGTGAAACTGTGTCAGGGAAATAATAATTTAGAATAGGATGACCATGTTGACAATATTTTAAAAGATTTTTCATCTAAAATTGCTTTTTCAGTAGAATCAAGATATATTTGCCAGCATCAACATGCATTCTGTACTGTTATGCATACCAGGTTGATTCTGACAGCTCTGGTTAATTGTGAAACTGTGTCAAGGAAATGTGAAACTGTGTCAGGGAAATGTGAAACTATGTAAGGGTACTGGCCAAATCTCAGCTTGACAGGATGCATCAATTTCATCTTTAGATGCATCCATTGATTATTCACAAGAAGCATTGTTTATGGAACTAAAATGGCTTGCAGTGTATGAAAGGACTGGTTTTTATAAGGCAGTAATGTTGGCTTGGAGCTGCATTGGTGTACCTACAGGATTTATTCCTTATCTCAAATCAGCATTACATGAAAATGTTCATCCATCAGAATTTTGAACAGGGCAATTTAGTGAAGTCTTCCATTACTCTTGGTACACTCTTGATACATTTCTGTGGATTACACTTCCATTGCATGTTAAATCAGCAGAAAATACTACATGTATAAGAAGAGATATCTTGAGTAAGTACAGTGTACAAGGACATCATAACCTAGTCCCAAAATGTTAAAAAGTGTCCACCTTGATTATTTTGACCCAAACAACATAAATTTCAGGATAGATATCTTACAATATAGGACTATAGCAAACCAAGGTACAGAGTCTGTAATCAATTTGTTTTTTCTTTTTAAATAACTTTCTTCCCTGTATAAGGAAAGTAAGGGATGTAACCTATTATATTGACTATTGAGAAGCAAGGTAACACTACACAACATTATACAAGGTCCCTATACTTGCATGTACCATATAGGTTGAAAATACACCCTCTGGAATACACTACATTATGATACAATGATCAGCATTATATGATGTTTTTTGTCCCATGTATAAGCTTTAAAGCAGTAAATAAATTATTTGCATGGCAAACATTTCTTCCGGTTATTTTACCCATTTATTTTCACACCCACCCATCCGGCCAACAACAGTGACTGAAAATCATTTTAAAAAAAACTACATTATTGCAAAGGAATACCCCTCACCTAAATTATTGTCAGATAATATTGACAGGAAAGTGTGACCTTGCTATATGTAGATGCACGTTTATGACACATTTGCAAATCTGGTATTAAAATCTACCCCATGGCCACTCATATGAAACTGTTTAAGTGTTGCCTTAATGGTTTTGGACACATCTTAAGAACATCTTTTCCTATTAATAAATTTATAATGAAATAAACAATTTGAACATGAAAATCAGTGAAAATGTTTCTAACATTATCTTTGAATTGATCTTAACCTTTAACCTCAGATAAACTCTTTTGAATGACTGCTGCATTTTAGCCGATGCATGTTCCAACACCCTAATCTGATTCACATCAAAGGACATTTTGGATGCCTAGGCATAATAATAATAATAATAATAATAATTATAATAGTAATAAGTGTAATAATAATAATAGTAATAAGTGTAATAAGTATAATAATAGTAATAATAATGATGATAATAATAATAATAATTAGATGAAAATATTGTTCTGTGTTCACTTGTCAAAGTTAAGCTCTTGCATAACACATTAGATAATGATGTATTATTATGAACAAGAATGTAGCTGTAGGAGTTGTATAGGCCATGTGGTATTAATAAAAATTTAGATTTCATCTATTTAATACTTTCAAGGTGAAAAGCTGATATGCTAAGATATTTAAAATTTCTTTTGGCATATTCTATGTGGCCTATATATAATAATGTCTACATCCACCTGCTAGGATGTTTTTAATTATGGTGAGTAGATGTACATTAATTAATTTGATTTTAAAAATAACCCCAAATATCTTTAAGTTTTTCTCCATTTTCTCTTTAAAGCATATCATTATTCAAATTTATTTTGTTCCTTTCAGATGCAGAGCAATACTTTAAACTTCAGAGTGTTCAGAAGGTTTTAGAGGAACATATTCAGGAGCAAGCGGCAAAGCGTAAACAGGAAGTGTGGAGCATGATGGATAAATCAACCAGAGCACAGGAAGACTTCGAGCAAGAAGACAAACCTATTTCTTCACAACCAGTAGACTTGTCTTTTGTCAATTTGAATGTAGATGATATGGATGATGTGGAACAGTCAGGCCCAGAGACAAGTGATGTTGCTGTTCCAGCGAGTGAGGCAGAGTCTGACACTAGTGAGAAGAAAATGGATACATTTATGGAATTGTACCAGTTGGTCATTAAGAACGCTGATCAACTAGAAAAGAGTACGGAGGTGTATGTACCACTGTCAGTGTTGGACTTTGTAGGCAAGGATGCATTGTACACTGCTCACCAGATATTATTGACAAAACGTGCTGTGTATCTTTTGGTCATGGATCTCAATCAGCTAGTCACAGATCTTTTAAAAGATAGCCCGAATTACCTAGTAGGGGTTGAAATGTCTAAATTTCACAGTAAGTCAAGCATGTTTGTTTCTCAAGCACTTGTCATAGCAAAATCATGACATTGGTCTTTGATATCTATTTCTGTACAACACCCTCACAACAAAAGAATCTTACTGTGTCCAGTAATTCATCTTTTTCTGGATTTGCATAAGGTTTTACATTTAGCACTTAGTTTTGTATTTTGCATTTAGAGGTTTTGGCTTGCAAGTATTCTCTCCTAAGTAAAATCATAAAATTTGTCAAGCAGTGTGTCTTGCTAACTGTTACACGGTATTGCAAAAAAGATACCTGTGTGACCTATATTTCGTGTTTCAGTGATTTTGTTACATTTTGTGTTGATAGTTTACTTTATGGGGTACTGGTTATGTTGAAATCCTGAAACTTGATAATCTCTTTTACTGCTGTCCATTCCATTTTTCTACTGCTGCTTAATGTATAATTAACAATCCTTTTGATGTCAAAATTTATCAGCAAAATATTATAAGGCTCTGCCTTGTTACATTTTGTTAATTGTTTTGAATTAAATTTTGCAATTTAAGGAGAAAAATTATCATGGCTAACATTAGTTTTACTATATAATGACTGCATCATGTTAACTTAGCTGAATAATACTGTGTTTCACATTGGTTAGCATTTGTCATCTTGATATACATTGGTTAGTATTTGTCATCTTGATATACATTGGTTAGCATTTGTCATCTTGATATGCATTGGTTAGCATTTGTCATCTTGATACACATTGGTTAGCATTTGTCATCTTGATACACATTGGTTAGCATTTGTCATCTTGATACACATTGGTTAGCATTTGTCATCTTGATATACATTGGTTAGCATTTGTCATCTTGATATACATTGATACACATTGGTTAGCATTTGTCTTCTTGATATACATTGATTAGCATTTATCATCTTGATACACATTTGTTAGCATTTGTCACCTTGATAATTATTGGTGTTAGTTTTTGTCATATTGATAATTATTGGTGCTTGCTTCTTTCTTATTGATTATTATGGGTGTTAGCTTTTGTCATATTGATAATTATTGGTGTTAGCTTTTGTCTTATTGATAATTATGGATGGGTGTTAGTTTTTCTCATATAGATAATAATGGGTGTTAGTTTTTCTCATATAGATAATAATGGGTGTTAGCTTTTGTCATATCAATAATGATTGGTGTTAGCTTTTGTCATATCAATAATGATTGGTGTTAGCTTTTGTCATATTGATAATTATGGATGTTAGCTTGTCTCATATTGATAATTATGGGTGTTAGTTTTTCTCATATTGATTATTATTGGTGTCAGCTTTTGTCATTTTAATAATTATTGGTGGTAATTATAGTCTATAATTACCAGAGTGACAAATCCTAGCATCTAAGGAACACAGCAGTTTGGATACTGACATTCCATAACTTATTGTATGGATTATATATTCATTACAGTACCCAATATTTACTAATGGTAGTAAATTTGACACTAACATTTTGGTCTGGTTACATTGGTGTCTGTCCAAGAAGGGTACTTATCAACAAAATTGTCTGCATCAAAGGCTTATGCCAATAAAATGGCTACTCAGGTGGTGGCGAGTGGCTGAACTGTTAAAGAGGGAGTTTTTCATTGTGTGTGGAGTTAAACTACTTGAGTACACAAGTATTGAATTATAAAATCTCTTTTAACATTTATACAGTATTCATATAACTTTATTATTTTTTTTTATCTTTATTTAAATTTCGCAAATATTGTGAGGTAGTTTGTATAATGAATTTTCACGAACATTTTATGAATATTGTGGTATAGAAATGCCGTCACAGTTTTTAATAAGTTTGTTAGTGTTGCATCAAAGTCCTTGAACTATTCATGAACCATGTTCATGATAGACAGTTCAAGAACATTTACGTTATTATAATGGTTCAAATAAGTTTATCAGTTTGTTCATATACTTCATGTATGATGCAGCGAAATTCATGAAGTGTTCCTGAACTTAGATATGGAAATTAAAAGAATATTTGTAAATTAACTGAAAAGAACAGTTCATGAGTGTAGACAAAATCTTGAATAAGTTCTTGCAGGAGTGGTTCCTGGTCTCATGTAAAATGCAGAAAGTCGGGAACTTTTCCTGAAACAATATGCTCAGTCCATGATACACATCTAAAAATAAATGTGTTCAGGGGATTTGGGTCCATAGAATTATGAAGATAGTGTATTAAACACTTTATATTTGAAATTGTTTAAATAAGCCAGTACTATTCAAACCTCATACTCAATTAAATTACATATTGTCATTAAAAACAAACAAGAAAAAAAAAATTCACATACCCCCACATAGTCTTATGGAAATATTTAGATATGACTTTCAAACAAATAGTAGGGACCCTGAGTGGCAGAGTGGTCTAAAGTTCCGTCCGTTACAGATCACAGCCATCTCCGCACTGTCTGCGTGGGTTCGAGTCTTAAATTCGGCTAATGTATTTATGTGAGAAAGCTTGCCAGTAGCTTCTCATGGGTTGGTGGTTCTTTCTGGGGGTTTACTGGGTTCTTCCTCCACCATTAACACTGGCCGCCATGTATAGCCTATATTGTGCTTAAAAATGGCGTTAAACCATAAAAAACAAAACATCAAACAAGCAACAATTTTGGTACTTTTATGGTGTCTTTCCTGTAGGTAAATGTTGTATTTTTCCAGTGTGACCTGTATTCTTGTCTATTCCATACACTGCATATTTAATGGTAGCATTGAAGATTTGATGTAATGTTGCAGGATTTGTATTAATTACATGCAAATTATTAATTTAATGCCATTATCAGATAATGAAAACTTGTCTTGAATTAAACTAAGTATCATCCAGATAAATTATTATTATTATTATTATTATTATTATTATTATTATTATTATTATTATTATTATTATTATTATTATTTTTGTTGTTGTTTTTATGATTAAATATTTTTATTATTATTGTTATTACTATTATTATTATTATTATTATTATTATTATTATTATTATTATTATTATTATTATTATAGCATGTATAAATTAGTTTCTGTTCTCTCTTCAGAAATGATAGGGATTTGGATAAATTCCATACATTATTATTATTTTTGTTGTTGTTGTTTTTATGATTAAATATTTTATTATTATTATTATTATTATTATTATTATTATTATTATTATTATTATTGTTTTTATGATTAAATATTTTTATTATTATTGTTTTTATTATTATTATTATTATTATTATTATTATTATTATTATTATTATTATTATTATTATTATAGCATGAATAAATTAGTTTCTGTTCTCTCTTCAGAAATGATAGGGGTTTGGTTAAATTCCATACATTCCTCTACCCCATCCCCTTTGTCTGGCATACCACCTGTGATTCTTGTCGGAACACATGCAGATATGGTAACACAGGTATACTGAGATTGGATTTTAATGTAGCTTTAACATTTGGTTTGGAGATTGTTTTGAAAGTCATAATGGAAGTTTGAACCACCCATGTACCTTCTTAGAACATATTAGAGTCATTATAAATATATATTAGAGTGTTAATTAGAATTCAGAAATGTGTATAATCATCTGATAACGATGTAGATAAATTAATATCTCTTTCTTTCAACTTCTGAAGAGCACACTTGCAGGAGACATACACAGTAAGACATGTGAGACACTCATTTGTGGGCTCGATGAGAATGCATTTGTATCGAGCAATCCTCCATGAGCTGCCAAGGCAAAACCATGGAGAGATATTTTTATGTTTTTTTTTCTTGATCCTCTCCACTGTTTCCATCCTGAATGAATTGAATGGGGTTTTGAATAATCACATGAGTTGTACTGCATATGGTAATTTCACACTTCTTACAAACATATGGAAAACAAATAATGTTGGAGTTAAACAAAAAAAAAGTGGAAATGATACAGTGATAGAATTCATATTTTGCTGAAACCCACAGACAGCACAGTATCTTAAGCACATTGATGTTCTCTTTAATGCTTCCAAAACAATATTGAAAGAGGTTTTTAGATGAAAAAATGACATCTTGTCATATTCACATCAGCAAAGTTGGGAGGAGATATAACAATCTGTTTTGTTTTTTCATGTTACTTTGTTTGTACTTCTCAACTGTGGAGGAGAACAATTGTTGTCATGCTCACTATAAGACCAAACAATGTGCTCCCTCTACATGTCTTTCCAGTACCAGTAGGTAATTTGTCATTGACCTATTCTACTGCATCATCCATCCTCAGTGGCATTTTTATGTGTTGATTTAACTTGTCCATCTTAAAATTCAATCTCGGACAACTCTTCTTCTTTTGAGGAAAGGGACCAGTCTGTGTCTGCTATTAATGGGCTATAAAGGGACCAGTCTGTGTCTGCTATTAATGGGCTATAAAGGGACCAGTTTGTGTCTGCTATTAATGGGCTATAAAGGGACCAGTTTGTGTCTGCTATTAATGGGCTATAAAGGGACCAGTCTGTGTCTGCTATTTATGGGCTATAAAGGGACCAGTCTGTGTCTGCTATTAATGGGCTATAAAGGGACCAGTTTGTGTCTGCTATTAATGGGCTATAAAGGGACCAGTTTGTGTCTGCTATTAATGGGCTATAAAGGGACCAGTTTGTGTCTGCTATTAATGGGCTATAAAGGAACCAGTCTGTGTCTGCTATTTATGGGCTATAAAGGGACCAGTTTGTGTCTGCTATTAATGGGCTATAAAGGGACCAGTCTGTGTCTGCTATTTATGGGCTATAAAGGGACCAGTCTGTGTCTGCTATTAATGGGCTATAAAGGGACCAGTTTGTGTCTGCTATTAATGGGCTATAAAGGGACCAGTTTGTGTCTGCTATTAATGGGCTATAAAGGGACCAGTTTGTGTCTGCTATTAATGGGCTATAAAGGAACCAGTCTGTGTCTGCTATTTATGGGCTATAAAGGGACCAGTTTGTGTCTGCTATTAATGGGCTATAAAGGGACCAGTCTGTGTCTGCTATTTATGGGCTATAAAGGGACCAGTTTGTGTCTGCTATTAATGGGCTATAAAGGGACCAGTCTGTGTCTGCTATTTATGGGCTATAAAGGGACCAGTCTGTGTCTGCTATTAATGGGCTATAAAGGGACCAGTCTGTGTCTGCTATTAATGGGCTATAAAGGGAACGACATTCTAACATCTTCTCTACGGATTCAGCCACTGGGTCAGACTCTCATCTTTAGGATCTACACAGGTATTTTGAGATTGGTATCTTGATCACTAATGCTTAGATAGAAATCTTTTGATTGTTTTGGGGTGCACCTGTTATGCACCTTTGAATGAAGCTTCCTCTGAAAACCTTTTCCTCAAGACAAATTTCATGATTCCATTAGAATCAGCAAGTAAGAAGAATGAGCTTTATTTATTATTAATTGGCTCAACATTATTCCAACAATGAATTGTCTATCTTTAGTGGCCCCACTTCCTTTTCTGCTGGAGATGATGAAGATAATCTCCTTTGCTCAGTGAGCACTTTAGGTTTAATTGGTCTTCCTCGGAAGGGAGAAGGAAAAACCTGAATTGGGTCTTTCTACCAGTTAAGGGTTACTCTGATAATTTTGTGGATTTTCCTCATTTCAAGAGGGTTTTTCAATTTCTCACTGAGAGGGATCTTTTGTTCATGAGAATTAATGCCCGTCAAATTAGCAATATTCCTACATCTTGAGGCTATTGCTCCTCTCTGGATCATGTAATACGATAATATATCTCGTAGTCTCACACTACTTTCTCTTCCTCTAACCTTCCATCTTTGGCAAACTATAGCAAAATCCTGTCTTGTCAGAGATAGTGACTCAACCTTGTACTTGCCAATAGCAGTAACTACTCTTACAATTGGGGTCACGACATTTGTTTGTTTTTATCAGTTTTTAGGAGGTACTCATCTGCCATTCTGGCTGGTAAATTAGATAACTTATCTGCTATTAAAATGGATTTTTCATTTGGAGACCAAACTAATTTTAATTAGGTAGTACTTGCCTGGTACAATTACATTACCTTCTTTCACTCCTCTCAGACATACTGTACTTATTGTCCAAGTCAAATGAGAAATATATTCTGTATGTTGCCTGTTATTAAGTAGTCAGACTGGGTTGGTGCCCTATAAGACTGAATAATTAGTGTGAACTTGGGACATGGAGACCTGGCATAGGAAAGCAATACAATAGTAGCATGTATTCATTATAATTATTTTACCCTACCTCAAAAGTTAACAAAGCAATTTATTATATAATTAGGTAATTTTACAAATATGCCGATATATAATGAAAAGTGATGAAGCAGATATGAAGATTTCAAATAGTGCGTGTTTATATATATATATATATATATATATATATATATATATATATATATATATATATATATATATATAACCATTAAAGTATAACCATTAAAGAGATAAGCTTGACAACACAATTTCAATTGACTCATTTGTACTTAATAAATTGATTGTTAAAGTTTTACAAGCTTGTTAGTTTTCACTCTTTCTGTGTTGCTGCTTATTCGAGCCTAAGCACGTAACAGTAGATAGCTAGAAATATATATCAGGCTACAAGAAAACAGACAGCAATGGACACTGGGCACATTAGTCAGTTTGCTGTCATATATAATAAACAGATCAGAATGGCTTTTTGGGGCCCCGAGTGGCAGAGTGGTCTAAAGCGCTCTCCATTATGGATCACTGCCATCTCACCTCTGGCTGCGTGGGTTCGAGTCTGAGATTTGGCTAATGTAGTTATGTGAGAAAGCTTGCCAGTAGCTTCTCGTGGGTTGGTGGTTCTTTCCGGGGGTTTTCCCGGGTTCTTCCTCCACCAATAATACTGACTGCCATGTATAGCCCATCATGTGCTGAAAAATGGCATTGAACCCTACAACAACAATCAGAATGGCTATTTTGAATGTTGAAATGTCAGAAACTCAATAGCCAAATTTAATTATGAAAATTTTTATAACCAGTTTCTGTGTGAAAAAAAAAGAAAAGTATTTTAGCACCAATATGGTGGCTGGTTAAAAAAAAAAGTATAATAGTCAGAGAAATAAACCAGGGACAGTCAGACTATTTTAAGTCAAAATTGGTATCGGAAATGAAGAAAAACCAAAAATGCAGATAATTTGTGAGGATTGACAATGTTTATGTTATTTTTTGGCCAGAAAGTTTGATGTTATTCGTGGTTCTGAAATTGGTTGAATGGAATGGATACACCATTTTTTTCCTGGACCGTACATTTTATTGACCGTGTACAGGTATGTAATTAGTTAGAGGCAGATTTAATAGGATAGAAGATAGGATAGAAGTTGGATACTTTTAATACACATATTTTTATTCATTCTAGACAGTGTGCTAGTATTCTGAAATTATATTGGCACAAGAGTTCCTCATAGGCATGATGTGGGCATGCAGGCATTTAGTTAAATTTGTTTTACTCTATTGATTTTCTTCATTTGAATTTAGCAAGTAGAGAATGATTTCTATGTTAAATGTGTTTGCCTTCTATTTGTTTGAATGTAAAAATAAAATAAAATATATAAATGTGACGGTACAAAACTATTTATGATGGTGCAGACTGTATGTGTCAGAACAAAATTATTAATGATGGTAATAACTGCATGTGACAGTATGAAACTGTAAATGATGGTACAAACTGCATGTGACTATGTGAAACTGTTTATCATGGTACAAACTACATGTGATGATACAGAATGGTTTATGATGGTACAGACTGCATGTGACAGTACAAAACTGTTTCTGATGGTACAAACTGCATGTAATGATGCAAAATGGTTTATGATAGTACAGACTGCATGAAGCTATGCAAATCTTTATTATGATACAAACTGCATGTAATGATACAAACTGGTTTATGATGGTACAAACTACATGTGACTATACAAAATTGTTTATGAAGGTACAAACTACATGTGACTATGCAAAACTGTTTATGATTGTACAACCTACATGTGGTGATACAACATGGTTTATGATGTCACATTACAAAATTGTTTATAATGTACAATCTGCATGTGATGGTACAAAACTATTTCTCATGGTACATACTTCATGTGACAGAACAAAACTATTTGTAATGGTACAAACTGCATGTAGAATCTCAGTATTTTAATAATATATTTCTCTTACAGGAATCTCAACAAAAAGTCATTGATAAGTGCTTCTTAAAGCTCCGCTACGGCTTGAAAGACAAGCCAACCATACTCCACCTGCTGGATCAGTTTTTACTTGATAACACCAAGCTTGATCCCATGTTAGACCAACTGAAAAAAAGAATTTTTGAACTGGCATCGCAACAACCTCATTGGGGAGAGGAAAAACCTGCCCGTTGGCTTCCCTTGGAACAGGCGATCATGAGTCTCAAAGCTTCTGGTGTCAAGGTACAGTGAGTGAAAAACTGTCATACTATAACTTCTAAGATTGATTAATTAGTTAACTTTTAAAATTGATTAATTAATTAACTTTTAAAATTGATTAATTAATATTAATTAAAATTATTATTTTTCTCCAGCCAGAATGCAAATAAGTATTGGGTTTGAAAACTTTCTCAGACTTGTTTGTCCATTTTCCAGCTGCAGATTTTATCAGGTTTTGGTGCTGCACTCCATTGTTTCGGACATGGGTTAATACAATGCCCCCAGTTTTTATAACTTATATTGTTTATTTTGTCATGAATGAAAATGATCTTACGACCACCATAATGGTCATCTTTAAAGTCTTTTCATAGCTATTCTTTTAAATTGGAGGGTATATTGAAAAATGGAGGGTATATTGACATGGCTTTCCTTCAGGTCTTTTTTGATTTCTTGTTGGTCTTAACTGAAAATGGTACAGAGCTTACATTCAGTATTGCCACTTGATGCTTTCAGTACTGAAAGTTTAATATAAAAACAAGGTCTTATCTTGGATTCCTGGAATTCTTTCTGGCTAAAGTACATTTTCAAATTACGTTATGTTATATCCTATCATAGTTTTTATGTGCACCTATTATAGCTGCTTGTTTTTAAGCTGAACGCATGTACAATTTCACACCTTTTCAATTTCTAGCTAGTAAAGTGGTCAACTGATTGCATCACTGGTCAACTGATTGCATCTAATAACAGTGCCAAACCCAGAAAAAATGTTGCCGGCTTTCTTTTTTGATGTTTATTAATCTGTGAGAAGCTTTTATCAACCACTGCATTGTCTGCTGCTTGGTTGTGTGTGCAGTTAAAGGAGAAACTCATGTCTGCTTTTGTTTGAGTAATGATTATAAACAGAATTAATTGAAGACAACCACAAAGACCACATCATGTCTTTTTTGGCATAGCACTTCAAGAACCTTTTGAAATTGTTAAACTTAATAAGCTACGCCATGATTGTATTATATTCAAATTCATATGCGAACTCTTCCCCAAAATAATAATAAATGTTTTACACACTATTTCTCATACTTAAAATTAAAAAAAATCTCCCGGTATGAGAAAAATACCCATACATATATTTAAAATTACATTAACCACACCACGTTCGAATTTTATTCAAATTCATATGTGATCTCATCTCCATACGCAATCTCTTTCCCAAAATGATAATAAATTCTTAATACACTATTTTATGTACTTTGAAGAAGAAAAAAAAAAAAATTTCGAGAACCACGCCATCACTGCATTCTTTCCAAATTTGTGTTATCATAGGACACGTTATAGCAGGGTTTCATGGTATCTATCTGATTTCTGTTTGTCAATGAGGGTGCAAAGTTAATTACTTCCCTTGGTATAGTAGGCAATAGAATAGTCAAACCACTGCTACATTCATGATGGTACTGTATATTTAAAAAAAAATTGGTGTTCAGATGACATGAGATTATATCACTAATACTTAAGTTCTTGAAAGCTAAATAAAAAATTAAAAATGCAACAAATTCAAGAAGGAAACAAATTTTGTAGCAGATAAATATATTTGACAATATTGTTCTACACTGAATATGAAATTCACTCTAATGCTTTTTCAATATTTTCCATCAGGTTGTACCACTCAGTTATGTGGAAGAGATAAATAGGTCAGGATCTGTTAGAATTGAAAGCAGTGATGAACTGGATCTATTCTTAAAATTCCAGCATGATTTGGGCACAATCTTCTATTTTAGGTGAGATACAGGCTGTTGTTTTTCCTTCTGGTAAAGTCTGTCAGTCTACTCTTTGATAGGCAAAAGATGCATTAAAATGTATACTATTTTATGGTGAGTGAAATAATAAATTATATACTATTTTATAGTATGTGTGATAATAAATTACTAAATAAATACTATTTTATAGTGTCTGAAATAATACTATTGTGCTTCTTATGGTTTTATTGTGCAAGCTTCAATTGTTTTGTTTGTTTGTTGATTAGAAAGTTTAATATAGTGATGTCTAGCACTGTGTCATTTTGTTTTAGGGTTTAACGCCATTTTTCAGCACACGATAGGCTATACATAGCAGCCAGTATTATTGGTGGAGGAAGAACCAGAGAAACCCCCCCGGAAAAAACTACCGACCCACAAGAAGCTACTGGCAAGCTTTCTCACATTACTACATAAGCCGAATCTTAGACTCAAACCCACGCAGACATAGGTGAGATGGCAGTGATCCATAACGGTATGACTCAGCCAGGGATCTAACCCACGACCTCACGCTTATGTGGCAGATTCTCTAACCACTAGGTCACCAGAGCAGTAGCTTAAATTGTATTGATAAATGACAACCTATAATGGATTAATGGCCAAATATATGTGTTTCCACACAACATATTTGAATGCACAAGAAAGCTGGTATAATGTTCAGACCATTGTATAATGATATTTTGATTTTACACTAACCATTCAATCATGATTTTGATGTATTCTACATTCATCCCAAGGTTTTAAGATTGGTGTGGGGCACTAAGCGGCACACATGTAGCATCATGTCCCACCCAGTCACATTATCCTGAAACCAGGCAGACCAGTCCTAACACTAAACCCTTAATGCCAAGCAAAGCAGCTGTTACTACCATTTTTATAAGTATTTGGTATGACTCTGCTAGGAATCAAACCCATGACCTCCCACATCCAAGGCAGATGCTCTAACCACTATGTCACCGGAGCAGTCTCCATTCTTGGCTCTTGCCTATAAGTTATATAATGATGTGTCTTGCAAGAGTTCAAAGTTCAGTCTACATGAAAAGATTTTGTTACATATTTTACTTAATTTTTTAAAATAAAACTTATTGAAATGCAAAAGTTTACTCACATTTAGTTTTCTGATCAAAATGCTGCTGAATTATTCAGAACTAATCTACTAGATTTCCCCTGAAAAGTACTGATATTTTTAGAAACATTTTTGAACGGTTCAGGAAGGATCTAACAGTTCCTTCTTTTCTTTATCCTTAATCCACCGCACACAGGTGACATCTATGGGAACAATAATTTGCCAATTTTCTTCACACTGGCTTACTTAGTGATATCCATTGCAAGCTTTATAGAAATCATATTTTCTAAACAATTTGCCAACTAATGGTTGAATTAGTTAAATACTATGATTTCCAAGTAAATATGTTTCTAAATGCTTGTATGTTGGTGCAACTGTTCCTTCATCTTTCAACAAATATTGCTGATATTATTTGACACATGCTTAGCATAGCACATAGTTATGTCATCATGAACAAATGCGTTTTTACCTCAACTGATCATAGACCAGAATAACTGATGGTCTGTTGTCATGACTACTCCTTCTATTCAACTTGGATGATTGCCATGAAATGTTACACCCATGCTCACAGACAGTGGTTTAGTTTGTCCTTGGTAAAATGGTGTTGCTACAACATTCAATATGGCCACCACAGCAGCCATCTTGAAAGTCTTGTTATTATGACTTCTCCTAAATGAACAGTCACATCAGCATGCTGGTTTATTAAAAGGCTTTTTATAATGTCTAACTGGTTCTGAATTTAAATGGGAACACTCAAACATTGAATATGGATGCCACAGTAGCTGTTTTAAACTTGTTATCCGTACTCCTCTTGAATCAAATGACATCCTGAAATAGGATTTTTACTGGAAGACTTCTTGGTTCTAAATAAAAATGATGTTGCTGAGACATCTCACAGTGACCATTTTAAAATTGTTATTGTTATTCATTCTGAGTGGATAGTCATATTAACATATTTACCAAAAGACTTCTTAAGTATTTTTAGTCCTTATGAAACATGATGGCACCTGGAAAATCTTGTTATCACTACTACTTCTAAATGAAAAGTCATATCAACATGGAGTTTTCAATAGAATACTTCCAGTTAATCCTAACAGAATATGGCAACCTATACTGGATTAAAGGCCAATATATGTGCTTCAACACAACATGGTTGAATCTGAATATGGGGATGATCTGACCACAAATATGACCAACACATTGTCCATTTTTAAAATCTTATTGCTACATCACCTTAATGGATAATCATATTGACATTGTGTTTGCACTAAAAGACTCTATTAGTAGGTATTTTTGATCCCAGATGAAAATGGTGCCAATCTTAGATCCATTATGGCTAACTTGTCAACGATTTTGAAACATCTTATCACTATTTTTGTTAGATTATTCTGAAAGTAGTGCAAACATAACTATTTAGTGTTGTTGTCTTCTTGTTGAGATGAACTCGAACCCCAAAGATTTGTCTAAATAATTTCATTTGTGTGATTTTAAAAAGTCATATAATGGCACAAAAGTTGTAAAATGGCACTGGAAATGTTGTTAATAACTGATGGCAACAACTGATGGCAATAGACATACACACACAGTGAGCAACATGTTTAGAACAATACATATTTATATTCAAGCAGGGAAGCATTATTTTGTGTTCGTTTTTGACCTCATTCTCCATCCTCTTTGTCTGTTGAATTGCAAGGGCAAGTGCTTGTCCTTAATAGTGACCCATTGTTTGTAACTAGGTATGTATATATGTGTGTATGTCTGCATTCTATTCCCATGTTAAATATCCAAATGGCCCCACGTTAATGTTAAATTTACACAGATCCCCATAGTTTCATTCATGATGAAAAATGTACTTTGAGGCCTATACTGACATGCATAATGTTAAATTAATATCTATCGGGCTCATACTGACATGCATAATGTTAAATTAATATCTATCGGGCTCATACTGACATGCATAATGTTAAATTAATATCTATCGGGCTCATACTGACATGCATAATGTTAAATTAATATCTATCGGGCTCATACTGACATGCATAATGTTAAATTAATATCTATCGGGCTCATACTGACATGCATAATGTTAAATTAATATCTATCGGGCTCTTACTGACATACATAATGTTAAATTAATTTCTATCGGGCTCATACTGACATGCATAATGTTAAATTAATATCTATCGGGCTCATACTGACATGCATAATGTTAAATTAATATCTATCGGGCTCATACTGACATGCATAATGTTAAATTAATATCTATCGGGCTCATACTGACATGCATAATGTTAAATTAATATCTATCGGGCTCATACTGACATGCATAATGTTAAATTAATATCTATCGGGCTCATACTGACATGCATAATGTTAAATTAATATCTATCGGGCTCATACTGACATGCATAATGTTAAATTAATATTTGTTGGAGTTGTACTGAAAGCCAGAAGGTAAAATTTTCCATATGGTTCAGTATTTAAATTTGTTATGTTAAATTTCCATTGTTTACCATACTAACCCCGTAAATTACTGCAATTTGATTCATAACTCAGCTGCATTTGATCTGAAACTATTCTATAATAGCTTTGCAACTATTCTAGCAATTTGAACTACATAAAGACTCCCCAATGAAAAAAGGGCATGATTGAAAATCAAGTACATTTTGTCTCTTTGATATATGCAAATAAGGTCAACCGTAGAAGTCTTTTGTATTCAAAAACAACATTTTTTAAAGTCACTCTAATTACGTTAGCCTTGTTTGTTTAGTGCAGTCAAACAGCAAAATGCTCAATATGACATACTTATGTTCAAATAATAAACCTGTATAATGATGCAAATATATGTTTACTGTGAAAGAATCTGTCATCATCATGTCTGGTACACTGAGTACTTCACTCAGCCAGCAGTGTAGTTTTCCATTTCTGGTACACTGAGTACTTCACTCAGCCAGCAGTGTAGTTTTCCATGCCTGGTGCACTGAGTACTTCATTCAGCCAGAAGTGTAGTTTTCCATGTCTGGTGCACTGAGTACTTCACTCAGCCAGCAGTGTAGTTTTCATTGTCTGATGCACGGAGTACTTCACTCAGCCAGCAGTGTAGTTTTCCATGTCTGGTGCACTGAGTACTTCACTCAGCCAGCAGTGTAGTTTTCCATGTCTGGTACACTGAGTACTTCACTCAGCCAAAAGTGTAGTCTTCCATGTCTGGTACACTGAGAACTTCACTCAGCCAAAAGTGTAGTTTTCCTTTTTAATTTGATGAGCATTCTGCCTCAGCATCCTGATGAATATTGTAAGTCTTAAGTCTGTTTTCAGTGGAATGTTTGTATTTATCATATGATTGTAAATGAGAAGTAACATCCAGAAAAAACCTATTGTTCAAAACTACTGGAAGCCAAAAAGTAAACATGGCTATGATTATATTATCATACACCTCATTCTCAACAATTCTACTGAATGTTAGAATTGAAACATATTAATGTAAAGTTTTTACTATCCAGCAATACATTGTGATGTCACTGAAACTGTATTACATTATAAACTAACAGTGACACAGTCATATAACTTTCCTCCAAATTTTGTCCAGCAACACAAATATATTCTAGTGCAGCGTAATAATAAAGTTGATTCTTATACTTTTACATTTAGGGTATTTTATGACATGAATTTGATATTTATTTATTAAAATAAAAATAAAATGAGTTGATAAAATATTTTTTTTGGGTGAAAGTGTTTTGTACAATGTTTTTTTTATGTCAGTCTCTTTTTATGTATAGTTCATAGGTTACATTTATAGAAAGTATAAGTAAATTAGATGGTGGTTACAAAATATTGCATGGAAGCCCAATTTTGGTATGCAAGAAGTATTGAGAATATAATAAAAGAGACACTTATTTGTGTGTGTGTGTGTGTGTGTGTGTGTGTGTGTGTGTGTGTGTGTGTGTGTGGAATGTTTCAGTATCTTTTATTCTTACTTAGTGTGAGACATTTTCTGGTAATCTGAATTGCATCCTGATTTGAGGGATTGCATTTAATATTTTCTATTGTGCATGCAGATCAACAGCTGATAAAGTTTCCAGTCCACTGTCTGAGGTCATTGAGTTTTATGAAGGTCATGAAGATTCATGTCAGTTTTGCAAACTATTTGCAGTATAAAAGAGTTGTTTGCAAAACTTTGCTAGTGTATTGTAGCCATGTCTGTTGAACTTAATTGGAATTAATATTTATTTAAATATATATTTACAAAAGTATTGCAAACAGATATGAGGTGAAGATTGTATTAAGTGTTGCACTATTAAGTAATTGTTTGCTGTCTTTTGTTACTCAGGAGGACTTTTGCAAAGTGTGAATTTAAAATTTAAAACAAAATATTCTGCAATATCCACCTTTAATGTGAGAGCTCACAGGTTTGAACCCTGGTGGGGACATACCAGAGACTTACAAAAATGGTACTAGCAGCTGCCTCACTTGGTGCTTAGCTTTAAGAGGCTAGTGTTTGAATTGGTTGGCCTGGTGTCAGGACTGGTCAGTCTGGTGTCAGGATAATGTGACTGGATGGGACATGATGTTACAGGTCTGTGGCATGATGCCCTGGTGCTAGACATCGCTATAAACTGCCACACTGTATACATCATAGTGATATGACTATAAATGTTAAAGCTATGTTAAATTTCCAAATTATACAAAACATGAAGGTTCCAATGGAGGAGTGAAAAAGGATAAATATGCATGGAACACTATTCTCTAGAAATTTATCTGATTTATTTGCTGCCATGCATTTGTATACTTTTTATGCAATGGTTACTATTTGAAAATGCTATGCAATTTTTTTTATGAAATTGATTTTAGCTTATAAGTTGATTTATTCAAGCTTGTTACTAAAATGTATTTCTTCTATATTTCTAGAAAGGTAACCACAAAACTTGGAATTGTTTTGTTTCTTGATATAAAAAAATATACAGTTGGTAATACCTTTCGACTTTTATGGAGGAAGAAAACATTTGCAAAACAGTATGTCTGTACCTAACTTTCAGTGCTGAAGAAATGAGGAAGAAGATTGTGCTGGATCCACAGTTGTTGATTGATGCTGTTAAGTCCCTCACCACAGCTGAGATGTTTATCTTCCGCACAAACCCTGAAATAAAAAACAAGTGGTATGAATTCAGAGACAAGGGAATGCTTACTCATGAAGTGATAGGTTTGTACTCTATAATTTCAAATTCAGACTTTTGACTTTTTGTAACAGTCATCATATATCTAAAGGTAATTAAGACTTGACTTTTTGTATCATTCATCATATCCAAATGTAATTCAGACTCTTGATGTTTTGTATCATTCCTCCAATTTGAAGGTAATTAATTAAGACTCTTGACTTTTTGTATCATTCTTCAGATCTAAAGGTAATTAAAACTCTTGACTTTTTGAATCATTCATTACATCCAAAGGTAATTCAGACTCTTGTCATTTTGTATCATTCATCAGATCCAAAGGTAATTCAGACTCTTGTCATTTTGTATCATTCATCAGATCCAAAGGTAATTCAGACTCTTGTCATTTTGTATCATTCATTACATCCAAAGGTAATTCAGACTCTTGTCATTTTGTATCATTCATCAGATCCAAAGGTAATTCAGACTTTGACTTTTTATGTCATTCATCAAAGGTAGATTTTACAAATAATCTGTGTCAATCATAATGTTTGCATTTTTACATCACTCTGTTAATGAAGTTTCATCTTATAAGTAATGTCAGAACTAATGGGCCAAATTTTACCATTCTCCTTATATGGTAGCATTTCACAGACTATGTTTGGTAACCATAGTCATGCTGATTAAAACCCTCATTCGGTCTTATAGATCTCTATGCATAATCACTTAAAATTTAAATTTATTTCATGGAAACATTTTGATTTTTTATAAAATGACAATTCCTATATGTTTTTAAAATTCTCAAAATTTCTTCAGAGCTACAGCAAGATAGTTTAAGAAAAATTTAGGATTTACGATAATTGTAGTTTAGTCCCTGTTACATGCTGAGTGTTCTTTGCAAATAAATCAATGTATGTTCAGGTTTCTGAAGTTGAAAAAAACATTTGAGAAATTTAGTGACCTTGAACCAAGTTTTCTCACACATTTGATCTCTGTTTATTTTCTTTTTGCTTACATTTGTGTCAGATTTGAAAGCAGTTATTTTTATTCATGAAAAAACAGCTTCTACACTAACCATATGTATAGTTCTATAAATGCATTATGCATAGTTCTATAAATGTCATGCATAGTTCTATAAATGTCATGCATAGTTCTATAAATGCATTATGCATAGTTCTATAAATGTCATGCATAGTTCTATAAATGTCATGCATAGTTCTATAAATGTCATGCATAGTTCTATAAATGACATATGCATAGTTCTATAAATGACATGCATAGTTCTATAAATGTCATATGCATAGTTCTATAAATGTCATATGCATAGTTCTATAAATGTCATATGCATAGTTCTATAAATGACATATGCATAGTTCTATAAATGTCATATGCATAGTTCTATAAATGACATATGCATAGTTCTATAAATGTCATATGTATAGTTCTATAAATGCATTATGCATAGTTCTATAAATGTCATGCATAGTTCTATATGACATATGCATAGTTCTATAAATGTCATATGTATAGTTCTATAAATGCATTATGCATAGTTCTATAAATGTCATGCATAGTTCTATAAATGTCATGCATAGTTCTATAAATGCATTATGCATAGTTCTATAAATGTCATATGCATAGTTCTATAAATGACATATGCATAGTTCTATAAATGTCATATGTATAGTTCTATAAATGCATTATGCATAGTTCTATAAATGTCATGCATAGTTCTATAAATGTCATGCATAGTTCTATAAATGCATTATGCATAGTTCTATAAATGTCATGCATAGTTCTATAAATGTCATGCATAGTTCTATAAATGCATTATGCATGGTTCTATAAATGTCATGCATAGTTCTATAAATGTCATGCATAGTTCTATAAATGACATATGCATAGTTCTATAAATGACATGCATAGTTCTATAAATGTCATATGCATAGTTCTATAAATGTCATATGCATAGTTCTATAAATGTCATATGCATAGTTCTATAAATGACATATGCATAGTTCTATAAATGTCATATGCATAGTTCTATAAATGTCATATGCATAGTTCTATAAATGTCATGCATAGTTCTATAAATGACATATGCATAGTTCTATAAATGCATTATGCATAGTTCTAAAAATGTCATGCATAGTTCTATAAATGCATTATGCATAGTTCTATAAATGTCAGATGCATAGTTCTATAATTGTCATATGCATAGTTCTAAAAATGCCATATGCATAGTTCTAAAATGTCAGATGCATAGTTCTAAAAATGCCATATGCATATTAAATGCTATATGCATAGTTCTATAAATGTCATATGCATAGTTCTCTAAATGCATTATGCATAGTAACTCTAAAAATGCCATATGCATAGTTCTAAAAATGCCATATGCATAGTTCTAAAATGTCAGATGCATAGTTCTATAATGTCATATGCATAGTAAATGCTATATGCATAGTTCTATAAATGTCATATGCTAGAAATGTCATATGCATAGTTCTATAAATGTATAGAGTTGTCAAAACTAGCAGAATTAACTGTTTCTGGTAGATGGCGCTAAGTCTGATAGGGGTGTTTTCATGTAACTTTCAAATAATTGCAAAGGGTTTGTTTGGCATGTCTTGCAACTGGCAGTTTTGAGCTTTGATCTAAGTGTCAGACTAAGGTCTTGGGGTCATGACCTAAAATCAGTTAGATGCTGATTCCCACCATTAGCCATATATAATTTGGAATCTCTTGAAATTCCCACCATTAGCCATATATAACTTGGAATCTCTTGAAATTCCCACCATTAGCCATATATAACTTGGAATCTCTTGAAATTCCCACCATTAGCCATATATAACTTGGAATCTCTTGAAATTCCCACCATTAGCCATATATAACTTGGAATCTCTTGAAATTCCCACCATTAGCAATATATAATTTGGAATCTCTTGAAATTCCCACCATTAGCCATATATAACTTGGAATCTCTTGAAATTCCCACCATTAGCCATATATAACTTGGAATCTCTTGAAATTCTCACACTTGGGTCATTCCCATTGCAGTTTTAATTTCAGGTCTTCTTGGATTTTGAGTTAGATGTCACTGAGATATTGATAGCAACCCTATGATCATTATGTTTATTTTTAATCTTGCTGGGGATGGAAAGATAAATTCATGCAACTGGCATTGACCACAATTCACCCGTACCAGTTAATAGGACTTAAGCCATTGCCATAGCTTAGAAAGTATCATGATCTTCAAGATCAACAGTCAAGATTCTCACTCTGTAACTATTTACTTCTGGGCTTAAACAAATTAAATACACATTTGTCTGACATTCACCTTGGTCAATCCTTACCTAGATGGGCCTAAAAAGACATATTCATCAGGACATCACCTTGGGCAGTTTTTATTTATCTACATGGTAGTACCCATGAACATACACTGGGGTGAAGGTCTACACCAGAAAACACAGGGTTACACTCATTAAAAACTTGAATTGCACATATTACAAAATATATAATTCTATCTTTTATATTGGTTTCAATGAAGACAAATAGGATAATGAATTTTTTTGTTCAAAACATTGTTGAAACTTTGCAATGAAGAAACGGTTGAAATCTGAACTTTCATCAGCTACTCACAGTATGGGATATTAATGTATTCCATTTTGTTCCACATATTTGGTCCTTACTTTGTTTTTAAAGGAAACTTAACATTTCTGTCATAATGACACATGAGAATGTTTTAGTCATCGCCAGAGATGTAGACTGTTAATCTGCTTGTAAGATAAAACTCTAGTTGTTTTTATTTTTCAGTGTAAAACTAAAACCCACCTTTACTTTTTTTAGGGTAGGTGGAACAATATAAACCTTATTTCTTGGGTCGTAATGAATATAAATGAAGTTAAAGCTAAACAATAAGCATGATTCACATCCTAGATACAATTTTTTATTGTAGTTAAACTCTTTGTTAATTTGTTTCTCCTGACGTTTTATCGTTTTGCACATTCCACCCGTTACCCCATCCTCCAAATCATGTAGCATTGGCTGGGGCAAAAAAGGGTAACCAGAATTAAGCTTATAATTTTTAGTTTGATCTTATGACTAATAGGGCAGTCAGAAATGATTAAAACTGTTTTCATCTCATTTTAAGATGCTGTCTGGACAAAAGACAAAAACCCAGAGTTCCATGACAATGCGGCACATATTTTGCTACTCCTGGAACGTTTGAACCTCATTGTGAAGCCAAGAGTATACAAGGAAGATACAATGGAAGCAAAGGTAAATGTACATTTTTTTTCACAGTTGTTGAGGCATTGACTAAATTTTATCACCTTACACTTACTTTCATTCTAAACAATGCAGGGCACAGTTAATTGTGTAGATATATATGCATACTTGTGTGTATGACATATATATGTTCTTTTATATTTACAATGTTTTTACTTAATATATACATTTTAATTTGCATGGTCTATTTAGTCCAAAACAAGGAATTCTTATCTTCTTATCTTATTTTATTATTAAAATGTTATCATTAGAGGTGTGTCATTTGCTACACAGGTGTCCCATATATAAGGTCAAGGTCAGAAGTAAGTGTCTAAAGATTTTCATCACTTACCTTTCTGTCCTAAACTACTTTAACAATTTAAGGTTAAAAACACACAACCACATACATTTTCAATTTAAATAATACACAGTACCTTGGTTCAATAGGCACTTTATTGTACATTTAAAATAGTCTTTGGCATAATGGCGGCAAGTCCAGTCACAGATTACTTTCACCAGCCCAGCTCTGAATTTTTTATGTTGCATGGGAATGCCCCAGGAAGAGAGACTCATGGGAGTTTTGTAGGGTTGTGAAGCGTGTCCAACACCTGTATGTGGAGCCACAATGGACTTATACAAGGTGTATAGGGACCCTGAAAACCAAGACACGTTGAGTCTGATCCTGAGGATGCCATAGCAGCAAAGATCAGCCGATACTCCATACGTGCACTGTAGGAAGCGGGTATAAAGTATATATGTGCATAATAATTAAGGAGCTTTAAGTACTGACACAAATTGGGGTTCCAATGTCCAGTTGTGAATGCATGAAATTTAGCAAAGGCCCAAACGAAGTGAAGGGAGCACTGTGACTATGGAACAGTGCGACTGTAACAAAGGCCCCACTTTAAAGTAACTGTAAGAATTTATGTGGATAATGACAGCTGAAAATTGATTTAAAATGCATGAAATAGGTTCGGAACTGCATGATAAGCCTGATGTCCATAAACATAGAAATGTTAGAATTACGTATGAGATAGTCATTTAGGAATTTGCATGTTCGTTAATAGATAAGACAGTAAAGAAACAAATAGTACATTGATTGACACAAGTGAGAACCAATTAGTGAAGCACAGGCTATGATATCAGTGTCTGTGCAAAGCTGATTCTGTTTGGGTGCACCCGAATATATCTACAATATGTATTAGAGGACCATTGACCTAAAGTTTGGAAAAGATGGTCTGGAATTCCAGCTTTAGCTGCACTAGTAGCTGCCCCATATGGAAGAAGTGCAATTTTTAAAAAATATACTTTGGTTTAATATTTTTTCTCTTAGATTAGACATGTATAATTTTTGTATAGAATATGGTTGTGTTCAGTTCAAAATAACTAAATATTTCATTTAACTTTGAGACGTAGGGATTTCCTTGTCCAAAAATTACAGATTGTTAAAGCATAGTATGGTCACATGACAAATCAAAATGGTAACCTAAGGTGCAATTGGATGTTCACATCATTTTGTTATAATAATAAAGTACTAGGTAGAATATAGCAGACAAGAATTACATAACAGATAATTCTTATACCCTGAACACTATATTTAATATGTGGATGGAATTTTAAATATTGTTTAAATTCTTAATAATTAATAAAAACATTAAGTTACATCTGAGGTACAGTTGAATAGAATGTGACCCCATTTGACAGAAATAGTCATGGTACAAATTACTTTCAATCTTATAGAAATGATCCAGACTTGCATTAGATTTTTCCATTGTTTTAAATAAGATTTTCTCAAACTGTTTGGATGCAACTAAAAGCATCTTGGCTTCTCAAATTACTTACCAATAATGCTGGTCAGCCATGATAGATGGTTAAAGTTACTAAAAGTGTTTTTTAAATTTTCATAAAAGTCTTCTATAAGTCGCAAAACAGAATTTAACTGAATTTGTCAGAAAGCATTTGTGCTTAAGTTTTTTAAAGTTTCTTCATTATTAGTATTATACACATCCACATGAACAGGTGCTATCAATAAACTGACCCAGAGCTAAGTATTGTATGTAGTACACATACACATGAACAGGTGCTATTAGAAATTGGCCTAGGCCCTAGAACTATGTATTATACACATCCACATGAACAGGTGCTATCAGTGAGTTGGCCCAAAGTATGTATTACACATTAACAGGTGCTGTTGTTGACAGTATGTACCATGTTTTATTGTCAATGATAAAGTAAGTACATAGTTTGCATTTTGGTGTGGAGATACAATAAATTTTCTTTTAAATTCTTTATGATCCTGGCTAAGATATTTAGAAATTTTTATTTCCATGCTTTTATTTTCATGTCCATTCAACCATTCTCATGTCCTAGCATCCATTCTCATGTCCATGCATCTATTCCCATGTCCATGCATCCATTCTCATGTCTATGCATTTATTCTCATGTCCATGCATCTATTCTCATGTCCATGCATTATTCTTGAGTCCATGCATCCATTCTTGTGTCCATGCATCTATTCTAATGTCCATTCATTATTCTTGTGTCCATGCATCCATTCTCATGTCCATGCACCCATTCTCATGTCTATGCATTTATTATTGTGTCTATGCATCTATTCTCATGTACATGTTTCCATTCTTATTTTCATGCATCCATTCTTATGTCCTAGCATCCCTTCTTATGTCCAGGCATTATTATTGTGTCCATGCATCTATTCTCATGTCTATGCATTTATTCTTGTGTCTATGCATCCATTCTTATGTCCATGCATATATTCTCATGTCCATGTTTCCATTCTTATTTTCAAGTATCCATTCTTATGTTCATGTTTCCATTCTTATGTCCATGCATCTATTCTTATGTCCATGTTTCCATTCTTATGACCATGCTTATATTCTCATGTTCATGTTTATATTTTCATACCATGCATTCCTTCTTATGTCCATGCATTCATTCTCATGTCCATCTTTCCATTCTTATTTTCAAGCATCTATTCTCGTGTCCATGCATTTATTCTTTTGTCCATGCATCTATTCTCATGTCCATGTTTCCATTCTTATTTTCAAGCATCCATTCGTATGTCCATGTTTCCATTCTTATGAACGTGCTTATATTCTCATGTCCAATCTTATATTCTCATGTCCATGGTTATATTCTCATGTCCATGTTTCCATTCTTATTTTCAAGCATCCATTCTTATATCCATGTTTCCATTTTTATGACCATGTTTACATTCTCGTGACCATGCTTATATTCTCATGTCCAAGCTTATATTCTCATGTCGATGTTTATATTCTCATTACCATGCATCTATTCTCATGTCCATCTTTCCATTCTTTTTTACAAGCATCCATTCTTGTGTCCATGCATTTATTCTTATGTCCATGTATATATTCTCATGTCCATGTTTCTATTCTTATTTTCAAGCATCCATTCGTATGTCTATGTTTCCATTTTTATGACCATGCTTATATTCTCATGTCTAAGCTTATATTCTCATGTCCATGTGTGTTTCCATTCTTATTTTCAAGCATCCATTCTTATATCCATGTTTCCATTTTTATGACCATGTTTCCATTCTTATGACCATGCTTATATTCTCATGTCCAAGCTTATATTCTCATGTCAATGTTTATATTCTCTTTACCATGCATCTTTTCTCATGTCCATGTTTCCATTCTTATTTTCAAACATCCATTCTTGTGTCTATGCTTCCATTCTTATGTCCATGCATCTATTCTCATGTCCATTCCTATTTTCAAGCATCCATTCTTATGTCAATGTTTCTATTCTTATGAGTGCCCCGAGTGGCCGAGTGGTCTAAAGCACTTTCTGTTACGGATCACTGCCGTCTCAGCTCTGTCTGCATGGGTTTGAGTCTAAGATTCAGCTGATGTAGTTATGTGAGAAAGCTTGCCAGTAGCTTCTCGTGGGTTGGTGGTTCTTTCCGGGGGGTTTTCCTAGGTTCTTCCTCCACCAAATATACTGGCCGCCATGTATAGCCTATCGTGTGGTGAAAAAATGGCGTTAAACCCTAAAACAACAAACATTCTTATGTCCATGTTTCCATTCTTATGACCAAGCTTATATTCTCATTACCATGCATCCATTCTCATTACCATGCATCCATTCTCATTACCATGCATCCATTCTCATTACCATGCATCCATTCTTATTATCATTCATCCATTCTCATTACCATGCATCCATTCTCATTATCATTCATCCATTCTCATTACCATGCATCCATTCTCATTACCATGCATCCATTCTCATTACCATGCATCCATTCTCATTACCATGCATCCATTCTCATTACCATTCATCCATTCTCATTACCATGCATCCATTCTCATTACCATGCATCCATTCTCATTACCATGCATCCATTCTCATTACCATGCATCCATTCTCATTACCATGCATCCATTCTTATTATCATTCATCCATTCTCATTACCATGCATCCATTCTCATTACCATGCATCCATTCTCATTACCATGCATACATTCTCATTACCATGCATCCATTCTCATTACCATGCATCCATTCTCATTACCATGCATCCATGCTTATTATCATTCATCCATTCTTATTATCATGCATCCATTCTTATTATCATTCATCCATTCTCATTACCATGCAACCATTCTTTTATATAGCATAGTGCATTACTAGTATAACTAGTTCCATAAGTTTTGCTGTTGAGATTTTTTTCTCAATATGCCTATGGCATTTTGTCCTGCATTGTCTTTTACCAAATGCAATTTATAACACTAATAATAGAAAGGCTTGTTAAAACTACCAATAAATGATAGATCTACTGACTTTAGAAGTCAAGTTTATATGTCAAAGGAAGGCATATAACATTGAAGTAAATAATTAGACCCTTGGATATTGTTCTTTTGATGGTTTTCCTTGAAACATTACAAGTACTTTGGAAATCTCCTTAAAAATCCCATAATAATGTTTAAAGTGTTAATATAAATCTTCTATAGAAATTTTATATTTTTTTTTATATAATTCCAGACAGCTGAATGATTACAGTAGTAATACTACCATAAATAGTAACATATATCTGGATTTATGTTTACAGCAGGGAAATTACCATAAACAGTACCATATCTCAAGAATTACATTCTGCTTTCTGATCTAAAACAAAGCAGCATCGCCTGAACTCACTCAATGAAAAGAGAGGGACTTCAGTTCTTTGAATTTGCTGACATATATTTATTATACATGTAAACTGTTTTACGTGGGAGACCTCATTTTTTTTAACTGTGAATGAGAATTGCTTATGTAATGAAGTTCTCAGATGAGTAAGTTAAGTATCCCATTGAATTATCGTCTAATTAGCCTTTAGCTAACTTTTAAATAAGTAAGTTCACAAATTCTAATTTCAAATGAGATAATTTAAATTTTTTTATGTTTTAGGTCGAAAAGTACTTCATTGTTCCAAGCATGCTTAGGGAGGCAGCACCAGAAAAGGTTTTCTACCCCATGCCTTCTGCAAATAAGGGAAGCTCATCGGTCCTCAGTTATGTATTTGTGGAAAAATACATGCCGTCAACCGTTTTCCATCACCTTCTTGCTGCCTGTGTGGCTAACTGGACCATTGTCATGATGGAAACAGAAAGTCTCATCTATTATGACTGCTGTGTCCTTGACCTCGGCAAACATCACAGACTGACTTTGTTCTTCAAGGATTACGTCATATTTGCTCGAGTTACAAGAGTGGGGATCAAAGCAAAGACTCCATCGTACAGACTATGTAATGAAGTTCGAGGCTTCATCACCATGAATCTCAACAAAGTCTTGGAATACCTGAGAGAGAGTCTAAAGTTTGAACTATACATACAGTGCCTCAAATCTGAACCGGACAGTGTAGATTGTGTGATTTCTGTTAACACACTGAAAAAATATTTGGATCTTCCTTGCCATTTGCATGAGCGCAGTCATTTAATTAAATCCTATATGGTGCTAAAGTTCTGGTTCCCGAAGGAGGTGAGTATTTGCATGTACAGGCTTTTAAATTGCAGCTGATTTTGCAGTGTGGCAGTTAAAAGTGTACATGCCCTTTCAAATCCATTATGCCAATACAAAGTATCTGAGATAAATTATAATGCTTTTGTTAAAAGATCAGTTTTCTTTTTAATGCATGGAGCATGGGGAAACATCTTATCATAGCCAACATCTGTGAGAGCACTATTACTGTAATATGCCCAACATCATTTAGCATCCATGCATGTAGAATCATATATAAATATATATCAGTACAGCTTCACTTTAAATCAGCCATTTTTCATCTTAGGCAGCAGTTTTGAGTGGTTTCAGGGTTCCTATTATTGGAGAGGGTCTTAGGGAGTTATCTATGTAAATATATGATGCATTAATCAACATTTCTCTGTACTTAAATCTAGCTCATGGCTATATAGTATCTCTATGCATAATTTTGTTCATAGAATTTTAATCTTGGTGATAAAACAGCTTGCTGAAGGGGACCTGAGTGGCCGAGTGGTCTAAAGTGCTATCTGTTATGGATCGCTGCCATTTCACCACTGTCCGCGTGTGTTTGAGTCTAAGATTCGGCTAATGTGGTTATGTGAGAAAGCTTGCCAGTAGCTTTTTGTGGGTCGGTAGTTCTCTCTGGGGGTTTTCTCAGGTTCTTCCTCCATCATTAATACTGGCCACCATGTATAGCCTATCGTGTGCTGAAAAATTAAATTTATGGTGTATCGTGTGCTGAAAAATTAAACCCTACCACAACAATAACAACAGCTTGCTGAATGCTGTACTATTATTACAGAAGCCAGTATTACTGATATTATATGCTTCAATGACTTCAAAAATGTTATTTGGTTCAATGAACAACATGTATTTGTTTAATTACAACACTTTTGATTTAAATGTAATTATATAAGTTCCTTTCAAGTGAAATCATTTTAATGGAGGCTTTATAAGTCTTTATATATTTAAGCAGTAATGAATTGCCAGGTCAGCATGAGCCAGGGACAACTCATTGATATTTGTGCATAACAAGGGAGTACTAGTTTTAGCCTCTCAATATTCATCTCAGTGAATCCCATAAAATCGCAATCCAATTGATAAAATAAGCTTTCTGTTTCCTGAGGTCTCCTTTGTGAGATTAATTCACTGATAAATACTGATAAGACTAAACTCACTTTTAAATCTGATTTCACTGGAAAGTGATTCTTCATTGTTTGAATAGACTTTATTTGTACTGTTGCTACATTTTGCAAATGAGCATTACAACAGATTACAGAAAGCAGTGACAAGTTCATGAGACAGGCCTTCTGTAATCAGTTTCCATGTGTCAGTAATCAATAACTGACAATAAGTAAAATCATTGAGATATACACATATAAAGTCACTGATCTGCTGGGGTGGCTTTAGTGCTAAAGGCAAAGAAGACAATCATGTGTGCTGTTGCCAAATACAATAGATGGTATGAGCCAATTGCAATTATTACTTATTAGAGGCATGGCTAATTTTGGGTGTTCATTAGCCTGTTAAGAATACAATATCTTACCTTGCCTGAATACAACTGTTACTTTAGCTAAATAAAGTTAAACCATGGCCATAAAAACATGTTCTTTTAATTCCAAATCAAGTACAGTGTTTTTTATATTCAGCTAAAAGATATGAACGATTTACAGCATACATGTTTATCTCATTTGCCATTTGAAAAGAAAGAAATTTCCCCAGACCCCTGATAATTTCTTAAAGCCATTACATTGTATTAGGTGAGGTTCTATGTTATTATTGTTTTTTTTTTTTGATTTGGATTCTATCTTCAGCCAATCAATTTTGATTATAGTGAAACATTACAGTGTATGAAAAAATATGAGTAGTTAGATTCATGTTTGTCAGACAGCTTTAGGTGTATATATATATCATGTCTCTTTCCCAATCTTAAAGACACGACAAATCCATTTCCCTAACATAGGGGTGTTCAGGTTTAGATTGTATTTCTTTAGGAGGTGATATTATTTTATTTACTAAGAAATATTACAACCATGATATGTTCACTACAAAATATACATTGACTGTAAAAATTAAAAGAGAAAATAAAGTACATATTGTACTTTCATTTCAATGAGTATATGTACACACAACTGAGTAATTTATAGACAGTACTCTTTTGGTATTGTTTACTATGTTCAGCTGGACTTAGAATAGCAATAGTTATTCTTAAAACCATGACCTGTTTAACTAAGATAAAATGAAATATAGCAATATTTATTCTTAAAACCATGACCTGTTTAACTAAAATAAAACTGTAGAAATATAGCAATAGTTATTCTTAAAACTACGACATGTTTGACTAAAGTAAAACACTGTACATATAAAGCATTCATTATTCTTAAAACTACGACATGCTTGACTAAAGGAAAACTCTGTAGAAATATAGCAATAGTTGTTCTTAAAACTACGACATGTTTGACTAAAGTAAAACTGTGTAGAAATAAAGCAATAATTATTCTTAAAACTACCTTTTTGTCTGCAATATTTCAGAGATAGAAATAAAGGTAAATAACATCGTTAAAATCACTTTACTGATTTTTATGAACTTTGATATCTCAGAACCCAGTTATGTCAACAAATGTTTGACACCTGATGTAATCATCATATCTGGGTTGGACTGTAATATAATTTCCCTGTGCCTTTAAAGGACTTCAGAATGAAAGTGCTGAATTTAGTCACTGTGTGCTCACTGCTTCTTTCTGAGACAGATTAGTCAACACTTTATATTTGACAAGCCTGGTGGGTAACTCAAACAAAACAAGAGGAGGGGATGATCTAGAGTAAGAGTGGGCCCCTGACATTGGGCTAATGGAATTTGTTGATCTCTCAGCATATGGGACCCTGACATTGGGCTCTCAGTATATGGGCCTCTGACATTGGGCTAATGGAATTTGTTGAGCTCTCAGCATGAGGTCCCCTGACATTGGGCTAATGGAATTTGTTGAGCTCTCAGCATATGAGCCCCTGACATTGGGCTAATGGAATTTGTTGAGCTCTCAGCATGTTGGCCCCAGACATTGGGCTAAAGGAATTGGTTGAGTTCTCAGCATAGTAGATGTTGACTACTGCTTAATCTTTAGCAATGTGTTTATTCTAAAGGCTTATATAAATTTATAATGCACATGAATGAATTATATACTTACTTTATATAGTTTAAAGTTTCTATTATAAAACTTTTTCTTTATTTTTAGGAACTTCAAAGAAGAGAAGGAGAATCTACCGGTAAGACATGTAAAGTAAAATGTTTCAGTATCACCAGCTGAATACTGAGAAGGCATTGATTTATCATCCCATGATTGAATGTTCTTTCCTTAGTTGAGTTTTGCTTAATTTAAAGTACAGACCAAAGTACAAACCTGTCTTGACAGACCACCCTTTGATGTACATTAAACCTGTCTTGACAGACCACCCCTTGATGTACATTAAAACCTGTCTTGACAGACAACCCTTTGATGTACTTTAAGACCACCCCTCCTGCCAACGCAGTTGTTATTCAAGACATAGTGTTTCTCCTTTGAATACGTTCCCCGATCACATTACTTTAGGGATATTAGCCTGCTACCTCGCGAATCCAGCCCTACCAAAAGCCGAAAATTCGTCTTTCCTGTCTATGTCATATAGACAAAAGGCAATAACTCTTGCCCCTTACCTCCCCTTGCTACCCGCTAGGTGTCGCTTCTTTAGTTTTTTAGCTTCGCTGTACGCGAAAACACGTACAATTAGACCTCCAATGAATCCAAGCCATCTTAGTGTAAATTCTGACCATCCGAAGTTAAATTTGGAATTACTGTGTTGGATAATCATTCCTCTACAGGTTGTATACATTATTTTACAATATTTTCCAATTTGAGTGACTTTGTCACCTTTTCTAGACTTCGGACCAGGTTGCAACGTGGTCAAAAAGCACGCTTATGGCGGTACTAGCATGTAATACATGTAGCACTCAATAATTTCGCTTATTCCGTATGTAACGTTTACGATATTAGCGACTAATAACGTGCTGCATTGATAATGTGTGCTTTATTTATCTTCTTTGACGTTTCAGTAGACTTCAAAAAAGTCTTTGAACGACCAATTTGCGACTTTAATGGCGGACTTCGTGTTGTAGTCACGAGTTCACGCGACATTTAATCATTTCGCTTCCTCCGTTAGTTACGGTTATGGAGTAGCGACTTAATAGCGTACTGAATTGTTAATTTGTGCTTTGTTTATCTTCTTTTCCGTTTCAGTAGACTTCGTCTCTGAACGACCAGTTGCGACTATTAATGGCGGAATTTCGTGTTGTAGTCACGATAGCGACTTAATAGCGTGTTGAATTGCTAAATGTGCTTTGTTTATCATCTTTTTCGTTTCAGTAGACTTCGTCTTGAACGACCTATTGCAACACGCTCACGGCGATAACTAGTGTGGTCATTAAGAGTTAACATGGCACGGAATAATTTGACTACTCCGTTAATAACAGTTATAGTATTATCGAATTAATAATATGCTGAATTTTTTAATTTGTGCTTTGTTCTCTTCTTTTGTCGTTTCAGTAGCAAAGTCGACAACGAAGGCATGAATGGCAAAATGGGTGTTGGCAATGTGGAAATGGAGTAAATTATGTTGACATGGTTTAGGCTGCCCAGCGGATGTAAATTTCACCGCAGGTCCGTGCATGGCTTTCGGGCCTGTAAGTCCGGACGCATGGAGTCTAGGCTGGATCAATTTTATTATGCACTTTCGCCGGCCGTCAAGCCGACACCGTCAGTTCAGCCGGAACTTCAGCAGGCACCAACCGGCACTAGCCGTCCATCCGGCACCGTCCGTTCAGCCCAAATGGCACCGGACGGCCAGCCGACCTTCCAGCTTGCATCAACAGGCACCGGCCGTTCAGCCCAAATGGCACCGGCCGGCCAGCCGACCTTCCAGCCTGCATCAACAGGCACCGGCCGTCCACCCGGCAACGACCGTTCAGCCCAAATGGCACCGGTCGTCCAGCCGACCTTCCAGCCGGCATCAACCGGCACCGGCCGTCCAGCCGGCATCAACCGGCACCGGCCGTCCATCCGGCAACGACCGTTCAGCCCAAATGGCACCGGTCGTCCAGCCGACCTTCCAGCCGGCATCAACCTACACCGGCCGTCCATCCGGCAACGACCGTTCAGCCCAAATGGCACCGGTCGTCCAGCCGACCTTCCAGCCGGCATCAACCTGCACCGGCCGTCCATCCGGCAACGACCGTTCAGTCCAAATGGCACCGGTCTTCCAACCGGCATCAACCTGCACCGGCTGTACATCGGATTTACGGAGATTATAGTGATGTACCCGTCAGTCAATCTGTACTACTGGTTACATATCACTACCATGAGAGAGATGTTATAGATGTATCTCCGTCCAATCAAACCATTCGAGAGGCAGGTGCCAGTCATAGCCGGACCTTCGCCGACATTCCGGCCGACCATATACCAGACAAATCAGTCGGTATAGCCGGTGTACACCTCCCGTCACGTCAAATACGTGACGGTGTGATTTTAAAACAAGGGAGAATTAGTGACATTATCAGAGATGACGGAATTGAGTTATCTATGCCACTTGGTATGCGCTACCCAGATATGGCAGCTTTACCAGAACAGGACTTTCAGGCCGACCATTCGCCAGTTCAATCAGCCGTTAGTGCCGGCCGTCCATATGTTCACGGCTTCTCCACAAGGGAGATTTAGTGAAAGTGTCAATTATGACAGAATTGCGTCATCTAGGTCACCTGGTATGCTGTACAGATATGCAAGCTGTACCAGAACCAACATTCCCTCTGAGCGAATGGTAGATGGGCGCACAGTGCTGGCCGCACTACATAAGCATTATGTAATTATTATTACCTTCCAGCCGGCACCAACCGGCACCGGGCGTCCATCCGGCAATGACCGTTCAGCCCATATGGCACCGGTCATCCAGCCGACCTTCCAGCCGGCACTAACCGGCACCTGGCGTCGATCCGGCAATGACCGTTCAACCCAAATGGCACTGACAGTCCATCCGGCTCCGGCCGTCCAGCCCAACAGGCACCGGTCGTCCAACCGTATGGAGATTTTAGTCATATACCAGTCCGTCCGACTGTACCGCTGTACCAGCACTTGGACTTTTATCATACCGCAATCCTCACAAATCGGATTGACGATGATTCTAGTGATGTTTCCGTCTGTCAATCCGTGCTACAGGTTACATATCACTACCATTACACAGATGTTGGCGATGAATCTCTCGATCCAACCCGACCATTCGAGCGGTCGGTGCCGGTCATAGCCGGCCCGTCGCAGACATTCAGGCCAAACATATGCCAATCAGCGTCGTTTTCAGCTCGATGGTACAAAACTCACTCCGATGCGTTCAGTACTGAGGTCCTGGCTCGGGATAAAATATGGCAGCAGTCCATATGTCTGCGGCATTGTCTTATAAAGTGGACAAAACTGTGTTCAATGCCACGTCCAAGCTGGTTCGAAATGTAGTCACTATGTCTTCACTGTTAGACCTAGCCTCCCTAGCCATTTTCAGGATCGCTGAAAAATCTGGCAATGAACATGCTTGGGAATCGATGGCCCGGTTAGCTAGGGTTCTTAACAGGGCAGCTCACCATTCCATGGCCAATGCGCTGACTGCTTCTGCCAACCTAGACCTGATACGTCGTGACACATGTCTGAAGGGCACGTCGCTTAAACCCAATCATAAGCTGGCTAGATATGACCGACGCACATTTCACGTCCCTATCCCACGAGTAGCGGACATTTCTCCGTTGTGCTTGTCGGGACTTGGTTTATCAGTTCCATGTCATACCTTTTGGCCTAAATTTAAGCCCTTGGGCTAGTACCAAGGTTATGGATTACGTCGTCACCCTGTTCCGCTCGACTTCATCTATTGCGTCGGCAGTATATTTGGACGACATCCTCCAGAAACATCTGTCAAGTTCTACTCTGCTCAAAAGCAGAAACGATCTTATATCACTTTACATCATATAGGCTTTCTCGTGAACTGGATAAAGTCTGATCTCTGTCCAATCCGGATTTTGGTCCATCTGGGTGTGGAGTTTCTCCTGATCTGAATCTGGTAAGGCTTCCTCGAGTTTGCGATCATCCAGATAATTGCACTCTTAGAGTCCGTTTCCGACAGGATGCGCATTTTAGCGAGAGAGTTGCAGATCCTCGGATTATTCAATGCGGCAGCAGACTTGATCCCACTCAGCCGTCCTTTTATGCGCCCTTTACAAAGGACGTTGCTAGCGTAATTGCGCCCTTTTCAAGTCCCTTCGATCCCAGAAAACAGTCATGCTCACGCCAGAGATACGATCATTCTTGAGTCAATGGCACAACCCCTGTAGGCTGTCCACAGGGATTACTCTGGAGATACCCCAAGCGGGGATAACGGTATGTTCCACCACTAATACCTACGGTTGGAGTCCCCACCTGTTGCCGGACTTTGATACTGTCAGCGGCACGTGGGTGCCAGGGGCGAGCCCCATTCCACATCAACCTTTCAGAAATAACGGCTGTCATCAATTCCTTTCATTTCGGGCAGGATCAACTCTTATTACAAACTGCCCTCATTATGTCAGACAACATTGTGGTGGTGCCTTGCCTCAAAACAAGGGGACACCAATCACCAGACCTGTGCAATCTGAACTGGCAGTTTCTGCATTGGTTCGACAATCTCCACCTCAATGTACAATTCAGACACATTCTTGGCAGACTCAATGTCTTGGCTGACACTCTATCTAGTCATTCACACAGAATGGTCACTCCATCAATCAGACTTTCTTCCAATTGACACACTTTGGGGACGTCCGATGATTGATCTTTTGCAACAAGGTGGAATCGCAAGTTCCCCACCTTTCATCTCACAGGTTCCAGACCCAGAAGCTTGGGTCGTGGATGCTCGATCAATCACCTGGGAAGGGTTGTGGTCATTCTCCTACCCTCCCACGGTCTTGGTACTGAAATTAATCCAGAAGTTAAGGGGTCAGAACTGTCAGATGGTTCTGATTGCCCCTCTCAGATGGAACAACTCCTGGGTCTCCGATCTACTCAATCTAGGCGATAGATCTACCCAGGAAGATTACAGTCAGCACAAGTATTCACAAGCAACCGCGGCCAGGGGTGTTCCACCCCTGTCCGGACCATCTTTATGTTCAAGCTTGGCTCTTGTCCAGACAGCCTTGCAAGACAAACAATTTAAATCTTTGATTGCGGAGAGAATCTCGAGAGCAAGAAGGCCCTCTACTCTGAAGGTTTACGAGGGCAAGTGGCATGTTTTCAGAGACTGGTACCATATCATTCACATTGTTCGTCTGAGTGTCACAATCCCTCAACTGGCCAACTTTTCTCTGGCTTTTCGAGGAGAAACAGCTGGCTCCAGTTATTCTCAAATGCTACCGCTCCATGATATCAGACACATTAAGCCATTCTGGTACATGTGCTATCAGCCATGACAAAGATTTGTCAGATCTTTTAGACATTTTAAAAATTCAATCGACTTATATCCCTCACCCTGTTTCCAATTGGAATCTGTCCTGGGTTTTAACATGACTCAATTCAGACAGTATTGAGTCTTTAACCCACGATTAGTTAAAGCTACTATCATACAAACTGGGTTTCTTGATAGTCTTAGCTTCAGCATGCAGGGTGAGCGAGTTACATGTCCTTTCTAGTGACCCGAACTCTCTTCCGTTCCGATCAGAGGGTTTGATGGTCCTCTTGACGCAGCCAGGCTTTGTAGTCCAAAATAGATTACCATACATTGGCGATCAACGAGTCGTCATTAGCTCGCTTTCTTTATAGATAAGTCAGGATCAACAGCCATGTAAGATCCTGTTTGTGCACTCTAGCACCATTTCAATGCATAGAGGTGAGTCAGGTCACATACAAGCACCTCTTTCTTCTGGTGATAGCTGGGATATGAGATATCACCATTCAAGCCCTTGCTTCATGGCTGTAGTGGGTTATACGCTCGGCGTACTCTGAGAATTCGCAAATCAGTCACCTTATAGAAGCTGTTGGCTGACATGCAGAGTCAACCTTCTACAGTTTTATCTTCAAGTTTGTACTCGCAGAGGCAAACATTGATTCTAGTAGGTCCGGTGTTGGGCAGCCCAGACGCACACCAGACCCATGTGCAACAATCAGCACAGCCTATTAGCTTCGCTGGATTCGCCAGATAAATTTTCGTAGGTAAGAAGATTTCAATAACTATCTTCTTAACCGTATAAAGGGGTCACATATGACGTGACCCTGGGCTGTGTTGCTGATTGAAAATTAGGAGACCGGGTTATCATTAACATGGGGAATCCAGCCATCATTCCCTAGAGGATACCCGGGGTGGAGGTCGGATGCTCCGCATTCCCTCCTCCTATTACTTATTCTCCTAAAGTAATGTGATCGGGGAACGTATTCAAAGGAGAAAGCAAATTTTTTAGTAAATTATGTTTCTCCGAGAATACTTACCCGATCACATTACTAAGAAACCCTCCCAACCAGCCCGCCATGCGAGCATCCTCGTGTTTTATATATCGCTCAGCTTAAAAACTAAAGAAGCGACACCTAGCGGGTAGCAAGGGGAGGTAAGGGGCAAGAGTTATTGCCCTTTGTCTATATGACATAGACAGGAAAGACGAATTTTCGTCTTTTGGTAGGGCTGGATTCGCGAGGTAGCAGGCTAATATCCCTAAAGTAATGTGATCGGGTAAGTATTCTCGGAGAAACATAATTTACTAAAAAATTTGCTTTCTTATAACAGTTCTTATATCAGTGTCCAAACTGAGTTTAGGTTGGAAATATTTTGATAATCTCTGTGCATTTAATTTGTTCTATTTTAATTGCATTGCTATAAAAATTATATAGAAATAAAAGTACATTGATCCTAAACATTATTGTATTTCTGTAATGTTCATGTGCTGTCTTTAGCAGTATGGCATTTGAATCACAAAGTAAACTATAAGGTATTATTTACCATAGATTGTATATTAGCTAATGTAATTTTTATTTAAAACCATGATATGATTAATAAATTAGTAAGTTAGTAAACAAAAGGCTGTAATAGATATACTTAGCTGAACACATGAGAGTAGTGACAGGCCTTGTATTTTAATAGCAGCATCAATGAATGCAGACCTTTAACCGTATTTTTAAGTGACTTAGATAAAGCTAAGAGCTTAACCCTTTGAACCCTAATCTCCCCCATATTTCGGCACAATAACCCGAGCCTCCCCGGCAATTTTTCACAAGTTTATAAAAAGTAAAATTTTGCAAAATAAAAGTAATATTATGCCTTAGAATGATAATCCACTATGATATAACAGCAAATATCAAATTGTCTCTTTTCAAACATGCTTAGGTAGTCTAGTGGTTCGAATATCTGCCTTGGATACAGGAGGTTGTAGGTTTAAACCCCATCTGAGTCATGCCAAAGACTTACAGAAATGGTACTAACAGAAGCCTAGCTAGGCATTCAGCAATAAGAGCTTAGTGTTAGTACTGGTTGGCTTGGTGTCAGGATAATGTAACTGGGTGGGACATCATGCTAGATGTCTGCGGCATGATGCCCCAGTGCTAGGCATCACTAAATCTGCCACAATGCAGACATCATAGCGATATGACTGAATTTTTTTTAAAAGCGACTTTAAAAATCCAAATCACACACACACACATTATGATAATGGCATTGTGTATGATTTTACAACATATAAATGACTATATGATGTAGTAGCTATATGATTACTATATACTTTAAATTGAAGTGCTCTTCATGCGGAATATATAGAATTGGGTAAAAGTTACATACATTATTTTACATTTATTTGAGGGTATTTTTTTTTATCAATATAACATCAAGTACCAGATTTGTAGTATGCTTTAACTCATTGCTGAAATGTAATTTAAAGGGCCAGATTATTAATATATGTTTTATCTCTTTCAGAGGAAGAAGATTCTGATGAGGAAAATGTTTCTTCAGACCATCAGCGTAAGAACAGATAATTCCTGTGAAACGTTTTCCTGTCTTCGATTGATCCTAAATGCTTTTTGAGCTGCATGCTTTTGATTGGAAATTATTTCTGTTTGATTAAATCTATGGTTTAGCTTATTGTCTCTTGATTTTTGGCTGCTTTTGCATGGCAAAGCTTTAATTTTCCTGCCTACATGTCGATTGTAAATCTTACTGAGTTTGACATTTAGATGTTTATATTGTTATTTAGCCTAGGGACAGTAGATATTATTGACGAAAAAATCTTATAATGTAATATAATCTGTATAATTAGAAAACTTGTGTGCTGACCTGACAAGAGAGACACCTTGTTGAAAATTTTTGAATAGCAGAAATTTATCCAACATTTTGACTATGAAAATAATTACTTTGAGGTATGGACAATTGAATTCACAGCTTTTGTAAAAATATAATATTGACAACAAAAAAAAACAACACTGAATTTACTTACACCCACAGAAAGACTGAGTCATCATGAATGATTTAGAATCAGATACCACTGAATGAATCAAGTAATCTTAAATGAAGAACACATCATCATTTGTATAATTTATAATAAATAAACACTATAATACAATATCACATTAAAGTGACTTTATTAGAAACTTTGCCATAACTAGCAGATGACCATTACTTAAGTGCTGTTAATGACACAAGGAATGGAAGGCAATAAACAGATACATTCAACATTTTTATAATGGCTGTTATTGTTCATTCAAAGGTTCCTCTTTCCATCACTGAGTTTTCTTTTTAGGTGAATCAAAGAATGAATTTGTCTTTGGGTTATACTGAATGATTCAATATAAAATGATTAAGTCATAAACAAAATACACTGTTCACTTAATCCTGAGTTACTCATCAATATGATGACTACAGTTGTGTTTTCGGTAATCAGTTTGCACAAGGAATTGTTGCTTCATTGACAGGGGAATAAAACTGTGTTGATGGTTTATTTTGTGCTAGGTTATTAGTTCTCACATGATCATCTGTTTTGAGAAAGTTCATGTGAACCTACATGTATCAGGTAATATTTTTAACCATTGGTGATTAATATAAAATAGTACTGTTTAAGTCAAAATAAAGATGCTCAATTTAATAAATTTGAGACAGACATACAGTTACGTATATCTAGTGTCTTGCCCACAGATCTATTAGTGAGTCTCTGAATGTATCTTCTTTTCTTTACAACATATCAGGGTTGGAACAGCGAAATGTTTTCCTGCTAAAAAAACAAATATCAAAAATAAACTCACAAATCTACCCCAGGACATATTTTAGCTTCACTAAGGCAGTAAATACTGCACTGTGATGGGGTCACTCATTATAGGGAGTCTAGTGGTTAGAGTACCTGCCTTGGATACAGGAGGTTGTAGGTTTAAACCCCGTCTGAGTCATACCAAAGACTTACAGAAATGGTACTAACAGCTGCCTAGCTTGGCATTCAGCAGTAAGAGCTTAGTGATAGTACTGGTTGGCCTGGTGTCAGGATAATGTGACTGGGTGGGACATCATGCTAGATGTCTGCAGCATGATGCCCCAGTGCTAGGCATCACTAAATCTGCCACAATGCAGACATCATAGCGATATGACTGAATTTTTTTTAAAAGCGACTTTAAAAATCCAGATCGCACACACACACATTATGATAATGGCACTGTGTATGATTTTACAACATATAAATGACTATATGATGTAGTAGCTATATGATTACTATATACTTTAAACTGAAGTGCTCTTCATGCGGAATATATAGAATTGGGTAAAAGTTGCATACATTATTTTACATTTAATTGAGGGTATTTTTTATCAATATAACATCAAGTACCAGATTTGTAGTATGCTTTAACTCATTGCTGAAATGTAATTTAAAGGGCCAGATTATTAATATATGTTTTATCTCTTTCAGAGGAAGAAGATTCTGATGAGGAAGATGTTTCTTCAGACCATCAGCGTAAGAACAGATAATTCCTGTGAAACTTTTTCCTGTCTTCGATTGATCCTAAATGCTTTTTGAGCTGCATGCTTTTGATTGGAAATTATTTCTGTTTGATTAAATCTATGGTTTAGCTTATTGTCTCTTGATTTTTGGTTGCTTTTGCATGGCAAAGCTTTAATCTTCCTGCCTACATGTCGTACGTAAATCTTACTGAGTTTGACATTTAGATGTTTCTATTGTTATTTAGCATAGGGACAGTAGATATTATTGACGAAAAAATCTTATATTTTGTATAATTAGAAAACTTATGTGCTGACTTGACAAGAGAGAACAGTTTTGAATAGCAGAAATTTATCCAATATTTTGACTATGAAAATAATTACTTTGAGGTATGGACAATTGAAAAAAAAATAAACTCACAAATGTAGTCACTTAAAATTTGACTGTCATTTTTTTTTTCCTGTTCTCTTGTATTGAGTATTATGCACAATTTGAAGAAATAGATAGTTGCAGTTGACTTTTGCTTTGATTTCAAAGAATGTTAGTGACCTTTTGAAATTTTGGCCACCCCCTGCCCCGAAACAAACACTTGACCCGATCCCACCTTGCATACAGAAATTAAATAAAAGAGTTAACATACCTTTGTCATCATCTTGATATTGCTGAACAGTAAAGGGTTAGTTGGCTCTTACGAATAATTTTTGTTTTTTTATTTTCATTAAAAAACAATGAGAACTATGCTTTTGCAAGTTTACCACTCTATGTTTCTGTGATTTGATGTCAGAAGAAACAGTACAATTTATGAATGGGGTTGATATCGGAACTTGTGCAATATTGTTTCCCTTCAAGTATAAATGGAATTTTTTAATGAAATGTTTGGTGCCTTTCTTTCATCAAAGTGTTCTTTTCACTGTACAGAGTGCAATATTACAGAATGTCATACGATATGAGAAGTTTTGAAAATAAGATTAATTGCACTAAATGTAGTCAAAATAGATTCATTAGCACTTCCTTAAGTTTTTGTTTCATTTTAAGTATCTGCAATATGCAGTAGAACCAGTCTGAGGTAAAGGTAGAAACTTAAATTACTGCTACCTTTAGGTCTTTTATTTGTGTAAAGTCATTACATCATGTTAGAGAAATGTCAATTTAACATTCATCATTTTATTGAGAGAGAGAGAGAGAGAGAGAGAGAGAGAGAGAGAGAGAGAGAGAGAGAGAGAGAGAGAGAGAGAGATTGGGAATTAATCCCCTGTCTTTCACCTAATCCATTTAGCTGTAAAGCTGAATGCGAAGTACAGATCTCCACTAAATAATATGAAAGAAATTAGTTTTGCCTGTTTTATTTTATGTCTCATGCTCCAATAGTCACGAAGAGGGAATTTCATTGGAGGAATTAAATGTCTTTGATATATGTTAAAATTAGGTTAATGACACATCATTTCCATCTGTGAGATAGTTTTTTCTATCATGGTAAAAATTCATTGTTATATTTTTCCTTACATGAATAAATAAATAAAAGCAGGGATGTGTATGTACACAACCACACAAAATGCCTTAAATTTGTTGAACATTTAAGATTTGACAGTTTTCGGCATTATTATTCCTTCCAACATTACATTATGGTCAGATTAATTAAGAACAATTTACCGATGTTAATCATAGGATCATAATTTTGGCTGTACAGTGTAATGTGTCAAGGCAGATGGCTTCATGTTAAAAATACACCTTTCCCATGCTGAAATTGATATCTTTTGATGCTAACGTTTTATTATGTGGTGTATCCATTAGAGTTGAAAGACTGAGAGTAGAAAAATCCTCTTGGTGTCAGAATTTGGTGTCAGACTGCATAAAAAAACAAACTTTGGTATCAAAATTGGAGGTCAGATTAAACTGTTGGTGGTCCCTTAAGCACAGCTGAGTATAAGAGGAAACATTGATAATGGTGTTTACAATGGTTACTGCCTTTATTTCTGCAAAATGTCTGCTGAAGCCAAGTCACTAATAGATAGAGACCATTTCAATTTCTATTGGATTATTTTATTTGAAACAAACTTATATTGTTATGAAAGAAAGAATTTAAAAAAACCCAATGAAAAGAAAATAGTCCCATAAATGAAAAGACCAATACAGAACCTTAGAGTATTGCAGGCAGAATTGAACTAAAGCCAGTAGCTGTGTACATCTATATTCAGTCATGTGACTGGAATGTGGCTTTAAGTGTAAAATTAAGTGTTATCTGTTTTGTTTGTTTTTATTTTTAAAAGAAGCAGCAGGGGCCCCGAGTGGACGAGTGGTCTAAAAGTGTTTTTCGTTATGGATCACTGCCATCTCACCTCTGTCTGTGTGGGTTCAAGCCTCAGATTCAGCCACTGTGGGTATGTGAGAAAGCTTGACAGTAGCTTCTCGTGGGTCAGTGGTTCTTTCTGGGGGTTTTCCGGGGTTCTTCCTCCACCATTAATACTGGTCGCCATGTATAGCCTATTGTGTGCTGAAAAATGATGTTAAACACTACAACAACAGAAGCAGCTGTCATTGGAATTTAAATGTACATACATCAGAGGATACTTTTCATGTTTAAATGGTAGGAAGAATTTATTGAAAAGAGAGGTTTATCAAGGTCTTGTCAAGTCGGTGCATAAGTTCAGATTTCATTGAATAGAGTAAAAGCATAAAATTTTCTAAATAAAAATCTTCATTTGTTCTAATCATCTGTATATTAATATTATTTAAAATTTGATTTGTCATTATATCTATTACAGTATCTTCTTTACAACTAGGAAATGTGTATAGTGATCTGTAGATAAAATGTTGGCCCGCTCTCTCCTAGAACCGCTAAAGAGCATGTTTACAAGGTTCATACACACTAAACCATGCATTTGACAAGAGACCATGTCACAACCATGATGGTTATCCTCCATGACTCTGCAAGAAAGTTTGTTGTGCAGAGCAGTCCTGTGTGAGCTGCCATGGCATCTCGATCAAGATGTGTGGAGAGATGATGGAGGTTTTTTTCTTAATCCTCTCCACTCTTTCAACACTGTTTACATTTATTTGAGGTTTCCTTTGCTGGATCAATTTAAAGTACCAGATTTATGATATGGTTGAACTCTTTGCAGAATTTTAATTTTAATTTAAATATCATATATATATATATATATATATATATATATATATATATATATATATATATATATATATATATATATATATATAGTGCTTTGCTGAAATATAATTTAAAGTATCAGATATATAATATATGTTTAAAGTTTCAGAGCAAGAAGATTCTGTGGAAGATGTTTCTTCAGACCAGGATCGTAAGTACAAATAATTCCTGTATAGCTTTTTTCATGCCTTTGATTGAACTTAAATATGTTTTTTTAACATCATGTAAAGCACCTGATTTATAATTTATGTTTTGATCCTATGCTGCTGTATAATGTATAGTACCAGATTTAATATAAATGTTGTAACTCTTTATCTAAAATATAATGTAATGTACCAGATTTAAAATATGTTTTAACTTTTTACCTTTGATTGAACTTAAATTCTTGTTTTGGTTGACTGAATATGATTGGAAATTATTTCACTTTGTTTAAGTTATTTGTTTTACCTATTTTCACTTGACTTTTAGTTGCTTTTGCTATGCTATTATAATTAAATAAAGCAAGGCAAAGTTTTATTTTTCGTTATTACATGTTGTTCGTAAAATTTACTGAGTTTGACATTTAGATGTTTATATTGTCATTTAACATCAACTTAATTTCTCATGCATTTCTTTTTTGTATCTCTTGTACATATTAGACTAGTATCCAACATGTCTGTTTCCTTAATTCAAATTTCCCATAATGTTAGAAAAAGAATACTTGCTTTACTTCATGGCATCACATCACATGAGTTAACATTAACCTTTTTATCAATGGGGCTTGGGGTAGGGTACAAATTTATCTTCCCCTGTTTGTTTTTGGACATACCAAGAATACAGTAGTATTATTTTGCATTCATCATTTTCTCATAAAAGAAAACTTGTATACAAATTTTTATCTAAAATCAGACTTCAAAATCCATATTTGTCGTCTTTGAAAATCTGTGAAAAGTCTTTGAATTTATTATATAGAATTCTGAAATATAATGTAAAATATCAAATTTATTATATATTTTTTAATCCTTTACTGAAATATAATGTTAAGTAACATTTTTATAAGAGATATTTTAACTCTTTCAGAAGAAGATTTTGAAGGAAATGATGTTCCTTCAGAAGATGGGAGTAAGTACATATAACACTCATATACAAGCGCTTCTCTGCCTTTGATTAAACTTAACTGTTTCTCCTTTGAATACGTTCCCCGATCACATTGCTTTAGGGATATTAGCCTGCTACCTCGCGAATCCAGCCCTACCAAAAGACGAAAATTCGTCTTTCCTGTCTATGTCATATAGACAAAGGGCAATAACTCTTGCCCCTTACCTCCCCTTGCTACCCGCTAGGTGTCGCTTCTTTAGTTTTTTTAGCTTTGCTTGTAGTGTGCAAACACGTACAATTAGACCTCCAATGAATCCAAGCCATCTTAGTGTAAATTCTGACCATCCGAAGTTAAATTTGGAATTACTGTGTTGGATAATCATTCCTCGACAGGTTGTATACATTATTTTACAATATTTTCCAATTTGAGTGACTTTGTCACCTTTTCTAGACTTCGGACCAGGTTGCAACGTGGTCAAGCACGCTTATGGCGGTACTAGCATGTAATACATGTAGCACTCAATAATTTCGCTTATTCCGTATGTAACGTTTACGATATTAGCGATTTAATAACGTGCTGCATTGATAATTTGTGCTTTATTTACCTGCTTTGTCGTTTCAGTAGACGTCAAAAAAGTCTTTGAACGACCAAGTTGCGACTATTTAATGGCGGACTTCGTGTTGTAGTCACGATTTCACGCGACACTTAATCATTTCGCTTCCTCCGTTAGTTACGGTTATGGAATAGCGACTTAATAGCGTGCTGATTGTTAATTTGTGCTTTGTTTATCTTCTTTTTCGTTTCAGTAGACTTAGTCTCTGAACGACCAGTTGCGACTATTTAATGGCGAAATTCGTGTTGTAGTCACGAGTTCACACGACACTAAATCATTTCGCTTCCTCCGTTAGTTACGGTTATGGTAATAGCGACTTAATAGCGTGCTGAATTGCTAATTGTGCTTTGTTTATCATCTTTTTCGTTTCAGTAGACTTCATCTTGAACGAACCATTGCAACACGCTCACGGCGATAACTAGTGTTGTCATTAAGAGTTAACATGGCACGGAATAATTTGACTACTCCGTTAGTAACGGTTATAGTATTATCGAATTAATAATATGCTGAATTTTTTAATGTATGCTTTGTTCTCTTCTTTTGTCGTTTCAGTAGCAAAGTCGACAACGAAGGCATGAATGGCAAAATGGGTGTTGGCAATGTGGAAATGGAGGAAATTATGTTGACATGGTTTAGGCTGCCCAGTGGGTGTAAATTTCACCGCAGGTCCGTGCATGACTTTCGGGCCTGTAAGTCCGGACGCATGGAGTCTATGCTGGATCAATTGGATCCATTTTAATATGCACTTTCGCCGGCCGTCCAGCCGTCCGTCCAGCCGACACCGTCAGTTCAGCCGGCACTTCAGCAGGCACCAACCGGCATTAGCCGTCCATCCGGCACCGTCCGTTCAGCCCAAATGGCACCGGACGGCCAGCCGACCTTCCAGCTTGCATCAACAGGCACCGGCCGTTCAGCCCAAATGGCACCGGCCGGCCAGCCGACCTTCCAGTCTGCGTCAACAGGCACCGGCCGTCCACCCGGCAACGACCGTTCAGCCCAAATGGCACCGGTCGTCCAGCCGACCTTCCAGCCGGCATCAACCGGCACCGGCCATCCAGCCGGCAACGACCGTTCAGCCGACCTTCCAGCCGGCATCAACCGGCACCGGCCGTCCACCCGGCAACGACCGTTCAGCCCAAATGGCACCGGTCGTCCAGCCAACCTTCCAGCCGGCATCAACCTGCACCGGCCGTCCATCCGGCTACGACCGTTCAGCCCAAATGGCACCGGTCGTCCAGCAGGCATCAACCGGCACCGGCCGACCATCCGACAACGACCGTTAAGCCCAAATGGCACCGGTCTTCCAGCCGGCATCAACCTGCACCGGCTGTACATCGGATTTACGGAGATTATAGTGATGTACCCGTCAGTCAATCTACACTACTGGTTACATATCACTACCATGACAGAAATGTTATAGATGAACCTCCGTCCAATCAGACCATTCGAGAGGCAGGTGCCGGTCATAGCCGGACCTTCGCCGACATTCCGGCCGACCATATACCAGACAAATCAGTCGGTATTGCCGGTGTACACCTCCCGTCACGTCAAATACGTGACGGTGTGATTTTAAAACAAGGGAGAATTAGTGACATTATCAGAGGTGACGGAATTGAGTTATCTATGCCACTTGGTATGCGCTACCCAGATATGGCAGCTTTACCAGAACTGGACTTTCAGGCCGACCATTCGCTAGTTCAATCAGCCGGCAGTGCCGGCCGTCCATATATTCACGGCTTCTCCACAAGGGAGACTTAGTGAAAGTGTCAATTATGACAGAATTGCGTCATCTAGGTCACCTGGTATGCTGTACAGATATGCAAGCTGTACCAGAACCAACATTCCCTCTGAGCGAATGGTAGATGGGCGCGCAGTGCTGGCCGCACTACATAAACATTATGTAATTATTATTACCTTACAGCCGGCACCAACCAGCACCGGGCGTCCATCCGGCAATGACCGTTCAGCCCATATGGCACCGGTCATCCAGCCGACCTTCCAGCCAGCACTAACCGGCACCGGGCGTCGATCCGGCAATGACCGTTCAGCCCAAATGGCACCGGTCGTCCAGCCAAGCTTCCAGCCGACACTTGCCGGCACTGACCGTCCATCTGGCTCCGGCCGTCCAGCCCAACAGGCACCGGTCGTCCAACCGTATGGAGATTTTAGTCATATACCAGTCCGTCCGACTGTACCGCTGTACCAGCACGGGGACTTTTATCATACCGCAATCCGCACAAATCGGATTGACGAAGATTCTAGTGATGTTTCCGTCTGTCAATCCGTACTACCGGTTACATATCACTACCATGACACAGATGTTGGCGATGAATCTCTCGATCCAACCAGACCATTCGAGCGGTCGGTGCCCGTCATAGCCGGCCCGTCGCAGTCATTCAGGCCGAACATATGCCAATCAATTCATTCAGCATTGCCGGCCGTCCATAGGCTAACAGCTCATCCACAAGGGAGAGTGAATGCCTTTATCAGAGATGACGGAATAGAGTCATCTATGCCACCTGGTATGCATTACCCCGATATGGATGCTTTACCAGAGCAAGATTATGCACATAGTGAGTGCGATGAATCGCAGGCAAATCAGCTGTATACAGATCCAACTATGGAACGGACTGAGTTCAGCTTCAAAGCCGCAGTGGAGGAAATTTATAGGGTGTTGGCCCCTTCAGAAAGCCCTCCACCTCCTGCTGCCATTACTGACTATAAGGTTAGAGCGTCGGTCGATCTGGATGAGGGGGAAGAGACTCTATCCTTCCGCCTCCTTCCCCAGTCGACAAAAATTAAGGAAATTATGACCGTCTGTCGACACGTATAGGGGATCCAGGAAATGCTAAGGCGTTCTTTTCTGAAAGCCAAGTACCAGCGTCGTTTTCAGGTCGATGGTACAAAACCCACTCCGATGCGTTCAGTACTGAGGTCCCGGCTCTGGATAAAAACATGGCAGCAGTCCATATGTCTGCTCCATTGTCTTATAAAGTGGACAAAACTGTGTTCAATGCCAAGTCCAAGCTGGTTCGAAATGTAGTCGCTACGTCTTCACTGTTAGACCTAGCCTCCCTAGCCATTTTCAGGATCGCTGAAAAATCTGGCAATGAACATGCTTGGGAATCGACGGCCCGGTTAGCTAGGGTTCTTAACAGGGCAGCTCACCATTCCATGGCCAATGCGCTGACTGCTTCTGCCAACCTAGACCTGATACGTCGTGACGCATGTCTGAAGGGCATGTCGCTTAAACCCCATCATAAGCTGGCTAGATATGACCGACGCACATTTCACGTCCCTATCCCACGAGTAGCGGACATTTCTCCGTTGTGCTTGTCGGGACTCTGTTTATCAGTTCCATGTCATACCTTTTGGCCTCAATTTAAGCCCTTGGGTTAGTACCAAGGTTATGGATTACGTCGTCACCCTGTTCCACTCGACTTCATCTATTGCGTCGGCAGTATATTTGGACGACATCCTCCAGAAACATCTGTCAAGTTCTACTCGGCTCAAAGGCAGAAACGATCTTATATCACTTTACATCATATAGGCTTTCTCGTGAACTGGATAAAGTCTGATCTCTGTCCAATCCGGATTTTTGGTCCATCTGGGTGTGGAGTTTCTCCCGATCTGAATCTGGTAAGGCTTCCTCGAGTTTGGGATCATCTAGATATTTGCACTCGTTTCCGACAGGATGCGCATTTTAGCGAGAGAGTTGCAGATCCTCGGATTATTCAATGCGGCAGCAGACTTGATCCCGCTCAGCCATCCTTTTATGCGCCCTTTACAAAGGACATTGCTAGCGTAATTGCTCCCTTTTCAAGTCCCTTCGATCCCAGAAAACAGTCATGCTCACGCCAGAGATATGATCATTCTTGAGTCAATGGCACAACCCCTGTGGGCTGTCCACAGGGATTATTCTGGAGATACCCCAAGCGGGGATAACGGTATGTTCCGCCACTAGTACCTACGGTTGGGGTGCACACCTGTTGCCGGACTTCGATACTGTCAGCGGCACGTGGGTGCCAGGGGCGAGCCCCTTTCCACATCAACCTTTCAGAAATAACGGCTGTCATCAATGCCTTTCATTTCGGGCAGGATCAACTCTTATTACAAACTGCCCTCATTATGTCAGACAACATTGTGGTGGTGCCTTGCCTCAAAACAAGGGGACACCAATCACCAGACCTGTGCAATTTGAGCTGGCAGTTTCTACATTGGTTCGACAATCTCCACCTCAATGTACAATTCAGACACATTCTTGGCAGACTCAATGTCTTGGCTGACACTCTATCTAGTCATTCACACAGAATGGTCACTCCATCAATCAGACTTTCTTCCAATTGACACACATTGGGGACGTCCGATGATTGATCTTTTGCAACAAGGTGGAATCGCAAGTTGTCCACCTTTATCTCACAGGTTCCAGACCCAGAAGCTTGGGTCGTGGATGCTCGATCAATCAGCTGGGAAGGGTTGTGGTCATTCTCCTACCCTCCCACGGTCTTGGTACTGAAATTAATCCAGAAGTTAAGGGGTCAGAACTGTCAGATGGTTCTGATTGCCTCTCTCAGATGGAACAACTCCTGGGTCTCCGATCTACTCAATCTAGGCAATAGATCTACCCAGGAAGATTACAGTCAGCACAAGTATTCGAAAGCAACCGCGGCCAGGGGTGTTCCACCCCTGTCCGGACCGTCTTTATGTTCAAGCTTGACTCTTGTCCAGACAGCCGTGCAAGACAAACAATTTAAATATTTGATTGCGGAGAGAATCTCGAGAGCAAGAAGGCCCTCTACTCTGAAGGTTTACGAGGGCAAGTGGCATGTTTTCAGGGACTGGTACCATATCATTCACATTGTTCCTCTGAGTGTCACAATCCCTCAACTGGCCAACGTTTCTCTGGCTTTTCGAGGAGAAACAGCTGGCTCCAGTTATTATCAAATGCTACCGCTCCATGATATCAGACACATTCCGCCATTCTGGTTCATGTGCTATCAGCCATGACAAAGATTTGTCAGATCTTTTAGACACTTTTAAAAATTCAATCGACTTATATCCCTCACCCTGTTTCCAAATGGAATCTGTCCTGGGTTTTAACATGACTCAATTCAGACAGTATTGAGTCTTTAACCCACGATTAGTTAAAGCTACTATCATACAAATTGGATTTCTTGATAGTCTTAGCTTCAGCATGCAGGGTGAGCGAGTTACATGTCCTTTCTAGTGACCCGAACTCTCTTCCGTTCCGATCAGAGGGTTTGATGGTCCTCTTGACGCAGCCAGGCTTCGTAGTCCAAAATAGATTACCATACATTGGCAATCAACGAGTCGTCATTAGCTCGCTTTCTTTATAGATAAGTCAGGATCAACAGCCATGTAAGATCCTGTTTGTGCACTCTAACACCATTTCAATGCATAGAGGTGAGTCAGGTCACATACAAGCACCTCTTTCTTCTGGTGATAGCTGGGACATAAGATATCACCATTCAAGCCCTTGCTTCATGGCTGTAATGGGTTATACGCTCGGCGTACTCTGAGAATTCGCAAATCAGTCACTTTATAGAAGCTGTTGGCTGACATGCAGAGTCAACCTTCTACAGTTTTATCTTCAAGTTTGTACTCGCAGAGGCAAACATTGATTCTAGTAGGTCCGGTGTTGGCAGCCCAGACGCCCACCAGACCCATGTGCAACAATCAGCACAGCCTATTAGCTTTGCTGGATTTGCCAGATAAATTTTCGTAGGTAAGAAGATTTCAATAACTATCTTCTTAACCGTATAAAGGGGTCACATATCACGTGACCCTGGGCTGTGTTGCTGATTGAAAATTAGGAGACCGGGTTATCATTCACATGGGGAATCCAGCCATCATTCCCTAGAGGATACCCGTTGTGGAGGTCGGATGCTCCGCATTACCTCCTCCTATTACTTATTCTCCTAAAGTAATGTGATCGGGGAACGTATTCAAAGGAGAAAGCAAATTTTGTAGTAAATTATGTTTCTCCGAGAATACTTACCCGATCACATTACTAAGAAACCCTCCCAACCACCCCGCCATGCGAGCATCCTCGTGTTTTATATACCGCTCAGCTTAAAAAACTAAAGAAGCGACACCTAGCGGGTAGCAAGGGGAGGTAAGGGGCAAGAGTTATTGCCCTTTGTCTATATGACATAGACAGGAAAGACGAATTTTCGTCTTTTGGTAGGGCTGGATTCGCGAGGTAGCAGGCTAATATCCCTAAAGTAATGTGATCGGGTAAGTATTCTCGGAGAAACATAATTTACTACAAAATTTGCTTTTTTTTGATTGCCTGCTATGATTTGAGATTATTTTCTGCTTTTGTTTGCTTGAAATTTTGCCATGGTAAGGCTTTATTTTTCTTTATCACATATCATAATTAACAAATACTGAATTTGATCATAGACTATAGTTAGGCTACAAGAACTTTATGATTTCAAAAATGTAATATTATTAAAATACTTCATTAATTTAATGCTTGTAAGCTACTTGTTAATTGGTAACTAGATCAAGACATGAACCCTGACAGCATAACTACAGAGACAAGTCCATGTCCTTTTGATACTTAGATCACATTTCTAATGAGGTTGTGCTAAGTAGAATCCAAACTGCAAATGAGGCACACCGAAGAAGAGATGGGAAGATAACATTAAAGAGTTTTCAGGCATAGAGGTCAATAAGTCCCAAAGAACTAATGAGAAAATTGTAAAATGGAGAGAGATTGTTACATGACCAGCAAGGTTATGGGAAGAATGAAAACGAAAATGAAATGACTGTTACTCAAAGCCAAGTAACAGTTTTGTTGCATACATGATATCCAAAATGGATCAAGGCGGATAGAAAATTGTGTGAGCCAGTCTATTTGACTTCTGAATTTGAGTACCCTTCCACACAAGTATCAATGTCCAAAGATTTAAAGTCTAATGTCATTCTAATCTCATTTAAAGGGACTTCACCTCATTACTTGGAAAGAGACAATACTAAAGTCATCCACTTGAAGACTGATTGAACAAGACTTGATATTTCTGATGTAATGGCTGGCTAAAAGAATGTGTTTCTGTACCATAAGGTTGAATTAGTCACTGACCATGACACTTAAATGCAAACCAACCTCCTGTACTTGGTTCAGCACCAATAAACATAACATTTGATTAATAAGAGTCATGAGTTTATATACTTTAACCTTGGTTTCTCATCCTTCAGCAAATCTGATGGGCTCCACTAACCCCAAATTGAAGAAAGTGGACCCCCTACCACAAAAGAGTATAAGCCAAACAAGGATGCAAAGAATAATGGATATCCCCTTTTGCACATTTAAAGAACCATGGAAAACGAATTGGCCATCGATCAAGTGTAACAGGGATGCAGGATAAATGTGTTCAGCCTTTTTGTAGTTATCTGATTTAGCCAACAAATCCAGTGCCCTTTTCTATGGTACATGAAAATTAAGGGTTGATTTGACTTAAGTTGTATTAATCTCAAGTCGTGTGACATGAACGACCATTTAAAACTACTGGATGTTTGGTTTCAGATCAGTAAAGAAAGAAACTGCATTATTTAAAAATAACTTTTTTGTTTATTAATACTCATACATGTGACTGCTTTTGTAATGAATTTCACATTCCTCACAAAAGCACAACAACTTGGACCTGTCTTTGTATGCATGATGGACCAGTCTCCCTAAAATGAATCTGCCACCCATCAACACTATTTTCATGCCCTGAGTGAAGTGTCATTACTGATGTTTACAAAGCATATGCCCCAATATTCATTGTGAGACTGTTTCTTGTATGAAAGGCCCAATTATGTTTTATACAGGCAAAATCAGTCAAGAATCATGTATATAACCATGAAATGGATAAAATAAAAGAAAGACCTAATTTACCCCAGTCATTCCATACTGTAGTTCAAAGACAAACATTTTAAGGTAGTACCCAATGCAATGCAAGTGAAAGAAAAGTAGCATGATTTCTCATTATAACATTGGTATTGTGTTAGTTTTCACAACAGATAAACAGTGTGAACCTTTTAACTAAGGCCACCCATGACCTCTAACCTTTATTAGGGTCACTGGATGTTGAATGGTCTAAGGCACTTACCTTTACAGATCTTTCACACTGTCCACCATTGTCCACATGTGAGAGTTTGAGCATGAGCTTGACCATTGTTCACATGTGTGAGTTTGAGTATGAGCTTGACCATTGTTCACATGTGTGAGTTTGAGTATTAGTTTAACCATTGTCCACATGTGTGAGTTTGAGTATTAGTTTAACCATTGCCCACGTGTGAGTTTGAGTATGAGTTTAACCATTGCCCACATGTGTGAGTTTGAGTATGAGTTTAACCATTGTCCACATGTGTGAGTTTGAGTATGAGCTTGACCATTGTCCACATGTGTGAGTTTGAGTATGAGCTTGACCATTGTCTACATCTGTGAGTTTGAGTATGAGTTTAACCATTGTTCACATGTGTAAGTTTGAGTATGAGTTTAACCATTGTCCACATGTGTGAGTTTGAGTATGAGCTTGACCATTATCCACGTTTGTGTATGAATTTAACCACTGTCCATGTGTGAGTTTGAGTATTAGTTTAACCATTGTCCACATGTGTGAGTTTGAGTATGAGCTTGACCATTGTCCACATGTGTGAGTTTGAGTATGAGCTTGACCATTGTCCACATCTGTGAGTTTGAGTATGAGTTTAACCATTGTTCACATGTGTAAGTTTGAGTATGAGTTTAACCATTGTCCACATGTGTGAGTTTGAGTATGAGCTTGACCATTGTCCACATGTTTTTGTATGAATTTAACCATTGTCCATGTGTGAGTTCGAGTATTAGTTTAACCATTGTCCACATGTGTGAGTTTGAGTATGAGCTTGACCATTGTCCACATGTGTGAGTTTGAGTATGAGTTTAACCATTGTCCACATGTGTGAGTTTGAATATGAGCTTGACCATTATCCACATGTTTGTGTATGAATTTAACCATTGTCCATGTGTGAGTTTGAGTATTAGTTTAACCATTGTTCACATGTGTGAGTTTGAGTATGAGCTTGACCATTGTCCACATGTGTGAGTTTGAGTATGAGTTTAACCATTGTTCACATGTGTTTGAGTATGAGTTTAACCATTGTCCACCTGTGAGTTTGAGTATGAGCTTGACCTATCCACGTTTGAGTATGAGTTTAACCATTCCACATGTGAGTTTGAGTATTAGTTTAACCATTGTCAACATGTGTGAGTTTGAGTATGAGCTTGACCATTGTCCACTTGTGTGAGTTTGAGTATTGGTTTAACCATTGTCCACGTGTGTTTGAGTATGAGTTTAACCATTATCAACATGTTTGAGTATGAGTTGAACCATTGTCCATGTGTGAGTTTGAGTATGAGCTTGACCATTATCCACATGTTTGAGTATGAGTTTAACCATTCCACATGTGAGTTTGAGTATTAGTTTAACCATTGTCCACATGTGTGAGTTTGAGTATGAGTTTAACCATTGTCCACATGTGTGAGTTTGAATATGAGCTTGACCATTGTCCACATGTGTGAGTTTGAGTATGAGATTGACCATTATCCACATGTTTTTGTATGAATTTAACCACTGTCCATGTGTGAGTTCGAGTATTAGTTTAACCATTGTCCACATGTGTGAGTTTGAGTATGAGCTTGACCATTGTCCACATGTGTGAGTTTGAGTATGAGTTTAACCATTGTCCACATGTGTGAGTTTGAGTATGAGCTTGACCATTATCCATGTTTGTGTATGAATTTAACCACTGTCCATGTGTGAGTTTGAGTATTAGTTTAACCATTGTCCACATGTGTGAGTTTGAGTATGAGCTTGACCAATGTCCATATGTATGAGTTTGAGTATGAGTTTAACCATTGCCCACATGTCTGAGTTTGAGTATGAGCTTGACCATTGTGGTTATGTACAAAACAGGCCGGTAGCTTTCAATGGGTCGAGGTTCTATTAATGATCTTCTCGGGTTCTTCCTCTGCTTAAAAGACTGGAGACTATGTGTAGCTTATCATGTGCTGACAAATGGTGATAAATCCCACAAAACCAAATTCCTTTTATGATGGAATTATTAATTGTAACAGGGATTTTGATCAGTGTGGTACTGCAATGGCATTCAGCTTTACCTTGTCATGTGAGGGTTTGAAAACAATAAGAAGGGTCATTGATTTTATTACAGTTCTCCAAAATAGAGCGGGGGAGGGTAGATGCCAGCATTGAAGAGAAGAAACAGCATGCCTGATTCCCATGTGACAATTCCTTTTGACTTCCATCCCATTTCTTAAATAATATAACCAAGCAGTCTGGTCTTATGAACAATTGAATGCTATCATATGCAGAGGGGTATCATTGTTCAAATCTTAAAGATATACACATATCCGCATACTACATCACTGTGAAAATTGATGTTTGAAGTTATTTGATAAATCGTTTGATTTGGTAGATATATTAATGTTATTTGCTTTAGTTTAAGTGCTGGATCATGTGGAATCTGTAGAAATGGGACAGTGACATATTCATTTTGTATTTGAAGGTTCTTTTTGCTGAAATATAATGTGAATTAGAAGAGTTATAATATGATTTAACACTTTATTGAAAGATAATGTAAAATACTGATTTACAATTTATGTTTTAACATTTTCAGAAGAAGAACATTCCGAGGAAGATGCTGTTTCTTTAAAGCATCGGCGTATGTACAGATAATTCCCATATAGCGTTTTGTCTTGCCTTTGTAGTATGCTTTAACTCTTTGCTGAAATACAGTGCCAGATAAATAATATATGTTTTGAAATATGAAATACCCGATTTGTATGTGCTTTAACTCTTTGCTGAAATACAGTGCCAGATAAATATAAAAATGTTTTGAAATATGAAGTACCAGATTTGTTGTATGCTTTAACTCTTTGCTAAAATACAGTGCCAAATTAATAATATATGTTTTGAAATATGAAGTACCAGATTTGTTGTATGCTTTAACTCTTTGCTGAAATACAGTGGCAGATAAATAATATATGTTTGAACTCTTTCAGAGGAAGAAGATTCTGTGGCAGATGCTACTTCATCAGGACATGGGCGTAAGTACAGATAATTCCAGTGTAACTTTGTCCTGCATTTGATTGAATGCAAGTTCTTTTGGGTTTGCCTGCTTATGAGTTGAGATTATTTCTGTTGGCTTAAATATATAGTATTGTATATTTTCACTTGATTTTCAGCTGTTTTTTCAATGCTATTTGGCTGAATATAGGATTTCAAAGCTTTATTTTTCTTCATCACATAACTTAAATAATATATAGTTAGCATCAGCTTAATTATTCATGCTTTTTCTTTCTATGTTGAAAATTAATTTTCATGGATGGTCAGATAGACTATCAATATGAAATAATGTGAAATTTTAGTTTTTTGTAATCATAAAGTATGTGTATTTGAAGGTTCTTCTTGGTGAAATATAATGTGAATTAGAAGTTATAATATGATTAAACACTTTATTGAAAGATAATGTAAAATACTGATTTACACTTTATGTTTTAACATTTTCAGAAGAAGAACATTCTGAGGAAGATGCGGTTCCATCAAAGCATCGGCGTATGTACAAATATGGCATACAAATAATTTCCATATGGCGTTTTGTCTTGCCTTTGAACATGTTTTGGATTGCCTGATCATGACTTCTGTTTGCTTAAATATTCAGTGTTGAATATTTTCATTTGCTTTTGAAATTCTGCCATGGTTTCACAAAGCATGGCAAAGCTTTATGTTTTTCTATTACATGTTGTACATAACATACACGGAATTTGACATTTATATATTCACATTTTGACATAAACTTAATGAAGTTCTTTTTGTATCTGTTGTGATAATAAATTTTAATGGAACACAGTACGTGTATCATTAAAAGTAATTGTAAAACTTGAGAGGGAGAGGAAATATTCTGGCAGTGAAGTGAAGAAAGAGCATGCCTTGAAAACTCCTATTAAAAATGGCCTTTGACTTCTGTCCCATTTCTTCCATTATTTAACCAAACATTTCACTCCCTCAAAGATTTGAATTATTTAACATGCATAGGTATATCATACATCTTTATTTAAACGATATTAACATATTTTTGTTCAGATAAGGGTTTTTTGTTTTTAAATATAAGGTAAATTACAAAAATTATTATGTCTTAACTCTTTGTTAAAACATAATGTGATAGATAATATGAATTACCAGATTTGTAGTATGCTTTAACTCTTTATTAAAATACAGTGCCAAATTAATAATATATGTTTTGAAATATGAATTACCAGATTTGTTGTATGCTTTAACTCTTTATTAAAATACAGTGCCAAATTAATAATATATGTTTTGAAATATGAAGTATCAGATTTGTTGTATGCTTTAAATCATTGCTGAAATACAGTGGCAGATAAATAATATATGTTTTGAAATATGAAGTATCAGATTTGTTGTATGCTTTAAATCATTGCTGAAATACAGTGGCAGATAAATAATATATGTTTTGAAATATGAAGTATCAGATTTGTTGTATGCTTTAAATCATTGCTGAAATACAGTGGCAGATAAATAATATATGTTTTGAAATATGAAGTATCAGATTTGTTGTATGCTTTAAATCATTGCTGAAATACAGTGGCAGATAAATAATATATGTTTTGAAATATGAAGTATCAGATTTGTAGTATACTTTAACACTTTGCTGAAATACAGTGACAAATTAATAATATATGTTTTGAAATATGAAGTATCAGATTTGTAGTATACTTTAACACTTTGCTGAAATACAGTGCCAAATTAATAATATATGTTTTGAAATATGAAGTATCAGATTTGTTGTATGCTTTAAATCATTGCTGAAATACAGTGGCAGATAAATAATATATGTTTTGAAATATGAAGTATCAGATTTGTTGTATGCTTTAACTCATTGCTGAAATACAGTGGCAGATAAATAATATATGTTTTGAAATATGAAGTATCAGATTTGTTGTATGCTTTAAATCATTGCTGAAATACAGTGGCAGATAAATAATATATGTTTTGAAATATGAAGTATCAGATTTGTTGTATGCTTTAACTCATTGCTGAAATACAGTGGCAGATAAATAATATATGTTTTGAAATATGAAGTATCAGATTTGTTGTATGCTTTAACTCATTGCTGAAATACAGTGGCAGATAAATAATATATGTTTTGAAATATGAAGTATCAGATTTGTAGTATACTTAAACACTTTGCTGAAATACAGTGCCAAATTAATAATATATGTTTTGAAATATGAAGTATCAGATTTGTAGTATACTTTAACACTTTGCTGAAATACAGTGCCAGATAAATAATATATGTTTTGAAATATGAAGTATCAGATTTGTTGTATGCTTTAACACTTTGCTGAAATACAGTGGCAGATAAATAATATATGTTTGAACTCTTTCAGAGGAAGAAGATTCTGTGGCAGATGCTACTTCATCAGGACATGGGTGTAAATTCATGTGATCCCATCCCCATGCAGCTTTGTCCTGCCTTCTATTGAACGTAACTTCTTTTTAGTTTGCCTGCTTATAATTTGAGATTATTTCTTTTGGCTTAAACATATAGTATTGCATATTTTCACTTGATTTTCAGCTGTTTTTTAAATGCTATTCGGCTGAATATAGGATTTCAAAGCCTAATTTTTCTTCATCACATAACTTAAATAATATATAGTTAGCATCAACTTAATTATTCATGCTTTTTCTTTCTATGTTGAAAATTAATTTTCATGGATGGTAAGAAATAGCCTACCAATATGATATAATGTGAGATTATTTTTTTTGTAATCATAAAGTTCAATTTTAATTGACTATCATGTTTGTTCATTTTCTTTATCTTGCCTTTATGTCTTGTTAGTATGAAACCTTGTGTAATACCTTCACTAATCATTACACTCATATTTAAGTATACCCATGTTGTTTTTTTTATTTTTTTTTGAGATTTTACAATATTCTTGAAATGTGGCCCACATCTGGACAAAAAATTGGCTGTTGTTTTTTTTTTTTACTTTTGGTATATTTTCTTTGTTACATATTTCTTTTACAAACTTAGTTTGATCTTTAGATATGTTTTCATTCAATACTAACTTATTTCTCTTGGAATTCTGAGTCTAATTTGTTTACAGCATTAGGATAGCACAGAAGGCTTCTGTGTGGATAAAATGGTACAGATAAAATTTGAATTTAAAGTAGAAATGATTACCAATTGTTATAAACATTGATCGCAGTGATTTTTAACACCAGATAGTATAACTTTTATTATTCCAAAAATTATATTTCATCACAAAAAAGGGTGTAATTTTTTTAATACTACAATGTTGAAATCAGACTTTTAATGCCAACTTGCAAAAAAGAAAAAAAGAAAATGTTAAATTTTAATATAGATTTATTGCATAAAATAACTATTTAAGGTTTTTACAAGAAACTTAAATTTGCAACAGTTTTACTTCTGAATTTGTATTTTGTACACAATAAAATTGTCTAATTCCGATAAATGTTCTCATAAGCAATTCCTCGTTTTTTTTTTAATGTAATGTGATAAACTGTTTGTAGAATGATGTGTTCACTGGATTTGTAGAAGAGGTTCTTTCATACATTATACAAGGGATCCTCTTTCAGATTGGGGAAGAGCTTCTGTAGTAGATTGAGGAAGAGGTCCTGTTGTCCTCAGATTTATCATTGTTTGTTTGTCCTTTGAAACTGAGGCATGTTTAAACCATAAAATTAACACAAATTGGTACCATATGATTACTGGTACTCCACACAGAAGAGTAATTTCATGTTACATATATTTGAAGACCAAGGAGTTCTATGTTAATTATTTAATTTTATTGCTATTGATGGAAAATCATTGATTCAAGCTTTCTGCATAATTTCAAAATACATGTAGATACAAATGTTGCATTCTTGGTAATTGTTCATGTATGGAAAATATGCCAATTGACAAATGTCTTTATTCTTCAGCACTGTAAATTCTGAGGGATTCTGGATTGTTAGTGGCATATCTACCACAGATGTATCCACAAGCGACCTGGAGGCTCAGGTCAAGTGTGCCATTCAAGAAGATTTGGATGTGCCATGTATTTACAACCACAGTTCCATGCATCTAGTTCATCTTCTAATGGGGATTATTTTATGTGTAGTTTTTTAGTTTGCCATTAGTTAGATGTTAGAATATTGATGATAATAAAACTGGGTCAGAATATTTATCTTTATGCACTAATTATTTACAAGTATATTGTTAATTTGTATAATTATGATGACCATTTTTTTGCCACATTGAAGCAAAGGCTTTGCTTAGTTAATACATAGCAAAGAAAAATTAGTATATTTAGAGTTGTATTGTTTCAATATTTTCTCAAAACAAATTAGTAAAAATACCATGTATTTCATTAAAGAACAATTATTCTTTGAACTCACCAACATGACATCAAATACAAATAATATTTATATTTTAAAGCAAGCCGACCTTGATAGTCAACTGAAGCTGATTTATTTAAAGGATGTCAGTACAAACGTTATTTTATTGCAAAGCAAGCTGATGTTGGAAGCCAACTATGGCTTCTTTTAACACATTAACCATTTGATGTTTTTTCTGTTTTTGCATGAAATGAGAGTAGGAAACACATTTTGGGGACTATTTCTGAATACATCCTAATACATCAACTTTTAAGCAATTTTCCACTGGTTAGTTTGCAGGCACATGAGCAGAAGGTGAAAAGTTGGGAGTTCTCTTTTTTTTTTTTGCCTAATGGACCCATAATTTTCATATGGAGAAGACTCTTTATTCAAAATGTCCACCTTATCCTACTTTTTGCACAGGTTTACCTGTCTATGTGCACTTCAGACCAGTCTGCTTTAGATCTGAGGCCATTAAGTCTAAAATCTGGACACAAAATCTAATTCCGACCATGGACAAATTTTGGGTGAGAAAAAACTGGTCCAAAAAATTAGATTTTTCCCTCTGCATTTTGTAGTGCAACTAAAGTGTCCAGATTATCTGGTATCATTGTAGAGCTATGGTAATCTATCTTTCTATAACACCATCCACTTTAGTGTATCATGACCTCGATGCTACAGACCCTGGAAGTAGGTTACTACCTCATGCCCTGTAAACTCGGCACTAGGGATTACTGTGTTAAGTGCACACATCTTTATTTTTATTTTTGAATATACGAAGATGGCTGAGATATGGAAACTTTGTGTCCAATTCACCAGTGTTCACAGAAAGTTTTTGAAAATAAATTGAAACAATGGAACAATTTTGAATGTGACACAATATAGTGTCACCCTGAAGGTTTGGAAAAAATAAAATTATGTGATGAATTTGTGAAGGTCAGAAGAGAACAGATCATTTCGCCAACTATATGATCATTAAATGAATGAAATTCTAGTATACATTGATTGCATCCCTGGACAGACTGATGATAAGATGGGGGTCAAAAGAGTTAGAATTAGCAAGACTAGTGCAGATATGACAGAAATATGACTTTAGTTCTCGCAGTTTTCACTTGAGGTGATGCATTGCTTCTAACAATTTTCACAGTATCAGAAAGCTAAAAAGAATATTCATGTACCTTATAATGGATAATACATCTGTAGGAGAAAGGTTGTGTTGATGAGATGCTCAAACAGTGGATTAAAGCATTTTATCACAAGTAAACAGTTTTATGGGTTTTTTTAAATAAAATTGTAGTTGGATTTAATTTTCTGACATGTAGTTTTCAAATGATTTAAAAGGTGTCCCCCGACTTATTACTTAAAAAAAACTGATGTGTCCCAAAACATACAGTGCACAAACATGTTACTTTTAGAATTAATGTATGGTGTCCCAACAAATAGTGTCCCAACATATATGGTAAATATAGTATATCACATGCTAGTATTGACCTATCACACAAATTACTTATCCAGCTAGTATTGACCAAATATCAAAAGTATTTCCTATTGCAAAATATTACGTTTGCCAGCCCCATGAATAATCCAGTACAATATTGAACAATGTGTTGTAATATTTATGATTGTTAACAAACATTTAATGCATCATACAGTTACAGTTGTAAAGATGCTGAAGTATATCCGTGGTACACAGACACCCCAAAAACATTCAGAAAATTAGATGATGATGGATTGAGTGCATTTGCAAATATATTCAGAAGAAACTATAACAGAGTCACAAATGTTGGAATAATGAACTAAAATGGATGGAGTATGACCTAGGCATAGCTGTGATGTTATGCATCATCTGTACAGAATTTTAAGAGACATACAAAAGCACAAAAAATAATTCCTGTTGACTTTTTCTGTTTGGAGTTCATGTACTGATTATTAAATGCTAAGTAAGAAACTTATTTGATTTTATCAGAATCACTACAGTTTATTTTTATTTGAGCCATATATGTATGTATGTGTGTCTATATATGGGATAGACTTAGTTTCAAAGAAGGTTAACATGCTAAAATCTCATCTCTATAGGATTACTATATTACTATTCCAGAGTAAGCATCCAGAGTACCTTAAACTTGTTTTCAGTAATTCCTTATTTGGTATGGGAATATTATACTGCTTGGTAACTATGGGTCACATGTGGGGAATGTTACTAAACTGAAGATAAACAGAGTCCCCCAATAGATGTGGAGGTCAATCATGAATATTACAGATAGAAATGGACATAGAATTGAGCCTTGTGGAACTCCATATCGATCGTTCAGACATAATGTCATTTACATAAACAGGTTCATTCTCTCATTTAAGTATGAAGTAAGCCATTTGATAGTGCACATTGATAAATTGTTAGTTTGCTTAAAATAATTTTATGATTCACACTGCAAAAAGATTTCCTGAAATTTACAAACACAGATGTTATTATTATAGCTTGATCAGGTACTTGAAACTGTTTATCAGTGCTGGAGACCAATGCAGTCTCAAATGAATGAGCCGTTCATAGTGAAGGTGCAACAGCAGATGTTTGGTAAAATGTAACATGAATGAATTGACAAATTCTGTAGAATCAAAATCGGTCACGTGTTATATGCATCTTCATTAGAACCTCATTTGTCAAAAAGCAGTTTTCTTTATTTTGGGGACAAGTGACATCAAAGACCATTGATTTTGAAAGGTATGCTTTATGAAATGAGTGACAATGCTGCTATTTACCAGATGTGAGCAAATTTTATTTGTCTGATATCTGTCTTATCCTAATTCACTAAAAACTTTTCAAACAGAATATGAGATGTTCTTCTTGTTTCAGGCATTGATTATTAATAAGCTTGTTGAATCCTACTTGATATTGTACCAATTTGTTTACTTTTCTATGCCAAGAACTTGTGGTAAATTTGTATACAGTCTTCATTCTTTCAAAACACACATACCAAGATGATACTACTACTACTACTACTAATAAAAATAAAGACTTTGTATTGCCCCTAATCTTTAGAAAAATGTGTGTGCAATAAAATGACCTTTGTATTATTATCCTTACCAAAAAAGAAAAAAGTAACCCAAAATGGCTTCTGTTTTGTAATAAAAATAATCTTTTGTCTTTGATATCCTGTAGGTCAGTTGTTTCAGAGAAACATTTTACTACTGGCTGCCAGTTGGGTTTGTTCACCGCATGTCTTCTGTATGCTTGGCATCTGTAGTTACAGTTAATGAAAAGGAGTATTGATGTATGTGGGTAAAATAGTAAGGATACTTTTGTAACCCAAGCGGTGGAAAAGATTATCACTTACCCTCAAGTGAACGTGTTTTAAGATAATGATTTTTACTGTTATTTGCAAGATACTATCATACAATTTACTTAGATATATTTCAATCTTGTGTATTTTACACCTAAAACACTTTGTCTTGCATGAATGGCATCTTCAAGATGTCATGTGTTATCAGACATAATTGACACATGGCACATTATGGAAGCCTATGCTACATATACAGATTGCATGGATGTATTTTATTCTTTAATGCTCATGTTGAGAAAAGGAATAAATTGAGCATTTTATTTATCGTTTTTTTTATTGCAGTGTGAATTGGGGGAAGACCAGCACAAATGCAATACAAATTTATTTTGTTTCAAGTCTGGGACATATGAACTAAGTGAGAAAAAGTTTCACCATAAGTTCTGGTACAGGAAACATATATTATTTTATCATGTCCTCAAATATATGGTGAATACGATAAAACCTTTTGTGATGGGTAAATAGTAGTATCACCTTTTGTGACAAGTCTATACTAGCCTGAGATGTAATAGCTTTTTTTGATAGGTCTATACTAGGCTGAGATGTAATAACATTTGAGATGGGTCTCAACTAGCCTGAGATGTAATACCTTTTGTGTTAGGTCAATTCTAGCCTGAGATGTAATAATTTTTTGTGACTTCAGTGATAGACATAATAGCTTTTGGTCAATACTAGCTTGAAACATAATACCTTTTGTTACATAAGTAACAAAATCAGTGTTTGGTGGACAATACACTAATCTAGTTCACATGTGGACAATACACTAATCTAGTTCACATGAGCAAAAAATTTTGACAATAATCACAGTAATGTACCTGATGAATGAATGAGTGGCTTAACACCTGTCCATTTGTGCCTTGAGTATTTGTTGTACCTCATCATGTATATTGTTGTTAAGCACCCAATAAAATAAAACAAATCACTAATCATGGGATTACCAATTGCATAACAATAATTTTGAGCACTCTTTGAGTGTGTGTGTGTATTTTGATATAAATATATAAATACATGCACTCAGAGTGAGAGAGAGAGAGTTGAAATATATTCATGGGTATTTATTGATAAAGCTGATTTATAAAGCCTATTCATTTCAATGAAAGGTAAAACTATTTGTATTCATGAATGCCTCAGGGCATCATTATGTGTACATGTACTACTCACCTGTGTTGGCACTCATTGCTCATTGCATTTATACTGACTATGTGATTTAACAACATGAATGAGTGCATGAGGAAAAGTGCCTATATTGTTGTATATACATTGCATTTATATGTACATCATTATTTTTTATGTATAAAAATGGATTCCTCTGTATGAGGGCTTCAAGGTAGATTTGTTTCCTGCTAATTATATTAACTTCTTTAAATGCAATCGTTTGTAATTGTAGGTATGCATATTAGAACTTTGAGTTGTCATAGGAAATTTAACACATTGTCCTACATCATTACAATTGGGAGAATATTTAGTTGATTGTTTTCTTGCAATAAAACACTACTATACAAATATTTGTAAGTATTTTTTTTATATTTTGTAACAACAATAGATTGTTATAGATCCAGTGATACTGATCAAGGACAGATGGGGTGAGTTTTATATATAGCTTTATGGACAGATGGACTTTTAATGAAGTTTATATATGGCTTTATGGACAGATGGACTTTTAATGAAGTTTATATGGCTTTATGGACAGATGGACTTTTAATGAAGTTTATATATGGCTTTATGGACAGATGGACTTTTAATGAAGTTTATATATGGCTTTATGGACATTGTAAAAAGTCCATAATTGTGTCTTATTATACAACACAACTTTATACTTGTAACTCTACAAACTATGTTTTCCATACACAAATTAGATACAAAATGTACCTGAAAGCATTGTGAACTAGTCATTAATTAGATACAAAATGTACATGAAGACATTGTGTACTAGTCATTAATTAGATACAAAATGTACATGAAAGCATTTTGAAATAGTCATTAATTAGATACAAAATGTACATGAAAACATTGTGTACTAGTAATTAATTAGATACAAAATGTACATGAAAGCATTTTGAACTAGTCATTAATTAGATACAAAATGTACATGAAAACATTGTGTACTAGTAATTAATTAGATACAAGATGTACATGAAAGCATTGTGTACTAGTCATACTTTCCTTTCATGAAATGTTTTCATGGTTAGAAAGTGTGAACCAGGAACCTACCCAAAATCCATCCATGCATTCTCCTTTCAATCTGTCTAATTTTAAATTATTTTGTAAAATGATTCACAACGATGATCTACTGGTACTTCAAAAGGTTGTCTATTTGCCTGAAGTTTTATTCTGCTTCTATTTTTGACAGGCATAAGATACAATTTACGATTTAATTATATTATTGCTTTAATTTGTACTGTTTTGTTTTTACTACGTAATATCTGGTTTATGGCACTTACGGTGTTTTCATTGCCAGCACATCATGTCCTTAAGAGATTTCATTGCCACCATGTGCAGAACTTCATGGATTGGTCATGATGATATTATATTCTAAAAGATCTAATTCAGAAGAAATGTTCACTTTTTTAACATCAATTGATGAATGAATTATTTATTACCACTCTTTGAGATGTAAGAAACATGGTTTGACTGAATAAACTTTCTCATGACATATCACCAAAAAAAATGTTCTACTCTTTTGAGAGAATGCAGTTTCTCTAACGTTTTATATTTTAAGGATTGAACATATCTTATTTTTTTCTTTAATTTTCTTTTAATTTTCACAGTAAATTAACATCCAAGTCGTCTATTTTATGGTACTACTCATTAATATTGGAAAGATTTACTATCCACAAGTGTTTTTGTAATTGTTTCTCATCTTTACAAACTTAGATATTAACTTTTGATTCACACCATGTAGCCAGCATTGTGCTGATATGTAATTAAACCTTTATGACAATCAGATCAATTTTTCTATCAAAACTTATTTAATGATTTGAATTATTTGCCCTGTTTGCTTATTAAACCAGAAGCTCTTAACTTAATTGACCTTGTTATTTGAGGCATGTATCATATAGAAACGATTTAAGTTAGCAAGCTGACAAAAGTGAAATTATTATCAGGAATGTCATGTGTAGGATAAGGCAGAATCTCATATGGATGATGGTTGTTGTAGGGTTTTAGCACACAATTTTCAGAAACACAATAGTCTATACAAGGCGGCCAGTATTGATGGTGGAGAAAGAACCTGAGAAAACCTCCAGAAAAAAGCACTGACTCACAAGAAGCTACTGGCAAACTTTCTTACATACACACATTGGCCGAGTCTGAGACTCGAACCATCGCAGACAGAGGTGAGATGGCATTGATCCATAAAGAGTGCGCTTTAGACCACTAGGGGCCCTCTTGTGGATAATGGAACAAAGTGTTAAGTATAACTGGGGACATGGCCAACAACTACTGAAATAAATACTACTGGGGGTATACCAGTCTAAAGGACACAATTTGTAAATTAAGTATAAATGAAGATATGACCAACATCAAGAAAACTTTAAATTAATTGTAACTGGATAGGTAGTAAGTGTGAAGGAAACATATTGTAAATCAAGTGGAGAAAATCCCAACATGGAATATCATTCAGCATGGCTGGGGACAAATCCAGCATGAAGCAGATATCGTGTAAATTAAAATATTCCTGCAGATATGACCAACATGGAGGTAAATACTTGTAATTTCAGTATGACTAGGGACATGACTGACCACATTTTCCATGCTTCCCATATATCTGGTAAAGCTCAGTTGTTTTAATCATTATTCGTTATAAGCTTATGGGATGATCTGCTGTCCATTGTCCATTCATCCTTCGGGTAGCTCAAGTGTTACTACCACCTCTCCTAAACTATTTGGAAGATTGCCTTGAAATTTTACATGCATCTTCATTAAATAGTCCTAAATCAGAATGGTGCTGCTTAGGCACCCAGTTTGGCTGCCATTGCGACCATCTTTTAGATCCTGTTATTGCTACTCCTCCTGATTGGATGGTCATATCAGTATGGTGTTTTCACTAAAAGACTTCTTATGATGTCTAGTTGGTCATAAATACCAGTGCTGTTAATCTGGTAAATACAATTGCCACAATGGTAGCTCGAGGGGTGCAGTATAATTACCTTTTTACCTGTTTACCTCTTGTTATGACCTGAATAATTTTAATAGCCATGTTTTCATTTTTCAAGAATAGTAGTATAAAATATATTTGTTTCTAAACGGTTGTCTGTGTCAAAAAGTAATTTCTAAATGGTTTTCTGTGTAAAAAATTAATCGTGAATATTGGAAATTTTATAAGTATATTTATGATTCTTCAATCACGTTTGGCACGTATCACATGTGCCAGTGCGGTGTCTAAATGGAATGTTGTGAAATATATTTGGGTTAAGTCCAACTTTTGGAAGAAATTTCTTACTAAAATTGCCCCCCCCCCCCCCCCCGTCTCTATGCTTCTCTCTGAAGCATATTTTCACATGACAGTCCTCAATGATCTGAACATTAAGGTAAGCTTAGTCATCCCATCTGTCTAGACTGAGAACTGACGGAGTACTCTTAGACACTAGCCCTATATATCGGAGTCCATGGCGTGAATGGAACTTTGTAATCAAGATAAAACGATCGCATCAGTTCAGCGAGAAGCAAGAATAATGAGACACTGACATAACATATCGCCTCACATGAAATGACGTGTTGTCTTAAAGCTATGTGAGTGATTTTGAAGACGACATAAGTGGTCCGGAATCTTGAATCAGCAACTTAATCTTCTGCCCTAAGACCAAGACGGTCTATCTCCAATGATAGTAGCTTCCTCAAATTAGTACCAAATTCGAAAGATGCAAAAAGTGCACTTCCAAAACCACTTAATACACCTACACACCTGGAAGTCATGCACCCCCCTCAAATCCTAACCATCACCGAAGACCAAAAAACTTGTGTGGATGAAATCCTGATCGATCAGGTACAAAGATTGTGATTCTCTGGTTGACGAATATAAATCATCATCAGTCAATCCTAAGTGATTACCCATACTATCATAATTGCTGTATATAATTATTTTGATGATTTTTTAAAAATCTTTTTGAAACAATTGTCTCTTTGTTTGACGAACACGTTTGGGAAAGCCCAGGATAAAACAAGCAAAATAGTCATCTGTAACCGTTACTGCTTGCGCTGAGTTGTATTCTACTATGGCTGATCCAGTATGGCTCATAAGAGAGATATCAGTGGTTACAAACAATTTTTTCAAGTATTGAAATACCCTGTTCAGTTGAATAAAGGAATGAATTTATGTTTATTTAACACGATCTGGTGGATACAGAGTGGTGGATATTACATAATTACTGAGTCATTCCTTTCAATGTGCATTCTCCCACTGCTGCTTATGATGAAGGGTTAAACATGTTGACCCTGAATTTGTGTATCCACATTACTAGCCTGTAAGACGTATGCCGAAGAAAAGAGATGTAGATAGCTCCTATAGCTCTAAGAGTAGCTACCTTAACTATAATCTTTTAATAGCTACGTGAGCATGTTTAATTATATACCCTAGAAACAAAGAAAAACTATGCTGTCAAACATGAACAGGTACACTAGCACTCAAGAATAATTACCCTAATAACCATGAATAGGTACCATAGCAAACAAAAATATGCTCATTAACAACAATAAATAAGTACTCTAGCTATCACGAAAAACTAATCTAGCAACAATAAATAAGTGCATTCGCAATCAACAGCAGGTACACAAGCAGCCATGAATGAAGTATCAACATAAGCTACCCTAGAAACCACGAATGAGCTTCTCTAGCAACCAGGAATACCTATACTAACAGCAAAGTATAGCTTTCTTGCTAATAGCAATCAAATATGTTTGAGTAGCGTCACTAGCAACCAAGAATAGGATACCTAGCAACCATGAATTGTTTTGCAAGCAGCCATAAATTACTATACCAGCAAGAACTTTTGAATTGATTACAGACTAAACTTCAATAGATATCCTATCAACCAAGAATGGGTAACATAGCATCCATGAATAGCTACCTTAGCATCTTTCAATTATCACAATAGAAACCGCGGCGAAGAATAATTATGATAGCAATACGTTTTGCAGATCTACCCAAGCATTCTTTAATAGACACAATAACGGCCAAGAATTGGTAATCTAACAGCCACGAATAGGTACACTAGCAACTATGAAAAGCTATCCGACCAACCATGAATATGTATCTTAGCAACTAAGAATAGCTCCCACACCAACCAATGACAGCTACCTTTGCAAGACGTGTTAATTAGCTACCATAGCATCTTTAACTAGGTATAGGTTGACCTGAGAATTGTTACCCTAGCAACCTTGAATAGGTATCCTAGCAACTCAGATTAGTTACTCTAGCAACCATGAATAAAGTCCCTATTAACCAAGGAACGCTTCCTGGGAAACAAGTTTCGAATAGCTACTTGAATAGGTACAATATCAAATGAGCAATTATCCAATCAACTATGAATTACTGCTCATGAATGAATTTTTAATAGGTTCTCAAATATCCTTGAATAGATACCCTAGCATCGAAGCATATGTAGCATAGGTACCCATGCAGGAAAGTCTGAGAAGCAACCATATAATCCCGTTTAATAGCAAGAAAGATTAGTCAGCGTTGAATATGTACCCTAGAAACAATGAATAATTACTCTTTCAACCAAAAATAGACACCTTAACAACTAAGAATAGATACCTAAGCAACCACGAATAGCTAACCTAGAAAACCATCGATAGTTACCCAAGAAAAACTTAAGGAATACCCTATCAACCCTGAATAGATACACTAGCGAGTATAAATTCCTGTTCTAGCTAAGAATAGGTTCTCTTACAACTAGTTTATGTTAGGTATCCAATTATATTTGAAAACTCATAGTGACCAAGAATCGTTACCAGAACAACCATGAATAGATACCCTAACAACCAAACATATGTACATTAGTATCTGTGAGTAACAACTGAAGTAACCAAAAATAAATACCCAAGAAAAACGTTTTGAATACCTACAAAAGCGTCTTTCAATACCTAAAATACCAACAACACTTGGGTACCTGAGTTACCAAGAATAGCTTTCCTGCAACAAGTTTTAAATTGCAACTCTATTGATACAATGCCAACAAAGAATAGCAACACGAGAAAAGATAAACTGGTACACCAATAACCAAAATAGTAACCATAACAACGATAAAGAACGACAATGAAACCAATAATAGGTACTCTAGCAACATAATTTGATTTGCTACCATGACATCTTTGAATCAGTACAAATTACCCAACAATAGGTACATTATCATCATGAAAATGTAGTCTAGCAACCAAGAATAGATACTCTAGTAGCGATGACAAAGTACCCAAGTAATGATGAATAGCTATCACAGCAATCAAGAACGGTTACACCAGCAAGACATTGAATAGCTACGCAGGCATGTTTGAATGTGTACAAAAGAAGCGAAGAATAGGTTCCCTATCAACTATCAATACAAGTATGATCACTAACAGCCATAAAAAAGGAACCTAGCAACCAAGAATAGCTAACCTAGTAATGAAGAATAGGTACATTAGCAACCATTATTAGGTATCTAAGTAACCATGAATTTGTACATATCAACCATGAATAGGTACCATAGTAACCATGAATAGTTACCCTAAAAACAAAGAATAAGTACTCTCACAACCTAGAATAGCTAATCTAGGAACCACGAATATCTATCCTAGAAACCAATAAAATCGAATTACAACACATTTTGCCTAGGATTATTGAATAGGTACAATAGCAACCAAGAATATGTACCTTGACTAGGTACAATAGCAATCAGGAGCAGGCACCCTAGCAACCATGAATAGGGACTTGAGTCACCCTAGTAGTATTCAATAGGTCCAACATCAAACTAGAACAGGTACCTTAAGAACCTTGAGTTGTTACCCAATCAAACAAGAATTGAGACTATAACACATATATAGCCGCATTACCAGCCACGAATAGTTTCCTAACCGAAAACATTTCGAATAACTACATCCGTTATTCCATTAATAGGTACAACTCGAATCAGCACCCTAGTAATCATGAATTGGTAACCTAGCAACCATGAATATGTAAACTAGCAAACTAACCTAGCAAATTGTTTTGAATAGCTACCCTACCGTATTTGAATTGGTACTCTAGCTACCAAGAATAAGTACCATAGCTACCATAGAATGTTGAATAAGTAGTATAGTACCAATACTAGATACCCAGCAACCAAGAATTGTTACAGAATAACCACGAATTGCATCACTATGAAGATGTTTGAAAAGTTTACTGAGTAACCTTAAAGAGATATCTTAGCTAACGAAACAAATAGGTATCCAAACAAAAGAAGTTTAGATAAAATAACAGCCATGAACAGGTAAGAAGAATCATGAATATGTAACCTTGCAACCTAGGAATACCTACCCTAGCAACTAAGAATAGCGTCACTTGAAACACGTTTTGGATATCAGCCTAGCTTCTTTGAATAGGTACACTAGCAACCGAGAATAGGTACCCCAACAATCATGAATGTTTAAGGATAGTTACATAACTTATATTAAAGGAATAGCTGCCATATGGTTCATGATAAGGTGGAATGGCAATGATGAATACCTACCCTAGCAATCTTGAATAGATACTATAGCTTTCATGAATAGCTACACAACCAACGAAGAATATGTATCCTTTGCTGGAAGGTTTGAATAAGTCACACTAGCGTCCTTCAGTTGGTGCAAAAGCAGCCCTTACAACCTTGAATTGGCACCCTAGCAACCAAGAATAGGTACCTTATAAACCGTAAATAGCTGTTGTAGCAACCAGGAATAGTTACCCTAACAACAAGTTTCGAATGGCTACCTCTCATTCTTTATTCGATACAATATCAACCAATAATCTGTACCCGTGCAACCATCGATAATTAACCTAACAAGAATTAATAAGTCTCTTAGCAACCATGCATACATACCCGGGCAACCTAGGATGTCAAGCCTACCAATACATTGTGAATATCTAACATATCATCTGTAAATAACAGGAATGAACTGGTACCAAAGCAACTTTAAATAGGTACCTTAGCAACCAAGTATAGGTACCTCAGCAGCTATGAATTGGAACCGTGGAAATCAGGAATAACTAACCCAGCAATCATGAACTGGTACGTTTGTAATCAAGAATAGTTACCCTACACAGTAATCCAAGCCTAATGCATTTATATCATGTCCACTCACATCGTCACATTCTGAGTTCGTCAATGTGCTCATGTTTCACAGTCTCACACTTTCTTAAATGTTTTTCACAATTATCATTTTCTGACAATTATATGACTAGCTAACATATTTAAATTTGTCATTGATATATCACAGATGATATGATAATGACAGGTGTTCGTGTCTTATGCGTATATATCCTTTTATTTGTCTAGTAAGATGCCAAACACTGGAGTGAGCCATGAATATATTGTATGAAAGTATACTCGTTCTAAGTGCTGCTAGCAATATAAGCTGTGCATTAAGAATTAAACTGGATTGGATACTAAAGTAAGCTCAAACTGTAGGTATAAGAATATTCGTATTCAATTCAAGAAGAAGCCATGAAACAAAATGGCCACAATCTCATTATGATAGCGGATCTCGTCCGTTTAGTTACTTTTTAAATTTGTTCTAAAGAACGTGTTTCAATTCATGGTCTAGACGACTTGAAATGTAGAGGTTCGGGAAAGATAAACCAAGCACAGAATTGCCATTTACATAAAATGAAGAGAACGTATTTAAAAGGTATATATTTTTATATTGAAATACATGTACATGTATGAAAATAATAATACCAATTTATATACAACATATCTACTAAACATAATATATATTAATTAATAAGCATATTTTGACACCTTTTATTAACCTGTTTATTAATTTTTAAAAAAATATCCCATCTGTTTAATACGAAATCATATTCTTTCGAATACAACTTTCTAGCAAAAAGTGTTCGGCATTAGGTAATTCGTAATGCTCAACTTAGTAAAGATATAAAAGGGTTTGAACGTTAGCGTATTTTTAAGAGGATTGCGTACAAACGTTGCTCTCATAGTAAATGTAAATTTACCACATGTAGTTGTAATATGCTAAATCTCACCCAATCCATACATTTCATCAAAATAATGTCAGGAAAACTTAATTAGTGCTAAATGTGCATCTCCCCAATTCATGTATGTAACGTTCTCATCACATCTCAATGCTGAACAAACATTCATTGTATTAATATACCATCAATACAATGCAAATGTAAAATTGTATGACACAGCAATGACTTGACTTGACTGCATGATGAACAAAACAGAATAATATCTCAAATATGAAACTTAAAATAAGATATTTTGCGTTGTATATGGGACACAATAGTGACAGAAACAACCATGTTAGCACGGATTATGTGTATCTTATAATAATTCTATACGAACAGCATTAGAACTTATATAATAAAAACGATATATATATATATATATATATATATATATATATATATATATATATATATATATATATAGCATAAGTTAAAACCATTTCAAAGCATTGTAAGATATTTTGTTTCAGTGATTTCACTCATTTAATGGTTTAAATCATTTATTGTATAAAGTAATTAATCTGGGGAATGAGATATGGACATCGGTAAAATAGCCACTCGTTCTCAGGTCAGCTGTTAAAGGAACTGAAAACCTCATTTCAACCATCGGCCTGGAAGATAAATATACATTTCATTTTATTTCGATAAATAAGACAACTATAATGTACATTATTCGAAATGTCGTCGGCTCCCTATTTTATTATCTATCTCATCTACTTGAGTTATGAGAGTGACTTGAGATGCTATATGCGGTAAAGCAATCTTTAAGCGAATATATTTATGTTCTTAGTATGGGTTATTAAAAGGGACCTGTACTAGATGAATCAATTGGAAGCAACCTTAACGTGCAATTCACTAACGTAATACAACTTATGAGTTCTTAAATATACATGATGTATTTTAATTCGGAAGCAAATTTCACAATACAACGCTAATCTTGGTAATCTTAACTAAAAACAAATTGATATCATTCCAATAGATAAGTATGGATCTTGAATGCATTTGAATGAGAAGAATGTTTACTGAAAACATGTCTGCAAGATATAAATAGAACACCCATATACAACATATATATCCCTGTCCTTTAGGTGAGAATTCGACATTCTCTAGCATAGCACGTGACGCTTGAATGTATGTTGATGCAGAAATCATGTACGAAAGCAAATATTGAGGGACGTGTGAGATATAATACAGTTGCTTGGAGATTAAACCGTAAACATGGAAGTTATTTTTCTTTGGTGAAATTTGCGTTCTCTGCTCTATGAAGATATTTTACATTACTTTCTTGGCAACAAAGATAAACTCTCTTTGACACATTACTTATTCGAACTGGGTTTGTGGTCATATAGGTCATATATATTACAAAAAGACAGACATATAATCTACTGCAAAACATTAGGGGTTTATCCCAATCCTACTGCTGACCTATGTCGCTGATATTTTTATGATCGGCTCATGAACATGAAGTAAATTTACAAGTGGAAAGTATTCTGACCCGAAGATTGAGTTTATTATTCTAAGCTAAAGTTCTGGAGCACGATTGGTTTCTCTTTCAGTATATATATATATATATATATATATATATATATATATATATATATATATATATATATATATATATATATATATCCCTATATATATTTAAAGTGGATCCCATACAGTAGGTTAGTTCCCAATGAAAGAAGATACTATTTATGACACAAATATAGTGTGTTGTGTATATATGTATTTGTTTGTGAATATCTGGGTACATGAATGTATCAATATTATTTGTAACTTGTAATTATCATCTCTAATCAATGTATTAGTTTATTTTTGTACACGGGTAAAATTTGTTTCGAAGATATCAAGAGCGTATGCTGAGTAGCGTCCCAAATAGGTGTTAACGAACAAGGATACGACAGATGTTAACTAGGATACGACAAATGTTTACTAGGATACGACAAATGTTTACTAGGATACGACAAATGTTAACTAGGATACGACAAATGTTTACTAGTTTGGCGATATTTCTCATTAGATGTGTGTTTGACATGGTTCTAGGAATAATAAAGTTGTTCCTCATTGGATTGTTTAGAAAGATATTGCGTTATGTGGCATAGTGAGTAGGAGAAAATATCGTTTTTGGCCCGTACATGTGTATATAAGAAAAGCAATGAACAACTAATTAATTTATATTTCTGATTCTTTCTTTTATTAGAAGTTTTTTTCTCATGTTTATATTGTGTTATCAGTCTTCAGATGTGTTTAATGTTGTGGACTTCTATACGTTTAGAGGAAACATTTGTTTGGATTATTCACTGCCATTACTAAAGGCTCATGGGACTTAAATATTGTTCAGATAAAAATGAATGTTAATTTGTTCAAAAGAGTTCTGGACAATTATACTGTGATATATAAGGCCTGATGGCAGACCAGTACAAAGTTCTAGAATTCATTTGGAATATTCGATCCTTTAAGATGTGCAATAGGACTTATGGAATTATATTTTTAATTAATTCATAAATTTTTTAAGTTGATACATTTTTATTCTATAAGTTTTCAAATTAAATTACACGTTCAACAAAACGTGCCTTGTTTCGTTCTTTCTTTAACTTAGTTTAAAACCATTGAGTCGTGTTACTTGATAATGTTCAGCAGCCATATATGGTTCGAAACCAATATGTGTGCTGCTGTAAAGAAAGGAGCATTTGTATTTTTGTTATTTGTTTTGAGGGAGGAAAATACACTGTACAATAAACTTACATTGTACAAAGGATTTGGTAATACATCTGTTTGTGGACGCCTGATCTCATACTGAAAGTGAGAAGATGGAGTATATATATATATATATATATATATATATATATATATATATATATATATATATATATATATATATATATATATATATATATAATCGCAGACTATGCTACTTTGTTTAGCTACTTTTTTAGATTGACAGAAATGAACAATGAAACCGCTTTGTGCTGGATCTCGGATTTCTATAAAACATGTTTCCTTTTTATTCTAGTGTTCTCCTTTTTTCTTTCTCATGGTTGGTTGGAGTTGCTTACTAGAAAGATGTATTGATTGTGGTGACATTCACGCATAGATACTTGTTCATCGCTTGTGCTAACTAATTTCCTGGCATTGTGTGATTAGCATTGCATTTCAGAAGCGACAAGTTATGTTCGTATGATGCATAACTTCTAGTAATTAGAGATGACATGTTGGCAACGAAAATTAGTACAACTATCAACTGACACTTTTGCTGTTTATTTTAAATCGATTATGAAATTAAATAAATGGAACAGGATATTTAAAGTAATGAATTGTTCTGTTGAATTAATCAAAAGAAAAGAACCAAATGTGTAAGGAAATATTATGTTTAAAGTTAACCTTATTCAATTTTATTTACTAGCTATTTTGTTACGGTTACACACTTTATCTGGTTTAAAAGTACTTGAAAAACCTACCGCTTCATCCGGATTAATGAAGTTAGATATGAAGTCCCATGAAAAACTAGCTCGTCGCTGCTGACGCTCTTGATCATCTGACGCCCCTAGAATGTTTAAACAATTATTTGTTAAAGTCAACATTAAACTGAAATATATAAATACACAAACATCAAATGAAGAAAAATCAGTTGGTGACACGCTGACTATACATCACGTCCTTATTTACATAAGGGACGTCTTATTTGTACAAATTTAAATTCCAATATGTTGTTGCTGCACTTTGTTATGTTATTTGTTATTGAAGAATAACTGCAGAAGACGTAAAAAAGTATTTATTCAATACAAGACATCAATACAGCTTGGAAGGGGAGTAAAGTCTGCCCTGAGAGTATATTTGCTATGGAACTTAAACCTTTCTAATGTATAACATAAACCAGCTGTTGGTGTGTATCAGTTCTAGTCCATTGTGGGATATCTGATTTCATTTGCTGTCAAGTGATATTTCAGAGCTAATTAGATTAAGGCTTACACTACACTTAATAAAAGATGTATTACCTACAGCAAAGTGTTTAAACTAGAATAACTTTATATTATATAATAACTGAAAATCCGATATTAAACCAGTTTTTTTTAAATTGCCAAACGTCTTGTAACAAGTAGTTGTTATATATTTGTATTATCATAAACGTGATTGCTTGGTTGTCGTAAAATTGATTACATGATCAGTCACGCATTACATTCAAATATGACAACTATTAATCTTCCTTCACACGTTATTATAGACGCTGAACACATACCATTTGTGAGTCCTAGATACAAGGAATTTCTAGTCCTTTGTATGCTTAGCCCGCGATGGAAACTAGCAGAAGACATGTCTGAATCGGTTTCCCATTGATGTGGTCCGGATAGAGGACGAGCGTAACCGGAAAATCTGGAGGGTTTTATACCACGAGACACGAATCCTAATCCATGTCCAGAAGCTCTTGATCTAAGAATAAAACTGATCTTTTTAATCTGATTCCTAACCATATCATATATAAAACATTATAAGGAAAATCTTACTCACCAATATAAACTTTAGCAACTAGAATTCACCTGAAGACAGCAAGCATGTTAGATGCCTTGTTCATTTAGAAATAACGTTTTGAAGTTTGTTTTTGTAAGCCTGTCGGATTTTTGATATCCCTAAACTCATGAAAGCGCATACAGAATACCAGATAAAGATGAACTCTTTGAAGATTTGCACTGAATCAATTGAGAATCTAATACAGAAAACTATTTGCATCATTAAATAATGAATGATAAAATAACATTTGGATACAACAATGTGCTATAAACATGAAACATTAGAATGGACAATGAAGACTGGAAGGTTTTGGGTAGGTGTCTACTTTTTGGACATAATGTTGCTTCATTGTTGGTTAGTATAAGCATGAATACTAAACGTGTTTTAAGTTATTTAGGAAACATCGAAATAATTTACAGCCAAAAACGATAACTGTATCGCACTTCAACAAAATTGAACTCGAGAAACAGTACGAGGTAATTACACATTTGTATTGCATAGTGTGGTTGTACGAGGTAATTACACATTTGTATTGCATAGTGTGGTTGTACGAGGTAATTACACATTTGTATTGCATAGTGTGGCTGTACGAGGTAATTACACATTTGTATTGCATAGTGTGGTTGTACGAGGTAATTACACATTTGTATTGCATAGTGTGGTTGTACGAGGTAATTACACATTTGTATTGCATAGTGTGGTTGTACGAGGTAATTACACATTTGTATTGCATAGTGTGGTTGTACGAGGTAATTACACATTTGTATTGCATAGTGTGGTTGTACGAGTTAATTACACATTTGTATTGCATAGTGTGGCTGTACGAGGTAATTACACATTTGTATTGCATAGTGTGGCTGTACGAGGTAATTACACATTTGTATTGCATGGTGTGGCTGTACGAGGTAATTACACATTTGTATTGCATAGTGTGGCGCAATAATAAGTAATATCATATGTACACTTATTTTTGTTTTAATAGTGGCATAATATCCTTAAGCATACAGCTTCAAACCTAAGCAATGTGATCTGAAGCTTGTTTCCTATACCATGCCGTTTAAAACCATTATGAAAAATCTTGAACAACGTTATTTTTGTTTATATAATATTGTTTTGCTTGAATATAAATCGTTTCAAGTTGTATCCAGTTATTTTCAATTGTATGTTACATTATACTGTTTTGCTTTTAATGAAAATAAAATAATTGATTTAACGTTATTTTAAATATGTTCTTGTTGAGGAAGAAGTAGGAAAAAAATATAAAAAATTCTTTGGTTGAAGAAGCGAAGAAAGAGGATAACCTTTCATTGTAAGATGAGCTGTCTGAAAAGCGTCTCTTTCTTGCCTTTTTACAGTAGCAAACTAGAGCAATGACGACCAGAACACAAAGTATCCCCAGAGGAATTCCAACGCCAAGGCCGACGATGAGATTGAAATTGTCTATATAAAGATACAACACTATATTTATATTCACAGATTCGTTAATGTATTTAATGTATCATCATTTCCATAAATCTTAATTCACATCCCCACCCTCACTATATATATGTATAATGTTTGCTGTATCAACACTATATTTATATTCACAGATTCGTTAATGTATTTAATGTATCATCATTTCCAAAAATCTTAATTCACATCCCAACCCTCACTATATATATGTATAATGTTTGCTGTATCAACACTATATTTATATTCACAGATTCGTTAATGTATTTAATGTATCATCATTTCCATAAATCTTAATTCACATCCCCACCCTCACCATATATATGTATAATGTTCGCTGTATCAATGCTATGCCACGAGTTGCATACCCATCTCACTAAAAAAAACGAGGCTTGAAGAAATTATGCAACGAGTGAAATATCATTGATACAGCGTACATACTCTCTCTCTCTCTCTCTCTCTCTCTCTCTCTCTCTCTCTCTATATATATATATATATATATATATATATATATATATATATATTACAAAATGTAGTTGTATGCCTTTTGTGGCTTTTTACAGTCACCTCTGCATATTGATAAGTTGATTGTTAATTGTTTTTAAAATATATTTAGTTTCTATTTTTCTTCAGATTCATAAAATCAATATAATACGCACTTATGATTTAAATATGAAAGATGGTTTAATAATAAAAGTAGAGTACTACACACATTTGGTTAGCTAAGCCATTCACTTACCGGCTCATCGAACGTAATGTGGACTAGAAATTAAGCGAAATGATGAACCAACAAGAGGATATGAAAATAGTTTAATATATTTACAGTTGATCTAAGTCAGTATTCTGTCTTAGTAATAGTACCACAGACCATAAAGTCTATCCTCTCTTCGGTTTGACTTTAAAACGCTCTCTCTCATCTCTCATCCTTTGTTTGGTTTGCTCAACTTTTACCATAATTCATAAGTCCAGAGTTTTCGTAGGATGACTACGTTCGTCATTTCATGGTTTTTAGCTCGTATTTAGCTACGATGGTCCAGAGAGAGAGAGAGAGAGAGAGAGAGAGAGGAATTTAGAAATTTTCATATTTAATGAATAATTTTTGATTTTAATAACATTTTATAATTTAATAAACAGCAACCGTCCCCCAAAAACCCATTTAGTACATCAGTATGTGAAATATACTGCATAATCTCAACATTGTTTGCAACTTTGTATCATTGATAAAAGGTGTAGATAAATTCCAAGGAATGTGCACAGGTATCGTTACTACGAACAATACTCTTGTAAGTTACACAGTATACTTTCTATTACAAGTTTTCATCTAGCCCAAATTGCTTTTGTTTCTCACTAGACATTTCTGAGTAGTTTGTCCGTTATGCACGAGAGGGGAGTGTGGAACATAACTCAGAAATGGATTGTGCTGCAAATGTATACCATATTAAATTCATTTAGAAAACGAGGATTATTAGTATCTTTATCGTTTTTTCATCTGTCACTAACAAATATTGTGTGTAAAATCATTAATGATCTAGAATCAAAATGCAGACGGTCACTAGAATGTTTATAAAGGCGTATCATTGCGCCATGGGTGGATCACAATTTGATATATCAATAATATTGGTAAATCAAATTGCTTTATAGCAACAGTTTGTAATGCCATGTTATTTTAATATATATATATATATATATATATATATATATATATATATATATATATATATATATATATATATATATATATATATATATATATGTGTGTGTGTGTGTGTGTGTGTGTGTGTGTGGTATGAATTATGTGTTTTATTATTATATAGCTTGATCCATCATATATGATAATTTTCAACGTATCTAAGAAATAAACTGCTACAGATTTAAGTAAATGAAGGTGCAATTATAGACACTACACATCGACGGTTAAACTTGTCATTACAGCAACAGGTCCAATATAATGTAACATGTATGCATGGAATTCAGAATAATTATTGTATTGGTGATCAGAGCGAACAGGATATTGTAAGCGTCACAGTAACGATACAGTTTGAAATAACTTACCTTTAATTAGTGGTCTGAAATATAAGAAAACAAATATTTGTATGCACATTGCCTTGCCGAATACTACAAGAATATACATGTATGCATTGCGTTGACGGAGGACTCTATTCTTTTAACTTGAAGACTTAAAAGATGAATAAAAGCAATAACTAAGCTGTCTGGATGTACTACATGCGATAATTGTTCCTTTAAATTGATTAAAGTTTTAAAATACACCGATTGATTATGCATTTTTAGCATTCGAAAAAATTCTGTCATTTATTTATGCTGTGAATGCACGCAACCAGACATGGGGCAAAAAAAGTGCATGTACACTGATAAGAGCTTCTGTTAGTTAGCTTAACTTTGTGAAAAGTACACGCTTACCTGCATACTGGATTGTTATCTTCAATAATACACTCGTACCCAGGCTGACATCCCTGGTTTAAAGCGGCAGCTGCCTGACATATGTCTTTGTTTACTATGGATACAATACATAGAATAATTAGCTTATAAAATAGTAATATTAATAATATTTGGGATGATATTAACGTTACCGGATGTACAATGTTCGCTTTTACTTATACGTATTAATTTGCTGTGTATGCTTCATACATACATGATATGATTAATATGATTTATATGATTTGTGTATGAAGAGGTATTTCAATTGATACGCCACATGCTTAATGTATCTAATTTCCCATTGTAGGCGTGGTGTTCTTTTATTTAAATATATACTACCATGGAAGGAAACATGACATGAAAGACAAGAATGTCGTTTCTTTCAATATAAGGAAAATAATTAATTAATAATTAGTACGAGTGGATGCATAAAGCTACGGATTTAATAAAAAGATTGCAAATCCCAACGTAATAGTTCTAATATAAATTAACCAAATCACGGAACCATATTGATCTTTGCTTCAAATTAACACTTTACAGTGTGTAACTGGATTAAATATTGGCACTGCACAACTTGATGCTTTCATCCTTTAAATGATGAAAAGGTCAAAGGTGCACGAGTATTGAATACATATATGTCACTAACAAATATTGGGTGTAAAATCATTAATGATCTAGAATCAAAATGCAGACGGTCACTAGAATGTTTATAAATGCGTATCATTGCGCCATGGGTGGATCACAATTTGATATATCAATAATATTGGTAAATCAAATTGCTTTATAGCAACAGTTTTTAATGTCATGTTATATATATATATATATATATATATATATATATATATATATATATATATATATATATATATATATATATGTGTGTGTGTGTGTGTGTGGTGTTATGAATTATGTGTTTTATTATTATATAGCTTGATCCATCATATATGATAATTTTCAACGTATCTAAGAAATAAACTGTTACAGATTTAAGTAAATGAAGGTGCATTTATAGACACTACACATCGACGGTTAAACTTGCCATTACAGCAACAGGTCCAATATAATGTAGCACGTATGCATGGAATTCAGAATAATTATTGTATTGGTCATCAGAGCGAACAGGATATTGTAAGTGTCACAGTAACGATGCATATTGTAACCAACTTACCTTTTATTGGTGGTCTGAAATATAAGAAAACAAATATTTATATGCACATTGCCTTGCCGAATACTACAAGTCAGTACGAGCTGAAAGAATATACATGTATGCATTGCGTTGACGGAGGACTCTATTTGTTTTAACTTGAATACTTAAAAGATGAATAAAAGCAATAACTAAGTTGTCTGGATGTTGATTGTACTACATGCGAGAAGTTTACTTAAAATTGATTAAAATTTTAAAATACACCGATTGATTATGCAATTTTAGCATTCGAAAAAATTCTGTCATTTATTTCTGCTGTGAATGCACGTAACCAGACATGGGGCGGAAAAAAGCGCATGTACACCGACAAGAGCTGCTGTTAGTTGGCTTAACTTTGTGAAAAGTACACGCTTACCTGCATACTTGATTGTTATCTTCAATAATACACTCGTACCCAGGTTGACATCCAAGGTTTAAAGCAGCAGCTGCCTGACATTTGTCTTTTATTTTTACTATGGATACAATACATAGAATAATTAGCTTATAAAATAGTAATATTAATAATATTTGGGATGATATTAACGTTACCGGATGTACAATGTTCGCTTTTACTTATACGTATTAATTTGCTGTGTATGCTTCATACATACATGATATGATTAATATGAGTTGTGTATGAAGAGGTATTTCAATTGATACGCCACATGCTTAATGTATCCAATATCCCATTGTAGGCGTGATGTTCTTTTATTTAAATGTATGCTACCATGGAAGGAAAACATGACATGAAAGACAAGAATGTCGTTTCTTTCAATATAATTAAATTAATTAATTAATAATTAGTACGAGTGGATGCAAAGACCAACATAATAGTTCTAATATGAATTAACCAAATCACGGAGCCATATTGATGTTTGCTTTAAATTAACACTTTACAACTGGATTCAATATTGGCACTGCACGACTTGATGTTTTTCATCCTTTAAATGATGAAAAGGTCAAAGGTGTACGAGTAATGAATACATATATACAATATTATATAACCTAAGCATGACGCTTGCAATGTTTAAACAGAAATAGTTTTTTCCACCGCATGCTCTTTCTTATTTGTCTGCATATAAGACTAAAACAGCGGAAATTATCACTGCTTCATACCTTAGAAATTTAATGTTCAGAGTAAATTCCTGCTTTAATAATCGTTTTTTTTAAATTTATTTAAGCTTTGTAATTTTACTGTTTCTAATAGCACGTAAGAACTCTGTTGCAAACAAAAAAATCCTTTTCATTAAATCCGTAATTAATTTTTAAATTTTCGGAAATATTTTTCTTTCATGTATTTAGAAGAAGATGAAGTATGGCTTAAACTGACACGCGCACTCTTTGTGTCCGACTAAACTAACGATGACATTTTGTGAATCATAACAATTATCATATAGATGTTTTAGATTGCGAAATACAAGGATTTGGTAGTAGTATATAATGTAGGAAATTTAGCTTACGTGTTTGATTGTTACTTTGGATAAACTCGATTGTAGCATTTGTTCCATTTATTACAAAAGGCACATCATAAGCTCGCAACACCTCTTGTAAAAATAATGTCCTAATTCTCTCTGTATCAGGCATGCTTGCGTTAATCTTAGCTCTCAAACTGCCCTTTCTGCAGAGAGAAAGAAGGCATAGATCAGAAACCAAATCCAGATTGCAATGGATACTATTGTCATACGTTTTTAATTATCCTGATTGACATGCTGCAGGATGAAGAAAGAAAACAATGCATTCGACGGATGTGAATTTATCTATCTATCTATCTATCTATCTATCTATCTATCTATCTATCTATCTATCTATCTATCTATCTATCTAGCGATAATGAAAAACAAGAAATAAGGACTTTAACTAGGAAAGTCACATGGTCCAGCACGATTGATAATGTGGATACTAAACACGCATTTTGTATTGATAAAAATATAAGCCTTTTAGTTACCAAAGAAATTCCATAAGAAACGTGATAATAATGTGTATTTGAGTTTTGTAACAAAGTAGCAGAAACTGTCCTAATAGAATAGTCCTTAAGTTCGCTTCCTTTAAATGACGTTTGCAATAACAGTATAAACATAGTTCAGACACCAGGGACACATTGATGTATACCAGCAACAACACATATATACTCTGTTCTTTTTCATTTTACAATAGTCTATTGGTTTGTCGTCCGAAAAAAAGATTAAGGAATCAGTATATATAGGCTCAACTTTCAAGATATATGTTAGTGTTCTTTTTGTAGTGCGTTTTATGTTAATGCAATTCGGGTTTTAGTCATTTATAGGTTTATTAGTCAACATTTTGCTCTATTCCAGTTAGTTAGGTCTGTCATTAATCGAAGATTGATAATACCTTTTCTAATTACGTTTCATTTTAATGTTTTATTGAGAACATTTTATAGAATGTTAGGTACTTTTATTCATTTTATTGTGCCGTTAATTCCAAAGCGGATATGAGGAATTCAATGAGAATTATTATGTTGATCTTTCAAGATTGCAGAAGTGCGTTTTACATATTTAATATTAACATATTGGATGCGAGTTTTAATTTATAGCAAGTACGGCAAAATGAGGTCACCATAAATTGACATGTGTTACGAATATTAGAAGACTTCATATTAAAATGCTTCAGAAATGTATTCTATTAAATAACCATATTAAATGACAACGTGTCGCCAGAACGCAAAGGGTTAATCTATCTTGATAATAGGAGACGAACCCTATATATCTGAATGCGTAAGCAATGTATCGCACATTAGAGAGCTGAATAAGGTCGTTCCTGCGTAATAATACACGTTATATATTGATTTATACATTTGTCTTTTGTGGAAATATCGATCTTGGAAGATCTCTGAGCATTGGTCAAGACAATTATGTTGATTATTAAAATGGTGAGCTTGACATTCGTACAGTTCTGTATAACATTTATGGTAATGTTTATAAATGACTCACGTAAGTTCAATGATCGTTATGCTGACAGAATTATTCCCAAGCTTTCTCTTAAAATACTCTGACATCTGAAATGAAATTGAATGAAGAAACTTACGCATATTGTAACGCTTGGTGTGAAACACTTTGCAACCGTAATATATGAATCATATTTACATATAACATTCCGATCCAACTGTACGTGTACTCAATATTCTCTTCTGAACAATATTTGTTGTAGCAAATTACGTTTGTACACATTCTAGATAAAATACATTTACACGTTTCCAATATAGTCGAATACAACAATCTGTCATAAAAAATGTACGTATTTCTTCATGAAAACAAAACTGCGTGAAATAAAACATTTACCATCTGTATATCTTTGCATTTTTGTTTGTAATATTTGTGTGCTTACCGTTGTATACACGTCACTACGGTACTTTTCATAAGTATGGGGGTTACCCAAGCTCTCACTTTTGAGGTCAAAAGCGAAAATAAATGTTATTGATACGGTGTAAACTAGTCTAGCTTCACAGTTGTAACCGTTTTCTTCGTAATCAGAAAAGCACGAACAGCTGTAACCCTTATTTGCGTGATTGCAAATTTGTGTGCAGTTATGTGTTCCCTTGATGCACGGATCGACAACTGCAAAATTCAGAAAAGAAGCCATGTTATTTGCACAAAGGAAAAAAGATGTTCATTACTCACTAACACTTAATACCACATTACAGACACACACACACACACACACACACACACACACGCATACGTGCACACACGCACATATATATATATATATATATATATATATATATATATATATATATATATATATATATATATATATATATATATATATATATATATATATATATATATAGAGAGAGAGAGAGAGAGAGAGAGAGACAGAGACAGAGAGAGTGCAAAATGTATAATATTTGATAACGGTGATAATTTAATATTTATATCATTATAATTTTAGTAGCATTGAAATCATGGATGACATGAAACAAGACGCAGATGAATGATAATAAAATTGATCCATTCTTATCAAAACACAAAGATGTTTTCATTCACATCCTTTACCTCAAATAATAAATATCACCAACACCGACATTAAATTATGGCAGTCAGTACTAAACCTAAGTGTTGCTCTAGACAGTACTCTCATATTGCACCACACGTCATGTACATATGCGAGGTTGCATATGTTGAGCTGAGACGCATCAGCACTATTCGCAAATATCTTTTAGTTGATGGCACAAAATCGCTTATGTGTTGATTAGTACTTTGAAGACTGGACTATTGTAACTAAGTTCTGTCTGGTTCGTCTTAATAGCTACTCCAGAGACTTCAAAACGTTCAAACCGCAGCTGCACAGATCATTAGAGTTCTACGTTTAGAGCACATCTCCCGGCTGCTCAGTATCCTACATTTGCTATACATTTGATCCAGAATGAAAGACAAAATTTGTTCCCTGTGCTACGTTTCAGTGGCGGACTCCAGTCCAACAAACCTATTTGGCCTAAGCCATATGCACACACCGGCAGTCATATCATTATAGATGTTGTAAAGGGCTTAGAGCTTCCAAAGACTACCACTAATTTTCATACTACAGCTATTAGTAATATTAATAATACCAGCAGTAATTGTAATTACTAGCAACAGTAAGTACAGTTGGTACCATCCCACTCAATTGTACATTGTCCATATGTAGGAACCATTCGTATTCGTCAAATCGTTTTTACATGACAATAGGAAATACGTATTTATGTGTTACATTGTGATGATATAATACATGCACGTATACTTTATATTAAAGAATGAAAATTAATAATGTATACAAATGGGCCTATTTGTTTCATCTAAGGCTAAAAGCTTAATTTTAGCATTAATTTATCTCAAATGGGAAGAATGAATTAATAAATGCGTAATTTAAATTAAAGAAGGAATAGTAACGATGTAATTAAATGTGACCATTAGGTTTCATGCAACCTGTTAGCTTGATTTCTAGTTTATCTATTCTTTAGTGTGAGAGAAGAGTTACTCAAATAAGGTAGATTAAGAAAAAGGTTCCATTTTCTTCATCTGTTATTGCTAATCAAAGTAATTTTCAAGACCTAGGACGTGGTTATATATCAAACAAAATTGGAAAAATAGTATTGTTTTACTTGCGAAATTCAGTCTATATTATAAATGCAAATTAAAAACTATATATATATATATATATTATATATATTAAATTTTACATGAGATCCAAGTATTCATTAATCATCGTTACTGAACTTGTTCTGTCATAATATTCATTTCATGTGTTCTTGATGTCAAAGACCAGACTTGAACTGGACAAACTGCAGCATTGAACAGAGACACTAAAGGTCAAACATAAGGTTTACTGCCTGTAACTGATGTGATCAAGATGGTGCCCAAGCCCTATTCATTAAGCATGAGATAACACAAATAACACCACAATGTTTAGAATAGCGAGAGAGTGTGATCCAATGCGAATAGCGACAGAGTGTGATCAAACGAGAATATCGACAGAGTGGGATCAAATAAGAATAGCGACAGAGTGGGATCAACAGGAGAATAGCGACATAGTGGTATGAAATGAGAATATCGACAGAGTGGGATCAAATGAGAATAGAGATAGAGTAGGATCCAATGAGAATAGCGATAGTTTGGGATCCAATGAGAATAGCGACAGAGTGGAATCCAATGAGAATAGCGACAGAGTGGGATCAAATGATAATAGCTACAGAGTGGGATCAATAGGAGAATAGCGACAGAGTGGTATGAAATGAGAATAGTGACAGAGTGGGATCAAATGAGAATAGTGACAGAGAATGATCAAATGAGCATAGCGACAGAATGGGATCAAATAAGAATAGCGACAGAGTGTGATTAAATGATAATAGCAACAAAGTGAGATCAATATAATAATAGCGACATAATGGAATGCAAAAAGAATAGCAACAGATTGGGATAAAAAAAAGAATAGCAACAGAGTGGGATCAAATAAAAATATCGACAGAGTGGGATCAGATGATAATAGCGACATAATCTGATCAAATGAGAATAGCGACAGAGTGGGATCAAATGAAAATAGCGACAGTGTAGGATTGAATGAGAATAACGACAGAGTGGGATCAAACAAAAATAGCGACAGAGTGGGATCAAATGAAAGCCTGTCATGTTATGTCGTGCTCTTATGGAGTACAATACAAATATGAACTTAAACGTATCTAATTGAAATTAGTACCCATGATAATTTTTACGTAATAGATACACATTAATAAAAATTATTTTTACAAATGACGCAAGGTAATTTTGAAAATGACAATTTCTTTCATGTATAAAATACTATTTCCCCCTAAATTATTCTTTCCTTTGGAATATTCAATAAACCGTCGCTGTTGTGGTATCAGTGAAATGATTCTACCAGATATAATACACAGGACGTACCCTCATTACATTTAAATGCATGTGATACTAAGAAAAGCTGTGATTTATATAAGTGGATTTCATCGGTTAGTACATGGCTTTTGGTTTCAGAATATCTCTCATTTTACTATATCCATGTATGCATTTTAACTTGCCGATATATCGTTTCCAGTCCAAACTATCAAGAAATAACACATTTTTTCACTTGTTTGCAGCTTGCTGTGTCTAAACCAGAACCCAATGGTCAAGAACAAGGTACGTTGCCTGTTACGTATGAGACGTAGGAGCTACTCAAGAATATATTCATTTGTGTTGGTGATAATATAGATAAAATTGAAGTGTTTAGAACATCGTGATCAAGTGGAGAATTGTAATATTATGATCCCGTTAGACATGTCACGAAGCATATTTAAACCTAACATTATTTGATTCAAATTAATATATAGACACTTGATTACCTAACAGTTGCTCGTCGATTGAGATGTTTTTGATCACTGAAAAATGAATATATAAATGATATTTGTTTATGTTTAAGAGATGTGTTTCATTGTTTTCTTTGTACCCTTGCCTGTTTAGAAACATTAATGAAACGGGATTAAGTCCTATGGCAGGCAGTTACTGTTAATAACTGAATGAAGTGATTATCTCAGATAGAGTATGAACTAGGTGCCAAAGAGATATTGACATGCTTTTGATTGTAAGGCTTATTATTTATTAATTAATTTGTTTATTGTCTGCTACTGCATGATTTTTCTGATATACTGAATATTATTATTTCGCTATTTGTAGCTATCCTTTGAATGTGATTATCGATTAATTAAATTGAAAATAAACTGGAAACAAAAAATGATGTTTATGCTAATAGAAATCAATTTCTTTTAAACAACTTTTTGCATCATCTGCATTTAAATCACGGACAGTGCAGCAGAAGATTTAGCAATAGCAGCATGGTCGTGATAGTAAAATTAGTTGTATACTTGTTGTAGCAATATTATCATTAATTGTTGCTTTTACGACTGATACTGCTACTGATAATATTAACAATACCAGTTGTAAGTTTCAGTACTACCTACCGTTGGTACAGTTGGCGCCTTCCCACTCTACTGGACATTTGCATGTGTAGGAACCATTCGTATTAGTACAATTGCCACCATTGTGGCATGGATGGATGTCGCACTCATTTATATCTAAAATGTAGGAAATAATGAATGGATTCATAATTTGCATTAAATATCTGAATATCAATAATAATGCTGTAACGAGATACAATTCATGCAGTATGCAAAGTTGTTTTCAAACTGACATGTTCCTTAGTGTCTACTGCATGCGGTAAGAGAACAGTCATTTAAGTTAGATTTAATAAAAGGAAACCATACTGTACCTAACTTAATACTGAATATCAAACGTAATTGTCAGGACGTAACAAGTTGTTAGTTAACAAACGAAATAATAATGTTTGTTGTTTGATGCTATTCTCATTCAAACAGTTTGTCCATTTCCTATCAGAGACAAGATATCAATTAAATGAACCATTTGTGTGCGTGAAAACCCAGCGAATTAATCTCAGTAAACAGGTGCAATCACTACAGTTTCTAGTTTGACACAAATAATATACGTTTACAAGTGCAATACATTCAACATTATAAATGGAAACTATCTTCCCACAAAAATATTTTTTCTGACTTTAAATGACAACAACATTGATCCATAAGTAGACATACATGCTAATAAGAAATGAAATTCTATTTGTCATTTGTCACGGCTATGTTTATTATTACATGGGATCAACATATACATCATAGATTTGTTAGACATTATTGCTTTTCCTGTTATAACAATCAATGCATGTATAGACGATGCTTGATATCAATAGTCTAAGCCAAGTCTTAAATTGTACTAACTACAGCATTCAACAAAGGCAGTAAAAGTCAAATATAAAGTATGCTACCTGTCACTGATGTGAGCATGCGCAACTCAAGCCCGTATTCATTAAACAAGATATAATAACAATAAGAAGACAATACTGATAATAGCGGCAATGTGTGATAAAGAATATGTCATGTTATATTTTTATTTATTTATGGAGTACGTCATATACTTGTGCTGAAGCGTAATTTATTCAAAATTAGTATCCACACGAGACCTTATTTAATACTGATGCCTCGCATTAAATGTGTATCGAATTATGACTCAAGATGCATTTATGAATGATTATTTGTTTGCTATGTAATGGATGAGTTTGATTGGTTGTTAATATGTCTTGCTTGCTAAGGAATGTTCGTGACACAAGTCATGTCTAAAGCAGGCGCTAATGAGGCATGTATGAAGACGAGCCTCCCAGATATAGTACACACAATATAGGCACGTATGAAGGAAAAAGAATGTTGGTATTATTTTGTCGAACTTGTTTGGTTACTGCATTTCTAAATTCTAGAAATAGGTATATTTTTATCAGCCATTTAATCAAGTTATGCTTTGAATTTGTCTTAATTAGGTAAAGTAATGTGAATATTTATTTGTGTTGAAAAGTATACTGCAATTGTCACACAGATACCATTTGGATTAATTTATAGTTAATGATTTACATAAAGTATTTTTGTGTCTGTTTACGTTAGCTGTACACCCGATTAACTAATAGATGCGAGACGATGTTTGTTCTGTAATCTAAGATAAAAACAATAATTTCTTTGACGTGTACGAGAATTTACTTTACTGTTTAATTTGTACCTTTTGTACTAGCAGCACTATTAAAGAGTACTTTTCATGATGATTAATAGAGTTGTTTTATTGTTTTTCAGAGTCCTGTTCTGTTATCTCCGATGGCACCCTATTCGATAAAGAATCAAGATCTGTTCACAATGCTATATTTCGTTACCTGGCTAGATTCCAATATACCTATCCAACATCACACATGTGAACACGCTATCTAAACACCTATTCTACTCTCGCAGGCATTCTCATTGTTCGAACTATTAAAGCATACGGTCAACGTTCTTTTCCGTCAGAACGCATTTCGCAACGTTGTTTTCATTATGAACATCAAGTTGAATACATATATTTAAATACAAATATATAGTTTAGTTTGTTTATTTATTTGTTTAGGATTTTTAACGTAGCTTTAACAATTTTTCAGTCATATCGTTACGATGTCTGCAGTGAGGCAGTTTATAGTGATGTCTGGCACTGAGACAACATGCCGCAGACATGTAGCATGATGTCTCACCCAGTCACATTATCCTGACACCAGGCCGACCAGTCCTAACACTAACATCTTAATGCTGAGCGTAAAGCGAGGCAGCTGTTAGTACCATTTCTGTAAGTCTTTGGTATGACTCGCCCGGGGATCGAACCGACGACCTCCCGCTTCCGGGGCGGACGCTCTAACCACTAGGCCACCGGAGCGGTTATATATATTTTAGATTATAGTTAACTATATATTTTAGATTATAGTTAACAACAAAGTAGGAGAATTAAATAGGTCACGTTTATATATTTTAGTTTGTTTATTTGTTTGTTTAGGATTTTTAACGTAGCTTTAACAATTTTTCAGTCATATCGTAACGATGTCTGCAGTGAGGCAGTTTATAGTGATGTCTAGCACTGAGACAACATGCCGCAGACATGTAGCATGATGTCTCACCCAGTCACATTATCCTGACACCAGGCTGACCAGTCCTAACACTAACCTCTTAATGCTGAGCGTCAAGCGAGGCAGCTGTTAGTACCATTTCTGTAAGTCTTTGGTATGACTCGCCCGGGGATCGAACCGACGGCCTCCCGCTTCCGGGGCGGACGCTCTAACCACTAGGCCACCGGAGCGGTTATATATATTTTAGATTATAGTTAACTATATATTTTAGATTATAGTTAACAACAAAGTAGGAGAATTAAATAGGTCACGTTTTCGTTCTACCAGATGGAATAGTGAGTCTATGAATCATATTTTGTTTACACATAAATATAGACTTATATAACGTTTTATAATATTCTAAACAAAATCAAGATCACATAAATACAAAATGTTATAAAATAATAATCCAAAGAAAACTATCTGAAAGAAATTCTTGTTAATATGTATAACCGCTTCTAACATCACTTTAATAGCGAGTGTTGTTCAGGTCACTGCGTACCTTAATCCACCAGGTGTGTATTCTGTATATAAGATACATAATATTGTAAATAAGAAGACAAGCTAGTTTTGGCATAAAACGAAACCCCATATATGCTCAACATGACGTTTTTGAGCTAGGGGTTATATATATATATATATATATATATATATATATATATATATATATATATATATATATATATATATATATATATATATATATATATATATATATATATATATATATATATATATATATATATATATATATATATATATATATATATATATAAAATCTAGTGTGAAAATATAGTAATAGAAAAAGGTATTTGCTTTCTGTCCTAAGTAGAAATCTAATGCACACCACGCTGAACATTTCCAGATTAAATATTACATTTTTTACCAAGATGTTTAGCGACTAGTGTCTGTTTTAATACATCATGCCTCATGTCAGATTATATTTCCTGCTGAAGAGTTCATCCATGCTTAGATTTAACACTAACTGTAATTTTGAAGTAATTACGGGAAACTAATAGTGTTTAGATAATAAATATAAAAATAAAATCATTTAAGAGATCCATGAATTGCTCCGAAACAGAGCTGCTCTTAGTTATTGACTCTCGCTGACAAGAAAAAAGACAAAACGAATTAAATGAATAAAAACTACTTTGAACCTTGATATTGAATAGCAAAATGCTACTCATGATATTGAATAAAAAATGCTACTCAAGATATTGAATAGGAAAATGCTCAGCATGATATTAAATAGCAAAGTACTAATCGTGATATTAAATAGAAAAATACTAAACATGATATTAAATAGCAAAATGCTGCGCATGATATTAACAGCAAAATGCTACTGATGATATTAAATAGGGAAATGCTACTAATGATATTAAACAGCAAATACTAAAATGATATTGAATAGCAAAATGCTACTCATTGAATAGCGATAATGCTATTCATGATATTGAATAGCGATAATGATACTCATGATATTGAATAGCGATAATGATACTCATGATATTGAATAAAAAATGCTACTCATGATATTGAATTGCAAAATGCTAAGCATGATATTAAATAATAATGTGCTAATCATGATATTAAATAGCAAAATGCTACGCATGATATTGAACAGCGAAATGTTACTCATGATATTGAGTAGCCAGATGCTACACACTCAATATCTGTATGTAAAGTTTGTTTACCAAAATTAAACATGACTGATATGTATGTTTAATCTTCTTTATTGTAGCTGACAAACTTCATCAGATAATCATATTACATTGGGCAAATTTAGCAATTTAGCAGCATAACATCACCCTATTAATTTTAAATAAAACCACTGGCGAAACATAATCAATTGTAAATTTATTAAAATATTCTACATGTTTCGTAAACATAATGTTGTTTTTGTAAACGTTAGAATACGTATACGTAAGATGTTTTATAGCAAAATCTAGGAACATTATCAGGACGAACTTTGCTTTCCACCATTCGAAATCGTGAGATTATGATTTGCATTTTGCTGATGTCGTGTCAATAATAAAAGAAAATATAGAAAACATGTTTCAAATTCAAACATAAGTTATTAATACGTAATTGTTACCGCGACAATTCCGGCTGTTATTAACTTTCTCGTAGCCTTGGACACATTTACATTCATAACCTCCAGGTGTGTTCTTGCAGTAGGAATGTTCAATGGTGTTGCAGACATCTATTGTCAAATTACATTCATCTCTATCGCTTGTACAGTTATCCAGCCAGAAGAAGTTGCAGATGCACATTCCAGTAATATGGTCACAGCTTTGAATAGGATTCCGAGCATTGGTTGCATTGCATGGACATGGCTTTGAACAATCTTCGCCAAATGTGTTGCCACTACATGCTGCAACATAATGAATGCATCGGTTGCTAATATTAGAAACGCAATAGATGATTTCCTTTATTAATTTCTAAACAGATCAACAGAAACCGCTATACTTTTATGAAACGATATCATTATCGAATCAATGGAAATAAAATAGAAATAGCATAAAGGTCACGAATTCACTATCTAAACTAGAACAAATAGAATGAGTCGCTGCAACAGATCCTAAATTTTTCATATTCTTTTAACACATGGTATAGTTTTAATGAGCTTGATCCATATTTTGGAATGAACTTTGTCTCAAATTTAAGCATTTTTGTTTTTTCACCGGCTTAAGCTTGAACGGACTTTATTAACTTCAGTCCACTATTATCTTGAATGTGTAATTAATTACATTATTCTAAATAGATTTTATTCACGCATTTGAATAAAACAAATCCGTTGAAATACCAGATTACACATTTGTTGTGTTTATTTATTTGTTCGCATATTTTTCCGGTTGTAGTGTCTGAGATGAAGCTACAAAATCTTGATGACTTACGAATACATTCATTTGTGAAATGCTTCGAGAACCCAGGCTTGCAGGTACAATTGAATCCTCCGTCGAAATTATGACAAAAAGAATTATCTGGACAAAGATTATAATCACATTCGTCTTTATCTTGGCTGCAGTTACTTCCTGTCCAATTGCTGTAGCATTTACATCCGGTTACCTTGTTACATTCGATTGTATTTCCGGAAACGCACCCACAAGTATTAGTGCAGTTCTTCCCCCATTTGTTACTCGGGCACTCTAGAATAATCAGATTATTATTATTATTATTAATATTATATATATATATATATATATATATATATATATATATATATATATATATATATATATATATATATATATATATATATATATATATATAAGCTGTTATGTAACGAAGTGGCGAAATGAAATTGATAAAAGATTTTGTACTACTAAATAAACCGTACGATATATGGTTCACTGATGACACTCAAGCTTAAATACAGAACTTTGATGCAATGAAATACATGTCATCTCCGTTTATTAATACTTGTACAATAAAGGCATGATCAAAGAAGTGTGTTTCTCTATATTCCGTTTCAGGATGTCAAAGTAATATGTTTTCTGAACTGACATTATGTTTGCAATTTGTTTCGTGATGACGTGTTCACTCATGGTCTGCGTGAACACTCGAATAAGGTACATTGCAATAAGAAAACGTCAAAGTCGTATGGAGCTTATTATGTAAGTATTAACTGTGACACGTATAGCTTGCTAATGTGTTATTTAAAATTAGTTTTGCTTTCGTTGTTATCATTTATATGTGCGTATAATATAGTTATGATGGTAGGAAACAAAAGTAATAATTATCCAGTCTAATGACAGTCACCGCTTGCCTTGTAAGGGTGAAATTGAGCAGCACCTATTAACATCACTGCAATTAGATGTATATCTAAACATGCAAACATCTTTCGGTATCTAGTGCAACAATGAAGTAAATGCATACACATTCTTTAAACGTGCATGTTTTGGTCCCATATAAAGGCTCTCCTCAACAATTCTTCAAAACATTTCAGAAGTAATTTCAAGATTTAATAAAAACGGATGCAGGTCAAGGTTGTCTAGACTTTCTTTATTATTACAACATTAACCTCTTATATCCATACAAGGGACACGAAATAGACTATTGCACTTACCAGTACAGTGAATGCCATCTCCAGCAGAACCTGCATTGCATACACAGGTATAGTTCCCATTTGTGTTTTCACATCCATGTGTACAGTTATCGAGGCCCTCCAAACATTCCTCAATGTCTTCAAATATGGATATATGATACATAGATTATTCTGAATGCTATTTGAATTACATTGAGAGTTAAAAATATAGGTGACATGCATAAAGTTGCCCTAATCGCACACTAGTAAACGTTTCAGACAATAAAAAGGAAAGACTGAGGTTAAAGATCTATACACTGTTCTAACAACGATGAAAATATTATTAGACAAAGCTCATAACCAATAGCTAACATCAACGTATCAAATATAGGAGAAGATGATGCTAATATACATCGTATAACTATGGAAGACATTCTTTATGTCAAAAGCTGAGTTAGGATTTTTACAGGCATTTGACATACAATTAGATAAATATTTCCAGAATATTTTTTGAATTTTGTAACAAATGGATTTATGTACTATTTTTAAAGTTCATACTAAATGCCCAATTGTCAAAAGTTATCTGTAGAATGGATCTTTCCTTAGAGCGCAGTAATGTTTAATTCTGAATTCGATTCGAGATGTTTCATCATGTTCATTGTATCGCAAATGTGCCTTAGTAAGATGTTTATTAAATAATTTGTGAATTGCAAAAGAACGGACCTCTCGAAATCGAAGTATACTGCGGTTATATTGTGAGTTTAGAACTACATATAGTGTCTCAATAATCCTATAAATTATCACGGGAAGAAATGTGTTATGTTGTAGCTATGTCCAGTATCGTTCAGCAGCAAAGCTGCTTTTTGTTGTATGAAATTTGGATATCAGTTTAGAGAAAGACAAAAGACATGACATAATGAAATAAACAGAATTTGATAAATAATATTATCTCAAATAAGATTTATATCTGAAACAATTTAGGAGGTATTGTTTACTAGGCTTTACAAAACAAAGATATGGTAGTTAGAAGTTCCATATTTGGGTATTTTTTTAGATTTTAGATATGATGGCTATTTTGTTTGAGTAAAGACCTATTATATATTTGTTTCTTGCAAATGTATATTCTCGAAATGTGCGCAGTGTTGTTCATTTCCTAATCCATTTAGAGCAGAAGGAAATTGATTTGCAAGGACAAATACGATAACACAATATTCTCCCTCATCTACATTAGTAACGTAATTGCAATATTTCTTTTGCTTAAAGAGAGACTATGTAAACTAAACTGAATGGCTTAGTTATCTCCTTCGTAAAACAAACACACTATATATTGCTAACTAAACATATCGGTGTAGAAGTACCTATGCAGTGTTCGTTATCGTCAATGGTATAGCCAGGAGAGCACATGCATCTATAAGATCCTGGTGTATTATTACACGTCTGATTTGTCCCATTACAAACATTGCTTCCTGTGTTGCATTCATTCACATCATTGCTGCAATTTTGACCTTCCCATCCAGATTTACATTTGCAGGTACCATTGACATGATCGCAGGTGTCTGTATTAGCAGCATTACAGGTACAAGCTAAATTGCAATTTTGGCCATACCGGTTTGTTGCGCATTCTAAAGGAAAAAATGAACACATTACTAAGGTCTCAAAGCACATACCTATTATGAAGGATATCAATATCACACACACACACACACACACACACACACAAACATATATATATATATATATATATATATATATATATATATATATATATATATATATATATATATATATATATATATATATATATATTAAAGCATATTGTTGTTTATCAGTCATTTGTGTTAATTACAATATCCTTATGACTTATGTTCTAACACTACTGAATTCATTTTAAATGCGACGTCACATCGCGTGTGTAAAATACAAGTATACTACAAAAACTCAAGGTCGATTAACTCGGGTCATAGCAGCAACTAAATGAGTCAATATACACCACGAATTAATTTAGTGTAGGTCATGGAAACAATATTTGATCCTAGGAGAACATCTGTACTCTAGATATGTCATGATCTCCCTCACTTCGGATTGGCTCAGTTACAAAAAAAAATCATACGTTGACTGTTAAAAATATTTCGCCTTATGAAAATAAATTGAATACTGAATACTATTCTAGCAACTTCCAATTGCTGAATAATTGCAGACATAGTGGTTATACAAAGTAAGTAAATAAGCAGCATTTCAATCATTACCTTTATTTCAGTCTTTTCAGGGATAATGATAATTATATTAATTTATTATCCTTCGAATATACCCAGTTATATTATGAAACATTCAAGGTATTGTTCATTTGATTTAATCTTGTTCGATTAAAGCGAGAAACAGGACATCTTTCGGGGCCGGACCTGCTATAGTATCCCAGGGGGCCGGGCCCCCCCCTTTAAAAAAAAACAAACCTATTCACTGCTTTTGATAAAAGATGCAAAGAAGGTTCCGAATTTTTTAATTTTTTATTTATTTATTTTTAATATTTTATTTAGTGTTTTTAAAACATTGCAGTTTTTAGTCACTTTTGTTAGATCCCTTTTTCAAGGTTCAGATAGCACCAGATTGCACCATTTTGCATCCCGGACCCCCCGAGAAGGCTCGGCGCTTCGCGCCTTCGCTTAACCCAATAACAAGTTTGGCCCCCCCCCCCCGTCTGAAAAACTTAGGCCCGGCCCTGTCTTTGATATTCTCCTGTCACTGGGTTTACCTTGATGATGAAGACACGTTTGCGTATTAGAACACTTACTCTCCCATGGGGCAAATACAGAAGCACATTAAAACCTTTGCTTGAAATATTTTGGATCGTTTCCACGCAATGTGAAACTTATAGTACATTTATAAATGTCTAGGAGTGATACCGAACTGTATGTTATTTATAATTCTTTCACTTTGACTTGTTTTTAAAGGGAAAATATTAATATGACTTGTTTTTAAAGGGAAAATATTAATAGATACGAAAATGGATGCTGTTTGGGTTTTTCTTATGTCGCTAAACTAGCGTAAATACAATACACACTGTTTGCTACCATAATTGGAAAACCTTCCGAATTTTATGGATTACTGTAGAAATGGACCTTATTGAATAACGTATTTACACCCAAACTTTACATTTTCTTGCCCAAATGCTACCTAAAATAATGTTACAATAACTAACGATAATTAATGTGTTGTGTCATTTATCAAGCTATTTTGTTTTTACACAACATAAATGAAACATTATTAACATCTAAAAATAAATGAATTTGCGTTTGAATATGTATTCGTCTTGTTGCCGTTTGTATGTGAATAAATGTATACATATTAAGCGAGATTTTAATTACTTACCGGAACACGTGCCATTGTTAGTTTTGATATACCCTATGTTGCATTGGCATATATACGTTCCCGGGAGCTCCAAACAGTTTGAATTTTCAGGACAAATGGCTTCGGTATTATTGCATTCTGGCACATCATCCTGACATGAAACACCAGTCCATCCGGTCTTGCATGAACACGACCCATTATCTGGACGGCATGAATTTGTGTTGGTGATTTTACAAGGGCATGGTAGTGTACAATTGTCTCCGTATCGTCCCTCTTTGCATTCTGTAATAGACAGACATACAGACAGACAAAAAGACACACACAAAAGCACACACACAGATATATATATATATATATATATATATATATATATATATATATATATATATATATATATATATATATATGAATGAAGAAATCATCTGAGACATAAGACGGATTTATATTACTATTCATTCAGATGCTCAAGCAGAAAATCTTATTAGCGTTATTACTTTTATATTGCATAATATTATTAGTATATGTCCAAATTCCTTAAAGAGAATATGCAATCGAAGCGCCAGATTACGCCTTAAAAAATATGTTTCACCGGTAATCTATCGAAAAAGTTGTGATATACATTAAATAATAATGTTAAAGATGAAAATAAAATGTTAAACATGACCTTGGTAATATAGTTATTTCAGACGTTAGTTGCAGGAAACATTGTGTGTGTGTGTGTGTGTGTGTGTGTGTGTGTGTGTGTGTGAGAGTTGCCTAAAACAAAGATTCACTTATTTCATTTAATATACTTACTCATGCATGTTAATCTATCGGTTCCAAGTTCTTTCCCTGTGTTACATGAGCATGTGTAACTTCCGTTGGTATTTATACAACCTTCAGAACAGGGAGAGTGGTCGCATTCATCGATATCTATGGGTCACGAAAGGAAATAAACGTTTTTATATTTATGTATGACATATTTACATAAAAACGATGTTGATGTCTTTAGGAAGTTTGTAAGTCAAAATTAAGTTAAAATTAGTCACTGTCGAGCATTAAATATGTAAACCTGAGAAAGGCTATGCATTAATACGTAAATATGCAAGCTATTTATTCAGGAGAGTAGGAAAGTATTTCAAGGAAGCCTATCGTTACCTTTATATTTTTACATATAATTATTACCGTATCTTGTCATTGGATTACATTTTGACAATAATTGCTTAAAATGTGTTTATATATATATATATATATATATATATATATAGTCAATACCAAAATCCCATTTACTTTATGCCCCTATCAATTGTCTTCCATCGTCTGGAATTTATGCTTTTTAAATGAAAAGCAAATGTAATAGATAGATCGACTAACCAATGCATCCGTGTGAACTATTTCGATATCCTTTTTCACAGTAACACTCTGCTGACATGTTTCGAAAAACGCATAACGCTCCTTGTGTTTTACAGTGCGTTAAAGACGCTGAATTGCACTGATCTGCAGCTGTAAGACAGTGCAAAAGAGAAAATTATCAATCAAATACGATATTGATGTCATTTAATAAAAAAGGACCATACACTGACAGTTCGCTTGCTGAGTCTAGAAAGGAGACAATTGAGAACAAAATGCACACAATACGTTGAAACAAGCTCATATCAATATGTTTTTATATAATAATAATAATGAGGACTTTGTATAGCGCCTAATCTTTCGAAGCTCTAAGCGCTTTACACCATCAATAATGATATGACTATACTACAGAACAACAAATGACAAAAACAATGAAATTGGAAAACATAAAAACAATCTAAAATATAACCATTAAGTTATATAATTTCAATACCATGTTGCATCATGTAGTCGAATTCATTTTGTAATAATTCGAAATGCTCGTGATTTGTCTTTAACAAATATTTGTGAATATGTTATTATTATTTATTTAAAATCGGTACTTGGAGAATATAATACTATTTTTCAAGCCCTTTCGTTCTCATCGAAAACAAAATTAAGGAAACACGAACTTGAAAACAAGTCTGACATTCGGCTTTCTATGTTATGAGCAATATAATTACAGTAGCTTAATCAAAATTAAATTAATTCAAATTAAACATAGCAAAATGAATCATATATTGTCTGCAATGAAAAGTGGTCGAATATATAGTCTATTTTATCAGATAGATATATGTAGACTTACGGAGGCAGGAACGTCTGTCCTCAGTGTTTAAGCGAAATCCGTCTTTACACGAGCATCTGTAGTTTCCCTCTGTGTTATTGCAAATTTGTGAACACTCATTTACACCTTTGCATTCGTCTATGTCTTAAACGCAATATAATAATATATTTAATCATGTTATTATATATTAAAAACAACTAAACTTTATCAAATTCATTTAACACTTTAACAACGACAGTGACATCAATTATAACAACAAACACATTACAACTACTACTGCTACTACTTCTACTGATAGAGTATTGCTTATACATATTACTGGTGTATTAGTGAAGTGTATTGTATTGATATTGTTTTATCTTTAGTGATTCTGGCACACATACCAAATAATGTCACTTTGCAATTAAAATATTATTGTTAATATTTTCATATTGCCTATGTAACATGAAAGATACGATACTATTAGATCCCAAACTTCGTTTGCTTTGGAAATTTTCAAACTATAGTTGGATGACCAATCAACATACTAAGAATGTGATATTACACTTGCCTCATATTCAATGCCCCAACAGAAAGGTTTTAATGGCATTTTATTGTGTAAAAAGATGTTCCAGACACCAGAACACGTATTCAAAGATTATCTATGTGAAGCAAACACAAGGTCATTCCTGAAGACAGAGAATCATCACAAACATTTGTCCTTCATTACATTTAAAGTATCCAAGCCAAGGTTTATGTTCCTGGGATGGTTAACATCTTATGCATGGCGATTTCATGTGTTGTCATTATATAATCATTCATCAGTATACGAATAAGCCTGAAGGATAGCAAAACTGCCAACAGCAATATTTCACATATTTACCGTTACATTCTGTTCCGTTTTGAACAAAGCCTGCATGGCAGCTACATATATAACTTCCAATGGTGTTATTACATATGTGTGCGCACTTTTTCCCGTCATGACATTCATCTATATCTACAATAATAAAGATTGAGAAAATGCATTTTAAACAGCTCTTATTTAAACTTCTTCTTCTCTTATAGAGCTTGCTTACACACACACACACACACACACACACACACACACACATATATATATATATATATATATATATATATATATATATATCCTGATTTGTAATATGATATTTTCATTGAAAAACAAATTGGAGATAAATACCTAACATAAGATATCTTACCGCGCTATTAAATTAGTCTGATCACAAAAACTGTGAATCTTACATTACAGCCATTGAAATCCACCCACATAGTTTTCTATTAATTTAGAAATAAATAATAGACAGAATATATATTTGTCTACAACAAAACATTATTTCTTTTTACTTCATTCCGATCTGCCTTTTCTTTCAATATATGCTTATTGCATCTTGATCTCACCTATTATACATAAACCTGTGTGATCCTTTTTATAACCGTGTTGACATAAGCATTGGTACGATCCTGGTGTATTGCGGCAGTAGATATTGGTTCCGGAACATATACCATTGTTGCTGCATTCATCTTCATCAATGTCACATTTTTCTCCGGTCCAACCACTTTTACAGACACATCCTGTAACTCTGTCACATGTTTCGGCTCCAATTTCACATTTGCATTCCTCGGTGCAGTTGATTCCATAATGGAAACGGTCGCATTCTATGAAAAGTAGGCATTATTAATTATTGCGAATACATTATCTAGACCTTTAGCTCCTCGTACAAATGATGATAATGTGAACGTTTGCGGTCTCTCGAAGATATTATGGACGATGCTCCACTAAAATTGAAATCAATCATGCATAACAAAATCTGAATAGTTTGCAGTACACGAATAGGTCAGACGCATCTCAAAGAAATGACGTATGCACATCGTTTGAAATTATTGCATTAAAAACAGTAAATAGTGTAATGGAGAGATTGAATATGCGATTGCTGTGTACCAATACTCCTGCATTATGTACAGAAACATTTATTGAGAGAGAGAGAGAGAGAGAGAGAAAGAGAGAAAGAGAGAATAGACAGAGAGAAAGGGACAGAAACAGACAGACACAAAGAGAAAGACCGACAGAGCAATATCAGAAGCATACCAACACAAATCGACCTACTATGAGGAGCTTCCACCAGTGAAAACTGTTACTTACCTATGCAGGTGCGGCCATCTTTGTCTAATTGGTTGCCAGAATGACATGTGCACCAGTAACTCCCATTGGTATTCCTACAGTTATTCTTCTCACTACACATATTAAGTGTTCCGTTCTTTTCTGTGCATTCGTTTACATCTATGTTTAAAATAAAATCAGTTTGTTAGTGATTTCATGTTTAAAGCTGTTGTATACGAAGTCATCTTCAACCCTCTTTTTGGGAAAGCCAAACAAATATATAATATATATATATATATATATATATATATATATATATATATATATATATATATATATATATATATATATATATAGAGAGAGAGAGAGAGAGAGAGAGAGAGACAAAGAGAGAGAGATACGTTCGTACGCACGCACACACACACACACACACACACACACACACACACACACACACACACACACATACATACATACATACATACATACATACATACATACATACATACATACATACATACATTTACAGATAGAGAATATAGGATGCAAATAATTGCCTATGCATGTCTGGTTGTTAGATCCAAGTCTGAACCCTTTATTGCACCCACATATAGCTGTATGTTCGTTGACGTCAACAATAAGGAATTGGCTACATTGCAGATTTCCGTATTTGATGTTCAGATCGGCTGAAATGTGTAAATAACAGTTATTCAGGTAAGATGCTTCTAAATATAAGTCTTTTGTGTTATATACAATTTCATTATTTCATTTATTGCATACATTTATCTTTGCTACAATAAAATATTCCTTTTTGAATCCTTGTTGAAAAGACGTAAATGTTTATATAGAGATTAAAAAACATTTGCCATATTCCTAACAATTCAACATATAGTTTGAAAATGGAAACAATTTAAATATGACGTAAATATGTAAACTGTTTAACATAGTCAAAATTTCTCAGACAAGGAACAAGGTTACACTCATGTGTTTTGTGTACATTCTAATCTTGGCATACGTGTAGCTGCACAATTTAAAGATGATGTTTATATTTACTTACATAATATATAATATTACTTGATAACTAAACAACGCTTGTTCTACAATATCAACACATTTCGACTAACTGCCATTTAAGGGCTGAATTGACAGTATTGGTTGAATCAAAGTATGGAGCATGTGACAATGGTGAATCTGAAGAAAAAAAACTATTACATCAGATGTGGTCCGTCAAACAAAAAAAATACAAACCTTGTTTACAAGCTTTTCTATTAGCGCTCAGTTCGTATCCAAAGTAACAGGAACACGCAAATCGTCCAGGGGTGTTCTCGCAGACCTGCTCGCATCCTGACTGATCCGTGATGCACTCATCTATGTCTAAAGAAATCAATACAAAATATATACAAGACCTAGACACGACAAAACAGACTATATCAAAACTAACATGCCGCTCTAATCGTTCTGGAATTCTAGTAAAATATAAACACTCATACCATTTGCAGCAATTTAGCCCCGTAGAACTCAATATGTCCTCATTACGTTACGTGCCATGCACGTTCATTCTAGATTACCTATATGCATTTAGGTTAGTTACATACAGTAACATATCGCGCTTCAAATAGGATAAATATTGTTTGCATAAATTCGATTATTCGAGGTTGTGGTTTGCATCTGCATCAAGTTGTAATCAGCAATACTAGCCTGTATGATAACGCAATCATATCAATAACCAAATAATAAAGATCGAAATATTTGAAGAGTGCACTTTATAAGCTAAGGTCTATTATATAGAAATATATTTCACATTCAACCGTGTAATGACATAACATTCTTGTCGCTTTTCGTAAATATGCTTTCTATCATCACTATAATACTGGTTTTATTATAAGTATGACTTTTTTCTAAGTACTAAAAATTTGGTCTGATAAATACTATTATACTGTATGCGTGTTTAGTACAAGCCTAAGCATGAAAATAGTTTAGTGAGACCCATTCCAATGAAACATTAACATAAATTTACGATCAAGAAAAAGTTTATAGTCGGCAACACATATCTCTAGCGATACTTAATATGTTATAAGAATTAATTTTGGAATATATCGCTAGCAAACTAAAAGCTCTCTGCTTAAGCAGACGATCCATACAAATACCTGAACATTTGGAGTTGTTATTTTTGTCGATGTTATATCCAGATTTACAGCCACAAGTGTATCCTCCAACGGTGTTGGAACAGATGTGTTCACATGTGTTAAGGGTATAATGACTGCATTCATCTATGTCTGTAATATATATAATATATATATATATATAATCCCAGTTTAGTGTGAATCATAATATTGTTTCAGTCATGAAAGGTACACATCACATTGTCTATATAATACATTAATATACGGACCGAATATACATTAATTCTAATTCGATATTTTGTGCCCTAAAAGCTACATTTCAGCAAACAGTTTATCTGTGCAGTAACAATGTTGATACAATAGTAGAAATAGAAACACTGCATACTTAGACCAAAATCACTTTATAATCAGACTCTTTAGTATTAATAGGGACTTAATCGAATTAACCTAAAATCGAGAAAATGTCAATCATGCTCCTGTTCGAATAAGTCTTATAGTTTCTATAATTTATTAATGTTTCAAGCCTAAATATTTATTTTGCAATCATTTAATGATCTCGCCAGGACTAATGGTGTATGAAATGCATTCATTCCTTGGTATATTCAAACTGTATTTATTGATGTCGATGCAATCGCTGTATACAAACCTCTACATGTGTCATTTACCGCCTCATATCCCGATATACAACTGCAAGTATAGTTGCCTATAACATTAGAACAGGTTTTGAGTGGGTCACCACAAATACTCTGGTTCTCTTTGCATTCATCAATGTCATTGTCACAGCTGAGCCCAGTCCAGCCTGGCATGCAAACACATCCCCTTATAGGATCACACCTCAGAACTCCCCGACCGCAATTACAAACTTCCAAGCAGTTGTTTCCGTACAAAGGGTAGGGGCACGCTGAAACGCAGATATTGGATATATGCCTTAAAAGGAAATGTACTTTAAGCAGTATATGTCGAGACAATTAAAGATACCTGTATTACATTTATTGAAAAGCATGTGTCTTTATAATTAAGAGAATGAATATCCAGCGTCAGGATTTATATGCTTTAGACATGTACTGGTCATCATGTCATTGTAAAGAACTATTGTTTTTAAAACAATACCAAGCAATACATAGCAAAATGAGAAAGCCTAATCAAGCAAATATTTAGAAGAACATTAGACATATTGTCTTTTATAATATATGCAAAGAGACAGTTTGAAATTAAAACACATACAGATGGTTGTAATGAAATTACCCGTCCATAAAGAAAACATGTTTGTTTCAGCTTGACTGCATACAGTACAGAAGGCTCACATCACATTGGTAACATGCTGAGAATTCCTTTGAAATATTAGCAATTGCTTGGAAGAAAGTTCACATATTGATGAAATATTCACTAGTAATTTCTGAATCATAAATCGTAAGCGGAATATTTTAGCTCAATTAGAAAATATGTAATGTACCTATACACGATGTCTTGTCCGGTCCTAATGAGTATCCAGGTAGACAGGAACAAATAAAACTGCCAAGAATATTGTCACATTTTTGAGAACAAACAGGTTGCTCACATTCGTTGAGATCTGAAATTATTTAAGGTTATGTTTTATTAGTAGCATATACATTCGAGGACTCTTTAATACTCGATACTTGTCAAGAGGGGAAGTTATATCTATTTTATGTTGCTAAGAATATCTTTATTCTTGTATAAATAATTGCAAACAAACGCTTTAGATTAGAATGATGTATTTTAGATTAATATGATAAAAACTAAACAATTCTCATTTCATATATTTTGAGGTTCATTGATGACTTCATTAACAATCTAGTTAAAAATAGCAGCATAAAAATCAATGATACATTTAGATTCAAAGCTAGTAATTTAGTCCGTTGAATGATAACATTAATGAATGAGTGTAAATATAATCTATTTAGCATGAGTTAAAGGCGTTAGAAACGTATTAAACACAGCAATTGGCAGTTGGGATGTCATTGAAAATTTGATTGCATATTTAAAACAAAACTAAAGAATGATTAAAAGTGAAAAATAAACTATGCATATAAAAGGCATACCGCCGTCACTTTCTGCAATGATAAGAGATCATAATCATAAGTGCTTCTATTTCTCAAAGGTTTTCAATCTTTAAAATGTAGAGTAATCAAAATAGGTGACATGCAACTGTAACTGAGACGACATATTGCTCTCGTTAATATGTTTTGGTGTAACAGCATTTGTTTCAATCTATTGTCATATTAGAGCAGATTTTCATCCAAATGTATATTCTTTATCATGTCAGATAACAACGGAAAATAATTTAGGAACCTTCGCAGATGTTATTATCTTTAAGATGATAACCAGCGCGACAAAAACATGTTGCGTTTCCGGTCTTGTCTATTGTACATCCATGAGCCTGGCTGCAGTTTGTTTTATTGCATTCATCAGTCCGCTGACCTGTATTAAATAAAAGGTATATAAATGGAAAGAGTTATTAAATTCTTAATCATCTACGTTCCGTCCTTATAAAATATATGAACATATACGGTGTCAATGAGAGTTGGGAATAGCAATATGGAAACATAGGCTGAACTATATATTATATATAAAATCTCTAGTGAAAGGAAATATGTATATTTGGCATCAAAGTCACTTGAATGATTATTATGACTGTTTAAAGACTGGAAAAAACATACTAACTGTTAGTTGTTATGTCCATAGTGAAATATTATATTATGAAACAAAAGTTGTATGTGTTATTTGCTTTACTCATTGAAAGGTAAAAGTGAAATTATGAATCAAGACTAATCGTATGAACGTGACCTGCCTAATTGCCAGTAAAAATGATTGTTAGAAACATAAGGCCTAAACATTAAATACAACTGATATAAGATGTAACATTCATTTCAGGTTTTAAAACTTAGATCTGATCAACGAAATGATAACAGCAAAAAGAATTGTAAAAAATATTAGGCCTAAACATTAAATACAATTGATATAAGATATAACATTCATTTAAGGTTTTATAACTTAGAGCTGTTCAACGAAATGACAACAGTGCACGAGAAACAGCCTTACCTTGCACACATGCTTTTGTGGAAACATTGTACAAGTAACTACTTTGGCAGGTACAAATAAACCCTCCATACGTGTTGTTACATATCTGATCGCAGTGTGATATGCCCTCCTGACACTCGTTGATATCTAAACAAGAAGTACCTTATCAGATTATGAATTAAATAAAGATAAAAATGAAAAACTGAAATATAAATAATGCGGACAGAAAAGCGAATATTCAATAATATGCCTTCAAGTACATGCAAACATTGAATATAACATAATTTCCTTCTGATAAAGAGTCACGTATGCATGTTAATGTGCTTCAAAACATATGTTAAGTCTTGTGTTCCATTTTCCTTTGAAAACTGTCTTCAAACGATAAGAACGTAACTTGCACAAAACTTTTATTTGTTTTAGTGTAATCAAAGTAAGGAAAATTCTGCAACTAATTGTTAGCACGCATGTTAAAAATGTTCCTCATGTCTACCAGACATCACAATTACGTGAATTAAGTGTTTCTACTTACCTTCGCAATCTTTTAAATTTTGGCCTAATCTAAATCCACTGTTGCAGGTACAGTAATAACTTCCCTCCGAGTTATTGCAGTTTTGGCTACATCCATGACTATATTTTGAGCATTCGTCAATGTCTGTAAAATTGGGATGAAAATCAATTTACCTTAATTAACATCAATACTATTTGGAAGTATAACGTTATATTCATGCCGTTGAAAATTCTTCAAATAAAATGATAAACCTATTTATCTCATTGTTTGCAAACAAGATATCTCTAGAATAGAACATGCTAACAGTTACTAAATAATATACATGGTATTTTTGTTTGAAATTGCACAAATTACAACTTAAAGTAAAAGCAAATTTTATGACGTATTATTGCATCTCATAGTTGTTATGAAAATATTATAACATTTGTCATGCTTGTATTAATTGTGCTATGGACACATTTTTCATACTGACTAACTTCGAGACACAAATAACGGTTTATAGAAAATAAAGGGACTATTTCAACCAATCGATACGTGAAAAATATGTAAAAATCGTTGCCCTTCATTGAACACAGTAAAGGAGACCAATTTCAGTTGAGTTTGCTTTCTAGGAATGACAGATAGAAATGATGCATATAACATAAGAACAAAACGTTCAATAGCGCCAGTAGAAAAAAAATTAATGCCTTTTGTTGTGCATATCTGTCTACGATTAAATCCGTTGCTTATTTCCCTTGATACGACTGTCTAATACAGGCCTGTTCCTTACCTTCACACTTAGAAGAGTCGTTCTTTCCATCTGTATAGCCACTTGGGCATGATGAACAGTTATATGGTCTTCGAAGTTTTTCGTGGATATTAGCTGGATTGTCTGTGCAATTTCTCAGAGGAGAACATGGTGTAGATGCGCATCCATTGAAGTCGATTTCGCAATCATTCCCTGTGCGAAGATCGGCAATAGAAACTCTTTCGTGTACTTGCTTGGTAAAAATATGCTACTATTTCATGTGTGCTACATTCAGTACACATGATTTAAAGTCGCATTGTCTATACCAAATTAAAATAAATCCCACAAACAAAACAAACAAACAAACAACAACTAAAAAATCAGACCACAACAACGAAAATAATAAAAAAATATTAAAATCTTAAAACAAAACCAGAACTAATCTATATAAGAGGTATGCTTCAAATTTAAAAGGCTTGACTTAATCTCTTAATATGTTTTATTTTTGGTTTGATGACAAACACATATGGCGATATATCACAATTACTTAATTTGACATGTGACATTTATTTTCCAAATGGTATCGTTTTATCAAACGTGAATCTGGCACTTTCATGACTCGGTTAACACTGATAGGATCTTTTTGGTAGTAAACTCGATGAATTAACAACATCAGTTCTATTTACAAATAAAGTATTCACTTTGTTATATAAATGTTGTACAGACATGTCCAGGTCACATCCGTTAACTATTTACTTTACCTTCCCAGTACATATCGCAATTGCATGCGGCATATTTGAAATTTGGCGTTGCACGTGTATCTGCCCTTTCTTGTGTAAAATTACATGAACCATGTCCAGAACAACCGCTACATAGCCAAATATCCAGAAACAGCGCGGGTGACTGCAATCCGTTATCGTCTTCTGCTACAACACTGTTTTTTAAATAAGAAAACACCAAATTACAAAAAGTCCGTTATATTATTAATCACTAAAATGTTTAAAATATCTCGTTCATAAGCAACTCTAAATAAAAGTATAATTGCCATTGTACACGATGCTACAAGCTAAATCATTATCAATAGATACCTATGTTCTTATTCTGATGAAAAGTGGTTTCTTGAGAATATGGAATATGCGAGCATTGGAAAATAAGTAAACAGGAATTTCAAAACACCTGAATTTGGACGAATAAAGCAGTTACATCTGATATATCCAAACACACACACACACACACTCACACACACACACAAATATATATTCACAGCTGTAAACAAAGATACGTACCCCAACGTCACTGGATTAGTATCATTTAAAACAAACGAAATGTTTCCACTTCTGTCGGAGTTTTGTACAATGCTAGCTTTTGCTGTATTTTCCAGAAGTTTATATCTAAATGCTCCATCATCAGATCCATTTATACTCAAAGACACCGGGTCACCGACTTTGACATGAAGAGTATTTTTTCCAAAAATTGTTGGTATCTTATTTTCTAAAAGAATAATAGTTAGCGAAATAAAATTGTGGATGAAGGGAAGGAATGGAAATAAAAGAATATCATCATTATATCGGCCAATACACCGTTTAATCATCATCATCATCATCATCATCATCATCATCAACATCATCATCATCATCATTACCATATTACCATATTTGGCAATACCTTTCTACTGTTACTGCTTTTATGTCCTGACTAAAAAAGTTTGAGGACCACAACCAAACCCATCACGTGTTAAGGAAATGTCCTTATGTTACAAAAACTATCTTTATTCAGAGATTCTAAAACCTCACTTGGTTCACACTTATCATAATTTGTAACTGGACTACAGAACTTTTATTTTTTGAAACACGTCAGTCAACGTTACGAGGCAGTTCTGTAAAGTCATGCTCTTGGGTACTTATGCTAGCTTTTGTATTGTTCGGACAGCCTCTACTTATGATCACTAGTTTTAAGGAGTCTACACACACATATGTTCTGTATAAAACAATAATTCTGGATTGCATTGTACATGCCAGTTAGGTTTAAGGTATATAAACATGTTTTGTTTTAAACAATGATTCTGGATTGCATTGCCCATGCCAGCTAGGATTAAAGTATACATATAGGTTCTGTATAAAACAATGATTCTTGCTATATATATATATATATATATATATATATATATATATATATATATATATATATATATATATATATATATATATATATATATATATATATATATATATGTCTAGCTTGTTGGTTTTTAATCAGTATTAAAATTCGTCACATCTGAGGAAGAGTTCAAAAGTGCATATTCCAATTCATGCTGTATATAATGAAACCTATGTAGTAGCAAACGCTGCTTTCTAAAATCATAGTTAGTGTTAAGGGAAAAATAATTTATGTGATGTTGACATTGAAGGACATAATGTAAAACAGCGTTTCCGGTTATATTTAATGACAACGTGTGATTGTTATAGCTTTATAAATGAATTATTATTGCCTTCAAGGGATTCAGTTGGCTACAGTGTGCGTTGTTTTATTTGTGGCTTAACATATGACTCACTCAATTCCGTCTGACCCGATGATGTTCTTTTTTCAACCTTGCGGGTGTTATTAGCAACAGCCTCGTTTTCAGTAAATACTAGATCATATATACATTCTTGGTTATCTTTGCCACACGTTTGTTCAGCTCGTGCAACTTTCACCGGATCTTCCTCGTCCAAAAATTTGGGAACAAAATCTCTGTGATGAAAGTCAAAATGATTCTTTCCAAGAGGATATCGAAGAACCGTCTTATCAGCTTCTACCTCCCCTGAAAGATTATATTGTCATATATATAATTTTAAACATACATATACTAGAATGCGTAATGTTTTGGGCAAACTTTAAACAAATGCCTTTTGATGGCAAATCTCAATTGTTTTAAGCTCCAAAATTGTACTTTAAATAACCTACAATCACCTACAATGTGTAATCGAATTAAAGTTTGTGTTTTGCTGTCAGTTCTATCTGTTAGCTATATTGTATCAGCATTCAGATTGCATCTTATAAATAATTATCAGTTATGACTGGAATACTACTACTACATGCGCAATGCTTGGCTTCGGTTTTTAAAAGAAAATGCATATTAGTATCTATTAGTATTTTCATGACATATTTTTCTAATTCTGATATGAGGGAGAGTGATTACACATATTCAACAATTAATTATGTTAAAGATATATCTGCTGAAAATACATTCAAGGTATTCAATTTTACTTTTTGAAAATAAACACATCCCATTGTCCCACAAGAGAAGCAATTAAGAAACGCGATGATCATATACAAATGTATATATTATCTCTCTCTAATGCTGCATCGCTTACTATATATATATATATATATATATATATATATATATATATATATATATATATATATATATAGTATATGTGTGTGTGTGTGTGTGTGTGTGGCTACATATGTGTGTTTATGTCTGGATAATCGGAGGTGTTTATACGTATGTGCATGAACAAAATGGTTACGATAAATACTTTATTTCTTCACACTTGCTCCCCCCTTCTCTCTCTCTCTCTCTCTCTCTCTCTCTCTCTCTCTCTCTCTCTCTCTCTCTCTCTCTCTAGAGTAACCATGATTAAATTCTGTATTGGGTTTAAAATTAAAATATAACAAAGAGTATTGTTACTAACAAACAAGCAAACCCCCAGAAAATTCTTTCCCATCTATAATACGTTTAGGGCCACGATACATTGCTTACTTTCTTTGCTGTGTTTATAACGTCTCTTTTCTAATTACGTTATTAACATATGTTATAGTTACAATGTCATCTTATTCGCTCGCGACTTTGATCTTTCATTTAAAGTTTTACTACATTAGAAGTTTGAATCGTTGTGTCATACATTACCGATTTTCGTGTCCATTAAATACAAATCTATCTACAACCTTCATTGCACATATAAAACATGGGGATGAATGGAATACAGATGATTTCAAACCGTTAGTTGTCGATGGTTAGTTGTGCACATCATTTTTCTTTGTAATAATTATTCAAACATCTTACTCTTCTGTCAATTATGTACTATTTTACCAAACTATCCGCCTAATGTGAGCTGTTTCATGAGCATGATATTGATAATATGTACAACAATATAATCTATTTCGTTATTCTTTGAGGAAAACGGATCTCTGAAACTTAATCCATATACATTTACACTACTCTAATTCTTTTCTCTGATTTTTCTACTTTATATACGAGAGATATTTAATTTGATGCCCTGCAGTTTCATTAAAATGAATTATGAATTTAATTTATCATCAAATTAATTATATGATTTATTACTCACACCACACGATTTATATTTCCGAAGTTAAATAAGCTGTATTTCTCCTTGTAAAATCCCAAGAAACTTCTAATTCTGACATTGTGACAGCAGAAAAAACGAAACTTTCGTGAATAAATACTGTAAAAAACAAAACTTACACGACTGTCCATACTTAAATATATCCCTTTCAGATGGCGAAGGTGGCAGACAAGTCCCATTTGGAAACATAAAATCGTTAGTAGGATCATCATCGAAATTTCCAAGAAGTCCTTTCGGCTTTCCCGTGAAGTTAGTTGGAAGTACGACACTTACAGAAAGCATTCCAACGCCCATAGACACGTTAAAAGATATTCCTAAAATATAATAACGTGATCATGATTGTTCAAATACGTATCAGCAATTTATTGTCTTAGCAATAACATTTTCTCTGCAAAAGAAACTCATTGAATTGTACGCCATAGATTATAACATGAAAATTCTTAAACTTATGTCTACGCCGTATACTGTTACAGAAGATTTTAAACTTAAGCAACTTACTATTGATAAAAAATATATGATCTGGATTGTGATAAAGCGTTACGTCGTTTTGATTCCTAGGTATTTTGATAACATAAATATATGCATGCGAAAGTACTTTCGTCATGTGCTACTATTTTTGTCCTCTTTCAAAATGTTCTGCTTTCTACGTCTAAAATATACAAGATATGCAACGTCGATATCTTATGAAACATACGAATAAACAACAATGAAAACTACATAAACAGAATGTTGAAATGGCTAATTATTTAATGTTTCATAGTATAAAATCCACTGAATGTTAAAATTGCTAATTGTTCAATGTGTTATAGTATAAAATCCATTTGTAATCTGCGTTTTGATCTAGAAATATCACGTACTTTTCTCAAAACTAAAACAATACATTAAACAATCTTTGACATCTGACAGTATTAAACCTTCACCAAACTGTGAAGGAAGGTAAAGTAAAGTAGGAAAACATAGTGTCCTTACCTGACGAAAATACAGCTGTGAATGTTTTTGAAGCTGTATCCCGCGTCAAATAAATAAATTCATTTATCACCTCAAATTTGTTGGCTGTATCAGCAAAATCCTTTGTGTAGTCATCAAAAGATGTATTTGTACTTTCGTTTGATTTGGCGTAAATTACTAAACCTGAAATATATATGTATATGTAAAAACACGTATCTTCCTTTTGCAAATAATACAAATGAAAGTGAAAGATTGAAGATAAATATATATTGGAAGTATATAATGGTTATTGCCGGAATGTATTTATGGGCATATTAAGACTAATAGTGCAGACTAGAATAAAAGGAAAGGTAAGAATGTGGTATATGCATAAACATGACAAAACCATTTGAATATAACTCACCATCTTTATTTTCATTCAGCTCTACATGAACATTAACACCATGATTATCCTTTGCTGCAAAAGCGGAGAAAATCGTAGCATCCGTCGGATTCCTATTAGCCTTCTCCGCTCTAGCAGTACGTGACTGCAGGTAAAACGTGACCTCGGTTGTCTCTAATGATACAAGTGTGTATTCTCCCCATCCGTTAAAAGTAAACTTTCTCTTGTCCAGAGTTTCGATATGAGGATCACCCCAGAAGCTAGCTGAAACGGCCAAGAGCTTAGTTTAATGTCATATAATTAAGACTCGTATCATTGGTTAGCAACATGACTACTGACGTAACTGAATTAACACTTAGATATTAAGTTTAATGTACAACAAACATCTCATTGTATATAGCTATTCTCTCTATCTACACATATGAATTTTAATACAGAACAAAAATTGAAAAACACATCCCTGTAAAATGGTTGTTCTCAACTCCTGATATTGTGATACATGGAAAATGAGATATGAAATATACATAAGATTATCGTATTTGACTTTTAATGTTTAAATATTCTCTCACTCTGCACAACATAAATTAGCTATCATACAGTTGCAGTGAGTCAGTGATATATATGTACATGTCATTTAAGACTCATAGCAGTTGTCCATATTTCATTTCAAACGTAGTCTTACGACACATACTAATTGACCATTCCACATGTCATAGTAAGCAATGCATGACGATGAACTCACCAAAGAAAAACGGGAATACATTGTAACAGTTACTGACTGGTCTTAGTTGGTAGTATAAGTGACAGAGGTTCGTTTTTTGACAGCAATATTCCTTCATCCTGGCGTCAATAGCTTGATGTTGTTTGGAGAACGTTATTTTGTGATATTCCTGAAACCCACCAGCTCTTGGAGCAGTTTGTAAGTATTGGCTAGTCCTCCAGTCATAACAACATGTCTGTTATAATAATAATAATAATAATAATAATAATAATAATAATAATAATAATAATAATAATACTAATAGTGAATTGTGTGTATCAAAACTTGTGAGTTCGATCTATAAGCTAAAAGTAAAAGTTTCGTGGCCCTGTACGGGGATACTTGAGGATGTATATTGTCAGCCTTTGTCAGGGTATAAGTTCTGATTTCGATTCACCCACTGCCTAAGGCACAAAGTTGTGGCTGTGAGAAAACGGATTACCTCGAGTTCAATAGCCATGTCTTTAACAATAACCATATTTCATTTGAGCTATCAGTAAAGGGAAATAACTAACAGTAAAGAGAATCGATATGATAAGGGTTAAATAAAACTGCAGTTCAAAATATTGCCTAACAACATAATTATAAAATGTTAGATATAAATTATTTCAAAACAATGGAACAATTTAAAAGATGTGCATAGTGGAATATAAATAGGCTAAATTGCTATTTTATATTTATGCGTTTTTCAACAGCGGGTATAGGTTAATCGAGCTTTAAAAAATAATTTAAAAAGTTTTTAATTGCTTTAGTGACTGAGTGGTGTGAGTGAGTCGCGACGATACCTGCCCATCTTATTTCTGGGCGATGGTAACATTCAATGAAATTGACGAACGTATTTTGTGTGAAATTATACTTTATATGTACCATATATGGCTTGGGTAATATAATACATTCCCATTCTATCGATTGACGGACTGTATTTAGCACCTATATATTTGAAATGCTAGACATTTTGTAGTCGCAAACTATTAGATTGCATAATTATTGTACTACTCTTTGATCCTTGCCAATATGTGGAGGGATTCAACTCCTATTGACCTGAATGAGATACGTTAAAGCTGTTTATTTACAGTTTACATTATTGTATCTGCCAAACATACGCTTACTAGTGTCTGGTGATTCGTTGAACTTTGAAACTGACACAATTGATGGCCTTAATGTAAACCGTCTGATCAAATCCCAGGATGTACATTCTCAAATTAATTTCTTTGTCATTACATAAATGATACAATGTTCAATAAGGTTTACCTTTCCATGTGGGCTGTACGACCACCTTGGTCTCACAACAGAGCAGTATGTATCCGAATCCAGGAAGTAATTGTTTCCATATGAACTGTCCCACCAGAGCCAGTTTAGTGAACAGGGACATAACGGCATATTATTATTCATTGTTTCGTAGTAATTTTTCTTATTAATGTTTTCTGACCACCACGAAAGGCATACATGTTGGTCATTGCTGACATGGTATCCTGGAGGTGTCAATCGATAGTGCAAAACGCCTTTTCGACCTGTGAAATATTGTAATTGCTCACACTGTATCGAAACAATCCAATATAGCTAATATACATACAAACATGCATACAAACCTACCTACCTACCTATATATACTGTTTGTTATATCATCTACATAGCTGAGATTGGTTCAAATGAGCCGAAGATTATTTACCTAAAATAAATGTCGAACACCACAATTATAATTGTTTTAAATACAATAATGCAATTATAAAAAATATGTAACAGGAGTCTCACGAGTATTTTGTAGATTCAATTTATAAAGCAGATAATGAAATGCTAGCGATCGTTCTACGATTTTTAAATTACTAACCGGAAAACTCGAACAAAACGATTACTTAATACATACTTGAAAAAAAACACATATGGTTTTCTTATAACTGATTTAACGCATGACGATTCCAGCAGCATATAGGACTCATTATATAGTACCGTTCCCAGGACAAATCCTTAAATGGATCATCAGCACTTGTTTATCTTTATTTGAAACTCCTTTGACATAAATCCTGGCGTACAGCAGTTAAAAGAACGTATAAACATTAATACCTAACATTAAGTTTGTATGACATATTTTTTCTCTAGATAACAGTAATTGTATTAGTGAATGATAAAGTTTGTTATTGCTCTTTACAAAACATAAATCAAAGAGATCCGCTGCATGTTTTCCATAACTCTTTTGTAAATTTTTAAATTATTATTATTGTTCCGCTTGTATTGATTTTATAATCCAGAATGACAGCTTTTTATTAAAGAAATATTTGTAAAAATATTTCTTATATTTAATCGTAAGTCTCCAGTAAGATGACCGTTTGCCCAAGAAATAGATCAAACTTGCATATACTAACAACATGTTTATAAATCCAAAAGTTGAATAGTGAATCAAATATAAAATTATTAATTTTGCATAAGATCACAAAATTCTGTAATCGCCATAAGTATAGAGAAGACAAATCATTTAATCGCCATGCACACAATTCGAATAAAATAAGCTCATCTTTCAATCAGTAATCCTGTCTCTGACTAGATAACTACCAACGCACGAGCTTCAACGGAGCGAAGATATAGGGGACATACTAACACGTGTAAAACAAATAGATATACCCACCATTTGATTCAACATATTTGTCAATAGTCCAAGCCGTAGACATAAATGAATTTAAATCTCTCTTCACAATCCTTGGTTCTTTGAAAGAATAACCGATAAAGATTTCATTGTATTGCAAGCGCATTAATTCTTTGAAGTAGATGTAAAAGGCAAATGTGTTTAATCCATCAGTCACTAAAACCAGCTGGAAACTAACGTGCTGTAAATGGTAAAGGATAAAGTTATATGATATCTTTTCGGTAGACAATATTTAAATTGTATTCTATTCCAATACCACTGTTGTAAAGAACTGTCAAATAAGCAATATAATAGCAAATTGCTCTTGAAAACAAAATTAGACTTAAACTTAAATACTACTATTAACACATATATAATTGATTAATTAATTAAATATGCGAGTGCAAGTATTTCAGTGTATGAATTATGACCAGATATTGTGTAAGAAAAACAATATCGTAAATGCAGATATGTTAAGTGAAATAAATGTTAGGCTTTGTGTGTGTCGTGATAAGAATATATTATTGTCTTCATTTTTTCAGATTGGTAAATACATTATTATAAGTCTATAAAATAAGGATTCATCAATGGATCGTTTGTTCTGTCCAGTAAAATTTCTTCCCATATTCCATTCATTTCAAAATAATACATTATAAAGAATGCGTATGACTCATGATGTAGCTAACACATTATTATGCAGCTGCTTATTATTTGTACAACGATATAAGTTTGAATAAAACGTTGCAATATGAAAGTCACTCTTAGTTTTTCACGACTGATAAAATGCTCTTTGTATAGTTACATTACTTGCAATATGTAATATTGTAGCATGTTGCTATTGTGTAGAACATTGTATTATAATATGGACTCTAGATCTGGAATGCAATATATGAGAAGTGTTTCCAAGAAGACCTGCCTCTTGTAGCTATTTTTTAAAGTGTACACTCTTCCTGATAATATATGTTTTAATAATAGTGTAACAGTTATTGATAGACGTCGAAACACAAAAGTGTACCTCTGATTGTCGAGAAGAGGCTGGATATGGGTGTACTTTGTCCCACGTAACTACAAGAAGAAACGTTGGACTAAAACTGGATTGGTCACTTTCCGTACTACGCACAAAATCTCGCACCTTCATGACATTTTCGTTTGTGTTTAAAGTATAATTCATGATCACATCATAGGCATGGTAGTAGATAACCGCTTCTCGAGACGATCCAAACTGTTCAAGGTGAAGGTCAGTAAAGTATGGCGCAAGGAAGGAATGCTGTTGTAAGTCATGGTCACTACGTGGTGGAGTGGGTGTGGTGACCAGCTCATTGAATGAAACAATTCCATTACTGCAGATCTAGGAATTTAAAAGAAATGTTATCGGATTCATTATTTGCAAAGATGATAAAGATAAAGTCGTAACACTCATTAGGCACTTCTAATGAATAATGTAACTCAAACTTCAACATATTATGTTATTTAAGAAGCATGCAGTAAAACCAAGTAAACCAGTTCTACACATTTTAAAACTTTATGTGAATAGAATATGCCGAATAATATAGATATGGTCAGCTCTCTGATGAAAACAGAATTCATCGTTGTGACTCAATAACTAAGATATGGTGCAGATTTTGATTAATTTGGTTTTGTTTCATTATATACAATTAGCATGCATTGCCTTGACGCAAAGCTAATCTTATGACGAACAAGCTCAGTTTATTTGAATGTTTCTACCTTCGTTTATAATTTCATGGAATTTAACACAGATAATGTATTACTCGCTAGCTGCTTACATGCATTTGTGTATAAAGTACTCCATATATTGGAAACGGTAGTGATGAAGTCACAGCAGAGCTACAGGCGTCATCCATGTTGGTGAGAGTCAGATCAAATGTTGATATGCCGTAGCTTAACATAAATGACACTAAGAGAAGAAGAAAAAAGGTTTAGAACGTGAATACATTTCGGTATCTATACAATGATTAATAGAAGGGGAATATGAAGTAACACAATTATCGAATGAAAAGAACATCATACAAGCATGACATAATTTAATTTTAGAACCTTTAACGAAATGGTAATCCTATGAGTGTTAATGTACGTCGTGGTCCTAAAATAACAGTTCTCCAAATTGTATTAACTCAGCGCTTTAGAGGATTAATTTTGTCTATATGAATAAATTCCACAATTCCGTATCTTCAAATACTACAACTATGAATATATTAATATAGATATCGCAGTTATTGTAATCAGTGTTGGTCTTCTCATTATACACCTTTTTCTTCATTTACGTGTAATTATTCTTTGATTGGAATGATTTATTTAAATTATTCTGTGCAATTGCGAAATCTTTTGGGACAAAAATCATTAAAACTTCTGGGATAATGTTCAAATCATTCAAGGATATTTGGTATAATAATCTTCTTATATATTAGGATAGTTGATGGCTGACACAAAATAACCAAGCCTATGGACACATCGGCACATTCAATATTAGAATGCTTTAGAAGCACCTTATTCGTTTGGGCTTGTGTATAACGTTTAGGATATTTCGGAATGTAATCAAGAATCAACTACTCCCTTTGCGTTCTAGGAAGCTAAATTATTTGTCCAAATCTAGCAAAGTTGATGGTTTCACATTTTCTCTGATACCTAAAGTATGAACATTGAGTCGTAGCATTATAAATCTAAGATTTACATGCATATTGATTTGTTATGATAGTATGATATAATTATCTTTCCATTAATATATATATATATATATATATATATATATATATGTTTGTCTATCTCTGTCTCTGCGTCAGTCTCTGTTTGTCTGTCTGTCTGTCTGTCTGTCTGTGTGTCTCTCTCTCTCTCTCTCTCTCTCTCTATATATATATATATATATATATATATATATATATATATATATATATATATATATATATATATATATATATATATATATATATATATATATATAGTGGAACCTCGTTAATCCGGACACATTTGTTTCCAGTGAATATGTCTGGAATAATGAGATTTCCGGATAATAATTTCAAATTTTTTTATTTTACTTTATCACACCGTATATATATATATATATATATATATATATATATATATATATATATATATATATATATATATATACATGTATATGATACCTTTACATGTAATGTACGGTATATTAAATAATGGTTGTGGTAAGGAATAGTAAGTTATAATATGCGGGCGTATATCTTGAATTGTAGCTTTGGGGTGATATTTGTGCTGGCAAATCTTTTTTATGCTGGCCGGTATCTCTACTCGTCTACGCTTGCTTGATGGTGTCGCCAGAATATGTGTAAAAGGTGTTAACCGTTAATTCGCAGTTAAATATGTTATGGTAAACTAGTAAAATGCTGTCATTTTTATAAGTCGTATTTTACAGCTGTTTCAGTTGTTTTTGTCATTTGTTGTTCTGTAGTGTAGTCATATCATTATTGATGGTGTAAAGCGCTTAAAGCTTCGAAAGATTAGGCGCTATACAAAGTCCTCATTATTATTATTATTATTATTATTATTATTATTATTATTATTATTATTATTATTATTATTCAGTTGCTAATGATTGACGTCCTCATTGTGTTTGGAATTGAAGCCCTATACTGTCCACAGCTTAAATCTTCAAATGTATTTGTACAGCCATCAATAAACTGTGATTGTTACATACAAGTTGGTAAACAAAAAACAGGCTGAATGACACATTTAATTTATTTACCATATGTTATGTGAAAACACGTGGACGGTTTGATCCCAGTGTGTTTATATAATTATTAACACTCCTGTCGGCGACTAGCTAAAACAGACATTGTTTATACAATTGCTAGTTACAATATGGTCACTCTACTTAGTTATTAATAATGGCCATATATTCTCAAGGGCTTCACTTTTGTGTTTAATGTATTATTCTACTGACTGCTTTTTCATATATGATTTTTCTATTTTTTTTTTTTCGACATTATTTCGGGATTGACCAGACAATATTTAATGATATTTTACACTTTGTTCCCCGATTTCGATTTCCGGATCCGGAACGAGAATTTCTTGATTAACGGTGCAAATTAACGTTTAGGAATTCCGTTCCCGTTGAATTATGCCCGGATAGTGAGGTTTCCGGATAAACGGAGTCCGGATTAGCGAAGCTCTATTTATTCTCCGGATTGCCATCCTCCGTATGTAAAGTCTGCCATTTTGCTTGAATTCTTCCTGACTTTGTTTATTCGCACACTCGCTATACCACACAAATTAATATTTGCCAACAGACAAGATTTGATTATATCCATTGATAATGTCGTTTTCTGGAAAGTAAGTTTCTATTGAAGTATTATTATACATAAGTGAATAAGTGAATTTTAAACAATTCCACTAAAATCAAAATAAGTGTTTATTTTATGCTTCAATCAGATATAACGTTGACGTTCTGCAATATGTGACACTTTCATGCATATTAATTAGTATTTAGTCATGCTAACATTAGTAGTCTGCCTTTGCCGTCTCTATCACTACAAAATAATATATTTCTTTGCTTGTTTCAAATATTTACCTCTTCCCTTTATACAAATATATACATTCAAGGTACATAATTTAATTTATTTATGTCGGAGCATCTGGATTTTGTAACCTTATCAATGTTATGCCGTGTTACATGAAATGGAATATTACATGTTCTTGAATCAGGCCATACACAAGGGTAATTAATACCTATTAATATTGTTAACACCAGTATTACTAATTTACGTATGTGTTATTGGTCGTAAAATGCATATAACGTTGATTCTATTTATTTTGTTATTTAATTTGTCCACATGAGAATTAAGTATGTTTGCCAATATTTGCACACTGATCATTCTGAAGTAATGGTAAAGCCAAATAGAGAAACGTATATTTATATAAATTTATATAAATAGTATTTAAAAAAATACTCATAAACTCAAAATTCACGAATCAAGCATTACGTTTCTAAACGCGGTAATAACAATTATTGCTCCTCTTGTCATTGTTACTACATAATAATGAAATCAAGACGTTTTACTTATCGTTAGGCATGAGAACAGAAACACTCAATCAGTCGAGGAAATATATGTTCCAATGCATAATCTTATATTGCATTACATGTACATATCGATTCATACAATGTGAAGAAACGTCCTACCGCGGAAAATAGTCTCGTTATTTTAAAATCCAGTGAAATACTAATTTTCGTTTTCTATGCGACAAACCTTATTTCTTCTGCAGGCATATGTTGTGAATTAAGAGTTCCTCTTCACAAAACATTATATATATTACATTGCTCTATATTGTTTGTTCTTAAAGTGATTGGTGGCTATGAAAAACTTTATAACAAAATTTACTCATTCAGATCAGAAATCTCATTACTTCCGAAAACAATCCCGGTATAAACACTCAAAGAACTAAACTATCTTGTTTACTTTAAAGGTCTTATCAAGCAATATGACTAAATATGGTTTACTAACTTTATGTCACGTATTGCATTTTGTAAATGTTACTTAGGTTTTATAGTGTGCATAATTATAAACACGTGTTCAGTTGAGATTCTGATTTTAATATCCTATCCTAGTTTTACAATGTTCCTTATCTTGCCAAATTATTTATGTATTTAGCGTAAGCTGGTTTTCCTTCATCTAGAGAGAGTTATACGTTGTTTGTTTCTATCATTATGCTACTTGTCACTCTTAATGGTAGATTCCTTGACAGTTTTCTTATTGTAATAACCATGTTCATTTATTTTCTGCATGAGGGTTACAAAACTGAATTTGATGGATTACAAAAGTACATATTACATCATTTGAAGATGCGACATTTAAATACGAAACATGCAATAAAATATGATTTATTAATTGTAACAGCATTATAGTCTATAAGGTGTAACTTGAACGTAATGAAACATAGTCCATTCCAAAGATATTAGCTACTGTTTGCGATGTTGCAAGATCAGAAAATATAACAAATTAAAAAAGTAACAAATAAATGATTAAATAGGTATATATATATATATATATATATATATATATATATATATATATATATATATATATATATATATATATATATATCATTGTACATCAAAATTAGATAGGTACTTACAGTAGTACATTATCACATTTATGACACTTAAGTAATCATCCAAGTGTTTGGAAGTCTATAAATCTTGATATATTAACAAAATAGATAAATACCAGGCGACTTTCCTTGATATAGTTGTTGCTTCGTTTACTCACTTCAATATTTACCTCATTAAACTCATATGTGTTCTATACTTGCAACAGCTATCTATATTTCATAAGGCATTGGTTTTATATATATATATATATATATATATATATATATATATATATATATATATATATATACTTACGCAGGGACGCAGCGTTCAAGTTCATTATACTAAATATTAAATGTTGTAAGAAACTGCTATTATGTGAATTGAAATATGTACTTAATTTCCACGTCATCGATCACAATTGTGTAATATTCTATCGTGGTTAGCTACATCATTCTTAATTTTGTGCTATCTTTTGATTATCTAAAATTAATTCCATGTTCTTTAAGTAATTAACGTACGATTTAAGAGCAATAGGCAGCCTGAATAAAATAATTTCATTACTTTTTACTGTACTCGTACTAGGAAGATGAAGCATTTAATTCACATGGTTTATAAAGCGTTCTATTTACTCAAAGTAAAAGTCGTAATTAGTATTACAAAACAGATAGGGCAATGTTTATTGTTTATTGCGATTTACGTTTAGTAATGCAAACGTAATGATGTTTTGTCTAAGTACGGTCTAGCTGAAACGTTAGCTTTACACAACAATTTTGAAATTACATCTAATTGCGTCTTGAATACTTCGTAATATTGCGGTTTCAATATATATATATATATATATATATATATATATATATATATATATATATATATATATATATATATATATATATATATATATATATATATATTCAACTTTTCATGATCTTATATCTTATAGTTATTTAGAGCCATTCAAAAATTATCTGCTGTAGGACCATATATATATATATATATCCGCAACTACTAACGTAATATACACAATATTCAAAATGAAGGAGACGAATATATTGTACGTTAATATACATATATACCTGACTAGGTTATGGTTCTTAATTATTGCAATTTCAATGCACATATGCCTCGAACATTTGTATCAAGATATCTTTGTGATCCAAAGATAATTCAGCTTCTTAAAGAGCAACATCAAACATCTGACATATGTGTTTTTCAAGAAATCTTGCATTATAGAATGTAAATCTTCACTGCACATCAGTGAATTGTTTTTGAAAAAATGTAAAATAGATTTCTAGCAAGTACACCTTCTTAAAAATTTAATCCATCCCTATCTCGAAACTTGTCATTTCCATGCCGAAGAATAATGTGGGCAATTAATCTGAATTCGGCTGTTCTTAAGTTAGCTCTTGCTTTTGATTTGTGTCAATTTGTTTCGTGAGAATTGAAACTATTATTGATTGTCTCAGTTGGTTAAATGTATTTGACATGCGATGTGTTGCATAAAAGAATACTTGTTACTGTATTTTTTCCTTATCCAAAAATGAAATCAAACATCGCTATTAAATTAGATTGTAATGGAGAATAAAAGCAAAACAAATGATTATCTATTTAAACGTGATGAATAATTTAAGTAATAATACCATATTAACACGTGCCAAGGACATAAAAAGAGATTGTTTTGAGATTTTCAGAAAAGTATCGCAAAATGTATGATTTGGTGGTCTCTCAATTTCAGAATGCAACATAAAATAGAGGATCTAAATATCAGGGCTCTTGTTGTCCATTTTGAATCATATACTGTACATGTCTTTACATAACCAAAATCACACTAAATGGAGCTAGAAACGAAAAAATAATACGTTTTATCAAGTTCGTTATGTAGTAATGCCAGAAGTCGTCGTAAGGATGGTAAAAAGTGGATGTTGTGCTATAAGGTGCCTTTGTTGATATAGACATTTTTATCTGTAGTATTGGTTCTATCTATTGTTGTAGTAGTCGTTGACAAAAATTGGAACACGACAAAAACAAAGGAAAAAGATTTCTCGAGATCAAACTGAAAGACTGCTAGAAGTCGTCGGAAAGGTGGTAAGGGGGTTCGTTGTTTTATAAGTTGTTGTTGTTGTTGATATAGACTTAGTTTTACCTGTAGTAGTGACTTTATCAGTTGTTGTAGCAGTCGTTGCCGATATAGTACTAGTACTTGTTGACGCTTTTGAAGTTGTAGTTGTAGTGTTACTTACAGTAATTTTCGTCACTGAGGTGAATGTAGCGCTCGAGGTAGGGACGCCTGTACTGTTGTAGGTGTCTCTGAGGATATTGTTGGTGGTTCCATCGTGGTGCTACTCATTTGTGCTGTGCAACAGTATTCAGAAATAAAATGCCAAGAATGATTATCTCCCAATTTGAAACTGTCAGTCACTATTCGGAGAGGAATCGGATTCTGATCTTCATAGCTAGAATGATTGATTGTATTTACACGGTGCGCAAGCACTGTTAGGTCATTCAGCGCCATTCGAAAGGTTTTATGTAGGATCATGCATAGGTGGTAAACGTCTCCTATCGACCAGCGATATCAAACCAAAGATTTCAAGGTAAAACGACAATACGGAAATGGTAATAAATACAGCTTCCCAATCAAACGGGAATGTAAAGAGCAGCAGAGGGGGTGAACCATACGATTATATTTTAAGCAAAATATTTTAAGCCTCCATTTGCCAAATGGAGCCCTAACAATTTTAGAGCCCTATTTGCCAAATTAGGGGTTTCTCAAAACCAAAAAGAAATGTAAGAAGGGACGAATCAGATAACTTTGTAGACGTCGATTCGGCAAACTAAGACTTCCTCGAAAAGTGAATCAGACAATTTTTAGAGGCGTCGATTCGGCAAACTAAGACTTCCTCGAAAATCGTAGAAAAAAAGGCAAACCAACGCTTGCTCGAAGACGCCATTGTCGCCGCCCCCTCTGCTGCTATGGATTAACCGAATATTTTATCAAGTCCGACACGATATCGTGTCCGAGGATCTGATAAATTTATCGTCACAAATCCGCATGGGATTGACTGAGCGTGACTAAAGAAATTTCTAAATCGATTATGATCCATATAACCGCAGCACCAAGTTTGCCAAATATTTCGTAGCGTATGAGTACCAACTCCGTTAAACACACACAATAAATTGCAGTTATCTCTGATCACTTTTGGTATTTGAGTGTACCGTTGAGTGACATATATCACATCAGTGTTTTTATGTCTGCCTCTGGAAAATATCCTAGCAGGATGCTTTTGATTGTCTAACATCACATCATCATATACGACTAAATTGTTAATATCTCCATCAATATCATCAATGCTCGGTGTCACGGAATTGTATACGACTATGTTCAATATGTATATGTGGTCAAAAATCTAGTCTCGATTTCGTTACTGCGTACAGCCTTACCGAGGGTAGTTTATTATTTTTTGGGTATTTTTAGTTATTTCGACATAATGAGCGAACACTCAGCTCATGTTGCATGTGCGAAATTGCCTGCAGTTTAAAGTACCTAGCTGCGCATCTGTCACAGCTAGGGGTATATAAGGACGAAATTATAAGACAGAAAACACATTACGATCCAGTCTTGTCGGAAAAGCTTCCATCCTTAAAGGAGCAATCTATCAGCTAAAAGAGGTAACAATAGATTTAACTTTGTTCTCATTGCTATTTGTATTATGATATAATTCATTGTTTTACACATTAGATGTTTAGTATTTATTATAAAATCTATAGAATAAATACATAGCTTAGGCAGCGCCATTTTATCAGAAGTACTATATTTTGTTTCATTAGTTCTTTTGTATCTGAACATAATTGAGTTCAATTATACGCTGCATGCTTAACGTTAAATGTACATGGATAATTATTTCATGTGCGCGCATGCGCTACATATGTGTGAGAATACTTGACCGTGTCATATGTATTACACGGTTCGGTTGTTTTAATTTTAGCTGACTGGGGGCCCGTTGGTGCCCGGGTGCGGTGCCATGTTGTGGTGTCCGTGGGTGACTGTGGTCCGGAGCTGAGTGGGGGTTGTTGGTGCCCGGGTGCGGTGCCATGTTGTGGTGTCCGTGGGGTGACCGTGGGTGACTGTGGTCCGGAGCTGAGTGGGGTCCGGTGGTGCCAGTGTGCGGTGCCATGTTGGAGTGACCGTAGGGTCATGGAGTGACCGTTGGGCTTCTCTATGCTGCCCGTGTGTGGTGCCATGTTGTGGTGACTACGTGTGTGGGCTTGTCTATGCTGACCGTGTAATGCCCGTGTGTGGTGCCTGTGTATGGTGCTTACGTATGCTGCATATATCTCGTCATATGGACGACGTAATATTTATTTAAACACTTCTTTGCAGTCTCGTTATATGAACGACACCTGCATAATTTTGTTATTTATTTAATAACTTCTTTGCAGTCTCGTTATATGAACGACACCTGCATAATTTTATTATGTATTTAATAACTTCTTTGCAGTCTCGTTATATGAACGACACCTGCATAATTTTATTATGTATTTAATAACTTCTTTGCAGTCTCGTTATATGAACGACACCTGCATAATTTTATTATTTATTTAATGACTTCTTTGCAGTCTCGTTATATGAACGACACCTGCATAATTTCATTATACACAAATCTCGTTCCATGAACGAGAACTTCAGAATTTAGGATTCACGATTACATATGTCTCGTTATATGAACGACACCTGCATAATTTTATTATTTATTTAATAACTTCTTTGCAGTCTCGTTATATGAACGACACCTGCATAATTTTATTATTTATTTAATATCTTCTTTGCAGTCTAGTTATATGAACGACACCTGCATAATAGATTTCTACACAAATCTCGTTCCATGAACGAGAACTTCAGAATTTAGGATTCACAATTGCATATATCTCGTCATATGGACGACGTATTATTTATTTAATATCTTCTTTGCAGTCTCGTTATATGAACGACACCTGCATAATTTCATTCTACACAAATCTCGTTCCATGAACGAGAACTTCAGAATTTAGGGTTCACGATTGCATATGTCTCGTCATATGGACGACGTATTAATTATTTAATATCTTCATTCTAGTCTCGTCATATTGACGACGCATTATCTTTTCATATTTGCATCTATCTTGTTATACGAGCCTTTTATATATATTCATATTTGTAAATTCATTCATATACTTCTTTTTTGTCATAGTTCCATGTTAGGAACATTTATATAAATAGATTTTTCTTATATTTTGTAAAATATTGGTGTCAGAGTTCATTTTTAAAATTGCGTTTATAAAATAAACATCTTATTAACGCAGTTGTGTTCCGTGTCTTCACTAATCCAGTTCCGACTCGGTCTATCTTGTGACACTCGGTGCTTCTTCGATATCGGCTATAAACTCAATAATACCCTCGCCGTTGATTTATATTGCTCTCTTGTTAGCATCCTTTAACACTTCATAGCATCGTTGATCGTCTACACTCGGGGCGACTAATTTCCCATTTCATCCATCTCGTTATCAAATTAAGTAGCAGTTGTGTTTTGCCACTTCCAGATGGTCCGATTATAATCATTCTAATTGAATTCGGCAACATCGCATGGTGTTTAAAAGGTTCTCGTCGTCGGGTAGCTGAATAATCAATTACATTCATGTTATTATAACTATATTATGGATCTATATTGTATGAAGTGTAAAAAACGTACTGGCACAGATGACTTGACGACGATTACAACTAAAAATAACCGATCAGCACTTTCCGGTAAATGCGTACAATGTAGTACAAAAAAATTTAGATTTGTTTCTCTTGATAAATCAAAGGATTTAAAAAAAACGAGGAGGTGATATTGCAGCCAAGCTAACTAAACTCCTGGGAACACCATGGGCAAAGTATCCAGGAGAAAAACATCTTCCAGGATATAGTTATTGTGGACCCGGGACGAGACTCGATATCCGACTCGATGATCAAATCCAACCTCGACATGGTGAAGAACCAATAAACGCTATTGATGAGGCGTGTCATGCTCATGATGTCGCTTATTAAAGCAGTAATCTGCAACACAGACATATCGCAGATATGAAATTGATTCATGCGTTGAATTCTATCACTGATAAATCCTTCAAAGAAAAATTGGCTTCATGGCTAGTAAAATCGGCAATGAAAGGTAAATTGATGTTAGGGGCTGGTAATTAAAAATAACATGGAATCTATTTATTATTCTCCAAAAGGATACTGGAGGGGTAAAGCAGCAATTGGTAAACTCACTAGTGCCGCGAAGGTGAAATATACCACTGCAGCGGATTGGTTACCCAAACATGCTATATGGCAAATTTATCTACCACCGACTAAACAAATTTTGATGTGACCGTTACTAATGAAGTTCATCAGTCTGATATATTATTTCTGCCGCATGATGGTGGTTACAAATACGCGTTAACCGTAGTTGATGTTGCGAGTCGATACAAACAAGCAGAACCGCTAAAGACGAAGTCATCAACTGAAGTGGCTTCTGCGTTTGAAAGGATTTATCGACGAGGTTCTCTGCATTGGCCAAATCTATTACAAGTTGATCCTGGCAAGGAATGTCAGGGTGTAGTGTTATCAATAATGAAACATCATAATGTCACCATCAGACGAGGGCATACTGCTTTACATCGCGATCAGGCAATTGTTGAACGATTTAATCGTACACTTGCTGAGCGGTTATTTGGATATCAATACGCGAAGGAATTTATTCAGGATAAACGATCTCGTGAATGGGTCAAGAGATTACCAGGCGTAATTACCGCGCTGAATAATGAGATTACTCGAACAATCAACATAAAACCTAACAATGCGATTAAAAAGAAGTCTATACCAGTACAACCGCAAAAAGATTTTTCAAAACAAACAATACTTGGTAATGTCACTGTTAGGTATTTATATGAGCCAGGAGAGCTCGAAGGCGGCACAAAAAGGGCTACTGATCCTATTTGGAGTATTACTGTGCATAAAATATCCAGCATAACACGATCTACGGGTAGACCAGCAATCTATAGGATGGATTCAACTGCTCCTCAGCTCGGATTTACTCGTGAACAACTGCAAGTGATACCCGAGGATACTCAATTACCACCGCGTGGTCTTAACTAGCACCTCTGCGTCTGTTGCACTCAAGACAAGTCAGCATCACATTATCTATGGTATGGCCAACGCTACTATCTTTTCTGTCTACGGTAAATTGTCGAGAATCCTAATCCGAGCAACACTAACTCATTATACAGTTGCAAATCGCGCAGTGATTATTCTGTTGTTGCTTCAGCATCAATATCAAATTCTCTGTTATTTTTTTTATCCTGCTGTTTATAACCAGAAAGTTTTTTTCTGATTATGTCCTTGGCGTTGTCAACGTTGAGAATATCACTTATTGTAGTGTCATTATCATCTCCTGACTCTGTCAGGACAACTCTTCGAAGCTGATTTATTCTTCGTACTCTGGATACTGCGAGATAAACTAAATTTGACCACTCGATGTGATTATCCACCATCCAAACAATTGTATCTGATATAGTCAATCCCTGTGAAGAATGTAATTGTTGCTGCGTATCCTAGCGTCCATGGGAATTTATCAGCGCGTAATGCATCTTCGACGACGCTGATATCAACCAACACAATATCATTTAACATTAAATTCTGCTTCTCTGTCAAGCCTGGAATATCAACTTCAATATTCTGTTTTCGTGTATCCGAAGGCCTATAACACAGCGGTGTTGGAAGTGTTGTAAATATTTCTTTATGCGTTTCAAATAACTTCATCTGAAGTGTGTCTCTGACTATTTTTCTACTCGCCACTATCAAATCGTTTGGTCTCCACGCTTCCCAGAAATATTTTAATGGTGTTCCGAAATTATTTCACGCGTTATTTCACATTGAATTCTAAAAGGTTGTAATCTGATTAGTTTTTGAAATCGCGTAATTGTTCATCAAGTGCTCTATAATCGGTATTAATTTTTCATAATATTCTACAAAATTCTTTAGCCAATCATGCGACGATAAACCGACAAATGGTGGTGGTTGGCCATGATCGCCACACATGACGACTTTTGTATTCGCGTGCAATAACCAATAAAGAAATCTTTGTAATACATTTAATGACACCGTGCATATCTCATCCCAAATTATGACTTCAGGAATAAATTTCTCGCCCATTCGATCAGGAGTCCATTCGTCACCTTTCCATCGAAAGAAACTAAGATAAGTGCAAGCATTCACCCCTCGTTGTTTCATCTCTCTGGCAAGTCTGTGTGTTGGTGTTAGCACAATCATGTTTGATTTGCCACGAAATAATTCAATCGCGCGAGTCGTCTTTCCTGGCCCGCCACAACCGTTTAAATGAACTGTTTTATATCTACATATTGGATAAGATATCTGCGGTGCGTTAGATAGTTCTGAACACTGATTGCTTTTCAAATATTTATCTTCAATCGTAACATCTGCTGATTCGGAATAATCACACGGTAATTCCCGCTTAATTCTCCATGATCCCCATCTCTCGTTGGAATTAGTGAATTCAGCTACTGCGTTGCTGTGTTTCGCGTCTATGTAAAATGAATCAGTGGGGACTCTAACCGCGGTGTCAGGAAATCTATTTATCATCGAAAATAAATTGATAGAAGCATAAGCCAGCATAGATGCCCTCAAATGTGTATACTGATGACTGTGTCCATCGCTGTAAGTAACAATTGTACCCAATTTGGTTCCATCGGACAAGAAAGCGTCTTTACGATTGACATATATACCCTTAGATGTTATATCAGCGATAATAAAATCGTATTCAACGCTATCCATAATCAACCGTGAAGAATTTCTTGTATTGTTGTATTTTCCACCTTGAGTGAACTTACCAATTACTCTTCTACCGAGATCCTTTGCGTCTTTGTTTCTGATTTCAAATAACAGTTAGGACCAATTCATGATATATTTTTCGTCGAGGGACGGGAATTGTTTTCGTTGTTCGCCGATTATACTATCTAGATCAGGTTGTGGTAAACAGAATTCAGTCTGAGCTCGATAGGATATAATCGCTTTACCGACAATCAGCGATATCAGCATGCTACAATCAATCATATACCTTAATAACACTATTGGCATCCAGTGTTTTTCAGACATGTGTCTACCAATCCAAACATAACAGCACGGATGAAGTCCTTTAGCAAATTCAAATGATACCACACGAGCGAATCCGGTTAAATCAAAATCAGGCAGTGGTCCATTAATCGCAACACGGGCCATCTCGTGTGTGGGATGTCCAAATCGCTTGAAGTATTCAGCGCATTCTCCGTACCCGAGAAAATTCCCGGGATAACACGCGACTATATCAACTGAAATAATGGTTTTGGGGTAGTATTTTGTATTCCATAATCCGCCGTGGTTGTATTCGATGCAGCTTCATCTGACATCTGATAGAAACTCACCTCGCGTTTATTTCCACGAGTTTCTCTTTCTCGCAAAATGAGCTGCAACTGACGGAACTGTTAAACAGTTTGTTAGTAATTGGTCGTCGTCGAAACTCTTCAAGAAACTACTAGCTAGTTTCTTCATCGCATTATGGAGGGCTTCAGTGCGGTATAATTCTCCATTAGTTCTTACAAATTGATCAAATCTACCTTCTTCGTCATCAAAACTGTGAAGTAACCACACTGACACAGGATCGTTTTTACTCAAATGGGGAATAAAATCAAATAGTTTCTCTTCAGAGAATTCTTCTCCCGAGAATTCCACGGGTATATATTTTATAGTTCTATCCCGCGGAAATATTGTTACCGCAGGTGTCCATGCGTGTTCGTTATGATCAATAATTTTGATTGGAGCTCCTTGTGATTTATATTTCGGTTCGTATAATATCTCGCCTGTTATCGTCATTACTGATATTAGGAATTTTAGTATTCGTTCTAACGCTGCCACAGTTTGCATTGTTGCCCCGAGCTCCTTTACTGTTAGTCCCCACTCGGTTATTTTTTTACGTCTTACATCAGTCAGTTTGTTTCAACGCAGCGCATTTGTGATTTGTTCTATTATTCGTTCTGCTACACAATTCATTTTTGACGAAGTCAACAGCGACAGTTTCATCGGTGCTAGTTTTTTAATACTCGGTTTCTCATTTAACGGATATATCCCATAAACAACTGCGGTACAGGATTAGATCTCTCGTAGTATGGTTTGTCAATCCCAGTCAGAATTCCTGGTCTGGAATCTTGACTTGCAACGACGGTTCTTTTATCCTTCAAGATGGGTTCGTATTTATCCCTGATAATCCAATCTCCTGTTTCGCCGCGGATAATGATTTTCACTCTAACAAAATACCTTTTCCGCGTAAGATGTGAGATTATCACTGCTGCTCTTTTATCGTTCATTGTAGCATCAACTTCACCATCGATTCGAAATGTCGACCAATAGTGAGATGCTCCATCACGCTTGAATTCATTAAAACAGTCACTGCTTTTACTTATCATGGTTCTGTCACGAATTTTACCCTTTCGTGTATCAGAAACTCTATCGAGATTGAATTTAGAATTTTTCCTAGGTGTAATTTTCGATAATCTCTCGAACTCCTTCATGCTATAATTAAAACAAGTATTTAAATAGAGAATTTATTGTATAATGAATCATTGCAAATGGCTTATGATTGGATCAGTAACCCCGTGTAACAAATCATGCAGAAAGGAGTTCTGTGGGTATCATATGCAAAGCTTTCGACGTGGAAGCCTTGATCCGCTACCATGCATACGATGAGGGGTTGGGGTGCGTGGTAAATCGCAGTTGTGTCTGAGTTGTGGTGGTAAGCGATACAGAGAGTTGAAGCGTTACTATGATAAGAGAATCAAAGATTCCACTAAGAACTTCATCAATGATTGTGACAGCATCAATGACAAAATTATAAGAACTCCTCAAGATTACATCGGAAGATTTTCAAGTAGTGTTATCATTCAACCAAACAATTAATTAGACAAATAGTATTAGTATACAAATGAACCAAAAATTCAGACCACACCCTGTGATCATCAACTATGAGGCATCCCCTGATGGTATTGTCAGACACCGAAGACTGAAGAAATCAGTTGGTGTTGATAATGGCATGGGACAAGTTGATGTTTAGTGCTGGGAAGAAGAAGTATCTTAATCACATTGATTCCAATCCTAAGAACAATTCTTTATCAAATCTGCAGGCTGTTACACAAAGTGAAAATTTGAAACGAGGAAACACTGGACAATACTCGAAAAAAGCGAGACCCGTAAGATCTTTTAATACAACAAATAACGAGGAAATAGTATTTCAATCAATAACTAAGGCCGGTAGATATTTCGATATTTTTCCACCTTCTGTTCAATGCGTTGCAGAGGGAATTTATCGATCTGCGATTTAAAAAAGACGGGACAAAAAATTCAATTCATTTATGTCTGAGGCGTCCATCTCTGGAAATATATTTTTTATTTAGAAGTATATAATTATTAATAATATGAATTCTCAAAATATCAATGAGGTTATAACCGAAATTTTAATTTTGAATTCTCAGGGAGTTTGCACATCTGATAGTTTAAACTGCGATCAAATTATGTCCGACTTCCAGGATATTGAATACGGCGCTATGAATAACAAGTATGTACTACCCAAGAAATATTCCCTCGTAAAACGAATTCAGAATTCTATCCGTGACTCTCTTCTATGTTGTGACGACGTAAGTAAGTTTGTCCCGTTATTTACTATCGTGGAAAGAATAAGAAAGGATTTAGGGGAGGAATATGAAATAAAAAGGACGTTTAATTCAAAAATCAGAAATATAAGATTGTTAATTGAACAAAACGAAAATCCCCCTTCGAATATCCCGTTGTAACGGTCGGTTTTAGTCAATACTGGCGTGTAGTAAATATTTTTTTTAGATTCAAATTGGAAAATTGTTTACAATTTAAATAATGGTTAATGAATCATTAACGACTAGATTGGATCGTGAGCGACTAGATGCAATTAAGAGATTTATACCAATCCGCGACTTTGTCAGAAATAAATTGAAAGCTAGACAGAGTTTACAAACGGATTTTGCTGCGGGATCTGAAGAGTTGTTTAAACCAATAACCACAGCAGCGAAGGGGGTAATATCAGCTACTGAGCGTGCTATATGGGGAGGGGGGATGTCCCTGAGGAGGGAAAACTACCAAGAAAAGAAAAGCCTCTTATTGGTGAACTTGAAAAAATAGCAACAGGAACTGAACAAACAAAACAAGCTGTACAAAAACTCCACGGTGATATTTTAACTCAGCAGGAAGTTGAACGACTAGGTGATATTGATGTTTGTGAACCACCTGAATAAAAAAGAACAGTAGATGATTTACGCGCGATATTTAACCAGGAGGGGTTAGCAGCAATTGTTAAGACTGATCCACCAGAAATTCCTGCGATTGTTGTTACGACTTATGAAAACAGAAAACAAATGTTGAAACCAGAACATCATAAGTATGTTAGAAGTATAACTCATTGGGCTGATGTATTCTACAAAATCAAAACTAAACCAAGTCAAATTAAGACAGATAGTGTATCATACATTGAATATATCAATGCAGTGAGAAAAGTGTATAAACAGTATGAAGAACTAAAACAACAACAAAAACCGCAAAAATTGCAAAGAAAGCTACGGCAACCTTCAAAGAAAATATCTTTTTCACCTAAAAAAGAAGAACCTCAACAACAATTATTGTATATACCGTCTGATCGAGATGAAGATGATGATAATGATTTTTTTTCTTCAGGATTTAATAAATCGAGACAAAGATTGGGAACAAGAAAAATATCTTCAGGATTTAGAAAATAAAAAAACAGATACACAAGGTGCAACCGGGAAGGGATTAAGAGATTCTAGTGGGGTATCAGGTAGTGGTCTTATTCATTGTCCTGGTAATATTGTCAGCGATATAACACGATTAGAAGTTCTCATTGGAGGAAAACGAGCTGGAAATAACTCATCGGAACTGATTAATGAAGCAGCTGATATCTGCAGGCGGTTATTTCAAGGCGGTATCATGGATATCAAAACATATCGATATTTCATTGATGAGTTAGTTGAAAATCCTACGGATTATTACAGTAACTGAAAATCCTACGGATTTTTCATCACCCGATTAAATAAATATCATTTAAATAAGATGATCATACACTACAACCATGATAAACCAACCAGCGTCTACGTAGTAAACTCGCGGTTTACAGTTTATAAAGCGTATAATGGTGATGGTCTTAGTGATACATTTGCGGGGTTATTTGCAAGAATGGCTCCAAAAGTAGCGCCGCTAGTAAAACAATTATCAAAGAAAGACATTGATGTTATTCGTGATAATGGGTATTAGCGCTGTTGGAGATCTTACCGGAAAAGCGTTTTCAGCCGCTCGGGATAAACTAACAGCGTTAGTTCGGCGGCGAAGGAAACCAGGACCACTACCATCGACACAAGACATGCCTGCAAGTGTTAGTATAATAATAAATAACGCAGTAGATCAGAAACTAGCGTCGCTGATGACTCCGTCAAACACCAGCGACCAAAGCAACATCGCAAATATGATAGCGGGAAGTGGCTTTAAAAAACCACGATAACGACAAAGTCGTCATCGACGATGAAAATCGGTAGGATTTTACGATTTTGATCAATGAATATAGAATAAAATGTTCAAATGGTCACCTGGCGTTTGATATGGACGCCCTAGTGCGCAAGGATGATTCTGTACGTGATTATCAATTTTATTCTTATGACGCAGTACAACCAGATCTCCGATCAAGAATCGAACTTCAAGTTCATGATACCAGTAAATACTTCCTACCGTGTGAAGCGTTTATCAAAGTAGAAGGAGAGCTTTTACGAGGGATTGATACAGCATATCCAGATGACACCCAAGTCGGTTTTGTTAATAATGGTATCATGGCTCTATTTGAAAGTGCAAGATATCTCATTGATGGAAAGGAGATTGAGTTGATAGAACGCGAGGTTGATGTGGCCACAACAATAATAGGGCTAGCTAGATATTCTGACGATTATACAAGATCGGCAGGTCCTTCTATGATGTTTGCAAAGGATAATAATGATACGGCTGGAAAAATTCCATTTGTTTTCAGACAACCAAATAATCGTGCTGCTGATCCTGCTAATGTTGATAATTTCGAGGATATGATTATAAACAATGATTCCAATTTTAATCTAGGAGCTGCAACACGTATATCAATGTTGAAGGGGAGGCGTAGATCATTTTCATGCGCGATTCCACTACATCATATATTCGGATTCGGCAGAAATGTCCGAAAAGTTATCTACGGGGCGAAGCATGCAGTAGCACTCGTGCGAAAGGGTACTGACCATAACTCAATTTGGAGGATTCCAGCGGATTCACGTCCAGATCATGTAAATGATGATGCCAGTAAAGTCGTTTTAACAAAACTACCATTTTGGATGCCAGTGTTGACTCCAACACTCGGCACAGAAGAACGGTTACTATCATTTATGGATCAAGGAGGAAAATCATTGCTGAGTTGGCTAACGACGACTACAGATGTTAAACAGGGCAACGCTGATGGTATATTCACATGGAATCTGGCAACGCGACAAGGTGTTTCAGCTCCGCGTCATATATTTATTGCGTTACAGGATATGACGCGATTAGACAATCAAACACGTAGCCATATAATATTTGATCAACTTGGGTGTAAGGAAGTCTCGCTGAGAATAAACGGACAGCAGGAAACATCCGAGGATATACAACTTGATTACGATCACAACCATATTGCGCGCGTGTATCACAGGTTGTTGTCATATATGGCGCGCGATCAAAATGTCGATACAGGTTTGCAGATATCACAACACGATTTTAGTGCTCTTTATCCGATTTATTACTTTTCGTTGGAACATCTTGATTTAACAAGACAATCCGTCGTTGATATACACTTTATAGCCCATGTAACCAGTCCGACAGGTCCAATAGTTGGTGGGGAACCTGTTATCCTTATCCCGAATTATAGAGCGGTTGCTGTCATTCTCAGCGACAAATCAATGCTACTCGAAGATGTTGGTGGGCGAATGAGAGTGATAGATGCACCAGGGGAAACATGTAACATTTAGATCAATCTGTTTTTATATAATGTCATATAGTCATATTAGTGTTACGTTAACTCCCGGTCAACTCAAGAAATTGCAATCGGAATCAGCTAAAAAATGTGGAACCACAATAACACTGAAACACAATCAGATAACTGGCGGGACGAATAAATTATTGCTGACGACTCGTCAAGTAAAACACTTCAATGATGCGTTCAAGGAAAAAAAGGCGGTCAGATCACTTTCTCTGCAGCTGCGATTAAAACATGATAATATCAGGTGGTATATTCCCGTTGTTAGCTGCGATTCCATCGTTGATTGCCGCTCCTGCTCCAGCGGTGGTTAAAGCGGCGACGTTAGGAGCCGTTGGTACCGTGGCAGTAATGGCACTAAAGAAAGCATCTGGACATGGGTATAAAAAAGGGAAAGGGTCTAAGACTACCAGGAACCCCGTATTCATGGTACAGCGGAAAGGGTCTAATACTACCAGGAACGGTTTATTAACTCGAGAACCGATGGTTCATATGTCCAGTTTTGATCTACTCGATACTGCTAAAAAACTTGCCATTAAAAACTTCAGAGGTGTCTTTATGAAAGATCAGTTACCGACACAACCAAACAGCGTTGAAACTGGCATCATTAATCTCGATAACAGCACCGGACCCGGAACCCACTGGGTTGCATACGCGATTGCATACGCGATTGATCCACGTGCAATCGTTTGTTTCGATACATATGGATTAGCGCCGCCTAAAGAATTCATGCGTTATATAAACCGCTTCATCATCCCTTGTTGGTATTCTACGCTACCAACACAACAAATGAATGATCCACCATGATACTGGTCTGCAAATATCACAGTTGGATTTTAAAAATCTATATCCGATTTATTACTTTTCACTGGAACATCTTGATTTAACAAGACAATCTGTCGTTGATATACACTTTAGAGCTCGTGTAACCGATCCTCCTGCTGGCGGTTATAGAGCAGTTGCTGTCATTCTCAGCGATAAAGCAATGCTACTCGAAGGTGTTGGTGGAAAAATGAGAGTAGTCGATGCCCCAGTAGAAAACATGTAAATGTTTTCCAAAAACATGTAACAATTAGATCAATCTGTTATTAATAAAATGTCATATAGTGTTGTTAGTGTTACATTAACTCAAAAACATGATGAAATCCGGTGGTATATTTCCGTTGTTAGCTGTGATTCCAGCTCTAATTGCAGCAGCAGCCCCAGCGGTAGCGTTAGGAGCCGTTGGTACCGCCGCAGGAATGGCACTAAAGAAAGCAGCCAGGTAAGGATATAAAAAAGGTAAAGGGTCTAAGACTACCAGAAACCCCGTATTCATGGTGCAGCGGAAAAGGCCTGAGAATACCAGTTCCCATGTCAAATTTTGATTTACTCGATGCTGCTAAAAAACTAGCGATAAAAAACTTTAGAGGTGTTTTATGAAAGATCAGTTGCCGGCACAACCAAAAAACATTGAAACCGGTATCATTAATCTCGATAACAGCACCGGACCCATAACCTGCTCGGTTGCATACGCGATTGATCCGCGTGTAATTGTTTATTTCAATTCATATGGGTTAGCGTCGCCTAAAGAATTTATGCGTTATATAAACCGCTTAAACACCCCTCGTTGGTACTCAACGCTACCAACACAATAACTAAATGACACACCAATATGCGGCAGCGAAGTATTAAATGTCCTTGACGCTATTTCATCATCTGGAAAACCACCTCATCGGGTCGTAAATGAATATACTAGTAGTCGCATTTTAGAGAAAAGTAATTAGTTTTTACAATAATATGATTAATATTTGGGGACGATCTTTATCCCGATGCCGATGGCACTGCAACCGGTGATATAAAAAATAATCGAAGATGAAATAGCTGAAACGTTGAACTTAGCAAGTATTGATCCCAATGAAATAGTTGTATTTCAAGATCGTCAGGGTAAATTGAAATCTAGTAATGTTTCCCTGGATGATATTTTAGTTAAACAACGAGACGCAACCGAAGGCATTATCGCGTTGTTTTCCGATTAGGGTAAAATCAAACAGTGTGTACTTGTTTCAACTATCTTTTAACGAATTAATAATATTGGCAAACCGTTATTAGATTTTCTTGGTAATCCCCCAGTGACCACACCGAAGCTCACAACGATAAAAACTTCTATGTTGGAACTAGCAACACTTCAATCCGAATATGAAAACCACGTTGAAAAATTTACATCGTTTCGTAAAAATATCATCGAGAAATTCTTTACAACCACGCCGGATAAAATTGATATAAAACTCCCGGCTGTTAAAAAAATCATCGATGATATGAAAACCTTCATCGAAGCAATCAAAGGTGATTCAACGAGGATGATAACAATCATTGAAAAAACAAAAATCCCTCATGAGAAAACCAACAACGTAGTATACACGATTCAATACGGATCATTTATGTGGACACCTGCAAACAACAAATTAGATATCACTGCAACCGTCAAGGGTATTTATCGATTAACACTAGTGACGCCATCTCAGTTTAATAAATCATCATCGAGTTCATCTGGGATCAACAATACGATATCAACGATGATCGACAAGGATACATCCGAGCAGTTCACGTTAGCATCCACTGATGAGAATTTGGCTAGGATTTCAGTAACATGGTATGCGGAATTCGTAGCGGATTTGAGTAAAGAATTAAACCGCTAGCGGTTTCAATTGAAATCGTAAATGATTTGAGAATAAAATGACAACGTCACAACAATATCGCTATGATCAGGTCAGAGAATTTCAAACTAGATTCAAAACCTTCGCCGAGGAGTACCAAATAAAAATAAAGAAATACCGACGAAGAATCATCGCAATTGATGTTACCGTGTACTCGGTGAGTGGTGTAATCACCGGAGCCGGAATTATACTCTCCTCGGTGACAATGATTGCCCCGATAGCTGTTCCAATTTGTATATCCACGGCGACAAGAATTGTGGGAATAATTTTGATAGTAACAAAAAATATCATCATGCAGCCAGAGTAAACTGCAAGATTACCTAATTAAATTTAATGTTGTATCAACCGCGTATTCGCAATTATCCTCGATGATATCGTCGTCGCTCGATGATACATTAATATCAGATAGTGAGTTCTCAGCTATGGTAAGTATTTATGATTCCGCGATGTCAAAATTAGAAATACAACATGAGTATAATAACGATGACAACACCGCAGGAACTACTTCAACGAATAGTAAAAAATACCGAACCGATTCAACAAATAACGGAAAATACCACACCGATGAAGACCAGCATGATATCAATAACCTCAACCAATCCTGAATTCAGTGTGAATTTTCCTACTCCGATTCCGGTGAAAGAAATAGCGTTAGCAAAACTACGAATGTATCACAGTTGGCATAATATTAGGTCGGTAGCATTTGGCGGTCAACAACCGAATAATTCCTTGGTATTTGCGAATAAGAATCGCGAAGACGGGACTCCAGACTGGAACGTTGTTTCGATACCATCTGGGTCATACCAAATCGAACAAATCAATGCTGAATTTCAGCGTAGACTAAAATCCATTACTGGAACAGAAGAATCGAAAATCGCTATAACTGTTCATGAACCGACGTTATCATCTGCGATCGAAATAAAATCACCTAGTTATGTCGTAGATATCTATCAGAGTTCTATAAGAACTATACTGGGGTGGCCTGAACTCCCACCTCAGGCATCTTATAAAATACCCGAACCACAAAAATCTGATTATGTAACGAAAAATAATATCATGAAATCAACCCATCATATCGAGATGATTTGTATAGCATAACAAATGCAAAAGTAACCGATAGATTTATCTTTACCGATAACAATACCATGCAATGGGATTTTGTTTTCGAGAAAACCCTTGATTCATTCGTTACCATTGCATTTACGCTAAAGTTCATCATTGATTACTTCGGTGAGATCAATCAATTACATAAAAACAACTAGAACAACTACGACGCAGTTTCCAGGAGCATCTTCTCTGATATAACAAAGCCACGTACCGAGATATTAAAATATGTTGAGATATTAAATCAACTTGTATTTGACACGGAATATATGAACAAACGAGTAATTCAGGCGATAATTAATGACAGCAACGGGGTCAAAGAAAAATTCCTAACCGGTCATAATATCACAGAGAACGATTTACCCGATTTTAAGTTTCCTGGGTATAACGCAAGTGAACTTAAAAAATCTATTAATGATCTTATTCAAGAAAACTTTCCTCTGATACTCGACGCATGGAAAAAAATACCCCCAAAACAACTATCCCCAAACATAATAACGACCCAGACGGAGGCGGGAGGCATATCGCGCCGTTCAACGTAAACATATCGACGGCGATAGCATTGAATTTAGTATGTGATGTTATCGAAGGAAGCTATCAAATAAATCTTGAGAGATCAAATCAAGCTCAGCAGGGATATATTTTATACTCTTTTGCACCAACAGCTCCTCCAGTATTTCTAATAATTGAGGACCCAATTAATCCAGTCTATATGCAATGTCATAATGATTCATTAACGAGAATTAATTTCTGACTCATTGACCAGTCAAATAATTTAATTGATTTACAAGGTGAGGTTCTACAAATTAGTCTGTTTGTGAAATCATAGCAACTTTCATCGTAAAAACAATTGTTAATCCATAGCAGCAGAGGGGTGGCGACAATGGCGTCTTCGAGCAAGCGTTGGTTTGCCTTTTTATCTATGATTTTCGAGGAAGTCTTAGATTGCCAAATCGACGCCTCTAAAAATTGTCTGATTCACTTTTCGAGGAAGTCTTAGTTTGCCGAATCGACGTCTACAAAGTTATCTGATTCGTCTCTTCTTACATTTCTTTGAGAAACCCCTAATTTGACAAATAGAGCTCTAAAATCGTTAAGGCTCCATTTGGCAAATGGAGGCTTAAAATGTTTTGCTTAAAATCTAACCATCTGATCTAAATCTCTATTTGGCAAATGGAGGCTTAAAATATTTTGCTTAATATATAATCGTATGGTTCACCCCCTCTGCTGCTTAAAGAAAGTGAACAAAACAGATGAGAAGTTGATGAAAACAAGGGACGGTATAGATGTTATATAAAATTTCCAAACTGATGGAATAAATGTTTTCGCTTATAATAAATAAAAAAATAGAGAAATTCTTTTAGAAAGTGGAGAAGACAAGTGATATTTTATGTATCAAAACATTACTCCATGAAACGGATATTGCAATAATGATCGCCCGTCGGATGCAGGTCTAAGGACATAAACATAAACATAACATAAAGTTCTTAACAATGAAAGATTCATTGCAAGAAACGCATCCTGGTGGGTTATCGTCTGTTTGAGTGAAGGAGTACGTCATATACGTATGACCAAATCAAATTCGTGGTATGCCAACTTACACCCGACGGATTGTAATGTAGGACGCAATCCAGTCGCCTAGGGTGTGCATGAAGGCGTGAAGTTTGTAATTTACTGCATCATTCCACGATGTCTGCAACTTTTGATCTAAATACTCTTTGAAACTAGATACAAAATCAGCATACGGTATTTTAAAATCAGATATTTCTAGGTATAGGGCCATTTAAACAGCGAGAACTGCATTTTCATTACCGGTTTTACCAATATGGCTAGGTAACAATCATTATTCTATATTGTGGGGGGCAATCAGCTCATTAGCATTCAAGACAATACTGGTTATTAATAGGTTATCCAGTTTACTTTTGAGTATTGAAAGAAGTACAGCTAGTGAGTCAACCAAGATAATGCGTTTAAAATAAATACGATTACTATCGATATATTACACGGAGCATCTATAACCCTAATTTCACATGAAACAATTGGCAATTCACTTGCCGAGCGAGGTTTCGTAATACGTCTTCCATTAAAGAAGAATGTAGAAGGCAGCCTTTTTCCAACACTAAGCTCCAACAGTATTTATTTGGGTTTAGTTTTTAAATTCGTAAGGAGGTAATGCTAAGAGTTGTAGAACATGCGAGCATTTGTTTTAGATTTTGTTTCAATCATGCACGAAAAAAGTTCCTTTGGTGGCTTTAAAAAACCAGAAATATCTTTCCCAAATAATTCGTAATTATAGTTCGATCAAGTTTATTCTCAAGACTGGATGATATTCTAGTTCAAACGGAAGGTATGATATTTTGAATTGTTAGATATAATGTTTTATATTTGGGTTGAATTACAACCGCAAAAAGAGAGTTCACAGAGTTTAATCTTAGTCTGACAACATACTGTGAAGAACGCATTGTGATAAATGTTGTACGTTTGCTTCAGGGAGAAGGCTTTCTTTTGGGATGTCTTAAATGCTCTCAGAGAGCGAGTCTTATTACTTGATGATGAATTGGGCCAATCATATTTAAATATAACTTCCTAGGTGAACCATAAACAACTCAAACATACTCAAGTTTGGAGCAAGGAAATGTTCAATATAGGTTGATGATGATCTTTCTATCAGCACCTAAGTCAGTGTGCGCCACTACTTTAAATAGATCTAGTGATTCCAATAATATAAAATTCAAATTGTTTAGGTGTCAAATAAAAGTCAGGTTCCAGTCGATTGAAATACCTGAAAACTTTGTGTCTACAACAGCTGGAATAAATGTTCCGTCTAGACTGAATTTAGGTTCAACATGATGGTCTTCATAATTTAAAGAAATGCACACGTACCGGTTATGATTTCGAGAATTAGAATCCCGTTAGTACTAGGTTAATTTTGAATCTTGTTTAGGTCGTCGGAAGAGGGTAATTGTCTTTGTTGTGTTATTATGTGCTATTGGTCATATAGACTTAGGTTTACCTGTATTGGTGTCTTTACCTGTTGTTGTAGTAGCTGTTGACGATGTAGTGCTGATTCTTGTTGATGGTTTTGAAGTTGTAGCTATGGTGTCACTTCTAGGACCTGACGTCGCTGAGGTGAATGTCGAGCTCGAGGTTGGGACGCTCGTACTAGTAATTATATGTGTCGTTGTTTTTGAGGAGACTGTTGTTGGTTCCAGTGAGCTGCTACTTGTTGTAGTTTGTTCTGTGCAAATAAATTCAGAAATACAATATCAAGAACGATTATATCAGAATCTGATAGCGACCCATACCATTCAAAGAGGGAATCGGATTCTTTTTTTCTTTGAAATAAGCTAGTTTAGCCAAGTGGGCAAAGGGAGAAGGGATTTTACCCTTTGGGAAAAATAACTACATTATGTTGAACTTTGAACATGTATAAATGCAATCTTTGATATATTGCTAGTAATGTTTGCTCCATAATTCAGTGATGTCGTGAAAATGTCTTTCGAAGGAAATACACTCATAGTAAGGATATGTCTTATCACGCTCTACTTTCCGATTATTAAAATGCAAGAGTACATATGTTTCAATGATTTCTTTCAATCTGTACCTGTATCACAGTATTAATTCAGCATGTAATAGAGCAAGACCTAACACCAGATTCCGAGTTGTGTGGGTTGCAACAGCGGCTCATACTTGAAAATCGGGATAAGAAAAGAATTGCTTTTGAAAAACATGTTTTCAAACGAAATGAGCTCTGTTCGAATGTTTGTCAAAGTGTGCGCCGACATCAGTTCTCAAGGTGACATGAATAACTATTTTCTTCTGTCAAACCTTGACTATGCAATTTAACTACATGTGATCGCTTCTATTTTCCTTTACAATAACTATCTCAATTTCAAAATTGAATTTGAGATTAAATATTTTGCTGCTATTAGAAATGTCTAACATTATTGAATGAATTCAATGCATTTTGTCTTGTTAGTTGCTTTTAAATATATCATATGTATTGCAATATATATCGCATAGATGAGGCAAATGGCTGATTATAATATTTATGTACGTTTTTATCCAGGAGAGACTCAACACATAGTTTGCGATTTGATGTTGCATTAATTTTGCAATTCAATTTAAATTACACGATGTAAGAAAAATCGTTTGTTTTTCTTAAAATTTCTTTTTCATACTTTTCCATAGCATTTTTATTATTTATTTGAAAAATAGTTCGGTGCAGGAAAATTGGGAAAAGAATTGCAATGGATTATTATCTCAGAAACAAAACTAGCCATTAATTATTTAGAGACTGCATACAGTCCTTAATTTATTTGCAAGGAACATGTGTATTTCGCGAACAAGAGACAATGTGCGTTTGAAACAGCATTACAGGGCTGTAGTTTTAGTTCTTAGATTAAGTAGTTGAAACCTAGGCCATACGATAATGACAAGTCTGTATTGTCTGTAGTGTCTTCTACATTATTCAATGATGTCTTTAGGATCCGTTTAGAAATACCAAAGATGCACGGAAATAAAGATATCCGAGTATGTTCTGCTTCTCAATTATCCGAATTTCAAGACACCTATACATCAATGACTTGTTTCTGTATATCTCTGTGACGGAGATATAACTATGCATATCAAACAGCAACATCAAACACGTTATTTTCTGACCCATGCGCCTTTCACCAACAGCGGAAATAAGGGAATTAACGTAAAGTTGTATTCCAAAATTACGGCTTGAGATGAAACTTCCTCACCTTCTTTCATATTTAGCGCACGTGATCAACAAAATGATATGGGCAAGAGATTTCTATCAAGTATACCGCTCCAACATTCCTAACAATTCTATTGAAAATGATTACATCTAATCGCTTCTTTTCACTGCCGTTCAACATCTCGTCTTTAAAAGCAATGGGTGAGTACCCAATATTCTACCGTTATAGATCGCTTAGAAAGTTTCTTGTTTAGGATGCATGTGTCTATTTTTGGAAATGAATTGATACGCTTACTCATTATTTGAATTACTCAGATGTATTTAGCTTGCAATGTTTTGCGCAACATATTACGATTCTTGGGAACATTTCTTTTTATCCAAACATGAAATAAACCTTTTTAATTGGCTTAATTTTAAATGAATAAAAAAGCAAACCAATTAATGATCTGTTTATAAATGATGAATATTGGCGTCAATATGCAATACAAAGACGTGACAAGGACATGTTAAGAGATCTTTCCTATCTTCGGATGAGCTTTGAATCATTTTAGATTTGGCAGAATGTCACTTTCAGAATGCAAGATAAAGTAGAGGATATAAATATCAGGAGTCTTGTTTACTTTTTTGTTATAAGATATAAGTCAATATTTAAATGAAAGCACACTAATCGTAACACGACTATAAAAGAACTAAGTTTTCTCAAGATCAACCCGAAAGACTGCTAGAAGTCGTCGGCAATGTGATAAGGGTGGTTATTTTTTTAAAAGTATTGTTGTTGATATAGACTTAGTTTTACCTGTAGTAGTGTCTTTATATGTTGTTTCATAAGTCGTTGGGGATATAGTACTTGTTGACGGATGTGTAGTTGCAGATGTGGTGTCACTTTTAGTACTTGTCGCCGAGGTGAATGTCGCGCTCATAGTAGTAGCTGCTATTGTTGATGTCTCTGTGGATACTGTTGTTGGTTGTTTCGTTGTGCTATCCGTTTGTTCTGTGTAAATATGATAAGAAATAAAATGGCAATCACGATTTGCTCTCAGTATGATTCTTCTTTTCTTTGTTTGATTGACTGAATGTATTTACACGGCGCTCAAGCACTGTAAGGTGATTTGGCGCCATACAAAACGTAATATGTATAATCATGCAAAGGTGGTAAAAGGTTCCTATCGACCAACGATATAAAATCAAAGTTTAAGGTGAAACGACAATACGAAAACGGTAATAAATATACTTTGCCATTCAAAGGGTAATGTAAAGGGTGTAAACAAATCAGATGGGAAGTTAATGAAAACTTGGAACGGTAGACCCGTTATATAAAATTTGCAAACTGATGTAATAAAAGTTTTCGCTCATAGTACATATTTACGTCTTTTAGGAATGTAATAATGCAAGTGATGTTTTTTGTATCAAACCTTTTCTCCATGTCATATACATTGCAGTACGGATCGCGCGTCAGCCGCCGGTCGAAAAACATAAAGTTCTTTACAGTGAATGATTCATTGCAAGAAACGCATCCTGGTGGGTTATCGTCTTTTTGAGTGATGGAGTACGTTATATAGGTATGACCAATTCCAATTCGTGCAATGACTACATACTCCCGACGGATTGTAATTTAGGATGGAGTCCATTTCCTAGGGTGTGCATGATGGCGTGAAGTTTGTTATTCACTGCATGATACCACGATGCAAGCTACGTCTGACCAAAATACTCTTTGATGCTAGGTTTAAAAGCATCATACAGTAAATTAAAATCAGATGGTTCTCGGTATAAGGCCAGTTTAGTAGTGAGAACTGCATTTTTATTACCGGTTTCACCAATATAACTAAATAACCATCATTATACCATATTGTGGAAGGTAATCAACTCAGTAGTATTCAGGACAATAATGGTTATTAATAGGCTATCTGTTTACTATTGAGTATTGACTGAAGTACAGCTAGTGGGTCAATTAAGATAATGCGTTTAAAATACTTGTGTTATCGATGTATCGCAGGGAAGGTATATTACTCTAAACATATTGATTATTTATTTGACGAGAGATGTTTCGTTATGTGTTTTTCATTAAGGAAGGTCGCGGCAGCCTCTTGTATAACCTTGTACCATCAGTATACATTTTGTGTAGAATTTTGAATTCGGAAGGACTTAAGAGTTGTAGAACATGGGAGTATTTGTTTTAGATATTGTTTCCACCATGCACCAAGAAAGTTCTTTTGGTAGCTTAATAACCAGGAAAATGTTTCCGAGACAAACGTTTCTTAATTTTAGAAAGATTCATTTTGTTACTTTCAAGGCTGGATGATATTCTAATGCTAACGAGAGGTATTGTATTTGGGTTTCATACATATGAAGTTTATGTTTGGGTTTAAATAATGCCATGACAGGAGTGTTCAGAGAGTTTGATCTTAATCTGACAGCATACTGTGATGACAGCATTTCTCTACGATGTGATAAAGGTGCTATGTTTGCTTCAGTGAGAAGGTTTCAACATAATGATGTCTTAAATGCTCTCAGAGAACGAGTCTTATTACCTGAGAGTGGATTGGGTGAAGCATATTCATATATGACTTCCTAGGTGAACCATAAACAACTCAAACATAGTCAAGTTTGGAGCAAGGAAATGTTCAATATAGGTTGATGATGATCTTTCTATCAGCACCTAAGTCAGTGTGCGCCACTACTTTAAATAGATCTAGTGATTCCAGTAATATTAAATTCAAATTGTTTAGGTGTCAAATAAAAGTCAGGTTCCAGTCGATTGTAATACCTGAAAATTTTGTGTCTACAACAGCTGGAATAAATGTTCCGTCTAGACTGAATTTAGGTTCAACATGATGGTCTTCATAATTTAAAGAAATGCACACGTACCGGTTATGATTTCGAGAATTAGAATCCCGTTAGTACTGGGTTAATTTTGAATCTTGTTTAGGTCGTCGGGAAGAGGGTAATTGTCTTTGTTGTGTTATTATGTGCTATTGGTCATATAGACTTAGGTTTACCTGTATTGGTGTTTTTACCTGTTGTTGTAGTAGCTGTTGACGATGTAGTGCTGATTCTTGTTGATGGTTTTGAAGTTGTAGCTATGGTGTCACTTTTAGGACCTGACGTCGCTGAGGTGAATGTCGAGCTCGAGGATGGGACGCTCGTACTAGTAATTATATGTGTCGTTGTTCTTGAGGAGACTGTTGTTGGTTCCAGTGAGCTGCTACTTGTTGTAGTTTGTTCTGTGCAAATAAATTCAGAAATACAATGTGAAGAACGATTATATCAGAATCTGATAGCGACCCATACCATTCAAAGAGGGAATCGGATTCTTTTCTTCTTTGAAATAAGCTAGTTTAGCCAAGTGGGCAAAGGGAGAAGGGATTTTACCCTTTGGGAAAAATAACTACATTATGTTGAACTTTGAACATGTATAAATGCAATCTTTGATATATTGCTAGTAATGTTTGCTCCATAATTCAGTGATGTCGTGAAAATGTCTTTCGAAGGAAATACACTCATAGTAAGGATATGTCTTATCACGCTCTACTTTCCGATTATTAAAATGCAAGAGTACATATATTTCAATGATTTCTTTCAATCTGTACCTGTATCACAGTATTAATTCAGCATGTAATAGAGCAAGACCTAACACTAGATTCCGAGTTGTGTGGGTTGCAACAGCGGCTCATACTCGAAAATCGGGATAAGAAAAGAATTGCTTTTGAAAAACATGTTTTCAAACGAAATGAGCTCTGTTCGAATGTTTGTCAAAGTGTACGGCGACATCAGTTCTCAAGGTGACATGAATAACTATTTTCTTCTGTCAAACCTTGACTATGCAATTTAACTACATGTGATCGCTTCTATTTTCCTTTACAATAACTATCTCAATTTCAAAATTGAATTTGAGATTAAATATTTTGCTGCTATTAGATATGTCTAACATTATTGAATGAATTCGATGCATTTTGTCTTGTTAGTTGTTTTTAAATATATCATATGTATTGCAATATATATCGCATAGATGAGACAAATGGCCGATTATAATATTTATGTACGTTTTTATCCAGGAGAGACTCAACAAATAGTTTGCGATTTGATGTTGCATTAATTTTGCAATTCAATTTAAATTACACGATGTAAGAAAAATCGTTTCCTTTTCTTAAAATTGCTTTTTCTTACTTTTCCATAGCATTGTTATTTTTTATTTGAAAAATAGTTCGGTGCAGGAAAATTGGGAAAAGAATTGCAATGGATTATTATCTCAGAAACAAAACTAGCCATGAATTATTTAGAGACTGCATACAGTCCTTAATTTATTTGCAAGGAACATGTGTATTTCGCGAACAAGAGACAATGTGCGTTTGAAACAGCATTACAGGGCTGTAATTTTAGTTCTTAGATTAAGTAGTTGAAACCTAGGCCATACGATAATGACAAGTCTGTATTGTCTGTAGTGTCTTCTACATTATTCAATGATGTTTTTAGGATCCGTTTAGAAATACCAAAGATGCACGGAAATAAAGATATCCGAGTATGTTCTGCTTCTCAATTATCCGAATTCCAAGGCACCAATAAATCAATGACTTGTTTCTGTATATCTCTGTGACGGAGATATAACTATGCATATCAAACAGCAACATCAAACACGTTATTTTCTGACCCATGCGCCTTTCACCAACAGCGGAAATAAGGGAATTAACGTAAAGTTGTATTCCAAAATTACGGCTTGAGATGAAACTTCCTCACCTTCTTTCATATTTAGTGCACGTGATCAACAAAATGATATGGGTAAGAGATTTCTATCAAGTATACCGCTCCAACATTCCTAACAATTCTATTGAAAATTATTACATCTAATCGCTTCTTTTCACTGCCGTTCAACATCTCGTCTTTAAAAGCAATGGGTGAGTACCCAATATTCTACCGTTATAGATCGCTTAGAAAGTTTCTTGTTTAGGATGCATGTGTCTATTTTTGGAAATGAATTGATACGCTTACTGATTATTTGAATTACTCAGATGTATTTAGCTTGCAATATTTTGCGCAACATATTACGATTCTTGGGAACATTTCCTTTTATCCAAATATGAAATAAACCTTTTTAATTGGCTTAATTTTAAATGAATAAAAAAGGAAACCAATTAATGATCTGTTTATAAATGACGAATATTGGCGTCAATATGCAATACAAAGACGTGACAAGAACATGTTAAGAGATCTTTCCGATCTTCGGATGAGTTTTGAATCATTTTAGATTTGGCAGAATGTCACTTTCAGAATGCAAGATAAAGTAGAGGATATAAATATCAGGAGTCTTGTTTACTTTTTTGTTATAAGATATAAGTCAAGATTTAAATGAAAGCACACTAATCGTAACACGACTATAAAAAAACTAAGTTTTCTTAAGATCAACCCGAAAGACTGCTAGAAGTCGTCGGCAATGTGATAAGGGTGGTTATTTTTTTAAAAGTATTGTTGTTGATATAGACTTAGTTTTACCTGTAGTAGTGTCTTTATATGTTGTTTCATTAGTCGTTGGGGATATAGTACTTGTTGACGGATGTGTAGTTGCAGATGTGGTGTCACTTTTAGTACTTGTCGCCGAGGTGAATGTCGCGCTCAAAGTAGGGACGCTCATAGTAGTAGCTGCTATTGTTGATGTCTCTGTGGATACTGTTGTTGGTTGTTTCGTTGTGCTATCCGTTTGTTCTGTGTAAATATGATAAGAAATAAAATGGCAATCACGATTTGCTCTCAGTATGATTCTTCTTTTCTTTGTTTGATTGACTGAATGTATTTACACGGCGCTCAAGCACTGTAAGGAGATTTTTCGCCATTCAAAACGTATTATGTATAATCATGCAAAGGTGGTAAAAGGTTCCTATCGACCAACGATATAAAATCAAAGTTTAAGGTGAAACGACAATACGAAAACGGTAATAAATATACTTTGCCATTCAAAGGGTAATGTAAAGGGTGTGAACAAATCAGATGGGAAGTTAATGAAAACTTGGAACGGTAGACCCGTTATATAAAATTAGCAAACTGATGTAATAAAAGTTTTCGCTCATAGTACATATTTACGTCATTTAGGAATGTAATAATGCAAGTGATGTTTTTTGTATCAAACCTTTTCTCCATGTCATATACATTGCAGTACGGATCGCGCGTCAGCCGCCGGTCGAAAAACATAAAGTTCTTTACAGTGAATGATTCATTGCAAGAAACGCATCCTGGTGGGTTATCGTCTTTTTGAGTGATGGAGTACGTTATATAGGTATGACCAATTCCAATTCGTGCAATGACTACATACTCCCGACGGATTGTAATTTAGGATGGAGTCCATTTTCTAGGGTGTGCATGATGGCGTGAAGTTTGTTATTCACTGCATGATACCACGATGCAAGCTACGTCTGACCAAAATACTCTTTGATGCTAGGTTCAAAAGCATCATACAGTAAATTAAAATCAGATGGTTCTCGGTATAAGGCCAGTTTAGTAGCGAGAACTGCATTTTTATTACAGTTTTACCAATATAACTAAATAACCATCATTATACTATATTGTGGAAGGTAATCAGCTCAGTAGTATTCAGGAAAATAATGATTATTAATAGGCTATCTGTTTATTATTGAGTATTGACTGAAGTACAGTTAGTGGGTCAATTAAGATAATGCGTTTAAAAAACTTGTGTTATCGATGTATCGCAGGGAACGTATATTACTCTAAACATATTGATTATTTATTTGACGAGAGATGTTTCGTTATGTGTTTTTCATTAAGGAAGGACGCGGCAGCCTCTTGTATAACCTTGTACCATCAGTATACATTTTGTGTAGAATTTTGAATTCGGAAGGACTTAAGAGTTGTAGAACATGGGAGTACTTGTTTTAGATATTGTTTCCACCATGCACCAAGAAAGTTCTTTTGGTAGCTTAATAGCCAGGAAAATGTTTCCGAGACAAACGTTTCTTAATTTTAGAAAGATTCATTTTGTTACTGTCAAGGCTGGATGATATTCTAGTGCTAACGAGAGGTATTGTATTTGGGTTTCATACATATGAAGTTTATGTTTGGGTTTAAATAATGCCATGACAGGAGTGTTCAGAGAGTTTGATCTTAATCTGACAGCATACTGTGATGACAGCATTTCTCTACGATGTGATAAAGGTGCTATGTTTGCTTCAGTGAGAAGGTTTTAACATAATGATGTCTTAAATGCTCTCAGAGAACGAGTCTTATTACCTGAGAGTGGATTGGGTGAAGCATATTCATATATGACTTCCTAGGTGATCCATAAACAACTCAAACATAGTCAAGTTTGGAGCAAGGAAATGTTCAATATAGGTTGATGATGATCTTTCTATCAGCACCTAAGTCAGTGTGCGTCACTACTTTAAATAGATCTAGTGATTCCAGTAATATAAAATTCAAATTGTTTAGGTGTCAAATAAAAGTCAGGTTACAGTCGATTGTAATACCTGAAAACTTTGTGTCTACAACAGCTGGAATAAATGTTTCGTCTAGACTGAATTTAGGTTCAACATGATGGTCTTCATAATTTAAAGAAATGCACACGTACCGGTTATGATTTCGAGAATTAGAATCCCGTTAGTACTGGGTTAATTTTGAATCTTGTTTAGATCGTCGGGAAGAGGGTAATTGTCTTTGCTGTGTTATTATGTGCTATTGGTCATGTAGACTTAGGTTTACCTGTATTGGTGTCTTTACCTGTTGTTGTAATAGCTGTTGACGATGTAGTGCTGATACTTGTTGATGGTTTTGAAGTTGTAGCTATGGTGTCACTTTTAGGACCTGACGTCGCTGAGGTGAATGTCGAGCTCGAGGTTGGGACGCTCGTACTAGTAATTATATGTGTCGTTGTTTTTGAGGAGACTGTTGTTGGTTCCAGTGAGCTGCTACTTGTTGTAGTTTGTTCTGTGCAAATAAATTCAGAAATACAATATCAAGAACGATTATATCAGAATCTGATAGCGACCCATACCATTCAAAGAGGGAATCGGATTATTTTTTTCTTTGAAATAAGCTAGTTTAGCCAAGTGGGCACAGGGAGAAGGGATTTTACCCTTTGGGAAAAATAACTACATTATGTTGAACTTTGAACATGTATAAATGCAATCTTTGATATATTGCTAGTAATGTTTGCTACATAATTCAGTGATGTCGTGAAAATGTCTGTCGAAGGAAATACACTCATAGTAAGGATATGTCTTATAACGCTCTACTTTCCGATTATTAAAATGCAAGAGTACATATATTTCAATGATTTCTTTCAATCTGTACCTGTATCACAGTATTAATTCAGCATGTAATAGAGCAAGACCTAACACTAGATTCCGAGTTGTGTGGGTTGCAACAGCGGCTCATACTCGAAAATCGGGATAAGGAATGAATTGTTTTTGAGAAACATGTTTCCAAACGAAGTGAGCTCTGTTCGAATGTTTGTCAAAGTGTGCGGCGACATCAGTTCTCAAGGTGACATGAATAACTATTTTCTTCTGTCAAACCTTGACTATGCAATTTAACTACATGTGATCGCTTCTATTTTCCTTTACAATAACTATCTCAATTTCAAAATTGAATTTGAGATTAAATATTTTGCTTCTATTAGAGATGTCTAACATTATTGAATGAATTCGATGTGCATTTTGTCTTGTTAGTTGTTTTTAAATATATCATATGTATTGCAATATATATCGCATAGATGAGACAAATGGCCGATTATAATATTTATGTACGTTTTTATCCAGGAGAGACTCAACAAATAGTTTGCGATTTGATGTTGCATTAATTTTGCAATTCAATTTAAATTACACGATGTAAGAAAAATCGTTTCCTTTTCTTAAAATTGCTTTTTCTTACTTTTCCATAGCATTGTTATTTTTTATTTGAAAAATAGTTCGGTGCAGGAAAATTGGGAAAAGAATTGCAATGGATTATTATCTCAGAAACAAAACTAGCCATGAATTATTTAGAGACTGCATACAGTCCTTAATTTATTTGCAAGGAACATGTGTATTTCGCGAACAAGAGACAATGTGCGTTTGAAACAGCATTACAGGGCTGTAGTTTTAGTTCTTAGATTAAGTAGTTGAAACCTAGGCCATACGATAATGACAAGTCTGTATTGTCTGTAGTGTCTTCTACATTATTCAATGATGTCTTTAGGATCCGTTTAGAAGTACCAAAGATGCACGGAAATAAAGATATCCGAGTATGTTCTGCTTCTCAATTATCCGAATTTCAAGACACCTATACATCAATGACTTGTTTCTGTATATCTCTGTGACGGAGATATAACTATGCATATCAAACAGCAACATCAAACACGTTATTTTCTGACCCATGCGCCTTTCACCAACAGCGGAAATAAGGGAATTAACGTAAAGTTGTTTTCCAAAATTACGGCTTGAGAGTCTTGTTTACTTTTTTGTTATAAGATATAAGTCAATATTTAAATGAAAGCACACTAATCGTAACACGACTATAAAAGAACTATGTTTTCTCAAGATCAACCCGAAAGACTGCTAGAAGTCGTCGGCAATGTGATAAGGGTGGTTATTTTTTAAAAATTATTGTTTTTGATATAGACTTAGTTTTACCTGTAGTAGTGTCTTTATATGTTGTTTCATTAGTCGTTGGGGATATAGTACTTGTTGACGGATGTGTAGTTGCAGATGTGGTGTCACTTTTAGTACTTGTCGCCGAGGTGAATGTCGCGCTCAAAGTAGGGACGCTCATAGTAGTAGCTGCTATTGTTGATGTCTCTGTGGATACTGTTGTTGGTTGTTTCGTTGTGCTATCCGTTTGTTCTGTGTAAATATGATAAGAAATAAAATGGCAATCACGATTTGCTCTCAGTATGATTCTTCTTTTCTTTGTTTGATTGACTGAATGTATTTACACGGCGCTCAAACACTGTAAGGTCATTTGGCGCCATTCAAAACGTATTATGTATAATCATGCAAAGGTGGTAAAAGGTTCCTATCGACCAACGATATAAAATCAAAGTTTAAGGTGAAACGACAATACGAAAACGGTAATAAATATACTTTGCCATTCAAAGGGTAATGTAAAGGGTGTGAACAAATCAGATGGGAAGTTAATGAAAACTTGGAACGGTAGACCCGTTATATAAAATTAGCAAACTGATGTAATAAAAGTTTTCGCTCATAGTACATATTTACGTCATTTAGGAATGTAATAATGCAAGTGATATTTTTTGTATCAAACCTTTTCTCCATGTCATATACATTGCAGTACGGATCGCGCGTCAGCCGCCGGTCGAAAAACATAAAGTTCTTTACAGTGAATGATTCATTGCAAGAGACGCATCCTGGTGGGTTATCGTCTTTTTGAGTGATGGAGTACGTTATATAGGTATGACCGATTCCAATTCGTGCAATGACTACATACTCCCGACGGATTGTAATTTAGGATGGAGTCCATTTCCTAGGGTGTGCATGATGGCGTGAAGTTTGTTATTCACTGCATGATACCACGATGCAAGCTACGTCTGACCAAAATACTCTTTGATGCTAGGTTCAAAAGCATCATACAGTAAATTAAAATCAGATGGTTCTCGGTATAAGGCCAGTTTAGTAGCGAGAACTGCATTTTTATTACAGTTTTACCAATATAACTAAATAACCATCATTATACTATATTGTGGAAGGTAATCAGCTCAGTAGTATTCAGGAAAATAATGATTATTAATAGGCTATCTGTTTATTATTGAGTATTGACTGAAGTACAGCTAGTGGGTCAATTAAGATAATGCGTTTAAAATACTTGTGTTATCGATGTATCGCAGGGAACGTATATTACTCTAAACATATTGATTATTTATTTGACGAGAGATGTTTCGTTATGTGTTTTTCATTAAGGAAGGACGCGGCAGCCTCTTGTATAACCTTGTACCATCAGTATACATTTTGTGTAGAATTTTGAATTCGGAAGGACTTAAGAGTTGTAGAACATGGGAGTACTTGTTTTAGATATTGTTTCCACCATGCACCAAGAAAGTTCTTTTGGTAGCTTAATAGCCAGGAAAATGTTTCCGAGACAAACGTTTCTTAATTTTAGAAAGATTCATTTTGTTACTGTCAAGGCTGGATGATATTCTAGTGCTAACGAGAGGTATTGTATTTGGGTTTCATACATATGAAGTTTATGTTTGGGTTTAAATAATGCCATGACAGGAGTGTTCAGAGAGTTTGATCTTAATCTGACAGCATACTGTGATGACAGCATTTCTCTACGATGTGATAAAGGTGCTATGTTTGCTTCAGTGAGAAGGTTTTAACATAATGATGTCTTAAATGCTCTCAGAGAACGAGTCTTATTACCTGAGAGTGGATTGGGTGAAGCATATTCATATATGACTTCCTAGGTGAACCATAAACAACTCAAACATAGTCAAGTTTGGAGCAAGGAAATGTTCAATATAGGTTGATGATGATCTTTCTATCAGCACCTAAGTCAGTGTGCGCCACTACTTTAAATAGATCTAGTGATTCCAGTAATATAAAATTCAAATTGTTTAGGTGTCAAATAAAAGTCAGGTTCCAGTCGATTGTAATACCTGAAAACTTTGTGTCTACAACAGCTGGAATAAATGTTCCGTCTAGACTGAATTTAGGTTCAACATGATGGTCTTCATAATTTAAAGAAATGCACACGTACCGGTTATGATTTCGAGAATTAGAATCCCGTTAGTACTGGGTTAATTTTGAATCTTGTTTAGGTCGTCGGGAAGAGGGTAATTGTCTTTGCTGTGTTATTATGTGCTATTGGTCATGTAGACTTAGGTTTACCTGTATTGGTGTCTTTAACTGTTGTTGTAGTAGCTGTTGACGATGTAGTGCTGATACTTGTTGATGGTTTTGAAGTTGTAGCTATGGTGTCACTTTTAGGACCTGACGTCGCTGAGGTGAATGTCGAGCTCGAGGTTGGGACGCTCGTACTAGTAATTATATGTGTCGTTGTTTTTGAGGAGACTGTTGTTGGTTCCAGTGAGCTGCTACTTGTTGTAGTTTGTTCTGTGCAAATAAATTCAGAAATACAATATCAAGAACGATTATATCAGAATCTGATAGCGACCCATACCATTCAAAGAGGGAATCATATTCCTTTTTTCTTTGAAATAAGTTAGTTTAGCCAAGTGGGCAAAGGGAGAAGGGATTTTACCCTTTGGGAAAAATAACTACATTATGTTGAACTTTGAACATGTATAAATGCAATCTTTGATATATTGCTAGTAATGTTTGCTCCATAATTCAGTGATGTCGTGAAAATGTCTTTCGAAGGAAATACACTCATAGTAAGGATATGTCTTGTCACGCTCTTCTTTCCGATTATTAAAATGCAAGAGTACATATATTTCAATGATTTCTTTCAATCTGTACCTGTATCACAGTATTAATTCAGCATGTAATAGAGCAAGACCTAACACTAGATTCCGAGTTGTGTGGGTTGCAACAGCGGCTCATACTCGAAAATCGGGATAAGAAAAGAATTGCTTTTGAAAAACATGTTTTCAAACGAAATGAGTTCTGTTCGAATGTTTGTCAAAGTGTGCGGCGACATCAGTTCTCAAGGTGACATGAATAACTATTTTCTTCTGTCAAACCTTGACTATGCAATTTAACTACATGTGATCGCTTCTATTTTCCTTTACAATAACTATCTCAATTTCAAAATTGAATTTGAGATTAAATATTTTGCTGCTATTAGAGATGTCTAACATTATTGAATGAATTCGATGCATTTTGTCTTGTTAGTTGTTTTTAAATATATCATATGTATTGCAATATATATCGCATAGATGAGGCAAATGGCTGATTATAATATTTATGTACGTTTTTATCCAGGAGAGACTCAACAAATAGTTTGCGATTTGATGTTGCATTAATTTTGCAATTCAATTTAAATTACACGATGTAAGAAAAATCGTTTGTTTTTCTTAAAATTGCTTTTTCTTACTTTTCCATAGCATTGTTATTATTTATTTGAAAAATAGTTCGGTGCAGGAAAATTGGGAAAAGAATTGCAATGGATTATTATCTCAGAAACAAAACTAGCCATGAATTATTTAGAGACTGCATACAGTCCTTAATTTATTTGCAAGGAACATGTGTATTTCGCGAACAAGAGACAATGTGCGTTTGAAACAGCATTACAGGGCTGTAGTTTTAGTTCTTAGATTAAGTAGTTGAAACCTAGGCCATACGATAATGATAAGTCTGTATTGTCTGTAGTGTCTTCTACATTATTCAATGATGTCTTTAGGATCCGTTTAGAAATACCAAAGATGCACGGAAATAAAGATATCCGAGTATGTTCTGCTTCTCAATTATCCGAATTTCAAGACACCTATACATCAATGACTTGTTTCTGTATATCTCTGTGACGGAGATATAACTATGCATATCAAACAGCAACATCAAACACGTTATTTTCTGACCCATGCGCCTTTCACCAACAGCGGAAAAAAGGGAATTAACGTAAAGTTGTTTTCCAAAATTACGGCTTGAGAGTTATGTTTACTTTTTTGTTATAAGATATAAGTCAATATTTAAATGAAAGAACACTAATCGTAACACGACTATAAAAGAACTAAGTTTTCTCAAGATCAACCCGAAAGACTGCTAGAAGTCGTCGGCAATGTGATAAGGGTGGTTATTTTTTTTAAAAGTATTGTTGTTGATATAGACTTAGTTTTACCTGTAGTAGTGTCTTTATATGTTGTTTCATTAGTCGTTGGGGATATAGTACTTGTTGACGGATGTGTAGTTGCAGATGTGGTGTCACTTTTAGTACTTGTCGCCGAGGTGAATGTCGCGCTCAAAGTAGGGACGCTCATAGTAGTAGCTGCTATTGTTGATGTCTCTGTGGATACTGTTGTTGGTTGTTTCGTTGTGCTATCCGTTTGTTCTGTGTAAATATGATAAGAAATAAAATGGCAATCACGATTTGCTCTCAGTATGATTCTTCTTTTCTTTGTTTGATTGACTGAATGTATTTACACGGCGCTCAAGCACTGTAAGGTCATTTGGCGCCATTCAAAACGTATTATGTATAATCATGCAAAGGTGGTAAAAGGTTCCTATCGACCAACGATATAAAATCAAAGTTTAAGGTGAAACGACAATACGAAAACGGTAATAAATATACTTTGCCATTCAAAGGGTAATGTAAAGGGTGTGAACAAATCAGATGGGAAGTTAATGAAAACTTGGAACGGTAGACCCGTTATATAAAATTAGCAAACTGATGTAATAAAAGTTTTCGCTCATAGTACATATTTACGTCATTTAGGAATGTAATAATGCAAGTGATGTTTTTTGTATCAAACCTTTTCTCCATGTCATATACATTGCAGTACGGATCGCGCGTCAGCCGCCGGTCGAAAAACATAAAGTTCTTTACAGTGAATGATTCATTGCAAGAGACGCATCCTGGTGGGTTATCGTCTTTTTGAGTGATGGAGTACGTTATATAGGTATGACCAATTCCAATTCGTGCAATGACTACATACTCCCGACGGATTGTAATTTAGGATGGAGTCCATTTCCTAGGGTGTGCATGATGGCGTGAAGTTTGTTATTCACTGCATGATACCACGATGCAAGCTACGTCTGACCAAAATACTCTTTGATGCTAGGTTCAAAAGCATCATACAGTAAATTAAAATCAGATGGTTCTCGGTATAAGGCCAGTTTAGTAGCGAGAACTGCATTTTTATTACAGTTTTACCAATATAACTAAATAACCATCATTATACTATATTGTGGAAGGTAATCAGCTCAGTAGTATTCAGGAAAATAATGATTATTAATAGGCTATCTGTTTATTATTGAGTATTGACTGAAGTACAGCTAGTGGGTCAATTAAGATAATGCGTTTAAAATACTTGTGTTATCGATGTATCGCAGGGAACGTATATTACTCTAAACATATTGATTATTTATTTGACGAGAGATGTTTCGTTTTGTGTTTTTCATTAAGGAAGGACGCGGCAGCCTCTTGTATAACCTTGTACCATCAGTATACATTTTGTGTAGAATTTTGAATTCGGAAGGACTTAAGAGTTGTAGAACATGGGAGTACTTGTTTTAGATATTGTTTCCACCATGCACCAAGAAAGTTCTTTTGGTAGCTTAATAGCCAGGAAAATGTTTCCGAGACAAACGTTTCTTAATTTTAGAAAGATTCATTTTGTTACTGTCAAGGCTGGATGATATTCTAGTGCTAACGAGAGGTATTGTATTTGGGTTTCATACATATGAAGTTTATGTTTGGGTTTAAATAATGCCATGACAGGAGTGTTCAGAGAGTTTGATCTTAATCTGACAGCATACTGTGATGACAGCATTTCTCTACGATGTGATAAAGGTGCTATGTTTGCTTCAGTGAGAAGGTTTCAACATAATGATGTCTTAAATGCTCTCAGAGAACGAGTCTTATTACCTGAGAGTGGATTGGGTGAAGCATATTCATATATGACTTCCTAGGTGAACCATAAACAACTCAAACATAGTCAAGTTTGGAGCAAGGAAATGTTCAATATAGGTTGATGATGATCTTTCTATCAGCACCTAAGTCAGTGTGCGCCACTACTTTAAATAGATCTAGTGATTCCAGTAATATAAAATTCAAATTGTTTAGGTGTCAAATAAAAGTCAGGTTCCAGTCGATTGTAATACCTGAAAACTTTGTGTCTACAACAGCTGGAATAAATGTTCCGTCCAGACTGAATTTAGGTTCAACATGATGGTCTTCATAATTTAAAGAAATGCACACGTACCGGTTATGATTTCGAGAATTAGAATCCCGTTAGTACTGGGTTAATTTTGAATCTTGTTTAGGTCGTCGGGAAGAGGGTAATTGTCTTTGCTGTGTTATTATGTGCTATTGGTCATGTAGACTTAGGTTTACCTGTATTGGTGTCTTTACCTGTTGTTGTAGTAGCTGTTGACGATGTAGTGCTGATACTTGTTGATGGTTTTGAAGTTGTAGCTATGGTGTCACTTTTAGGACCTGACGTCGCTGAGGTGAATGTCGAGCTCGAGGTTGGGACGCTCGTACTAGTAATTATATGTGTCGTTGTTTTTGAGGAGACTGTTGTTGGTTCCAGTGAGCTGCTACTTGTTGTAGTTTGTTCTGTGCAAATAAATTCAGAAATACAATATCAAGAACGATTATATCAGAATCTGATAGCGACCCATACCATTCAAAGAGGGAATCATATTCCTTTTTTCTTTGAAATAAGCTAGTTTAGCCAAGTGGGCAAAGGGAGAAGGGATTTTACCCTTTGGGAAAAATAACTACATTATGTTGAACTTTGAACATGTATAAATGCAATCTTTGATATATTGCTAGTAATGTTTGCTCCATAATTCAGTGATGTCGTGAAAATGTCTTTCGAAGGAAATACACTCATAGTAAGGATATGTCTTGTCACGCTCTTCTTTCCGATTATTAAAATGCAAGAGTACATATATTTCAATGATTTCTTTCAATCTGTACCTGTATCACAGTATTAATTCAGCATGTAATAGAGCAAGACCTAACACTAGATTCCGAGTTGTGTGGGTTGCAACAGCGGCTCATACTCGAAAATCGGGATAAGAAAAGAATTGCTTTTGAAAAACATGTTTTCAAACGAAATGAGTTCTGTTCGAATGTTTGTCAAAGTGTGCGGCGACATCAGTTCTCAAGGTGACATGAATAACTATTTTCTTCTGTCAAACCTTGACTATGCAATTTAACTACATGTGATCGCTTCTATTTTCCTTTACAATAACTATCTCAATTTCAAAATTGAATTTGAGATTAAATATTTTGCTGCTATTAGAGATGTCTAACATTATTGAATGAATTCGATGCATTTTGTCTTGTTAGTTGTTTTTAAATATATCATATGTATTGCAATATATATCGCATAGATGAGGCAAATGGCTGATTATAATATTTATGTACGTTTTTATCCAGGAGAGACTCAACAAATAGTTTGCGATTTGATGTTGCATTAATTTTGCAATTCAATTTAAATTACACGATGTAAGAAAAATCGTTTGTTTTTCTTAAAATTGCTTTTTCTTACTTTTCCATAGCATTGTTATTATTTATTTGAAAAATAGTTCGGTGCAGGAAAATTGGGAAAAGAATTGCAATGGATTATTATCTCAGAAACAAAACTAGCCATGAATTATTTAGAGACTGCATACAGTCCTTAATTTATTTGCAAGGAACATGTGTATTTCGCGAACAAGAGACAATGTGCGTTTGAAACAGCATTACAGGGCTGTAGTTTTAGTTCTTAGATTAAGTAGTTGAAACCTAGGCCATACGATAATGATAAGTCTGTATTGTCTGTAGTGTCTTCTACATTATTCAATGATGTCTTTAGGATCCGTTTAGAAATACCAAAGATGCACGGAAATAAAGATATCCGAGTATGTTCTGCTTCTCAATTATCCGAATTTCAAGACACCTATACATCAATGACTTGTTTCTGTATATCTCTGTGACGGAGATATAACTATGCATATCAAACAGCAACATCAAACACGTTATTTTCTGACCCATGCGCCTTTCACCAACAGCGGAAAAAAGGGAATTAACGTAAAGTTGTTTTCCAAAATTACGGCTTGAGATGATACTTCCTCACCTTCTTTTATATTTAGCGCACGTGATCAACAAAATGATATGGGTAAGAGATTTCTATCAAGTATACCGCTCCAACATTCCCAACAATTCTATTGAAAATTATTACATCTAATCGCTTCTATTCACTGCCGTTCAACATCTCGTCTTTAAAAGCAATGGGATAGTACCCAATATTCTACCGTTATAGATCGCTTAGAAAGTTTCTTGTTTAGGATGCATGTGTCTATTTTTGGAAATGAATTGATACGCTTACTGATTATTTGAATTACTCAGATGTATTTAGCTTGCAATGTTTTGCGCAACATATTACGATTCTTGGGAACATTTCCTTTTATCCAAATATGAAATAAACCTTTTTAATTGGCTTAATTTTAAATGAATAAAAAAGCAAACCAATTAATGATCTGTTTATAAATGATGAATATTTTCGTCAATATGCAATACAAAGACGTGACAAGAACATGTTAAGAGATCTTTCCGATCTTCGGATGAGTTTTGAATCATTTTAGATTTGGCAGAATGTCACTTTCAGAATGAAAGATAAAGTACAGGATATAAATATCAGGAGTCTTGTTTACTTTTTTGTTATAAGATATAAGTCAATATTTAAATGAAAGCACACTAATCGTAACACGACTATAAAAGAACTAAGTTTTCTCAAGATCAACCCGAAAGACTGCTAGAAGTCGTCGGCAATGTGATAAGGGTGGTTATTTTTTTAAAAGTATTGTTGTTGATATAGACTTAGTTTTACCTGTAGTAGTGTCTTTATATGTTGTTTCATTAGTCGTTGGGGATATAGTACTTGTTGACGGATGTGTAGTTGCAGATGTGGTGTCACTTTTAGTACTTGTCGCCGAGGTGAATGTCGCGCTCAAAGTAGGGACGCTCATAGTAGTAGCTGCTATTGTTGATGTCTCTGTGGATACTGTTGTTGGTTGTTTCGTTGTGCTATCCGTTTGTTCTGTATAAATATGATAAGAAATAAAATGGCAATCACGATTTGCTCTCAGTATGATTCTTCTTTTCTTTGTTTGATTGACTGAATGTATTTACACGGCGCTCAAGCACTGTAAGGTCATTTGGCGCCATTCAAAACGTATTATGTATAATCATGCAAGGTGGTAAAAGGTTCTTATCGTCCAACGATATAAAATCAAAGTTTAAGGTGAAACGACAATACGAAAACGGTAATAAATATACTTTGCCATTCAAAGGGTAATGTAAAGGGTGTGAACAAATCAGATGGGAAGTTAATGAAAACTTGGAACGGTAGACCCGTTATATAAAATTTGCAAACTGATGTAATAAAATTTGTCGCTCATAGTACATATTTACGTCATTTAGGAATGTAATAATGCAAGTGATGCTTTTTGTATCAAACCTTTTCTCCATGTCATATACATTGCAGTACGGATCGCGCGTCAGCCGCCGGTCAAAAAACATAAAGTTCTTTGCAGTGAATGATTCATTGCAAGAAACGCATCCTGGTGGGTTATCGTCTTTTTGAGTGATGGAGTACGTTATATAGGTATGACCAATTCCAATTCGTGCAATGACTACATACTCCCGACGGATTGTAATTTAGGATGGAGTCCATTTCCTAGGGTGTGCATGATGGCGTGAAGTTTGTTATTCACTGCATGATACCACGATGCAAGCTACGTCTGACCAAAATACTCTTTGATGCTAGGTTTAAAAGCATCATACAGTAAATTAAAATCAGATGGTTCTCGGTATAAGGCCAGTTTAATAGCGAGAACTGCATTTTTATTACCGGTTTTACCAATATAACTAAATAACCATCATTATACTATATTGTGGAAGGTAATCATCTCAGTAGTATTCAGGACAATAATGGTTATTAATAGGCTATCTGTTTACTATTGAGTATTGACTGAAGTACAGCTAGTGGGTCAATTAAGATAATCCGTTTAAAATACTTGTGTTATCGATGTATCGCAGGGAACGTATATTACTCTAAACATATTGATTATTTATTTGACGAGAGATGTTTCGTTATGTGTTTTTCATTAAGGAAGGACGCGGCAGCCTCTTGTATAACCTTGTACCATCAGTATACATTTTGTGTAGAATTTTGAATTCGGAAGGACTTAAGAGTTGTAGAACATGGGAGTACTTGTTTTAGATATTGTTTCCACCATGCACCAAGAAAGTTCTTTTGGTAGCTTAATAGCCAGGAAAATGTTTCCGAGACAAACGTTTCTTAATTTTAGAAAGATTCATTTTGTTACTGTCAAGGCTGGATGATATTCTAGTGCTAACGAGAGGTATTGTATTTGGGTTTCATACATATGAAGTTTATGTTTGGGTTTAAATAATGCCATGACAGGAGTGTTCAGAGAGTTTGATCTTAATCTGACAGCATACTGTGATGACAGCATTTCTCTACGATGTGATAAAGGTGCTATGTTTGCTTCAGTGAGAAGGTTTCAACATAATGATGTCTTAAATGCTCTCAGAGAACGAGTCTTATTACCTGAGAGTGGATTGGGTGAAGCATATTCATATATGACTTCCTAGGTGAACCATAAACAACTCAAACATAGTCAAGTTTGGAGCAAGGAAATGTTCAATATAGGTTGATGATGATCTTTCTATCAGCACCTAAGTCAGTGTGCGCCACTACTTTAAATAGATCTAGTGATTCCAGTAATATAAAATTCAAATTGTTTAGGTGTCAAATAAAAGTCAGGTTCCAGTCGATTGTAATACCTGAAAACTTTGTGTCTACAACAGCTGGAATAAATGTTCCGTCCAGACTGAATTTAGGTTCAACATGATGGTCTTCATAATTTAAAGAAATGCACACGTACCGGTTATGATTTCGAGAATTAGAATCCCGTTAGTACTGGGTTAATTTTGAATCTTGTTTAGGTCGTCGGGAAGAGGGTAATTGTCTTTGCTGTGTTATTATGTGCTATTGGTCATGTAGACTTAGGTTTACCTGTATTGGTGTCTTTACCTGTTGTTGTAGTAGCTGTTGACGATGTAGTGCTGATACTTGTTGATGGTTTTGAAGTTGTAGCTATGGTGTCACTTTTAGGACCTGACGTCGCTGAGGTGAATGTCGAGCTCGAGGTTGGGACGCTCGTACTAGTAATTATATGTGTCGTTGTTTTTGAGGAGACTGTTGTTGGTTCCAGTGAGCTGCTACTTGTTGTAGTTTGTTCTGTGCAAATAAATTCAGAAATACAATATCAAGAACGATTATATCAGAATCTGATAGCGACCCATACCATTCAAAGAGGGAATCATATTCCTTTTTTCTTTGAAATAAGCTAGTTTAGCCAAGTGGGCAAAGGGAGAAGGGATTTTACCCTTTGGGAAAAATAACTACATTATGTTGAACTTTGAACATGTATAAATGCAATCTTTGATATATTGCTAGTAATGTTTGCTCCATAATTCAGTGATGTCGTGAAAATGTCTTTCGAAGGAAATACACTCATAGTAAGGATATGTCTTGTCACGCTCTTCTTTCCGATTATTAAAATGCAAGAGTACATATATTTCAATGATTTCTTTCAATCTGTACCTGTATCACAGTATTAATTCAGCATGTAATAGAGCAAGACCTAACACTAGATTCCGAGTTGTGTGGGTTGCAACAGCGGCTCATACTCGAAAATCGGGATAAGAAAAGAATTGCTTTTGAAAAACATGTTTTCAAACGAAATGAGTTCTGTTCGAATGTTTGTCAAAGTGTGCGGCGACATCAGTTCTCAAGGTGACATGAATAACTATTTTCTTCTGTCAAACCTTGACTATGCAATTTAACTACATGTGATCGCTTCTATTTTCCTTTACAATAACTATCTCAATTTCAAAATTGAATTTGAGATTAAATATTTTGCTGCTATTAGAGATGTCTAACATTATTGAATGAATTCGATGCATTTTGTCTTGTTAGTTGTTTTTAAATATATCATATGTATTGCAATATATATCGCATAGATGAGGCAAATGGCTGATTATAATATTTATGTACGTTTTTATCCAGGAGAGACTCAACAAATAGTTTGCGATTTGATGTTGCATTAATTTTGCAATTCAATTTAAATTACACGATGTAAGAAAAATCGTTTGTTTTTCTTAAAATTGCTTTTTCTTACTTTTCCATAGCATTGTTATTATTTATTTGAAAAATAGTTCGGTGCAGGAAAATTGGGAAAAGAATTGCAATGGATTATTATCTCAGAAACAAAACTAGCCATGAATTATTTAGAGACTGCATACAGTCCTTAATTTATTTGCAAGGAACATGTGTATTTCGCGAACAAGAGACAATGTGCGTTTGAAACAGCATTACAGGGCTGTAGTTTTAGTTCTTAGATTAAGTAGTTGAAACCTAGGCCATACGATAATGATAAGTCTGTATTGTCTGTAGTGTCTTCTACATTATTCAATGATGTCTTTAGGATCCGTTTAGAAATACCAAAGATGCACGGAAATAAAGATATCCGAGTATGTTCTGCTTCTCAATTATCCGAATTTCAAGACACCTATACATCAATGACTTGTTTCTGTATATCTCTGTGACGGAGATATAACTATGCATATCAAACAGCAACATCAAACACGTTATTTTCTGACCCATGCGCCTTTCACCAACAGCGGAAAAAAGGGAATTAACGTAAAGTTGTTTTCCAAAATTACGGCTTGAGATGATACTTCCTCACCTTCTTTTATATTTAGCGCACGTGATCAACAAAATGATATGGGTAAGAGATTTCTATCAAGTATACCGCTCCAACATTCCCAACAATTCTATTGAAAATTATTACATCTAATCGCTTCTATTCACTGCCGTTCAACATCTCGTCTTTAAAAGCAATGGGATAGTACCCAATATTCTACCGTTATAGATCGCTTAGAAAGTTTCTTGTTTAGGATGCATGTGTCTATTTTTGGAAATGAATTGATACGCTTACTGATTATTTGAATTACTCAGATGTATTTAGCTTGCAATGTTTTGCGCAACATATTACGATTCTTGGGAACATTTCCTTTTATCCAAATATGAAATAAACCTTTTTAATTGGCTTAATTTTAAATGAATAAAAAAGCAAACCAATTAATGATCTGTTTATAAATGATGAATATTTTCGTCAATATGCAATACAAAGACGTGACAAGAACATGTTAAGAGATCTTTCCGATCTTCGGATGAGTTTTGAATCATTTTAGATTTGGCAGAATGTCACTTTCAGAATGAAAGATAAAGTACAGGATATAAATATCAGGAGTCTTGTTTACTTTTTTGTTATAAGATATAAGTCAATATTTAAATGAAAGCACACTAATCGTAACACGACTATAAAAGAACTAAGTTTTCTCAAGATCAACCCGAAAGACTGCTAGAAGTCGTCGGCAATGTGATAAGGGTGGTTATTTTTTTAAAAGTATTGTTGTTGATATAGACTTAGTTTTACCTGTAGTAGTGTCTTTATATGTTGTTTCATTAGTCGTTGGGGATATAGTACTTGTTGACGGATGTGTAGTTGCAGATGTGGTGTCACTTTTAGTACTTGTCGCCGAGGTGAATGTCGCGCTCAAAGTAGGGACGCTCATAGTAGTAGCTGCTATTGTTGATGTCTCTGTGGATACTGTTGTTGGTTGTTTCGTTGTGCTATCCGTTTGTTCTGTATAAATATGATAAGAAATAAAATGGCAATCACGATTTGCTCTCAGTATGATTCTTCTTTTCTTTGTTTGATTGACTGAATGTATTTACACGGCGCTCAAGCACTGTAAGGTCATTTGGCGCCATTCAAAACGTATTATGTATAATCATGCAAGGTGGTAAAAGGTTCTTATCGTCCAACGATATAAAATCAAAGTTTAAGGTGAAACGACAATACGAAAACGGTAATAAATATACTTTGCCATTCAAAGGGTAATGTAAAGGGTGTGAACAAATCAGATGGGAAGTTAATGAAAACTTGGAACGGTAGACCCGTTATATAAAATTTGCAAACTGATGTAATAAAATTTGTCGCTCATAGTACATATTTACGTCATTTAGGAATGTAATAATGCAAGTGATGCTTTTTGTATCAAACCTTTTCTCCATGTCATATACATTGCAGTACGGATCGCGCGTCAGCCGCCGGTCAAAAAACATAAAGTTCTTTGCAGTGAATGATTCATTGCAAGAAACGCATCCTGGTGGGTTATCGTCTTTTTGAGTGATGGAGTACGTTATATAGGTATGACCAATTCCAATTCGTGCAATGACTACATACTCCCGACGGATTGTAATTTAGGATGGAGTCCATTTCCTAGGGTGTGCATGATGGCGTGAAGTTTGTTATTCACTGCATGATACCACGATGCAAGCTACGTCTGACCAAAATACTCTTTGATGCTAGGTTTAAAAGCATCATACAGTAAATTAAAATCAGATGGTTCTCGGTATAAGGCCAGTTTAATAGCGAGAACTGCATTTTTATTACCGGTTTTACCAATATAACTAAATAACCATCATTATACTATATTGTGGAAGGTAATCATCTCAGTAGTATTCAGGACAATAATGGTTATTAATAGGCTATCTGTTTACTATTGAGTATTGACTGAAGTACAGCTAGTGGGTCAATTAAGATAATCCGTTTAAAATACTTGTGTTATCGATGTATCGCAGGGAACGTATATTACTCTAAACATATTGATTATTTATTTGACGAGAGATGTTTCGTTATGTGTTTTTCATTAAGGAAGGACGCGGCAGCCTCTTGTATAACCTTGTACCATCAGTATACATTTTGTGTAGAATTTTGAATTCGGAAGGACTTAAGAGTTGTAGAACATGGGAGTACTTGTTTTAGATATTGTTTCCACCATGCACCAAGAAAGTTCTTTTGGTAGCTTAATAGCCAGGAAAATGTTTCCGAGACAAACGTTTCTTAATTTTAGAAAGATTCATTTTGTTACTGTCAAGGCTGGATGATATTCTAGTGCTAACGAGATGTATTGTATTTGGGTTTCATACATATGAAGTTTATGTTTGGGTTTAAATAATGCCATGACAGGAGTGTTCAGAGAGTTTGATCTTAATCTGACAGCATACTGTGATGACAGCATTTTTCTACGATGTGATAAAGATGCTATGTTTGCTTCAGTGAGAAGGTTTTAACATAATGATGTCTTAAATGCTCTCAGAGAACGAGTCTTATTACCTGAGAGTGGATTGGGTGAAGCATATTCATATATGACTTCCTAGGTGAACCATAAACAACTCATAGTCAAGTTTGGAGCAAGGAAATGTTCAATATAGGTTGATGATGATCTTTCTATCAGCACCTAAGTCAGTGTGCGCCACTACTTTAAATAGATCTAGTGATTCCAGTAATATAAAATTCAAATTGTTTAGGTGTCAAATAAAGGTCAGGTTCCAGTCGATTGTAATACCTGAAAACTTTGTGTCTACAACAGCTGGAATAAATGTTCCGTCTAGACTGAATTTAGGTTCAACATGATGGTCTTCATAATTTAAAGAAATGCACACGTACCGGCTATGATTTAAAGAATTAGAATCCCGTTAGTACTGGGTTAATTTTGAGTCTTGTTTAGGTCGTCGGGAAGAGGGTAATTGTCTTTGCTGTGTTATTATGTGCTATTGGTCATGTAGACTTAGGTTTACCTGTATTGGTGTCTTTACCTGTTGTTGTAGTAGCTGTTGACGATGTAGTGCTGATACTTGTTGATGGTTTTGAAGTTGTAGCTATGGTGTCACTTTTAGGACCTGACGTCGCTGAGGTGAATGTCGAGCTCGAGGTTGGGACGCTCGTACTAGTAATTATATGTGTCGTTGTTTTTGAGGAGACTGTTGTTGGTTCCAGTGAGCTGCTACTTGTTGTAGTTTGTTCTGTGCAAATAAATTCAGAAATACAATATCAAGAACGATGATATCAGAATCTGATAGCGACCCATACCATTCAAAGAGGGAATCGGATTCATTTTTTTTTTTAAATAAGCTAGTTTTTAGCCAAGTGGGCAAAGGGAGAAGGGATTTTACCCTTTGGGAAAAAAACTACATTATGTTGAACTTTGAACATGTATAAATGCAATCGTTGATATATTGCTAGTAATGTTTGCTCAATAATTCAGTGATGTCGTGAAAATGTCTTTCGAAGGAAATACACTCATAGTAAGGATATGTCTTATCACGCTCTACTTTCCGATTATTAAAATGCAAGAGTACATATATTTCAATGATTTCTTTCAATCTGTACCTGTATCACAGTATTAATTCAGCATGTAATAGAGCAAGACCTAACACTAGATTCCGAGTTGTGTGGGTTGCAACAGCGGCTCATACTCGAAAATCGGGATAAGAAAAGAATTGCTTTTGAAAAACATGTTTTCAAACGAAATGAGCTCTGTTCGAATGTTTGTCAAAGTGTGCGGCGACATCAGTTCTCAAGGTGACATTAATAACTATTTTCTTCTGTCAAACCTTGACTATGCAATTTAACTACATGTGATCGCTTCTATTTTCCTTTACAATAACTATCTCAATTTCAAAATTGAATTTGAGATTAAATATTTTGCTGCTATTAGAGATGTCTAACATTATTGAATGAATTCGATGCATTTTGTCTTGTTAGTTGTTTTTAAATATATCATATGTATTGCAATATATATCGCATAGATGAGGCAAATGGCCGATTATAATATTTATGTACGTTTTTATCCAGGAGAGACTCAACAAATAGTTTGCGATTGGATGTTGCATTAATTTTGCAATTCAATTTAAATTACACGATGTAAGAAAAATCGTTTGTTTTTCTTAAAATTGCTTTTTCTTACTTTTCCATAGCATTGTTATTATTTATTTGAAAAATAGTTCGGTGCAGGAAAATTGGGAAAATAATTGCAATGGATTATTATCTCAGAAACAAAACTAGCCATGAATTATTTAGAGACTGCATACAGTCCTTAATTTATTTGCAAGGAACATGTGTATTTCGCGAACAAGAGACAATATGCGTTTCAAACAGCATTACAGGGCTGTAGTTTTAGTTCTTAGATTAAGTAGTTGAAACCTAGGCCATACGATAATGATAAGTCTGTATTGTCTGTAGTATCTTCTACATTATTCAATGATGTCTTTAGGATCCGTTTAGAAGTACCAAAGATGCACGGAAATAAAGATATCCGAGTATGTTCTGCTTCTCAATTATCCGAATTCCAAGGCACCTATACATCAATGACTTGTTTCTGTATATCTCTGTGACGGAGATATAACTATGCATATCAAACAGCAACATCAAACACGTTTTTTTCTGTCCCTTGCGCCTTTCACCAACAGCGGAAATAAGGGAATCAACGTAAAGTTGTATTCCAAAATTACGGCTTGAGATGAAACTTCCTCACCTTCTTTCATATTTAGCGCACGTGATCAACAAAATGATATGTGCAAGAGATTTCTATCAAGTATACCGCTCCAACATTCATAACAATTCTATTGAAAATTATTACATCTAATCGCTTCTTTTCACTGCCGTTCAACATCTCGTCTTTAAAAGCAATGGGTGAGTACCCAATATTCTACCGTTATAGATCGCTTAGAAAGTTTCTTGTTTAGGATGCATGTGTCTCTTTTTGGAAATGAATTGATACGCTTACTGATTACTTGAATTACTCAGATGTATTTAGCTTGCAATGTTTTGCGCAACTTATTACGATTCTTGGGAACATTTCCTTTTATCCAAACATGAAATAAACCTTTTTAATTGGCTTAATATTAAATGAATTAAAAAGCAAACCAATTAATGATCTGTTTATAAATGATGAATATTGGCGTCAATATGCAATACAAAGACGTGACAAGGACATGTTAAGAGATCTTTCCGATCTTCGTATGGGTTTTGAATCATTTTAGATTTGGCAGAATGTCACTTTCAGAATGTAAGATAAAGTACAGGATATAAATATCAGGAGTCTTGTTTACTTTTTTTTTATAAGATATAAGTCAATATTTAAATGAAAGCACACTAATCGTAACACGACTATAAAAGAACTAAGTTTTCTCAAGATCAACCCGAAAGACTGCTAGAAGTCGTCGGCAATGTGATAAGGGTGGTTATTTTTTTAAAAGTATTGTTGTTGATATAGACTTAGTTTTACCTGTAGTAGTGTCTTTATATGTTGTTTCATTAGTCGTTGGGGATATAGTACTTGTTGACGGATGTGTAGTTGCAGATGTGGTGTCACTTTTAGTACTTGTCGCCGAGGTGAATGTCGCGCTCAAAGTAGGGACGCTCATAGTAGTAGCTGCTATTGTTGATGTCTCTGTGGATACTGTTGTTGGTTGTTTCGTTGTGCTATCCGTTTGTTCTGTGTAAATATGATAAGAAATAAAATGGCAATCACGATTTGCTCTCAGTATGATTCTTCTTTTCTTTGTTTGATTGACTGACTGTATTTACACGGCGCTCAAGCACTGTAAGGTCATTTGGCGCCATTCAAAACGTATTATGTATAATCATGCAAAGGTGGTAAAAGGTTCCTAGCGACCAACGATATAAAATCAAAGTTTAAGGTGAAACGACAATACGAAAACGGTAATAAATATACTTTGCCATTCAAAGGGTAATGTAAAGGGTGTAAACAAATCAGATGGGAAGTTAATGAAAACTTGGAACGGTAGACCCGTTATATAAAATTTGCAAACTGATGTAATAAAAGTTTTCGCTCATAGTACATATTTACGTCTTTTAGGAATGTAATAATGCAAGTGATGTTTTTTGTATCAAACCTTTTCTCCATGTCATATACATTGCAGTACGGATCGCGCGTCAGCCGCCGGTCGAAAAACATAAAGTTCTTTACAGTGAATGATTCATTGCAAGAAAGGCATCCTGGTGGGTTATCGTCTTTTTGAGTGATGGAGTACGTTATATAGGTATGACCAATTCCAAATTCGTGCAATGACTACATACTCCCGACGGATTGTAATTTAGGATGGAGTCCATTTCCTAGGGTGTGCATGATGGCGTGAAGTTTGTTATTCACTGCATGATACCACGATGCAAGCTACGTCTGACCAAAATACTCTTTGATGCTAGGTTCAAAAGCATCATACAGTAAATTAAAATCAGATGGTTCTCGGTATAAGGCCAGTTTAGTAGCGAGAACTGCATTTTTATTACAGTTTTACCAATATAACTAAATAACCATTATTATACTATATTGTGGAAGGTAATCAGCTCAGTAGTATTCAGGAAAAAAATGAATATTAATAGGTTATCTGTTTATTATTGAGTATTGACTGAAGTACAGCTAGTGGGTCAATTAAGATAATGCGTTTAAAATACTTGTTTTATCGATGTATCGCAGGGAACGTATATTACTCTAAACATATTGATTATTTATTTGACGAGAGATGTTTCGTTATGTGTTTTTCATTAAGGAAGGACGCGGCAGCCTCTTGTATAACCTTGTACCATCAGTATACATTTTGTGTAGAATTTTGAATTCGGAAGGACTTAAGAGTTGTAGAACATGGGAGTACTTGTTTTAGATATTGTTTCCACCATGCACCAAGAAAGTTCTTTTGGTAGCTTAATAGCCAGGAAAATGTTTCCGAGACAAACGTTTCTTAATTTTAGAAAGATTCATTTTGTTACTGTCAAGGCTGGATGATATTCCAGTGCTAACGAGAGGTATTGTGTTTGGGTTTCATACATATGAAGTTTATGTTTGGGTTTAAATAATGCCATGACAGGAGTGTTCAGAGAGTTTGATCTTAATCTGACAGCATACTGTGATGACAGCATTTCTCTACGATGTGATAAAGGTGCTATGTTTGCTTCAGTGAGAAGGTTTTAACATAATGATGTCTTAAATGCTCTCAGAGAACGAGTCTTATTACCTGAGAGTGGATTGGGTGAAGCATATTCATATATGACTTCCTAGGTGAACCATAAACAACTCAAACATAGTCAAGTTTGGAGCAAGGAAATGTTCAATATAGGTTGATGATGATCTTTCTATCAGCACCTAAGTGAATGTGCGCCACTACTTTAAATAGATCTAGTGATTCTAGTAATATAAAATTCAAATTGTTTAGATGTCAAATAAAAGGCAGGTTCCAGTCGATTGTAATACCTGAAAACTTTGTGTCTACAACAGCTGGAATAAATGTTCCGTCTAGACTGAATTTAGGTTCAACATGATGGTCTTCATAATTTAAAGAAATGCACACGTACCGGTTATGATTTCGAGAATTAGAATCCCGTTAGTACTGGGTTAATTTTGAATCTTGTTTAGATCGTCGGGAAGAGGGTAATTGTCTTTGCTGTGTTATTATGTGCTATTGGTCATGTAGACTTAGGTTTACCTGTATTGGTGTCTTTACCTGTTGTTGTAGTAGCTGTTGACGATGTAGTGCTGATACTTGTTGATGGTTTTGAAGTTGTAGCTATGGTGTCACTTTTAGGACCTGACGTCGCTGAGGTGAATGTCGAGCTCGAGGTTGGGACGCTCGTACTAGTAATTATATGTGTCGTTGTTTTTGAGGAGACTGTTGTTGGTTCCAATGAGCTGCTACTTGTTGTAGTTTGTTCTGTGCAAATAAATTCAGAAATACAATATCAAGAACGATTATATCAGAATCTGATAGCGACCCATACCATTCAAAGAGGGAATCATATTCTTTTTTTCTTTGAAATAAGCTAGTTTAGCCAAGTGGGCAAAGGGAGAAGGGATTTTACCCTTTGGGAAAAATAACTACATTATGTTGAACTTTGAACATGTATAAATGCAATCTTTGATATATTGCTAGTAATGTTTGCTCCATAATTCAGTGATGTCGTGAAAATGTCTTTCGAAGGAAATACACTCATAGTAAGGATATGTCTTATCACGCTCTACTTTCCGATTATTAAAATGCAAGAGTACATATATTTCAATGATTTCTTTCAATCTGTACCTGTATCACAGTATTAATTCAGCATGTAATAGAGCAAGACCTAACACTAGATTCCGAGTTGTGTGGGTTGCAACAGCGGCTCATACTCGAAAATCGGGATAAGAAAAGAATTGCTTTTGAAAAACATGTTTTCAAACGAAATGAGTTCTGTTCGAATGTTTGTCAAAGTGTGCGGCGACATCAGTTCTCAAGGTGACATGAATAACTATTTTCTTCTGTCAAACCTTGACTATGCAATTTAACTACATGTGATCGCTTCTATTTTCCTTTACAATAACTTTCTCAATTTCAAAATTGAATTTGAGATTAAATATTTTGCTGCTATTAGAGATGTCTAACATTATTGAATGAATTCGATGCATTTTGTCTTGCTAGTTGTTTTTAAATATATCATATGTATTGCAATATATATCGCATAGATGAGGCAAATGGCTGATTATAATATTTATGTACATTTTTATCCAGGAGAGACTCAACAAATAGTTTGCGATTTGATGTTGCATTAATTTTGCAATTCAATTTAAATTACACGATGTAAGAAAAATCGTTTGTTTTTCTTAAAATTGCTTTTTCTTACTTTTCCATAGCATTGTTATTATTTATTTGAAAAATAGTTCGGTGCAGCAAAATTGGGAAAAGAATTGCAATGGATTATTATCTCAGAAACAAAACTAGCCATGAATTATTTAGAGACTGCATACAGTCCTTAATTTATTTGCAAGGAACATGTGTATTTCGCGAACAAGAGACAATGTGCGTTTGAAACAGCATTACAGGGCTGTAGTTTTAGTTCTTAGATTAAGTAGTTGAAACCTAGGCCATACGATAATGACAAGTCTGTATTGTCTGTAGTGTCTTCTACATTATTCAATGATGTCTTTAGGATCCGTTTAGAAATACCAAAGATGCACGGAAATAAAGATATCCGAGTATGTTCTGCTTCTCAATTATCCGAATTTCAAGACACCTATACATCAATGACTTGTTTCTGTATATCTCTGTGACGGAGATATAACTATGCATATCAAACAGCAACATCAAACACGTTATTTTCTGACCCATGCGCCTTTCACCAACAGCGGAAAAAAGGGAATTAATGTAAAGTTGTTTTCCAAAATTACGGCTTGAGAGTTATGTTTACTTTTTTGTTATAAGATATAAGTCAATATTTAAATGAAAGCACACTAATCGTAACACGACTATAAAAGAACTAAGTTTTCTCAAGATCAACCCGAAAGACTGCTAGAAGTCGTCGGCAATGTGATAAGGGTGGTTATTTTTTTTAAAAGTATTGTTGTAGATATAGACTTAGTTTTACCTGTAGTAGTGTCTTTATATGTTGTTTCATTAGTCGTTGGGGATATAGTACTTGTTGACGGATGTGTAGTTGCAGATGTGGTGTCACTTTTAGTACTTGTCGCCGAGGTGAATGTCGCGCTCAAAGTAGGGACGCTCATAGTAGTAGCTGCTATTGTTGATGTCTCTGTGGATACTGTTGTTGGTTGTTTCGTTGTGCTATCCGTTTGTTCTGTGTAAATATGATAAGAAATAAAATGGCAATCACGATTTGCTCTCAGTATGATTCTTCTTTTCTTTGTTTGATTGACTGAATGTATTTACACGGCGCTCAAGCACTGTAAGGTCATTTGGCGCCATTCAAAACGTATTATGTATAATCATGCAAAGGTGGTAAAAGGTTCCTATCGACCAACGATATAAAATCAAAGTTTAAGGTGAAACGACAATACGAAAACGGTAATAAATATACTTTGCCATTCAAAGGGTAATGTAAAGGGTGTGAACAAATCAGATGGGAAGTTAATGAAAACTTGGAACGGTAGACCCGTTATATAAAATTAGCAAACTGATGTAATAAAAGTTTTCGCTCATAGTACATATTTACGTCATTTAGGAATGTAATAATGCAAGTGATATTTTTTGTATCAAACCTTTTCTCCATGTCATATACATTGCAGTACGGATCGCGCGTCAGCCGCCGGTCGAAAAACATAAAGTTCTTTACAGTGAATGATTCATTGCAAGAGACGCATCCTGGTGGGTTATCGTCTTTTTGAGTGATGGAGTACGTTATATAGGTATGACCAATTCCAATTCGTGCAATGACTACATACTCCCGACGGATTGTAATTTAGGATGGAGTCCATTTCCTAGGGTGTGCATGATGGCGTGAAGTTTGTTATTCACTGCATGATACCACGATGCAAGCTACGTCTGACCAAAATACTTTTTGATGCTAGGTTCAAAAGCATCATACAGTAAATTAAAATCAGATGGTTCTCGGTATAAGGCCAGTTTAGTAGCGAGAACTGCATTTTTATTACAGTTTTACCAATATAACTAAATAACCATCATTATACTATATTGTGGAAGGTAATCAGCTCAGTAGTATTCAGGAAAATAATGATTATTAATAGGCTATCTGTTTATTATTGAGTATTGACTGAAGTACAGCTAGTGGGTCAATTAAGATAATGCGTTTAAAATACTTGTGTTATCGATGTATCGCAGGGAACGTATATTACTCTAAACATATTGATTATTTATTTGACGAGAGATGTTTCGTTTTGTGTTTTTCATTAAGGAAGGACGCGGCAGCCTCTTGTATAACCTTGTACCATCAGTATACATTTTGTGTAGAATTTTGAATTCGGAAGGACTTAAGAGTTGTAGAACATGGGAATACTTGTTTTAGATATTGTTTCCACCATGCACCAAGAAAGTTCTTTTGGTAGCTTAATAGCCAGGAAAATGTTTCCGAGACAAACGTTTCTTAATTTTAGAAAGATTCATTTTGTTACTGTCAAGGCTGGATGATATTCTAGTGCTAACGAGAGGTATTGTATTTGGGTTTCATACATATGAAGTTTATGTTTGGGTTTAAATAATGCGATGACAGGAGTGTTCAGAGAGTTTGATCTTAATCTGACAGCATACTGTGATGACAGCATTTCTCTACGATGTGATAAAGGTGCTATGTTTGCTTCAGTGAGAAGGTTTTAACATGATGATGTCTTAAATGCTCTCAGAGAACGAGTCTTATTACCTGAGAGTGGATTGGGTGAAGCATATTCATATATGACTTCCTAGGTGAACCATAAACAACTCAAACATAGTCAAGTTTGGAGCAAGGAAATGTTCAATATAGGTTGATGATGATCTTTCTATCAGCACCTAAGTCAGTGTGCGCCACTACTTTAAATAGATCTAGTGATTCCAGTAATATAAAATTCAAATTGTTTAGGTGTCAAATAAAAGTCAGGTTCCAGTCGATTGTAATACCTGAAAACTTTGTGTCTACAACAGCTGGAATAAATGTTCCGTCTAGACTGAATTTAGGTTCAACATGATGGTCTTCATAATTTAAAGAAATGCACACGTACCGGTTATGATTTCGAGAATTAGAATCCCGTTAGTACTGGGTTAATTTTGAATCTTGTTTAGGTCGTCGGGAAGAGGGTAATTGTCTTTGCTGTGTTATTATGTGCTATTGGTCATGTAGACTTAGGTTTACCTGTATTGGTGTCTTTACCTGTTGTTGTAGTAGCTGTTGACGATGTAGTGCTGATACTTGTTGATGGTTTTGAAGTTGTAGCTATGGTGTCACTTTTAGGACCTGACGTCGCTGAGGTGAATGTCGAGCTCGAGGTTGGTACGCTCGTACTAGTAATTATATGTGTCGTTGTTTTTGAGGAGACTGTTGTTGGTTCCAGTGAGCTGCTACTTGTTGTAGTTTGTTCTGTGCAAATAAATTCAGAAATACAATATCAAGAACGATTATATCAGAATCTGATAGCGACCCATACCATTCAAAAAGGGAATCATATTCTTTTTTTCTTTGAAATAAGCTAGTTTAGCCAAGTGGGCAAAGGGAGAAGGGATTTTACCCTTTGGGAAAAATAACTACATTATGTTGAACTTTGAACATGTATAAATGCAATCTTTGATATATTGCTAGTAATGTTTGCTCCATAATTCAGTGATGTCGTGAAAATGTCTTTCGAAGGAAATACACTCATAGTAAGGATATGTCTTATCACGCTCTACTTTCCGATTATTAAAATGCAAGAGTACATATATTTCAATGATTTCTTTCAATCTGTACCTGTATCACAATATTAATTCAGCATGTAATAGAGCAAGACCTAACACTAGATTCCGAGTTGTGTGGGTTGCAACAGCGGCTCATACTCGAAAATCGGGATAAGAAAAGAATTGCTTTTGAAAAACATGTTTTCAAACGAAATGAGTTCTGTTCGAATGTTTGTCAAAGTGTGCGGCGACATCAGTTCTCAAGGTGACATGAATAACTATTTTCTTCTGTCAAACCTTGACTATGCAATTTAACTACATGTGATCGCTTCTATTTTCCTTTACAATAACTATCTCAATTTCAAAATTGAATTTGAGATTAAATATTTTGCTGCTATTAGAGATGTCTAACATTATTGAATGAATTCGATGCATTTTGTCTTGTTAGTTGTTTTTAAATATATCATATGTATTGCAATATATATCGCATAGATGAGGCAAATGGCTGATTATAATATTTATGTACGTTTTTATCCAGGAGAGACTCAACAAATAGTTTGCGATTTGATGTTGCATTAATTTTGCAATCAATTTAAATTACACGATGTCAGAAAAATCGTTTGTTTTTCTTAAAATTGCTTTTTCTTACTTTTCCATAGCGTTGTTATTATTTATTTGAAAAATAGTTCGGTACAGGAAAATTGGGAAAAGAATTGCAATGGATTATTATCTCAGAAACAAAACTAGCCATGAATTATTTAGAGACTGCATACAGTCCTTAATTTATTTGCAAGGAACATGTGTATTTCGCGAACAAGAGACAATGTGCGTTTGAAACAGCATTACAGGGCTGTAGTTTTAGTTCTTAGATTAAGTAGTTGAAACCTAGGCCATACGATAATGACAAGTCTGTATTGTCTGTAGTGTCTTCTACATTATTCAATGATGTCTTTAGGATCCGTTTAGAAGTACCAAAGATGCACGGAAATAAAGATATCCGAGTATGTTCTGCTTCTCAATTATCCGAATTTCAAGACACCTTTACATCAATGACTTGTTTCTGTATATCTCTGTGACGGAGATATAACTATGCATATCAAACAGCAACATCAAACACGTTATTTTCTGACCCATGCGCCTTTCACCAACAGCGAAAAAAAGGGAATTAACGTAAAGTTGTATTCCAAAATTACGGCTTGAGATGAAACTTCCTCACCTTCTTTCATATTTAGCGCACGTGATCAACAAAATGATATGGGCAAGAGATTTCTATCAAGTATACCGCTCCAACATTCATAACAATTCTATTGAAAATTATAACATCTAATCGCTTCTTTTCACTGCCGTTCAACATCTCGTCTTTAAAAGCAATGGGTGAGTACCCAATATTCTACCGTTATAGATCGCTTAGAAAGTTTCTTGTTTAGGATGCATGTGTCTATTTTTGGAAATGAATTGATACGCTTACTGATTATTTAAATTACTCAGATGTATTTAGCTTGCAATGTTTTGCGCAACATATTACGATTCTTGGGAACATTTCCTTTTATCCAAATATGAAATAAACCTTTTTAATTGGCTTAATTTTAAATGAATAAAAAAGCAAACCAATTAATGATCTGTTTATAAATGATGAATATTGGCGTCAATATGCAATACAAAGACGTGACAAGAACATGTTAAGAGATCTTTCCGATCTTCGGATGAGTTTTGAATCATTTTAGATTTGGCAGAATGTCACTTTCAGAATGCAAGATAAAGTAGAGGATATAAATATCAGGAGTCTTGTTTACTTCTTTGTTATAAGATATAAGTCAAGATTTAAATGAAAGCACACTAATCCTAACACGACTATAAAAGAACTAAGTTTTCTCAAGATCAACCCGAAAGACTGCTAGAAGTCGTCGGCAATGTGATAAGGGTGGTTATTTTTTTAAAAGTATTGTTGTTGACATAGACTTAGTTTTACCTGTAGTAGTGTCTTTATATGTTGTTTCATTAGTCGTTGGGGATATAGTACTTGTTGACGGATGTGTAGTTGCAGATGTGGTGTCACTTTTAGTACTTGTCGCCGAGGTGAATGTCGCGCTCAAAGTAGGGACGCTCATAGTAGTAGCTGCTATTGTTGATGTCTCTGTGGATACTGTTGTTGGTTGTTTCGTTGTGCTATCCGTTTGTTCTGTGTAAATATGATAAGAAATAAAATGGCAATCACGATTTGCTCTCAGTATGATTCTTCTTTTCTTTGTTTGATTGACTGAATGTATTTACACGGCGCTCAAGCACTGTAAGGTCATTTGGCGCCATTCAAAACGTATTATGTATAATCATGCAAAGGTGGTAAAAGGTTCCTATCGACCAACGATATAAAATCAAAGTTTAAGGTGAAACGACAATACGAAAACGGTAATAAATATACTTTGCCATCCAAAGGGTAATGTAAAGGGTGTAAACAAATCAGATGGGAAGTTAATGAAAACTTGGAACGGTAGACCCGTTATATAAAATTAGCAAACTGATGTAATAAAAGTTTTCGCTCATAGTACATATTTACGTCTTTTAGGAATGTAATAATGCAAGTGATGTTTTTTGTATCAAACCTTTTCTCCATGTCATATACATTGCAGTACGGATCGCGCGTCAGCCGCCGGTCGAAAAACATAAAGTTCTTTACAGTGAATGATTCATTGCAAGAAACGCATCCTGGTGGGTTATCGTCTTTTTGAGTGATGGAGTACGTTATATAGGTATGACCAATTCCAATTCGTGCAATGACTACATACTCCCGACGGATTGTAATTTAGGATGGAGTCCATTTCCTAGGGTGTGCATGATGGCGTGAAGTTTGTTATTCACTGCATGATACCACGATGCAAGCTACGTCTGACCAAAATACTCTTTGATGCTAGGTTCAAAAGCATCATACAGTAAATTAAAATCAGATGGTTCTCGGTATAAGGCCAGTTTAGTAGCGAGAACTGCATTTTTATTACAGTTTTACCAATATAACTAAATAACCATCATTATACTATATTGTGGAAGGTAATCAGCTCAGTAGTATTCAGGAGAAAAATGAGTATTAATAGGCTATCTGTTTATTATTGAGTATTGACTGAAGTACAGCTAGTGGGTCAATTAAGATAATGCGTTTAAAATACTTGTGTTATCGATGTATCGCAGGGAACGTATATTACTCTAAACATATTGATTATTTATTTGACGAGAGATGTTTCGTTATGTGTTTTTCATTAAGGAAGGACGCGGCAGCCTCTTGTATAACCTTGTACCATCAGTATACATTTTGTGTAGAATTTTGAATTCGGAAGGACTTAAGAGTTGTAGAACATGGGAGTACTTGTTTTAGATATTGTTTCCACCATGCACCAAGAAAGTTCTTTTGGTAGCTTAATAGCCAGGAAAATGTTTCCAAGACAAACGTTTCTTAATTTTAGAAAGATTCATTTTGTTCCTGTCAAGGCTGGATGATATTCTAGTGCTAACGAGAGATATTGTGTTTGGGTTTCATACATATGAAGTTTATGTTTGGGTTTAAATAATGCCATGACAGGAGTGTTCAGAGAGTTTGATCTTAATCTGACAGCATACTGTGATGCCAGCATTTCTCTACGATGTGATAAAGGTGCTATGTTTGCTTCAGTGAGAAGGTTTTAACATAATGATGTCTTAAATGCTCTCAGAGAACGAGTCTTATTACCTGAGAGTGGATTGGGTGAAGCATATTCATATATGACTTCCTAGGTGAACCATAAACAACTCAAACATAGTCAAGTTTGGAGCAAGGAAATGTTCAATATAGGTTGATGATTATCTTTCTATCAGCACCTAAGTCAATGTGCGCCACTACTTTAAATAGATCTAGTGATTCCAGTAATATAAAATTCAAATTGTTTAGGTGTCAAATAAAAGTCAGGTTCCAGTCGATTGTAATACCTGAAAACTTTGTGTCTACAACAGCTGGAATAAATGTTCCGTCTAGACTGAATTTAGGTTCAACATGATGGTCTTCATAATTTAAAGAAATGCACACGTACCGGTTATGATTTCGAGAATTAGAATCCCGTTAGTACTGGGTTAATTTTGAATCTTGTTTAGGTCGTCGGGAAGAGGGTAATTGTCTTTGCTGTGTTATTATGTGCTATTGGTCATGTAGACTTAGGTTTACCTGTATTGGTGTCTTTACCTGTTGTTGTAGTAGCTGTTGACGATGTAGTGCTGATACTTGTTGATGGTTTTGAAGTTGTAGCTATGGTGTCACTTTTAGGACCTGACGTCGCTGAGGTGAATGTCGAGCTCGAGGTTGGGACGCTCGTACTAGTAATTATATGTGTCGTTGTTTTTGAGGAGACTGTTGTTGGTTCCAGTGAGCTGCTACTTGTTGTAGTTTGTTCTGTGCAAATAAATTCAGAAATACAATATCAAGAACGATTATATCAGAATCTGATAGCGACCCATACCATTCAAAGAGGGAATCATATTCTTTTTTTCTTTGAAATAAGCTAGTTTAGCCAAGTGGGCATAGGGAGAAGGGATTTTACCCTTTGGGAAAAATAACTACATTATGTTGAACTTTGAACATGTATAAATGCAATCTTTGATATATTGCTAGTAATGTTTGCTCCATAATTCAGTGATGTCGTGAAAATGTCTTTCGAAGGAAATACACTCATAGTAAGGATATGTCTTATCACGCTCTACTTTCCGATTATTAAAATGCAAGAGTACATATATTTCAATGATTTCTTTCAATCTGTACCTGTATCACAGTATTAATTCAGCATGTAATAGAGCAAGACCTAACACTAGATTCCGAGTTGTGTGGGTTGCAACAGCGGCTCATACTCGAAAATCGGGATAAGAAAAGAATTGCTTTTGAAAAACATGTTTTCAAACGAAATGAGTTCTGTTCGAATGTTTGTCAAAGTGTGCGGCGACATCAGTTCTCAAGGTGACATGAATAACTATTTTCTTCTGTCAAACCTTGACTATGCAATTTAACTACATGTGATCGCTTCTATTTTCCTTTACAATAACTATCTCAATTTCAAAATTGAATTTGAGATTAAATATTTTGCTGCTATTAGAGATGTCTAACATTATTGAATGAATTCAATGCATTTTGTCTTGTTAGTTGTTTTTAAATATATCATATGTATTGCAATATATATCGCATAGATGAGGCAAATGGCTGATTATAATATTTATGTACGTTTTTATCCAGGAGAGACTCAACAAATAGTTTGCGATTTGATGTTGCATTAATTTTGAAATCAATTTAAATTACACGATGTAAGAAAAATCGTTTGTTTTTCTTAAAATTGCTTTTTCTTACTTTTCCATAGCATTGTTATTATTTATTTGAAAAATAGTTCGGTGCAGGAAAATTGGGGAAAGAATTGCAATGGATTATTATCTCAGAAACAAAACTAGCCATGAATTATTTAGAGACTGCATACAGTCCTTAATTTATTTGCAAGGAACATGTGTATTTCGCGAACAAGAGACAATGTGCGTTTGAAACAGCATTACAGGGCTGTAGTTTTAGTTCTTAGATTAAGTAGTTGAAACCTAGGCCATACGATAATGACAAGTCTGTATTGTCTGTAGTGTCTTCTACATTATTCAATGATGTCTTTAGGATCCGTTTAGAAGTACCAAAGATGCACGGAAATAAAGATATCCGAGTATGTTCTGCTTCTCAATTATCCGAATTTCAAGACACCTATACATCAATGACTTGTTTCTGTATATCTCTGTGACGGAGATATAACTATGCATATCAAACAGCAACATCAAACACGTTATTTTCTGACCCATGCGCCTTTCACCAACAGCGGAAATAAGGGAATTAACGTAAAGTTGTTTTCCAAAATTACGGCTTGAGAGTCTTGTTTACTTTTTTGTTATAAGATATAAGTCAATATTTAAATGAAAGCACACTAATCGTAACACGACTATAAAAGAACTATGTTTTCTCAAGATCAACCCGAAAGACTGCTAGAAGTCGTCGGCAATGTGATAAGGGTGGTTATTTTTTTAAAAGTATTGTTTTTGATATAGACTTAGTTTTACCTGTAGTAGTGTCTTTATATGTTGTTTCATTAGTCGTTGGGGATATAGTACTTGTTGACGGATGTGTAGTTGCAGATGTGGTGTCACTTTTAGTACTTGTCGCCGAGGTGAATGTCGCGCTCAAAGTAGGGACGCTCATAGTAGTAGCTGCTATTGTTGATGTCTCTGTGGATACTGTTGTTGGTTGTTTCGTTGTGCTATCCGTTTGTTCTGTGTAAATATGATAAGAAATAAAATGGCAATCACGATTTGCTCTCAGTATGATTCTTCTTTTCTTTGTTTGATTGACTGAATGTATTTACACGGCGCTCAAGCACTGTAAGGTCATTTGGCGCCATTCAAAACGTATTATGTATAATCATGCAAAGGTGGTAAAAGGTTCCTATCGACCAACGATATAAAATCAAAGTTTAAGGTGAAACGACAATACGAAAACGGTAATAAATATACTTTGCCATTCAAAGGGTAATGTAAAGGGTGTGAACAAATCAGATGGGAAGTTAATGAAAACTTGGAACGGTAGACCCGTTATATAAAATTAGCAAACTGATGTAATAAAAGTTTTCGCTCATAGTACATATTTACGTCATTTAGGAATGTAATAATGCAAGTGATATTTTTTGTATCAAACCTTTTCTCCATGTCATATACATTGCAGTACGGATCGCGCGTCAGCCGCCGGTCGAAAAACATAAAGTTCTTTACAGTGAATGATTCATTGCAAGAGACGCATCCTGGTGGGTTATCGTCTTTTTGAGTGATGGAGTACGTTATATAGGTATGACCAATTCCAATTCGTGCAATGACTACATACTCCCGACGGATTGTAATTTAGGATGGAGTCCATTTCCTAGGGTGTGCATGATGGCGTGAAGTTTGTTATTCACTGCATGATACCACGATGCAAGCTACGTCTGACCAAAATACTCTTTGATGCTAGGTTCAAAAGCATCATACAGTAAATTAAAATCAGATGGTTCTCGGTATAAGGCCAGTTTAGTAGCGAGAACTGCATTTTTATTACAGTTTTACCAATATAACTAAATAACCATCATTATACTATATTGTGGAAGGTAATCAGCTCAGTAGTATTCAGGAGAAAAATGAGTATTAATAGGCTATCTGTTTATTATTGAGTATTGACTGAAGTACAGCTAGTGGGTCAATTAAGATAATGCGTTTAAAATACTTGTGTTATCGATGTATCGCAGGGAACGTATATTACTCTAAACATATTGATTATTTATTTGACGAGAGATGTTTCGTTATGTGTTTTTCATTAAGGAAGGACGCGGCAGCCTCTTGTATAACCTTGTACCATCAGTATACATTTTGTGTAGAATTTTGAATTCGGAAGGACTTAAGAGTTGTAGAACATGGGAGTACTTGTTTTAGATATTGTTTCCACCATGCACCAAGAAAGTTCTTTTGGTAGCTTAATAGCCAGGAAAATGTTTCCAAGACAAACGTTTCTTAATTTTAGAAAGATTCATTTTGTTACTGTCAAGGCTGGATGATATTCTAGTGCTAACGAGAGATATTGTGTTTGGGTTTCATACATATGAAGTTAATGTTTGGGTTTAAATAATGCCATGACAGGAGTGTTCAGAGAGTTTGATCTTAATCTGACAGCATACTGTGATGCCAGCATTTCTCTACGATGTGATAAAGGTGCTATGTTTGCTTCAGTGAGAAGGTTTTAACATAATGATGTCTTAAATGCTCTCAGAGAACGAGTCTTATTACCTGAGAGTGGATTGGGTGAAGCATATTCATATATGACTTCCTAGGTGAACCATAAACAACTCAAACATAGTCAAGTTTGGAGCAAGGAAATGTTCAATATAGGTTGATGATGATCTTTCTATCAGCACCTAAGTCAATGTGCGCCATTACTTTAAATAGATCTAGTGATTCCAGTAATATAAAATTCAAATTGTTTAGGTGTCAAATAAAAGTCAGGTTCCAGTCGATTGTAATACCTGAAAACTTTGTGTCTACAACAGCTGGAATAAATGTTCCGTCTAGACTGAATTTAGGTTCAACATGATGGTCTTCATAATTTAAAGAAATGCACACGTACCGGTTATGATTTCGAGAATTAGAATCCCGTTAGTACTGGGTTAATTTTGAATCTTGTTTAGGTCGTCGGGAAGAGGGTAATTGTCTTTGCTGTGTTATTATGTGCTATTGGTCATGTAGACTTAGGTTTACCTGTATTGGTGTCTTTACCTGTTGTTATAGTAGCTGTTGACGATGTAGTGCTGATACTTGTTGATGGTTTTGAAGTTGTAGCTATGGTGTCACTTTTAGGACCTGACGTCGCTGAGGTGAATGTCGAGCTCGAGGTTGGGACGCTCGTACTAGTAATTATATGTGTCGTTGTTTTTGAGGAGACTGTTGTTGGTTCCAGTGAGCTGCTACTTGTTGTAGTTTGTTCTGTGCAAATAAATTCAGAAATACAATATCAAGAACGATTATATCAGAATCTGATAGCGACCCATACCATTCAAAGAGGGAATCATATTCTTTTTTTCTTTGAAATAAGCTAGTTTAGCCAAGTGGGCATAGGGAGAAGGGATTTTACCCTTTGGGAAAAATAACTACATTATGTTGAACTTTGAACATGTATAAATGCAATCTTTGATATATTGCTAGTAATGTTTGCTCCATAATTCAGTGATGTCGTGAAAATGTCTTTCGAAGGAAATACACTCATAGTAAGGATATGTCTTATCACGCTCTACTTTCCGATTATTAAAATGCAAGAGTACATATATTTCAATGATTTCTTTCAATCTGTACCTGTATCACAGTATTAATTCAGCATGTAATAGAGCAAGACCTAACACTAGATTCCGAGTTGTGTGGGTTGCAACAGCGGCTCATACTCGAAAATCGGGATAAGAAAAGAATTGCTTTTGAAAAACATGTTTTCAAACGAAATGAGTTCTGTTCGAATGTTTGTCAAAGTGTGCGGCGACATCAGTTCTCAAGGTGACATGAATAACTATTTTCTTCTGTCAAACCTTGACTATGCAATTTAACTACATGTGATCGCTTCTATTTTCCTTTACAATAACTATCTCAATTTCAAAATTGAATTTGAGATTAAATATTTTGCTGCTATTAGAGATGTCTAACATTATTGAATGAATTCAATGCATTTTGTCTTGTTAGTTGTTTTTAAATATATCATATGTATTGCAATATATATCGCATAGATGAGGCAAATGGCTGATTATAATATTTATGTACGTTTTTATCCAGGAGAGACTCAACAAATAGTTTGCGATTTGATGTTGCATTAATTTTGCAATCAATTTAAATTACACGATGTAAGAAAAATCGTTTGTTTTTCTTAAAATTGCTTTTTCTTACTTTTCCATAGCATTGTTATTATTTATTTGAAAAATAGTTCGGTGCAGGAAAATTGGGAAAAGAATTGCAATGGATTATTATCTCAGAAACAAAACTAGCCATGAATTATTTAGAGACTGCATACAGTCCTTAATTTATTTGCAAGGAACATGTGTATTTCGCGAACAAGAGACAATGTGCGTTTGAAACAGCATTACAGGGCTGTAGTTTTAGTTCTTAGATTAAGTAGTTGAAACCTAGGCCATACGATAATGACAAGTCTGTATTGTCTGTAGTGTCTTCTACATTATTCAATGATGTCTTTAGGATCCGTTTAGAAGTACCAAAGATGCACGGAAATAAAGATATCCGAGTATGTTCTGCTTCTCAATTATCCGAATTTCAAGACACCTATACATCAATGACTTGTTTCTGTATATCTCTGTGACGGAGATATAACTATGCATATCAAACAGCAACATCAAACACGTTATTTTCTGACCCATGCGCCTTTCACCAACAGCGGAAATAAGGGAATTAACGTAAAGTTGTTTTCCAAAATTACGGCTTGAGAGTCTTGTTTACTTTTTTGTTATAAGATATAAGTCAATATTTAAATGAAAGCACACTAATCGTAACACGACTATAAAAGAACTATGTTTTCTCAAGATCAACCCGAAAGACTGCTAGAAGTCGTCGGCAATGTGATAAGGGTGGTTATTTTTTAAAAATTATTGTTTTTGATATAGACTTAGTTTTACCTGTAGTAGTGTCTTTATATGTTGTTTCATTAGTCGTTGGGGATATAGTACTTGTTGACGGATGTGTAGTTGCAGATGTGGTGTCACTTTTAGTACTTGTCGCCGAGGTGAATGTCGCGCTCAAAGTAGGGACGCTCATAGTAGTAGCTGCTATTGTTGATGTCTCTGTGGATACTGTTGTTGGTTGTTTCGTTGTGCTATCCGTTTGTTCTGTGTAAATATGATAAGAAATAAAATGGCAATCACGATTTGCTCTCAGTATGATTCTTCTTTTCTTTGTTTGATTGACTGAATGTATTTACACGGCGCTCAAGCACTGTAAGGTCATTTGGCGCCATTCAAAACGTATTATGTATAATCATGCAAAGGTGGTAAAAGGTTCCTATCGACCAACGATATAAAATCAAAGTTTAAGGTGAAACGACAATACGAAAACGGTAATAAATATACTTTGCCATTCAAAGGGTAATGTAAAGGGTGTGAACAAATCAGATGGGAAGTTAATGAAAACTTGGAACGGTAGACCCGTTATATAAAATTAGCAAACTGATGTAATAAAAGTTTTCGCTCATAGTACATATTTACGTCATTTAGGAATGTAATAATGCAAGTGATATTTTTTGTATCAAACCTTTTCTCCATGTCATATACATTGCAGTACGGATCGCGCGTCAGCCGCCGGTCGAAAAACATAAAGTTCTTTACAGTGAATGATTCATTGCAAGAGACGCATCCTGGTGGGTTATCGTCTTTTTGAGTGATGGAGTACGTTATATAGGTATGACCAATTCCAATTCGTGCAATGACTACATACTCCCGACGGATTGTAATTTAGGATGGAGTCCATTTCCTAGGGTGTGCATGATGGCGTGAAGTTTGTTATTCACTGCATGATACCACGATGCAAGCTACGTCTGACCAAAATACTCTTTGATGCTAGGTTCAAAAGCATCATACAGTAAATTAAAATCAGATGGTTCTCGGTATAAGGCCAGTTTAGTAGCGAGAACTGCATTTTTATTACAGTTTTACCAATATAACTAAATAACCATCATTATACTATATTGTGGAAGGTAATCAGCTCAGTAGTATTCAGGAAAATAATGATTATTAATAGGCTATCTGTTTATTATTGAGTATTGACTGAAGTACAGCTAGTGGGTCAATTAAGATAATGCGTTTAAAATACTTGTGTTATCGATGTATCGCAGGGAAAGTATATTACTCTAAACATATTGATTATTTATTTGACGAGAGATGTTTCGTTATGTGTTTTTCATTAAGGAAGGACGCGGCAGCCTCTTGTATAACCTTGTACCATCAGTATACATTTTGTGTAGAATTTTGAATTCGGAAGGACTTAAGAGTTGTAGAACATGGGAATACTTGTTTTAGATATTGTTTCCACCATGCACCAAGAAAGTTCTTTTGGTAGCTTAATAGCCAGGAAAATGTTTCCGAGACAAACGTTTCTTAATTTTAGAAAGATTCATTTTGTTACTGTCAAGGCTGGATGATATTCTAGTGCTAACGAGAGGTATTGTATTTGGGTTTCATACATATGAAGTTTATGTTTGGGTTTAAATAATGCCATGACAGGAGTGTTCAGAGAGTTTGATCTTAATCTGACAGCATACTGTGATGCCAGCATTTCTCTACGATGTGATAAAGGTGCTATGTTTGCTTCAGTGAGAAGGTTTTAACATAATGATGTCTTAAATGCTCTCAGAGAACGAGTCTTATTACCTGAGAGTGGATTGGGTGAAGCATATTCATATATGACTTCCTAGGTGAACCATAAACAACTCAAACATAGTCAAGTTTGGAGCAAGGAAATGTTCAATATAGGTTGATGATGATCTTTGTATCAGCACCTAAGTCAGTGTGCGCCACTACTTTAAATAGATCTAGTGATTCCAGTAATATAAAATTCAAATTGTTTAGGTGTCAAATAAAAGTCAGGTTCCAGTCGATTGTAATACCTGAAAACTTTGTGTCTACAACAGCTGGAATAAATGTTCCGTCTAGACTGAATTTAGGTTCAACATGATGGTCTTCATAATTTAAAGAAATGCACACGTACCGGTTATGATTTCGAGAATTAGAATCCCGTTAGTACTGGGTTTATTTTGAATCTTGTTTAGGTCGTCGGGAAGAGGGTAATTGTCTTTGCTGTGTTATTATGTGCTATTGGTCATGTAGACTTAGGTTTACCTGTATTGGTGTCTTTACCTGTTGTTGTAGTAGCTGTTGACGATGTAGTGCTGATACTTGTTGATGGTTTTGAAGTTGTAGCTATGGTGTCACTTTTAGGACCTGACGTCGCTGAGGTGAATGTCGAGCTCGAGGTTGGGACGCTCGTACTAGTAATTATATGTGTCGTTGTTTTTGAGGAGACTGTTGTTGGTTCCAGTGAGCTGCTACTTGTTGTAGTTTGTTCTGTGCAAATAAATTCAGAAATACCATATCAAGAACGATTATATCAGAATCTGATAGCGACCCATACCATTCAAAAAGGGAATCATATTCTTTTTTTCTTTGAAATAAGCTAGTTTAGCCAAGTGGGCAAAGGGAGAAGGGATTTTACCCTTTGGGAAAAATAACTACATTATGTTGAACTTTGAACATGTATAAATGCAATCTTTGATATATTGCTAGTAATGTTTGCTCCATAATTCAGTGATGTCGTGAAAATGTCTTTCGAAGGAAATACACTCATAGTAAGGATATGTCTTATCACGCTCTACTTTCCGATTATTAAAATGCAAGAGTACATATATTTCAATGATTTCTTTCAATCTGTACCTGTATCACAGTATTAATTCAGCATGTAATAGAGCAAGACCTAACACTAGATTCCGAGTTGTGTGGGTTGCAACAGCGGCTCATACTCGAAAATCGGGATAAGAAAAGAATTGCTTTTGAAAAACATGTTTTCAAACGAAATGAGTTCTGTTCGAATGTTTGTCAAAGTGTGCGGCGACATCAGTTCTCAAGGTGACATGAATAACTATTTTCTTCTGTCAAACCTTGACTATGCAATTTAACTACATGTGATCGCTTCTATTTTCCTTTACAATAACTATCTCAATTTCAAAATTGAATTTGAGATTAAATATTTTGCTGCTATTAGAGATGTCTAACATTATTGAATGAATTCAATGCATTTTGTCTTGTTAGTTGTTTTTAAATATATCATATGTATTGCAATATATATCGCATAGATGAGGCAAATGGCTGATTATAATATTTATGTACGTTTTTATCCAGGAGAGACTCAACAAATAGTTTGCGATTTGATGTTGCATTAATTTTGCAATCAATTTAAATTACACGATGTAAGAAAAATCGTTTGTTTTTCTTAAAATTGCTTTTTCTTACTTTTCCATAGCATTGTTATTATTTATTTGAAAAATAGTTCGGTGCAGGAAAATTGGGAAAAGAATTGCAATGGATTATTATCTCAGAAACAAAACTAGCCATGAATTATTTAGAGACTGCATACAGTCCTTAATTTATTTGCAAGGAACATGTGTATTTCGCGAACAAGAGACAATGTGCGTTTGAAACAGCATTACAGGGCTGTAGTTTTAGTTCTTAGATTAAGTAGTTGAAACCTAGGCCATACGATAATGACAAGTCTGTATTGTCTGTAGTGTCTTCTACATTATTCAATGATGTCTTTAGGATCCGTTTAGAAGTACCAAAGATGCACGGAAATAAAGATATCCGAGTATGTTCTGCTTCTCAATTATCCGAATTTCAAGACACCTATACATCAATGACTTGTTTCTGTATATCTCTGTGACGGAGATATAACTATGCATATCAAACAGCAACATCAAACACGTTATTTTCTGACCCATGCGCCTTTCACCAACAGCGGAAATAAGGGAATTAACGTAAAGTTGTTTTCCAAAATTACGGCTTGAGAGTCTTGTTTACTTTTTTGTTATAAGATATAAGTCAATATTTAAATGAAAGCACACTAATCGTAACACGACTATAAAAGAACTATGTTTTCTCAAGATCAACCCGAAAGACTGCTAGAAGTCGTCGGCAATGTGATAAGGGTGGTTATTTTTTTAAAAGTATTGTTTTTGATATAGACTTAGTTTTACCTGTAGTAGTGTCTTTATATGTTGTTTCATTAGTCGTTGGGGATATAGTACTTGTTGACGGATGTGTAGTTGCAGATGTGGTGTCACTTTTAGTACTTGTCGCCGAGGTGAATGTCGCGCTCAAAGTAGGGACGCTCATAGTAGTAGCTGCTATTGTTGATGTCTCTGTGGATACTGTTGTTGGTTGTTTCGTTGTGCTATCCGTTTGTTCTGTGTAAATATGATAAGAAATAAAATGGCAATCACGATTTGCTCTCAGTATGATTCTTCTTTTCTTTGTTTGATTGACTGAATGTATTTACACGGCGCTCAAGCACTGTAAGGTCATTTGGCGCCATTCAAAACGTATTATGTATAATCATGCAAAGGTGGTAAAAGGTTCCTATCGACCAACGATATAAAATCAAAGTTTAAGGTGAAACGACAATACGAAAACGGTAATAAATATACTTTGCCATTCAAAGGGTAATGTAAAGGGTGTGAACAAATCAGATGGGAAGTTAATGAAAACTTGGAACGGTAGACCCGTTATATAAAATTAGCAAACTGATGTAATAAAAGTTTTCGCTCATAGTACATATTTACGTCATTTAGGAATGTAATAATGCAAGTGATGTTTTTTGTATCAAACCTTTTCTCCATGTCATATACATTGCAGTACGGATCGCGCGTCAGCCGCCGGTCGAAAAACATAAAGTTCTTTACAGTGAATGATTCATTGCAAGAGACGCATCCTGGTGGGTTATCGTCTTTTTGAGTGATGGAGTACGTTATATAGGTATGACCAATTCCAATTCGTGCAATGACTACATACTCCCGACGGATTGTAATTTAGGATGGAGTCCATTTCCTAGGGTGTGCATGATGGCGTGAAGTTTGTTTTTCACTGCATGATACCACGATGCAAGCTACGTCTGACCAAAATACTCTTTGATGCTAGGTTCAAAAGCATCATACAGTAAATTAAAATCAGATGGTTCTCGGTATAAGGCCAGTTTAGTAGCGAGAACTGCATTTTTATTACAGTTTTACCAATATAACTAAATAACCATCATTATACTATATTGTGGAAGGTAATCAGCTCAGTAGTATTCAGGAAAATAATGATTATTAATAGGCTATCTGTTTATTATTGAGTATTGACTGAAGTACAGCTAGTGGGTCAATTAAGATAATGCGTTTAAAATACTTGTGTTATCGATGTATCGCAGGGAACGTATATTACTCTAAACATATTGATTATTTATTTGACGAGAGATGTTTCGTTTTGTGTTTTTCATTAAGGAAGGACGCGGCAGCCTCTTGTATAACCTTGTACCATCAGTATACATTTTGTGTAGAATTTTGAATTCGGAAGGACTTAAGAGTTGTAGAACATGGGAGTACTTGTTTTAGATATTGTTTCCACCATGCACCAAGAAAGTTCTTTTGGTAGCTTAATAGCCAGGAAAATGTTTCCGAGACAAACGTTTCTTAATTTTAGAAAGATTCATTTTGTTACTGTCAAGGCTGGATGATATTCTAGTGCTAACGATAGGTATTGTATTTGGGTTTCATACATATGAAGTTTATGTTTGGGTTTAAATAATGCCATGACAGGAGTGTTCAGAGAGTTTGATCTTAATCTGACAGCATACTGTGATGACAGCATTTCTCTACGATGTGATAAAGGTGCTATGTTTGCTTCAGTGAGAAGGTTTCAACATAATGATGTCTTAAATGCTCTCAGAGAACGAGTCTTATTACCTGAGAGTGGATTGGGTGAAGCATATTCATATATGACTTCCTAGGTGAACCATAAACAACTCAAACATAGTCAAGTTTGGAGCAAGGAAATGTTCAATATAGGTTGATGATGATCTTTCTATCAGCACCTAAGTCAGTGTGCGCCACTACTTTAAATAGATCTAGTGATTCCAGTAATATAAAATTCAAATTGTTTAGGTGTCAAATAAAAGTCAGGTTCCAGTCGATTGTAATACCTGAAAACTTTGTGTCTACAACAGCTGGAATAAATGTTCCGTCCAGACTGAATTTAGGTTCAACATGATGGTCTTCATAATTTAAAGAAATGCACACGTACCGGTTATGATTTCGAGAATTAGAATCCCGTTAGTACTGGGTTAATTTTGAATCTTGTTTAGGTCGTCGGGAAGAGGGTAATTGTCTTTGCTGTGTTATTATGTGCTATTGGTCATGTAGACTTAGGTTTACCTGTATTGGTGTCTTTACCTGTTGTTGTAGTAGCTGTTGACGATGTAGTGCTGATACTTGTTGATGGTTTTGAAGTTGTAGCTATGGTGTCACTTTTAGGACCTGACGTCGCTGAGGTGAATGTCGAGCTCGAGGTTGGGACGCTCGTACTAGTAATTATATGTGTCGTTGTTTTTGAGGAGACTGTTGTTGGTTCCAGTGAGCTGCTACTTGTTGTAGTTTGTTCTGTGCAAATAAATTCAGAAATACAATATCAAGAACGATTATATCAGAATCTGATAGCGACCCATACCATTCAAAGAGGGAATCATATTCCTTTTTTCTTTGAAATAAGCTAGTTTAGCCAAGTGGGCAAAGGGAGAAGGGATTTTACCCTTTGGGAAAAATAACTACATTATGTTGAACTTTGAACATGTATAAATGCAATCTTTGATATATTGCTAGTAATGTTTGCTCCATAATTCAGTGATGTCGTGAAAATGTCTTTCGAAGGAAATACACTCATAGTAAGGATATGTCTTGTCACGCTCTTCTTTCCGATTATTAAAATGCAAGAGTACATATATTTCAATGATTTCTTTCAATCTGTACCTGTATCACAGTATTAATTCAGCATGTAATAGAGCAAGACCTAACACTAGATTCCGAGTTGTGTGGGTTGCAACAGCGGCTCATACTCGAAAATCGGGATAAGAAAAGAATTGCTTTTGAAAAACATGTTTTCAAACGAAATGAGTTCTGTTCGAATGTTTGTCAAAGTGTGCGGCGACATCAGTTCTCAAGGTGACATGAATAACTATTTTCTTCTGTCAAACCTTGACTATGCAATTTAACTACATGTGATCGCTTCTATTTTCCTTTACAATAACTATCTCAATTTCAAAATTGAATTTGAGATTAAATATTTTGCTGCTATTAGAGATGTCTAACATTATTGAATGAATTCAATGCATTTTGTCTTGTTAGTTGTTTTTAAATATATCATATGTATTGCAATATATATCGCATAGATGAGGCAAATGGCTGATTATAATATTTATGTACGTTTTTATCCAGGAGAGACTCAACAAATAGTTTGCGATTTGATGTTGCATTAATTTTGCAATTCAATTTAAATTACACGATGTAAGAAAAATCGTTTGTTTTTCTTAAAATTGCTTTTTCTTACTTTTCCATAGCATTGTTATTATTTATTTGAAAAATAGTTCGGTGCAGGAAAATTGGGAAAAGAATTGCAATGGATTATTATCTCAGAAACAAAACTAGCCATGAATTATTTAGAGACTGCATACAGTCCTTAATTTATTTGCAAGGAACATGTGTATTTCGCGAACAAGAGACAATGTGCGTTTGAAACAGCATTACAGGGCTGTAGTTTTAGTTCTTAGATTAAGTAGTTGAAACCTAGGCCATACGATAATGATAAGTCTGTATTGTCTGTAGTGTCTTCTACATTATTCAATGATGTCTTTAGGATCCGTTTAGAAATACCAAAGATGCACGGAAATAAAGATATCCGAGTATGTTCTGCTTCTCAATTATCCGAATTTCAAGACACCTATACATCAATGACTTGTTTCTGTATATCTCTGTGACGGAGATATAACTATGCATATCAAACAGCAACATCAAACACGTTATTTTCTGACCCATGCGCCTTTCACCAACAGCGGAAAAAAGGGAATTAACGTAAAGTTGTTTTCCAAAATTACGGCTTGAGAGTTATGTTTACTTTTTTGTTATAAGATATAAGTCAATATTTAAATGAAAGAACACTAATCGTAACACGACTATAAAAGAACTAAGTTTTCTCAAGATCAACCCGAAAGACTGCTAGAAGTCGTCGGCAATGTGATAAGGGTGGTTATTTTTTTTAAAAGTATTGTTGTTGATATAGACTTAGTTTTACCTGTAGTAGTGTCTTTATATGTTGTTTCATTAGTCGTTGGGGATATAGTACTTGTTGACGGATGTGTAGTTGCAGATGTGGTGTCACTTTTAGTACTTGACGCCGAGGTGAATGTCGCGCTCAAAGTAGGGACGCTCATAGTAGTAGCTGCTATTGTTGATGTCTCTGTGGATACTGTTGTTGGTTGTTTCGTTGTGCTATCCGTTTGTTCTGTGTAAATATGATAAGAAATAAAATGGCAATCACGATTTGCTCTCAGTATGATTCTTCTTTTCTTTGTTTGATTGACTGAATGTATTTACACGGCGCTCAAGCACTGTAAGGTCATTTGGCGCCATTCAAAACGTATTATGTATAATCATGCAAAGGTGGTAAAAGGTTCCTATCGACCAACGATATAAAATCAAAGTTTAAGGTGAAACGACAATACGAAAACGGTAATAAATATACTTTGCCATTCAAAGGGTAATGTAAAGGGTGTGAACAAATCAGATGGGAAGTTAATGAAAACTTGGAACGGTAGACCCGTTATATAAAATTAGCAAACTGATGTAATAAAAGTTTTCGCTCATAGTACATATTTACGTCATTTAGGAATGTAATAATGCAAGTGATGTTTTTTGTATCAAACCTTTTCTCCATGTCATATACATTGCAGTACGGATCGCGCGTCAGCCGCCGGTCGAAAAACATAAAGTTCTTTACAGTGAATGATTCATTGCAAGAGACGCATCCTGGTGGGTTATCGTCTTTTTGAGTGATGGAGTACGTTATATAGGTATGACCAATTCCAATTCGTGCAATGACTACATACTCCCGACGGATTGTAATTTAGGATGGAGTCCATTTCCTAGGGTGTGCATGATGGCGTGAAGTTTGTTATTCACTGCATGATACCACGATGCAAGCTACGTCTGACCAAAATACTCTTTGATGCTAGGTTCAAAAGCATCATACAGTAAATTAAAATCAGATGGTTCTCGGTATAAGGCCAGTTTAGTAGCGAGAACTGCATTTTTATTACAGTTTTACCAATATAACTAAATAACCATCATTATACTATATTGTGGAAGGTAATCAGCTCAGTAGTATTCAGGAAAATAATGATTATTAATAGGCTATCTGTTTATTATTGAGTATTGACTGAAGTACAGCTAGTGGGTCAATTAAGATAATGCGTTTAAAATACTTGTGTTATCGATGTATCGCAGGGAACGTATATTACTCTAAACATATTGATTATTTATTTGACGAGAGATGTTTCGTTTTGTGTTTTTCATTAAGGAAGGACGCGGCAGCCTCTTGTATAACCTTGTACCATCAGTATACATTTTGTGTAGAATTTTGAATTCGGAAGGACTTAAGAGTTGTAGAACATGGGAGTACTTGTTTTAGATATTGTTTCCACCATGCACCAAGAAAGTTCTTTTGGTAGCTTAATAGCCAGGAAAATGTTTCCGAGACAAACGTTTCTTAATTTTAGAAAGATTCATTTTGTTACTGTCAAGGCTGGATGATATTCTAGTGCTAACGAGAGGTATTGTATTTGGGTTTCATACATATGAAGTTTATGTTTGGGTTTAAATAATGCCATGACAGGAGTGTTCAGAGAGTTTGATCTTAATCTGACAGCATACTGTGATGACAGCATTTCTCTACGATGTGATAAAGGTGCTATGTTTGCTTCAGTGAGAAGGTTTCAACATAATGATGTCTTAAATGCTCTCAGAGAACGAGTCTTATTACCTGAGAGTGGATTGGGTGAAGCATATTCATATATGACTTCCTAGGTGAACCATAAACAACTCAAACATAGTCAAGTTTGGAGCAAGGAAATGTTCAATATAGGTTGATGATGATCTTTCTATCAGCACCTAAGTCAGTGTGCGCCACTACTTTAAATAGATCTAGTGATTCCAGTAATATAAAATTCAAATTGTTTAGGTGTCAAATAAAAGTCAGGTTCCAGTCGATTGTAATACCTGAAAACTTTGTGTCTACAACAGCTGGAATAAATGTTCCGTCCAGACTGAATTTAGGTTCAACATGATGGTCTTCATAATTTAAAGAAATGCACACGTACCGGTTATGATTTCGAGAATTAGAATCCCGTTAGTACTGGGTTAATTTTGAATCTTGTTTAGGTCGTCGGGAAGAGGGTAATTGTCTTTGCTGTGTTATTATGTGCTATTGGTCATGTAGACTTAGGTTTACCTGTATTGGTGTCTTTACCTGTTGTTGTAGTAGCTGTTGACGATGTAGTGCTGATACTTGTTGATGGTTTTGAAGTTGTAGCTATGGTGTCACTTTTAGGACCTGACGTCGCTGAGGTGAATGTCGAGCTCGAGGTTGGGACGCTCGTACTAGTAATTATATGTGTCGTTGTTTTTGAGGAGACTGTTGTTGGTTCCAGTGAGCTGCTACTTGTTGTAGTTTGTTCTGTGCAAATAAATTCAGAAATACAATATCAAGAACGATTATATCAGAATCTGATAGCGACCCATACCATTCAAAGAGGGAATCATATTCCTTTTTTCTTTGAAATAAGCTAGTTTAGCCAAGTGGGCAAAGGGAGAAGGGATTTTACCCTTTGGGAAAAATAACTACATTATGTTGAACTTTGAACATGTATAAATGCAATCTTTGATATATTGCTAGTAATGTTTGCTCCATAATTCAGTGATGTCGTGAAAATGTCTTTCGAAGGAAATACACTCATAGTAAGGATATGTCTTGTCACGCTCTTCTTTCCGATTATTAAAATGCAAGAGTACATATATTTCAATGATTTCTTTCAATCTGTACCTGTATCACAGTATTAATTCAGCATGTAATAGAGCAAGACCTAACACTAGATTCCGAGTTGTGTGGGTTGCAACAGCGGCTCATACTCGAAAATCGGGATAAGAAAAGAATTGCTTTTGAAAAACATGTTTTCAAACGAAATGAGTTCTGTTCGAATGTTTGTCAAAGTGTGCGGCGACATCAGTTCTCAAGGTGACATGAATAACTATTTTCTTCTGTCAAACCTTGACTATGCAATTTAACTACATGTGATCGCTTCTATTTTCCTTTACAATAACTATCTCAATTTCAAAATTGAATTTGAGATTAAATATTTTGCTGCTATTAGAGATGTCTAACATTATTGAATGAATTCGATGCATTTTGTCTTGTTAGTTGTTTTTAAATATATCATATGTATTGCAATATATATCGCATAGATGAGGCAAATGGCTGATTATAATATTTATGTACGTTTTTATCCAGGAGAGACTCAACAAATAGTTTGCGATTTGATGTTGCATTAATTTTGCAATTCAATTTAAATTACACGATGTAAGAAAAATCGTTTGTTTTTCTTAAAATTGCTTTTTCTTACTTTTCCATAGCATTGTTATTATTTATTTGAAAAATAGTTCGGTGCAGGAAAATTGGGAAAAGAATTGCAATGGATTATTATCTCAGAAACAAAACTAGCCATGAATTATTTAGAGACTGCATACAGTCCTTAATTTATTTGCAAGGAACATGTGTATTTCGCGAACAAGAGACAATGTGCGTTTGAAACAGCATTACAGGGCTGTAGTTTTAGTTCTTAGATTAAGTAGTTGAAACCTAGGCCATACGATAATGATAAGTCTGTATTGTCTGTAGTGTCTTCTACATTATTCAATGATGTCTTTAGGATCCGTTTAGAAATACCAAAGATGCACGGAAATAAAGATATCCGAGTATGTTCTGCTTCTCAATTATCCGAATTTCAAGACACCTATACATCAATGACTTGTTTCTGTATATCTCTGTGACGGAGATATAACTATGCATATCAAACAGCAACATCAAACACGTTATTTTCTGACCCATGCGCCTTTCACCAACAGCGGAAAAAAGGGAATTAACGTAAAGTTGTTTTCCAAAATTACGGCTTGAGAGTTATGTTTACTTTTTTGTTATAAGATATAAGTCAATATTTAAATGAAAGAACACTAATCGTAACACGACTATAAAAGAACTAAGTTTTCTCAAGATCAACCCGAAAGACTGCTAGAAGTCGTCGGCAATGTGATAAGGGTGGTAATTTTTTTAAAAGTATTGTTGTTGATATAGACTTAGTTTTACCTGTAGTAGTGTCTTTATATGTTGTTTCATTAGTCGTTGGGGATATAGTACTTGTTGACGGATGTGTAGTTGCAGATGTGGTGTCACTTTTAGTACTTGTCGCCGAGGTGAATGTCGCGCTCAAAGTAGGGACGCTCATAGTAGTAGCTGCTATTGTTGATGTCTCTGTGGATACTGTTGTTGGTTGTTTCGTTGTGCTATCCGTTTGTTCTGTGTAAATATGATAAGAAATAAAATGGCAATCACGATTTGCTCTCAGTATGATTCTTCTTTTCTTTGTTTGATTGACTGAATGTATTTACACGGCGCTCAAGCACTGTAAGGTCATTTGGCGCCATTCAAAACGTATTATGTATAATCATGCAAAGGTGGTAAAAGGTTCCTATCGACCAACGATATAAAATCAAAGTTTAAGGTGAAACGACAATACGAAAACGGTAATAAATATACTTTGCCATTCAAAGGGTAATGTAAAGGGTGTGAACAAATCAGATGGGAAGTTAATGAAAACTTGGAACGGTAGACCCGTTATATAAAATTAGCAAACTGATGTAATAAAAGTTTTCGCTCATAGTACATATTTACGTCATTTAGGAATGTAATAATGCAAGTGATGTTTTTTGTATCAAACCTTTTCTCCATGTCATATACATTGCAGTACGGATCGCGCGTCAGCCGCCGGTCGAAAAACATAAAGTTCTTTACAGTGAATGATTCATTGCAAGAGACGCATCCTGGTGGGTTATCGTCTTTTTGAGTGATGGAGTACGTTATATAGGTATGACCAATTCCAATTCGTGCAATGACTACATACTCCCGACGGATTGTAATTTAGGATGGAGTCCATTTCCTAGGGTGTGCATGATGGCGTGAAGTTTGTTATTCACTGCATGATACCACGATGCAAGCTACGTCTGACCAAAATACTCTTTGATGCTAGGTTCAAAAGCATCATACAGTAAATTAAAATCAGATGGTTCTCGGTATAAGGCCAGTTTAGTAGCGAGAACTGCATTTTTATTACAGTTTTACCAATATAACTAAATAACCATCATTATACTATATTGTGGAAGGTAATCAGCTCAGTAGTATTCAGGAAAATAATGATTATTAATAGGCTATCTGTTTATTATTGAGTATTGACTGAAGTACAGCTAGTGGGTCAATTAAGATAATGCGTTTAAAATACTTGTGTTATCGATGTATCGCAGGGAACGTATATTACTCTAAACATATTGATTATTTATTTGACGAGAGATGTTTCGTTTTGTGTTTTTCATTAAGGAAGGACGCGGCAGCCTCTTGTATAACCTTGTACCATCAGTATACATTTTGTGTAGAATTTTGAATTCGGAAGGACTTAAGAGTTGTAGAACATGGGAGTACTTGTTTTAGATATTGTTTCCACCATGCACCAAGAAAGTTCTTTTGGTAGCTTAATAGCCAGGAAAATGTTTCCGAGACAAACGTTTCTTAATTTTAGAAAGATTCATTTTGTTACTGTCAAGGCTGGATGATATTCTAGTGCTAACGAGAGGTATTGTATTTGGGTTTCATACATATGAAGTTTATGTTTGGGTTTAAATAATGCCATGACAGGAGTGTTCAGAGAGTTTGATCTTAATCTGACAGCATACTGTGATGACAGCATTTCTCTACGATGTGATAAAGGTGCTATGTTTGCTTCAGTGAGAAGGTTTCAACATAATGATGTCTTAAATGCTCTCAGAGAACGAGTCTTATTACCTGAGAGTGGATTGGGTGAAGCATATTCATATATGACTTCCTAGGTGAACCATAAACAACTCAAACATAGTCAAGTTTGGAGCAAGGAAATGTTCAATATAGGTTGATGATGATCTTTCTATCAGCACCTAAGTCAGTGTGCGCCACTACTTTAAATAGATCTAGTGATTCCAGTAATATAAAATTCAAATTGTTTAGGTGTCAAATAAAAGTCAGGTTCCAGTCGATTGTAATACCTGAAAACTTTGTGTCTACAACAGCTGGAATAAATGTTCCGTCCAGACTGAATTTAGGTTCAACATGATGATCTTCATAATTTAACGAAATGCACACGTACCGGTTATGATTTCGAGAATTAGAATCCCGTTAGTACTGGGTTAATTTTGAATCTTGTTTAGGTCGTCGGGAAGAGGGTAATTGTCTCTGCTGTGTTATTATGTGCTATTGGTCATGTAGACTTAGGTTTACCTGTATTGGTGTCTTTACCTGTTGTTGTAGTAGCTGTTGACGATGTAGTGCTGATACTTGTTGATGGTTTTGAAGTTGTAGCTATGGTGTCACTTTTAGGACCTGACGTCGCTGAGGTGAATGTCGAGCTCGAGGTTGGGACGCTCGTACTAGTAATTATATGTGTCGTTGTTTTTGAGGAGACTGTTGTTGGTTCCAGTGAGCTGCTACTTGTTGTAGTTTGTTCTGTGCAAATAAATTCAGAAATACAATATCAAGAACGATTATATCAGAATCTGATAGCGACCCATACCATTCAAAGAGGGAATCATATTCCTTTTTTCTTTGAAATAAGCTAGTTTAGCCAAGTGGGCAAAGGGAGAAGGGATTTTACCCTTTGGGAAAAATAACTACATTATGTTGAACTTTGAACATGTATAAATGCAATCTTTGATATATTGCTAGTAATGTTTGCTCCATAATTCAGTGATGTCGTGAAAATGTCTTTCGAAGGAAATACACTCATAGTAAGGATATGTCTTGTCACGCTCTTCTTTCCGATTATTAAAATGCAAGAGTACATATATTTCAATGATTTCTTTCAATCTGTACCTGTATCACAGTATTAATTCAGCATGTAATAGAGCAAGACCTAACACTAGATTCCGAGTTGTGTGGGTTGCAACAGCGGCTCATACTCGAAAATCGGGATAAGGAATGAATTGCTTTTGAGAAACATGTTTCCAAACGAAGTGAGCTCTGTTCGAATGTTTGTCAAAGTGTGCGGCGACATCAGTTCTCAAGGTGACATGAATAACTATTTTCTTCTGTCAAACCTTGACTATGCAATTTAACTACATGTGATCGCTTCTATTTTCCTTTACAATAACTATCTCAATTTCAAAATTGAATTTGAGATTAAATATTTTGCTGCTATTAGAGATGTCTAACATTATTGAATGAATTCGATGTGCATTTTGTCTTGTTAGTTGTTTTTAAATATATCATATGTATTGCAATATATATCGCATAGATGAGACAAATGGCCGATTATAATATTTATGTACGTTTTTATCCAGGAGAGACTCAATAAATAGTTTGCGATTTGATGTTGCATTAATTTTGCAATTCAATTTAAATTACACGATGTAAGAAAAATCGTTTCCTTTTCTTAAAATTGCTTTTTCTTACTTTTCCATAGCATTGTTATTTTTTATTTGAAAAATAGTTCGGTGCAGGAAAATTGGGAAAAGAATTGCAATGGATTATTATCTCAGAAACAAAACTAGCCATGAATTATTTAGAGACTGCATACAGTCCTTAATTTATTTGCAAGGAACATGTGTATTTCGCGAACAAGAGACAATGTGCGTTTGAAACAGCATTACAGGGCTGTAGTTTTAGTTCTTAGATTAAGTAGTTGAAACCTAGGCCATACGATAATGACAAGTCTGTATTGTCTGTAGTGTCTTCTACATTATTCAATGATGTCTTTAGGATCCGTTTAGAAGTACCAAAGATGCACGGAAATAAAGATATCCGAGTATGTTCTGCTTCTCAATTATCCGAATTTCAAGACACCTATACATCAATGACTTGTTTCTGTATATCTCTGTGACGGAGATATAACTATGCATATCAAACAGCAACATCAAACACGTTATTTTCTGACCCATGCGCCTTTCACCAACAGCGGAAATAAGGGAATTAACGTAAAGTTGTTTTCCAAAATTACGGCTTGAGAGTCTTGTTTACTTTTTTGTTATAAGATATAAGTCAATATTTAAATGAAAGCACACTAATCGTAACACGACTATAAAAGAACTATGTTTTCTCAAGATCAACCCGAAAGACTGCTAGAAGTCGTCGGCAATGTGATAAGGGTGGTTATTTTTTAAAAATTATTGTTTTTGATATAGACTTAGTTTTACCTGTAGTAGTGTCTTTATATGTTGTTTCATTAGTCGTTGGGGATATAGTACTTGTTGACGGATGTGTAGTTGCAGATGTGGTGTCACTTTTAGTACTTGTCGCCGAGGTGAATGTCGCGCTCAAAGTAGGGACGCTCATAGTAGTAGCTGCTATTGTTGATGTCTCTGTGGATACTGTTGTTGGTTGTTTCGTTGTGCTATCCGTTTGTTCTGTGTAAATATGATAAGAAATAAAATGGCAATCACGATTTGCTCTCAGTATGATTCTTCTTTTCTTTGTTTGATTGACTGAATGTATTTACACGGCGCTCAAACACTGTAAGGTCATTTGGCGCCATTCAAAACGTATTATGTATAATCATGCAAAGGTGGTAAAAGGTTCCTATCGACCAACGATATAAAATCAAAGTTTAAGGTGAAACGACAATACGAAAACGGTAATAAATATACTTTGCCATTCAAAGGGTAATGTAAAGGGTGTGAACAAATCAGATGGGAAGTTAATGAAAACTTGGAACGGTAGACCCGTTATATAAAATTAGCAAACTGATGTAATAAAAGTTTTCGCTCATAGTACATATTTACGTCATTTAGGAATGTAATAATGCAAGTGATGTTTTTTGTATCAAACCTTTTCTCCATGTCATATACATTGCAGTACGGATCGCGCGTCAGCCGCCGGTCGAAAAACATAAAGTTCTTTACAGTGAATGATTCATTGCAAGAGACGCATCCTGGTGGGTTATCGTCTTTTTGAGTGATGGAGTACGTTATATAGGTATGACCAATTCCAATTCGTGCAATGACTACATACTCCCGACGGATTGTAATTTAGGATGGAGTCCATTTCCTAGGGTGTGCATGATGGCGTGAAGTTTGTTATTCACTGCATGATACCACGATGCAAGCTACGTCTGACCAAAATACTCTTTGATGCTAGGTTCAAAAGCATCATACAGTAAATTAAAATCAGATGGTTCTCGGTATAAGGCCAGTTTAGTAGCGAGAACTGCATTTTTATTACAGTTTTACCAATATAACTAAATAACCATCATTATACTATATTGTGGAAGGTAATCAGCTCAGTAGTATTCAGGAAAATAATGATTATTAATAGGCTATCTGTTTATTATTGAGTATTGACTGAAGTACAGCTAGTGGGTCAATTAAGATAATGCGTTTAAAATACTTGTGTTATCGATGTATCGCAGGGAACGTATATTACTCTAAACATATTGATTATTTATTTGACGAGAGATGTTTCGTTTTGTGTTTTTCATTAAGGAAGGACGCGGCAGCCTCTTGTATAACCTTGTACCATCAGTATACATTTTGTGTAGAATTTTGAATTCGGAAGGACTTAAGAGTTGTAGAACATGGGAGTACTTGTTTTAGATATTGTTTCCACCATGCACCAAGAAAGTTCTTTTGGTAGCTTAATAGCCAGGAAAATGTTTCCGAGACAAACGTTTCTTAATTTTAGAAAGATTCATTTTGTTACTGTCAAGGCTGGATGATATTCTAGTGCTAACGAGAGGTATTGTATTTGGGTTTCATACATATGAAGTTTATGTTTGGGTTTAAATAATGCCATGACAGGAGTGTTCAGAGAGTTTGATCTTAATCTGACAGCATACTGTGATGACAGCATTTCTCTACGATGTGATAAAGGTGCTATGTTTGCTTCAGTGAGAAGGTTTCAACATAATGATGTCTTAAATGCTCTCAGAGAACGAGTCTTATTACCTGAGAGTGGATTGGGTGAAGCATATTCATATATGACTTCCTAGGTGAACCATAAACAACTCAAACATAGTCAAGTTTGGAGCAAGGAAATGTTCAATATAGGTTGATGATGATCTTTCTATCAGCACCTAAGTCAGTGTGCGCCACTACTTTAAATAGATCTAGTGATTCCAGTAATATAAAATTCAAATTGTTTAGGTGTCAAATAAAAGTCAGGTTCCAGTCGATTGTAATACCTGAAAACTTTGTGTCTACAACAGCTGGAATAAATGTTCCGTCCAGACTGAATTTAGGTTCAACATGATGGTCTTCATAATTTAAAGAAATGCACACGTACCGGTTATGATTTCGAGAATTAGAATCCCGTTAGTACTGGGTTAATTTTGAATCTTGTTTAGGTCGTCGGGAAGAGGGTAATTGTCTTTGCTGTGTTATTATGTGCTATTGGTCATGTAGACTTAGGTTTACCTGTATTGGTGTCTTTACCTGTTGTTGTAGTAGCTGTTGACGATGTAGTGCTGATACTTGTTGATGGTTTTGAAGTTGTAGCTATGGTGTCACTTTTAGGACCTGACGTCGCTGAGGTGAATGTCGAGCTCGAGGTTGGGACGCTCGTACTAGTAATTATATGTGTCGTTGTTTTTGAGGAGACTGTTGTTGGTTCCAGTGAGCTGCTACTTGTTGTAGTTTGTTCTGTGCAAATAAATTCAGAAATACAATATCAAGAACGATTATATCAGAATCTGATAGCGACCCATACCATTCAAAGAGGGAATCATATTCCTTTTTTCTTTGAAATAAGCTAGTTTAGCCAAGTGGGCAAAGGGAGAAGGGATTTTACCCTTTGGGAAAAATAACTACATTATGTTGAACTTTGAACATGTATAAATGCAATCTTTGATATATTGCTAGTAATGTTTGCTCCATAATTCAGTGATGTCGTGAAAATGTCTTTCGAAGGAAATACACTCATAGTAAGGATATGTCTTGTCACGCTCTTCTTTCCGATTATTAAAATGCAAGAGTACATATATTTCAATGATTTCTTTCAATCTGTACCTGTATCACAGTATTAATTCAGCATGTAATAGAGCAAGACCTAACACTAGATTCCGAGTTGTGTGGGTTGCAACAGCGGCTCATACTCGAAAATCGGGATAAGAAAAGAATTGCTTTTGAAAAACATGTTTTCAAACGAAATCAGTTCTGTTCGAATGTTTGTCAAAGTGTGCGGCGACATCAGTTCTCAAGGTGACATGAATAACTATTTTCTTCTGTCAAACCTTGACTATGCAATTTAACTACATGTGATCGCTTCTATTTTCCTTTACAATAACTATCTCAATTTCAAAATTGAATTTGAGATTAAATATTTTGCTGCTATTAGAGATGTCTAACATTATTGAATGAATTCGATGCATTTTGTCTTGTTAGTTGTTTTTAAATATATCATATGTATTGCAATATATATCGCATAGATGAGGCAAATGGCTGATTATAATATTTATGTACGTTTTTATCCAGGAGAGACTCAACAAATAGTTTGCGATTTGATGTTGCATTAATTTTGCAATTCAATTTAAATTACACGATGTAAGAAAAATCGTTTGTTTTTCTTAAAATTGCTTTTTCTTACTTTTCCATAGCATTGTTATTATTTATTTGAAAAATAGTTCGGTGCAGGAAAATTGGGAAAAGAATTGCAATGGATTATTATCTCAGAAACAAAACTAGCCATGAATTATTTAGAGACTGCATACAGTCCTTAATTTATTTGCAAGGAACATGTGTATTTCGCGAACAAGAGACAATGTGCGTTTGAAACAGCATTACAGGGCTGTAGTTTTAGTTCTTAGATTAAGTAGTTGAAACCTAGGCCATACGATAATGATAAGTCTGTATTGTCTGTAGTGTCTTCTACATTATTCAATGATGTCTTTAGGATCCGTTTAGAAATACCAAAGATGCACGGAAATAAAGATATCCGAGTATGTTCTGCTTCTCAATTATCCGAATTTCAAGACACCTATACATCAATGACTTGTTTCTGTATATCTCTGTGACGGAGATATAACTATGCATATCAAACAGCAACATCAAACACGTTATTTTCTGACCCATGCGCCTTTCACCAACAGCGGAAAAAAGGGAATTAACGTAAAGTTGTTTTCCAAAATTACGGCTTGAGAGTTATGTTTACTTTTTTGTTATAAGATATAAGTCAATATTTAAATGAAAGAACACTAATCGTAACACGACTATAAAAGAACTAAGTTTTCTCAAGATCAACCCGAAAGACTGCTAGAAGTCGTCGGCAATGTGATAAGGGTGGTTATTTTTTTTAAAAGTATTGTTGTTGATATAGACTTAGTTTTACCTGTAGTAGTGTCTTTATATGTTGTTTCATTAGTCGTTGGGGATATAGTACTTGTTGACGGATGTGTAGTTGCAGATGTGGTGTCACTTTTAGTACTTGTCGCCGAGGTGAATGTCGCGCTCAAAGTAGGGACGCTCATAGTAGTAGCTGCTATTGTTGATGTCTCTGTGGATACTGTTGTTGGTTGTTTCGTTGTGCTATCCGTTTGTTCTGTGTAAATATGATAAGAAATAAAATGGCAATCACGATTTGCTCTCAGTATGATTCTTCTTTTCTTTGTTTGATTGACTGAATGTATTTACACGGCGCTCAAGCACTGTAAGGTCATTTGGCGCCATTCAAAACGTATTATGTATAATCATGCAAAGGTGGTAAAAGGTTCCTATCGACCAACGATATAAAATCAAAGTTTAAGGTGAAACGACAATACGAAAACGGTAATAAATATACTTTGCCATTCAAAGGGTAATGTAAAGGGTGTGAACAAATCAGATGGGAAGTTAATGAAAACTTGGAACGGTAGACCCGTTATATAAAATTAGCAAACTGATGTAATAAAAGTTTTCGCTCATAGTACATATTTACGTCATTTAGGAATGTAATAATGCAAGTGATGTTTTTTGTATCAAACCTTTTCTCCATGTCATATACATTGCAGTACGGATCGCGCGTCAGCCGCCGGTCGAAAAACATAAAGTTCTTTACAGTGAATGATTCATTGCAAGAGACGCATCCTGGTGGGTTATCGTCTTTTTGAGTGATGGAGTACGTTATATAGGTATGACCAATTCCAATTCGTGCAATGACTACATACTCCCGACGGATTGTAATTTAGGATGGAGTCCATTTCCTAGGGTGTGCATGATGGCGTGAAGTTTGTTATTCACTGCATGATACCACGATGCAAGCTACGTCTGACCAAAATACTCTTTGATGCTAGGTTCAAAAGCATCATACAGTAAATTAAAATCAGATGGTTCTCGGTATAAGGCCAGTTTAGTAGCGAGAACTGCATTTTTATTACAGTTTTACCAATATAACTAAATAACCATCATTATACTATATTGTGGAAGGTAATCAGCTCAGTAGTATTCAGGAAAATAATGATTATTAATAGGCTATCTGTTTATTATTGAGTATTGACTGAAGTACAGCTAGTGGGTCAATTAAGATAATGCGTTTAAAATACTTGTGTTATCGATGTATCGCAGGGAACGTATATTACTCTAAACATATTGATTATTTATTTGACGAGAGATGTTTCGTTTTGTGTTTTTCATTAAGGAAGGACGCGGCAGCCTCTTGTATAACCTTGTACCATCAGTATACATTTTGTGTAGAATTTTGAATTCGGAAGGACTTAAGAGTTGTAGAACATGGGAGTACTTGTTTTAGATATTGTTTCCACCATGCACCAAGAAAGTTCTTTTGGTAGCTTAATAGCCAGGAAAATGTTTCCGAGACAAACGTTTCTTAATTTTAGAAAGATTCATTTTGTTACTGTCAAGGCTGGATGATATTCTAGTGCTAACGAGAGGTATTGTATTTGGGTTTCATACATATGAAGTTTATGTTTGGGTTTAAATAATGCCATGACAGGAGTGTTCAGAGAGTTTGATCTTAATCTGACAGCATACTGTGATGACAGCATTTCTCTACGATGTGATAAAGGTGCTATGTTTGCTTCAGTGAGAAGGTTTCAACATAATGATGTCTTAAATGCTCTCAGAGAACGAGTCTTATTACCTGAGAGTGGATTGGGTGAAGCATATTCATATATGACTTCCTAGGTGAACCATAAACAACTCAAACATAGTCAAGTTTGGAGCAAGGAAATGTTCAATATAGGTTGATGATGATCTTTCTATCAGCACCTAAGTCAGTGTGCGCCACTACTTTAAATAGATCTAGTGATTCCAGTAATATAAAATTCAAATTGTTTAGGTGTCAAATAAAAGTCAGGTTCCAGTCGATTGTAATACCTGAAAACTTTGTGTCTACAACAGCTGGAATAAATGTTCCGTCCAGACTGAATTTAGGTTCAACATGATGGTCTTCATAATTTAAAGAAATGCACACGTACCGGTTATGATTTCGAGAATTAGAATCCCGTTAGTACTGGGTTAATTTTGAATCTTGTTTAGGTCGTCGGGAAGAGGGTAATTGTCTTTGCTGTGTTATTATGTGCTATTGGTCATGTAGACTTAGGTTTACCTGTATTGGTGTCTTTACCTGTTGTTGTAGTAGCTGTTGACGATGTAGTGCTGATACTTGTTGATGGTTTTGAAGTTGTAGCTATGGTGTCACTTTTAGGACCTGACGTCGCTGAGGTGAATGTCGAGCTCGAGGTTGGGACGCTCGTACTAGTAATTATATGTGTCGTTGTTTTTGAGGAGACTGTTGTTGGTTCCAGTGAGCTGCTACTTGTTGTAGTTTGTTCTGTGCAAATAAATTCAGAAATACAATATCAAGAACGATTATATCAGAATCTGATAGCGACCCATACCATTCAAAGAGGGAATCATATTCCTTTTTTCTTTGAAATAAGCTAGTTTAGCCAAGTGGGCAAAGGGAGAAGGGATTTTACCCTTTGGGAAAAATAACTACATTATGTTGAACTTTGAACATGTATAAATGCAATCTTTGATATATTGCTAGTAATGTTTGCTCCATAATTCAGTGATGTCGTGAAAATGTCTTTCGAAGGAAATACACTCATAGTAAGGATATGTCTTGTCACGCTCTTCTTTCCGATTATTAAAATGCAAGAGTACATATATTTCAATGATTTCTTTCAATCTGTACCTGTATCACAGTATTAATTCAGCATGTAATAGAGCAAGACCTAACACTAGATTCCGAGTTGTGTGGGTTGCAACAGCGGCTCATACTCGAAAATCGGGATAAGAAAAGAATTGCTTTTGAAAAACATGTTTTCAAACGAAATGAGTTCTGTTCGAATGTTTGTCAAAGTGTGCGGCGACATCAGTTCTCAAGGTGACATGAATAACTATTTTCTTCTGTCAAACCTTGACTATGCAATTTAACTACATGTGATCGCTTCTATTTTCCTTTACAATAACTATCTCAATTTCAAAATTGAATTTGAGATTAAATATTTTGCTGCTATTAGAGATGTCTAACATTATTGAATGAATTCGATGCATTTTGTCTTGTTAGTTGTTTTTAAATATATCATATGTATTGCAATATATATCGCATAGATGAGGCAAATGGCTGATTATAATATTTATGTACGTTTTTATCCAGGAGAGACTCAACAAATAGTTTGCGATTTGATGTTGCATTAATTTTGCAATTCAATTTAAATTACACGATGTAAGAAAAATCGTTTGTTTTTCTTAAAATTGCTTTTTCTTACTTTTCCATAGCATTGTTATTATTTATTTGAAAAATAGTTCGGTGCAGGAAAATTGGGAAAAGAATTGCAATGGATTATTATCTCAGAAACAAAACTAGCCATGAATTATTTAGAGACTGCATACAGTCCTTAATTTATTTGCAAGGAACATGTGTATTTCGCGAACAAGAGACAATGTGCGTTTGAAACAGCATTACAGGGCTGTAGTTTTAGTTCTTAGATTAAGTAGTTGAAACCTAGGCCATACGATAATGATAAGTCTGTATTGTCTGTAGTGTCTTCTACATTATTCAATGATGTCTTTAGGATCCGTTTAGAAATACCAAAGATGCACTTAAATAAAGATATCCGAGTATGTTCTGCTTCTCAATTATCCGAATTTCAAGACACCTATACATCAATGACTTGTTTCTGTATATCTCTGTGACGGAGATATAACTATGCATATCAAACAGCAACATCAAACACGTTATTTTCTGACCCATGCGCCTTTCACCAACAGCGGAAAAAAGGGAATTAACGTAAAGTTGTTTTCCAAAATTACGGCTTGAGAGTTATGTTTACTTTTTTGTTATAAGATATAAGTCAATATTTAAATGAAAGAACACTAATCGTAACACGACTATAAAAGAACTAAGTTTTCTCAAGATCAACCCGAAAGACTGCTAGAAGTCGTCGGCAATGTGATAAGGGTGGTTATTTTTTTTAAAAGTATTGTTGTTGATATAGACTTAGTTTTACCTGTAGTAGTGTCTTTATATGTTGTTTCATTAGTCGTTGGGGATATAGTACTTGTTGACGGATGTGTAGTTGCAGATGTGGTGTCACTTTTAGTACTTGACGCCGAGGTGAATGTCGCGCTCAAAGTAGGGACGCTCATAGTAGTAGCTGCTATTGTTGATGTCTCTGTGGATACTGTTGTTGGTTGTTTCGTTGTGCTATCCGTTTGTTCTGTGTAAATATGATAAGAAATAAAATGGCAATCACGATTTGCTCTCAGTATGATTCTTCTTTTCTTTGTTTGATTGACTGAATGTATTTACACGGCGCTCAAGCACTGTAAGGTCATTTGGCGCCATTCAAAACGTATTATGTATAATCATGCAAAGGTGGTAAAAGGTTCCTATCGACCAACGATATAAAATCAAAGTTTAAGGTGAAACGACAATACGAAAACGGTAATAAATATACTTTGCCATTCAAAGGGTAATGTAAAGGGTGTGAACAAATCAGATGGGAAGTTAATGAAAACTTGGAACGGTAGACCCGTTATATAAAATTAGCAAACTGATGTAATAAAAGTTTTCGCTCATAGTACATATTTACGTCATTTAGGAATGTAATAATGCAAGTGATGTTTTTTGTATCAAACCTTTTCTCCATGTCATATACATTGCAGTACGGATCGCGCGTCAGCCGCCGGTCGAAAAACATAAAGTTCTTTACAGTGAATGATTCATTGCAAGAGACGCATCCTGGTGGGTTATCGTCTTTTTGAGTGATGGAGTACGTTATATAGGTATGACCAATTCCAATTCGTGCAATGACTACATACTCCCGACGGATTGTAATTTAGGATGGAGTCCATTTCCTAGGGTGTGCATGATGGCGTGAAGTTTGTTATTCACTGCATGATACCACGATGCAAGCTACGTCTGACCAAAATACTCTTTGATGCTAGGTTCAAAAGCATCATACAGTAAATTAAAATCAGATGGTTCTCGGTATAAGGCCAGTTTAGTAGCGAGAACTGCATTTTTATTACAGTTTTACCAATATAACTAAATAACCATCATTATACTATATTGTGGAAGGTAATCAGCTCAGTAGTATTCAGGAAAATAATGATTATTAATAGGCTATCTGTTTATTATTGAGTATTGACTGAAGTACAGCTAGTGGGTCAATTAAGATAATGCGTTTAAAATACTTGTGTTATCGATGTATCGCAGGGAACGTATATTACTCTAAACATATTGATTATTTATTTGACGAGAGATGTTTCGTTTTGTGTTTTTCATTAAGGAAGGACGCGGCAGCCTCTTGTATAACCTTGTACCATCAGTATACATTTTGTGTAGAATTTTGAATTCGGAAGGACTTAAGAGTTGTAGAACATGGGAGTACTTGTTTTAGATATTGTTTCCACCATGCACCAAGAAAGTTCTTTTGGTAGCTTAATAGCCAGGAAAATGTTTCCGAGACAAACGTTTCTTAATTTTAGAAAGATTCATTTTGTTACTGTCAAGGCTGGATGATATTCTAGTGCTAACGAGAGGTATTGTATTTGGGTTTCATACATATGAAGTTTATGTTTGGGTTTAAATAATGCCATGACAGGAGTGTTCAGAGAGTTTGATCTTAATCTGACAGCATACTGTGATGACAGCATTTCTCTACGATGTGATAAAGGTGCTATGTTTGCTTCAGTGAGAAGGTTTCAACATAATGATGTCTTAAATGCTCTCAGAGAACGAGTCTTATTACCTGAGAGTGGATTGGGTGAAGCATATTCATATATGACTTCCTAGGTGAACCATAAACAACTCAAACATAGTCAAGTTTGGAGCAAGGAAATGTTCAATATAGGTTGATGATGATCTTTCTATCAGCACCTAAGTCAGTGTGCGCCACTACTTTAAATAGATCTAGTGATTCCAGTAATATAAAATTCAAATTGTTTAGGTGTCAAATAAAAGTCAGGTTCCAGTCGATTGTAATACCTGAAAACTTTGTGTCTACAACAGCTGGAATAAATGTTCCGTCCAGACTGAATTTAGGTTCAACATGATGGTCTTCATAATTTAAAGAAATGCACACGTACCGGTTATGATTTCGAGAATTAGAATCCCGTTAGTACTGGGTTAATTTTGAATCTTGTTTAGGTCGTCGGGAAGAGGGTAATTGTCTTTGCTGTGTTATTATGTGCTATTGGTCATGTAGACTTAGGTTTACCTGTATTGGTGTCTTTACCTGTTGTTGTAGTAGCTGTTGACGATGTAGTGCTGATACTTGTTGATGGTTTTGAAGTTGTAGCTATGGTGTCACTTTTAGGACCTGACGTCGCTGAGGTGAATGTCGAGCTCGAGGTTGGGACGCTCGTACTAGTAATTATATGTGTCGTTGTTTTTGAGGAGACTGTTGTTGGTTCCAGTGAGCTGCTACTTGTTGTAGTTTGTTCTGTGCAAATAAATTCAGAAATACAATATCAAGAACGATTATATCAGAATCTGATAGCGACCCATACCATTCAAAGAGGGAATCATATTCCTTTTTTCTTTGAAATAAGCTAGTTTAGCCAAGTGGGCAAAGGGAGAAGGGATTTTACCCTTTGGGAAAAATAACTACATTATGTTGAACTTTGAACATGTATAAATGCAATCTTTGATATATTGCTAGTAATGTTTGCTCCATAATTCAGTGATGTCGTGAAAATGTCTTTCGAAGGAAATACACTCATAGTAAGGATATGTCTTGTCACGCTCTTCTTTCCGATTATTAAAATGCAAGAGTACATATATTTCAATGATTTCTTTCAATCTGTACCTGTATCACAGTATTAATTCAGCATGTAATAGAGCAAGACCTAACACTAGATTCCGAGTTGTGTGGGTTGCAACAGCGGCTCATACTCGAAAATCGGGATAAGAAAAGAATTGCTTTTGAAAAACATGTTTTCAAACGAAATGAGTTCTGTTCGAATGTTTGTCAAAGTGTGCGGCGACATCAGTTCTTAAGGTGACATGAATAACTATTTTCTTCTGTCAAACCTTGACTATGCAATTTAACTACATGTGATCGCTTCTATTTTCCTTTACAATAACTATCTCAATTTCAAAATTGAATTTGAGATTAAATATTTTGCTGCTATTAGAGATGTCTAACATTATTGAATGAATTCGATGCATTTTGTCTTGTTAGTTGTTTTTAAATATATCATATGTATTGCAATATATATCGCATAGATGAGGCAAATGGCTGATTATAATATTTATGTACGTTTTTATCCAGGAGAGACTCAACAAATAGTTTGCGATTTGATGTTGCATTAATTTTGCAATTCAATTTAAATTACACGATGTAAGAAAAATCGTTTGTTTTTCTTAAAATTGCTTTTTCTTACTTTTCCATAGCATTGTTATTATTTATTTGAAAAATAGTTCGGTGCAGGAAAATTGGGAAAAGAATTGCAATGGATTATTATCTCAGAAACAAAACTAGCCATGAATTATTTAGAGACTGCATACAGTCCTTAATTTATTTGCAAGGAACATGTGTATTTCGCGAACAAGAGACAATGTGCGTTTGAAACAGCATTACAGGGCTGTAGTTTTAGTTCTTAGATTAAGTAGTTGAAACCTAGGCCATACGATAATGATAAGTCTGTATTGTCTGTAGTGTCTTCTACATTATTCAATGATGTCTTTAGGATCCGTTTAGAAATACCAAAGATGCACGGAAATAAAGATATCCGAGTATGTTCTGCTTCTCAATTATCCGAATTTCAAGACACCTATACATCAATGACTTGTTTCTGTATATCTCTGTGACGGAGATATAACTATGCATATCAAACAGCAACATCAAACACGTTATTTTCTGACCCATGCGCCTTTCACCAACAGCGGAAAAAAGGGAATTAACGTAAAGTTGATTTCCAAAATTACGGCTTGAGATGAAACTTCCTCACCTTCTTTTATATTTAGCGCACGTGATCAACAAAATGATATGGGTAAGAGATTTCTATCAAGTATACCGCTCCAACATTCCCAACAATTCTATTGAAAATTATTACATCTAATCGCTTCTATTCACTGCCGTTCAACATCTCGTCTTTAAAAGCAATGGGATAGTACCCAATATTCTACCGTTATAGATCGCTTAGAAAGTTTCTTGTTTAGGATGCATGTGTCTATTTTTGGAAATGAATTGATACGCTTACTGATTATTTGAATTACTCAGATGTATTTAGCTTGCAATGTTTTGCGCAACATATTACGATTCTTGGGAACATTTCCTTTTATCCAAATATGAAATAAACCTTTTTAATTGGCTTAATTTTAAATGAATAAAAAAGCAAACCAATTAATGATCTGTTTATAAATGATGAATATTTTCGTCAATATGCAATACAAAGACGTGACAAGAACATGTTAAGAGATCTTTCCGATCTTCGGATGAGTTTTGAATCATTTTAGATTTGGCAGAATGTCACTTTCAGAATGAAAGATAAAGTACAGGATATAAATATCAGGAGTCTTGTTTACTTTTTTGTTATAAGATATAAGTCAATATTTAAATGAAAGCACACTAATCGTAACACGACTATAAAAGAACTAAGTTTTCTCAAGATCAACCCGAAAGACTGCTAGAAGTCGTCGGCAATGTGATAAGGGTGGTTATTTTTTTAAAAGTATTGTTGTTGATATAGACTTAGTTTTACCTGTAGTAGTGTCTTTATATGTTGTTTCATTAGTCGTTGGGGATATAGTACTTGTTGACGGATGTGTAGTTGCAGATGTGGTGTCACTTTTAGTACTTGTCGCCGAGGTGAATGTCGCGCTCAAAGTAGGGACGCTCATAGTAGTAGCTGCTATTGTTGATGTCTCTGTGGATACTGTTGTTGGTTGTTTCGTTGTGCTATCCGTTTGTTCTGTATAAATATGATAAGAAATAAAATGGCAATCACGATTTGCTCTCAGTATGATTCTTCTTTTCTTTGTTTGATTGACTGAATGTATTTACACGGCGCTCAAGCACTGTAAGGTCATTTGGCGCCATTCAAAACGTATTATGTATAATCATGCAAGGTGGTAAAAGGTTCTTATCGTCCAACGATATAAAATCAAAGTTTAAGGTGAAACGACAATACGAAAACGGTAATAAATATACTTTGCCATTCAAAGGGTAATGTAAAGGGTGTGAACAAATCAGATGGGAAGTTAATGAAAACTTGGAACGGTAGACCCGTTATATAAAATTTGCAAACTGATGTAAAAAAATTTGTCGCTCATAGTACATATTTACGTCATTTAGGAATGTAATAATGCAAGTGATGCTTTTTGTATCAAACCTTTTCTCCATGTCATATACATTGCAGTACGGATCGCGCGTCAGCCGCCGGTCAAAAAACATAAAGTTCTTTGCAGTGAATGATTCATTGCAAGAAACGCATCCTGGTGGGTTATCGTCTTTTTGAGTGATGGAGTACGTTATATAGGTATGACCAATTCCAATTCGTGCAATGACTACATACTCCCGACGGATTGTAATTTAGGATGGAGTCCATTTCCTAGGGTGTGCATGATGGCGTGAAGTTTGTTATTCACTGCATGATACCACGATGCAAGATACGTCTGACCAAAATACTCTTTGATGCTAGGTTTAAAAGCATCATACAGTAAATTAAAATCAGATGGTTCTCGGTATAAGGCCAGTTTAATAGCGAGAACTGCATTTCTATTACCGGTTTTACCAATATAACTAAATAACCATCATTATACTATATTGTGGAAGGTAATCATCTCAGTAGTATTCAGGACAATAATGGTTATTAATAGGCTATCTGTTTACTATTGAGTATTGACTGAAGTACAGCTAGTGGGTCAATTAAGATAATGCGTTTAAAATACTTGTGTTATCGATGTATCGCAGGGAACGTATATTACTCTAAACATATTGATTATTTATTTGACGAGAGATGTTTCGTTATGTGTTTTTCATTAAGGACGGACGCGGCAGCCTCTTGTATAACCTTGTACCATCAGTATACATTTTGTGTAGAATTTTGAATTCGGAAGGACTTAAGAGTTGTAGAACATGGGAGTACTTGTTTTAGATATTGTTTCCACCATGCACCAAGAAAGTTCTTTTGGTAGCTTAATAGCCAGGAAAATGTTTCCGAGACAAACGTTTCTTAATTTTAGAAAGATTCATTTTGTTACTGTCAAGGCTGGATGATATTCTAGTGCTAACGAGAGGTATTGTATTTGGGTTTCATACATATGAAGTTTATGTTTGGGTTTAAATAATGCCATGACAGGAGTGTTCAGAGAGTTTGATCTTAATCTGACAGCATACTGTGATGACAGCATTTTTCTACGATGTGATAAAGATGCTATGTTTGCTTCAGTGAGAAGGTTTTAACATAATGATGTCTTAAATGCTCTCAGAGAACGAGTCTTATTACCTGAGAGTGGATTGGGTGAAGCATATTCATATATGACTTCCTAGGTGAACCATAAACAACTCATAGTCAAGTTTGGAGCAAGGAAATGTTCAATATAGGTTGATGATGATCTTTCTATCAGCACCTAAGTCAGTGTGCGCCACTACTTTAAATAGATCTAGTGATTCCAGTAATATAAAATTCAAATTGTTTAGGTGTCAAATAAAGGTCAGGTTCCAGTCGATTGTAATACCTGAAAACTTTGTGTCTACAACAGCTGGAATAAATGTTCCGTCTAGACTGAATTTAGGTTCAACATGATGGTCTTCATAATTTAAAGAAATGCACACGTACCGGCTATGATTTAAAGAATTAGAATCCCGTTAGTACTGGGTTAATTTTGAATCTTGTTTAGGTCGTCGGGAAGAGGGTAATTGTCTTTGCTGTGTTATTATGTGCTATTGGTCATGTAGACTTAGGTTTACCTGTATTGGTGTCTTTACCTGTTGTTGTAGTAGCTGTTGACGATGTAGTGCTGATACTTGTTGTTGGTTTTGAAGTTGTAGCTATGGTGTCACTTTTAGGACCTGACGTCGCTGAGGTGAATGTCGAGCTCGAGGTTGGGACGCTCGTACTAGTAATTATATGTGTCGTTGTTTTTGAGGAGACTGTTGTTGGTTCCAGTGAGCTGCTACTTGTTGTAGTTTGTTCTGTGCAAATAAATTCAGAAATACAATATCAAGAACGATGATATCAGAATCTGATAGCGACCCATACCATTCAAAGAGGGAATCGGATTCATTTTTTTTTTGAAATAAGCTAGTTTTTAGCCAAGTGGGCAAAGGGAGAAGGGATTTTACCCTTTGGGAAAAAAACTACATTATGTTGAACTTTGAACATGTATAAATGCAATCGTTAATATATTGCTAGTAATGTTTGCTCAATAATTCAGTGATGTCGTGAAAATGTCTTTCGAAGGAAATACACTCATAGTAAGGATATGTCTTATCACGCTCTACTTTCCGATTATTAAAATGCAAGAGTACATATATTTCAATGATTTCTTTCAATCTGTACCTGTATCACAGTATTAATTCAGCATGTAATAGAGCAAGACCTAACACTAGATTCCGAGTTGTGTGGGTTGCAACAGCGGCTCATACTCGAAAATCGGGATAAGAAAAGAATTGCTTTTGAAAAACATGTTTTCAAACGAAATGAGCTCTGTTCGAATGTTTGTCAAAGTGTGCGGCGACATCAGTTCTCAAGGTGACATTAATAACTATTTTCTTCTGTCAAACCTTGACTATGCAATTTAACTACATGTGATCGCTTCTATTTTCCTTTACAATAACTATCTCAATTTCAAAATTGAATTTGAGATTAAATATTTTGCTGCTATTAGAGATGTCTAACATTATTGAATGAATTCGATGCATTTTGTCTTGTTAGTTGTTTTTAAATATATCATATGTATTGCAATATATATCGCATAGATGAGGCAAATGGCCGATTATAATATTTATGTACGTTTTTATCCAGGAGAGACTCAACAAATAGTTTGCGATTTGATGTTGCATTAATTTTGCAATTCAATTTAAATTACACGATGTAAGAAAAATCGTTTGTTTTTCTTAAAATTGCTTTTTCTTACTTTTCCATAGCATTGTTATTATTTATTTGAAAAATAGTTCGGTGCAGGAAAATTGGGAAAATAATTGCAATGGATTATTATCTCAGAAACAAAACTAGCCATGAATTATTTAGAGACTGCATACAGTCCTTAATTTATTTGCAAGGAACATGTGTATTTCGCGAACAAGAGACAATATGCGTTTCAAACAGCATTACAGGGCTGTAGTTTTAGTTCTTAGATTAAGTAGTTGAAACCTAGGCCATACGATAATGATAAGTCTGTATTGTCTGTAGTATCTTCTACATTATTCAATGATGTCTTTAGGATCCGTTTAGAAGTACCAAAGATGCACGGAAATAAAGATATCCGAGTATGTTCTGCTTCTCAATTATCCGAATTCCAAGGCACCTATACATCAATGACTTGTTTCTGTATATCTCTGTGACGGAGATATAACTATGCATATCAAACAGCAACATCAAACACGTTTTTTTCTGTCCCTTGCGCCTTTCACCAACAGCGGAAATAAGGGAATCAACGTAAAGTTGTATTCCAAAATTACGGCTTGAGATGAAACTTCCTCACCTTCTTTCATATTTAGCGCACGTGATCAACAAAATGATATGTGCAAGAGATTTCTATCAAGTATACCGCTCCAACATTCATAACAATTCTATTGAAAATTATTACATCTAATCGCTTCTTTTCACTGCCGTTCAACATCTCGTCTTTAAAAGCAATGGGTGAGTACCCAATATTCTACCGTTATAGATCGCTTAGAAAGTTTCTTGTTTAGGATGCATGTGTCTCTTTTTGGAAATGAATTGATACGCTTACTGATTACTTGAATTACTCAGATGTATTTAGCTTGCAATGTTTTGCGCAACTTATTACGATTCTTGGGAACATTTCCTTTTATCCAAACATGAAATAAACCTTTTTAATTGGCTTAATATTAAATGAATTAAAAAGCAAACCAATTAATGATCTGTTTATAAATGATGAATATTGGCGTCAATATGCAATACAAAGACGTGACAAGGACATGTTAAGAGATCTTTCCGATCTTCGTATGGGTTTTGAATCATTTTAGATTTGGCAGAATGTCACTTTCAGAATGTAAGATAAAGTACAGGATATAAATATCAGGAGTCTTGTTTACTTTTTTTTTATAAGATATAAGTCAATATTTAAATGAAAGCACACTAATCGTAACACGACTATAAAAGAACTAAGTTTTCTCAAGATCAACCCGAAAGACTGCTAGAAGTCGTCGGCAATGTGATAAGGGTGGTTATTTTTTTAAAAGTATTGTTTTTGATATAGACTTAGTTTTACCTGTAGTAGTGTCTTTATATGTTGTTTCATTAGTCGTTGGGGATATAGTACTTGTTGACGGATGTGTAGTTGCAGATGTGGTGTCACTTTTAGTACTTGTCGCCGAGGTGAATGTCGCGCTCAAAGTAGGGACGCTCATAGTAGTAGCTGCTATTGTTGATGTCTCTGTGGATACTGTTGTTGGTTGTTTCGTTGTGCTATCCGTTTGTTCTGTGTAAATATGATAAGAAATAAAATGGCAATCACGATTTGCTCTCAGTATGATTCTTCTTTTCTTTGTTTGATTGACTGAATGTATTTACACGGCGCTCAAGCACTGTAAGGTCATTTGGCGCCATTCAAAACGTATTATGTATAATCATGCAAAGGTGGTAAAAGGTTCCTAGCGACCAACGATATAAAATCAAAGTTTAAGGTGAAACGACAATACGAAAACGGTAATAAATATACTTTGCCATTCAAAGGGTAATGTAAAGGGTGTAAACAAATCAAATGGGAAGTTAATGAAAACTTGGAACGGTAGACCCGTTATATAAAATTTGCAAACTGATGTAATAAAAGTTTTCGCTCATAGTACATATTTACGTCTTTTAGGAATGTAATAATGCAAGTGATGTTTTTTGTATCAAACCTTTTCTCCATGTCATATACATTGCAGTACGGATCGCGCGTCAGCCGCCGGTCGAAAAACATAAAGTTCTTTACAGTGAATGATTCATTGCAAGGAACGCATCCTGGTGGGTTATCGTCTTTTTGAGTGATGGAGTACGTTATATAGGTATGACCAATTCCAAATTCGTGCAATGACTACATACTCCCGACGGATTGTAATTTAGGATGGAGTCCATTTCCTAGGGTGTGCATGATGGCGTGAAGTTTGTTATTCACTGCATGATACCACGATGCAAGCTACGTCTGACCAAAATACTCTTTGATGCTAGGTTCAAAAGCATCATACAGTAAATTAAAATCAGATGGTTCTCGGTATAAGGCCAGTTTAGTAGCGAGAACTGCATTTTTATTACAGTTTTACCAATATAACTAAATAACCATCATTATACTATATTGTGGAAGGTAATCAGCTCAGTAGTATTCAGGAAAATAATGATTATTAATAGGCTATCTGTTTATTATTGAGTATTGACTGAAGTACAGCTAGTGGGTCAATTAAGATAATGCGTTTAAAATACTTGTGTTATCGATGTATCGCAGGGAACGTATATTACTCTAAACATATTGATTATTTATTTGACGAGAGATGTTTCGTTATGTGTTTTTCATTAAGGAAGGACGCGGCAGCCTCTTGTATAACCTTGTACCATCAGTATACATTTTGTGTAGAATTTTGAATTCGGAAGGACTTAAGAGTTGTAGAACATGGGAGTACTTGTTTTAGATATTGTTTCCACCATGCACCAAGAAAGTTCTTTTGGTAGCTTAATAGCCAGGAAAATGTTTCCGAGACAAACGTTTCTTAATTTTAGAAAGATTCATTTTGTTACTGTCAAGGCTGGATGATATTCTAGTGCTAACGAGAGGTATTGTATTTGGGTTTCATACATATGAAGTTTATGTTTGGGTTTAAATAATGCCATGACAGGAGTGTTCAGAGAGTTTGATCTTAATCTGACAGCATACTGTGATGACAGCATTTCTCTACGATGTGATAAAGGTGCTATGTTTGCTTTAGTGAGAAAGTTTTAACATAATGATGTCTTAAATGCTCTCAGAGAACGAGTCTTATTACCTGAGAGTGGATTGGGTGAAGCATATTCATATATGACTTCCTAGGTGAACCATAAACAACTCAAACATAGTCAAGTTTGGAGCAAGGAAATGTTCAATATAGGTTGATGATGATCTTTCTATCAGCACCTAAGTCAATGTGCGCCACTACTTTAAATAGATCTAGTGATTCTAGTAATATAAAATTCAAATTGTTTAGATGTCAAATAAAAGGCAGGTTCCAGTCGATTGTAATACCTGAAAACTTTGTGTCTACAACAGCTGGAATAAATGTTCCGTCTAGACTGAATTTAGGTTCAACATGATGGTCTTCATAATTTAAAGAAATGCACACGTACCGGTTATGATTTCGAGAATTAGAATCCCGTTAGTACTGGGTTAATTTTGAATCTTGTTTAGATCGTCGGGAAGAGGGTAATTGTCTTTGCTGTGTTATTATGTGCTATTGGTCATGTAGACTTAGGTTTACCTGTATTGGTGTCTTTACCTGTTGTTGTAGTAGCTGTTGACGATGTAGTGCTGATACTTGTTGATGGTTTTGAAGTTGTAGCTATGGTGTCACTTTTAGGACCTGACGTCGCTGAGGTGAATGTCGAGCTCGAGGTTGGGACGCTCGTACTAGTAATTATATGTGTCGTTGTTTTTGAGGAGACTGTTGTTGGTTCCAATGAGCTGCTACTTGTTGTAGTTTGTTCTGTGCAAATAAATTCAGAAATACAATATCAAGAACGATTATATCAGAATCTGATAGCGACCCATACCATTCAAAGAGGGAATCATATTCTTTTTTTCTTTGAAATAAGCTAGTTTAGCCAAGTGGGCAAAGGGAGAAGGGATTTTACCCTTTGGGAAAAATAACTACATTATGTTGAACTTTGAACATGTATAAATGCAATCTTTGATATATTGCTAGTAATGTTTGCTCCATAATTCAGTGATGTCGTGAAAATGTCTTTCGAAGGAAATACACTCATAGTAAGGATATGTCTTGTCACGCTCTACTTTCCGATTATTAAAATGCAAGAGTACATATATTTCAATGATTTCTTTCAATCTGTACCTGTATCACAGTATTAATTCAGCATGTAATAGAGCAAGACCTAACACTAGATTCCGAGTTGTGTGGGTTGCAACAGCGGCTCATACTCGAAAATCGGGATAAGAAAAGAATTGCTTTTGAAAAACATGTTTTCAAACGAAATGAGTTCTGTTCGAATGTTTGTCAAAGTGTGCGTCGACATCAGTTCTCAAGGTGACATGAATAACTATTTTCTTCTGTCAAACCTTGACTATGCAATTTAATTACATGTGATCGCTTCTATTTTCCTTTACAATAACTATCTCAATTTCAAAATTGAATTTGAGATTAAATATTTTGCTGCTATTAGAGATGTCTAACATTATTGAATGAATTCGATGCATTTTGTCTTGTTAGTTGTTTTTAAATATATCATATGTATTGCAATATATATCGCATAGATGAGGCAAATGGCTGATTATAATATTTATGTACGTTTTTATCCAGGAGAGACTCGACAAATAGTTTGCGATTTGATGTTGCATTAATTTTGCAATTCAATTTAAATTACACGATGTAAGAAAAATCGTTTGTTTTTCTTAAAATTGCTTTTTCTTACTTTTCCATAGCATTGTTATTATTTATTTGAAAAATAGTTCGGTGCAGGAAAATTGGGAAAAGAATTGCAATGGATTATTATCTCAGAAACAAAACTAGCCATGAATTATTTAGAGACTGCATACAGTCTCCTTAATTTATTTGCAAGGAACATGTGTATTTCGCGAACAAGAGACAATGTGCGTTTGAAACAGCATTACAGGGCTGTAGTTTTAGTTCTTAGATTAAGTAGTTGAAACCTAGGCCATACGATAATGACAAGTCTGTATTGTCTGTAGTGTCTTCTACATTATTCAATGATGTCTTTAGGATCCGTTTAGAAATACCAAAGATGCACGGAAATAAAGATATCCGAGTATGTTCTGCTTCTCAATTATCCGAATTTCAAGACACCTTTACATCAATGACTTGTTTCTGTATATCTCTGTGACGGATATATAACTATGCATATCAAACAGCAACATCAAACACGTTATTTTCTGACCCATGCGCCTTTCACCAACAGCGGAAAAAAGGGAATTAATGTAAAGTTGTTTTCCAAATTACGGCTTGAGAGTTATGTTTACTTTTTTGTTATAAGATATAAGTCAATATTTAAATGAAAGCACACTAATCGTAACACGACTATAAAAGAACTAAGTTTTCTCAAGATCAACCCGAAAGACTGCTAGAAGTCGTTGGCAATGTGATAAGGGTGGTTATTTTTTTTAAAAGTATTGTTGTTGATATAGACTTAGTTTTACCTGTAGTAGTGTCTTTATATGTTGTTTCATTAGTCGTTGGGGATATAGTACTTGTTGACGGATGTGTAGTTGCAGATGTGGTGTCACTTTTAGTACTTGTCGCCGAGGTGAATGTCGCGCTCAAAGTAGGGACGCTCATAGTAGTAGCTGCTATTGTTGATGTCTCTGTGGATACTGTTGTTGGTTGTTTCGTTGTGCTATCCGTTTGTTCTGTGTAAATATGATAAGAAATAAAATGGCAATCACGATTTGCTCTCAGTATGATTCTTCTTTTCTTTGTTTGATTGACTGAATGTATTTACACGGCGCTCAAGCACTGTAAGGTCATTTGGCGCCATTCAAAACGTATTATGTATAATCATGCAAAGGTGGTAAAAGGTTCCTATCGACCAACGATATAAAATCAAAGTTTAAGGTGAAACGACAATACGAAAACGGTAATAAATATACTTTGCCATTCAAAGGGTAATGTAAAGGGTGTGAACAAATCAGATGGGAAGTTAATGAAAACTTGGAACGGTAGACCCGTTATATAAAATTAGCAAACTGATGTAATAAAAGTTTTCGCTCATAGTACATATTTACGTCATTTAGGAATGTAATAATGCAAGTGATGTTTTTTGTATCAAACCTTTTCTCCATGTCATATACATTGCAGTACGGATCGCGCGTCAGCCGCCGGTCGAAAAACATAAAGTTCTTTACAGTGAATGATTCATTGCAAGAAATGCATCCTGGTGGGTTATCGTCTTTTTGAGTGATGGAGTACGTTATATAGGTATGACCAATTCCAAATTCGTGCAATGACTACATACTCCCGACGGATTGTAATTTAGGATGGAGTCCATTTCCTAGGGTGTGCATGATGGCGTGAAGTTTGTTATTCACTGCATGATACCACGATGCAAGCTACGTCTGACCAAAATACTCTTTGATGCTAGGTTCAAAAGCATCATACAGTAAATTAAAATCAGATGGTTCTCGGTATAAGGCCAGTTTAGTAGCGAGAACTGCATTTTTATTACAGTTTTACCAATATAACTAAATAACCATCATTATACTATATTGTGGAAGGTAATCAGCTCAGTAGTATTCAGGAAAATAATGATTATTAATAGGCTATCTGTTTATTATTGAGTATTGACTGAAGTACAGCTAGTGGGTCAATTAAGATAATGCGTTTAAAATACTTGTGTTATCGATGTATCGCAGGGAACGTATATTACTCTAAACATATTGATTATTTATTTGACGAGAGATGTTTCGTTTTGTGTTTTTCATTAAGGAAGGACGCGGCAGCCTCTTGTATAACCTTGTACCATCAGTATACATTTTGTGTAGAATTTTGAATTCGGAAGGACTTAAGAGTTGTAGAACATGGGAGTACTTGTTTTAGATATTGTTTCCACCATGCACCAAGAAAGTTCTTTTGGTAGCTTAATAGCCAGGAAAATGTTTCCGAGACAAACGTTTCTTAATTTTAGAAAGATTCATTTTGTTACTGTCAAGGCTGAATGATATTCTAGTGCTAACGAGAGGTATTTTATTTGGGTTTCATACATATGAAGTTTATGTTTGGGTTTAAATAATGCCATGACAAGAGTGTTCAGAGAGTTTGATCTTAATCTGACAGCATACTGTGATGACAGCATTTCTCTACGATGTGATAAAGGTGCTATGTTTGCTTCAGTGAGAAGGTTTCAACATAATGATGTCTTAAATGCTCTCAGAGAACGAGTCTTATTACCTGAGAGTGGATTGGGTGAAGCATATTCATATATGACTTCCTAGGTGAACCATAAACAACTCAAACATAGTCAAGTTTGGAGCAAGGAAATGTTCAATATAGGTTGATGATGATCTTTCTATCAGCACCTAAGTCAGTGTGCGCCACTACTTTAAATAGATCTAGTGATTCCAGTAATATAAAATTCAAATTGTTTAGGTGTCAAATAAAAGTCAGGTTCCAGTCGATTGTAATACCTGAAAACTTTGTGTCTACAACAGCTGGAATAAATGTTCCGTCTAGACTGAATTTAGGTTCAACATGATGGTCTTCATAATTTAAAGAAATGCACACGTACCGGTTATGATTTCGAGAATTAGAATCCCGTTAGTACTGGGTTAATTTTGAATCTTGTTTAGGTCGTCGGGAAGAGGGTAATTGTCTTTGCTGTGTTATTATGTGCTATTGGTCATGTAGACTTAGGTTTACCTGTATTGGTGTCTTTACCTGTTGTTGTAGTAGCTGTTGACGATGTAGTGCTGATACTTGTTGATGGTTTTGAAGTTGTAGCTATGGTGTCACTTTTAGGACCTGACGTCGCTGAGGTGAATGTCGAGCTCGAGGTTGGGACGCTCGTACTAGTAATTATATGTGTCGTTGTTTTTGAGGAGACTGTTGTTGGTTCCAGTGAGCTGCTACTTGTTGTAGTTTGTTCTGTGCAAATAAATTCAGAAATACAATATCAAGAACGATTATATCAGAATCTGATAGCGACCCATACCATTCAAAGAGGGTATCATATTCTTTTTTTCTTTGAAATAAGCTAGTTTAGCCAAGTGGGCAAAGGGAGAAGGGATTTTACCCTTTGGGAAAAATAACTACATTATGTTGAACTTTGAACATGTATAAATGCAATCTTTGATATATTGCTAGTAATGTTTGCTCCATAATTCAGTGATGTCGTGAAAATGTCTTTCGAAGGAAATACACTCATAGTAAGGATATGTCTTAACACGCTCTACTTTGCGATTATTAAAATGCAAGAGTACATATATTTCAATGATTTCTTTCAATCTGTACCTGTATCACAGTATTAATTCAGCATGTAATAGAGCAAGACCTAACACTAGATTCCGAGTTGTGTGGGTTGCAACAGCGGCTCATACTCGAAAATCGGGATAAGAAAAGAATTGCTTTTGAAAAACATGTTTTCAAACGAAATGAGTTCTGTTCGAATGTTTGTCAAAGTGTGCGGCGACATCAGTTCTCAAGGTGACATGAATAACTATTTTCTTCTGTCAAATCTTGACTATGCAATTTAACTACATGTGATCGCTTCTATTTTCCTTTACAATAACTATCTCAATTTCAAAATTGAATTTGAGATTAAATATTTTGCTGCTATTAGAGATGTCTAACATTATTGAATGAATTCGATGCATTTTGTCTTGTTAGTTGTTTTTAAATATATCATATGTATTGCAATATATATCGCATAGATGAGGCAAATGGCTGATTATAATATTTATGTACGTTTTTATCCAGGAGAGACTCAACAAATAGTTTGCGATTTGATGTTGCATTAATTTTGCAATTCAATTTAAATTACACGATGTAAGAAAAATCGTTTGTTTTTCTTAAAATTGCTTTTTCTTACTTTTCCATAGCATTGTTATTATTTATTTGAAAAATAGTTCGGTACAGGAAAATTGGGAAAAGAATTGCAATGGATTATTATCTCAGAAACAAAACTAGCCATGAATTATTTAGAGACTGCATACAGTCCTTAATTTATTTGCAAGGAACATGTGTATTTCGCGAACAAGAGACAATGTGCGTTTCAAACAGCATTACAGGGCTGTAGTTTTAGTTCTTAGATTAAGTAGTTGAAACCTAGGCCATACGATAATGATAAGTCTGTATTGTCTGTAGTATCTTCTACATTATTCAATGATGTCTTTAGGATCCGTTTAGAAGTACCAAAGATGCACGGAAATAAAGATATCCGAGTATGTTCTGCTTCTCAATTATCCGAATTCCAAGGCACCTATACATCAATGACTTGTTTCTGTATATCTCTGTGACGGAGATATAACTATGCATATCAAACAGCAACATCAAACACGTTTTTTTCTGTCCCTTGCGCCTTTCACCAACAGCGGAAATAAGGGAATCAACGTAAAGTTGTATTCCAAAATTACGGCTTGAGATGAAACTTCCTCACCTTCTTTCATATTTAGCGCACGTGATCAACAAAATGATATGTGCAAGAGATTTCTATCAAGTATACCGCTCCAACATTCATAACAATTCTATTGAAAATTATTACATCTAATCGCTTCTTTTCACTGCCGTTCAACATCTCGTCTTTAAAAGCAATGGGTGAGTACCCAATATTCTACCGTTATAGATCGCTTAGAAAGTTTCTTGTTTAGGATGCATGTGTCTCTTTTTGGAAATGAATTGATACGCTTACTGATTACTTGAATTACTCAGATGTATTTAGCTTGCAATGTTTTGCGCAACTTATTACGATTCTTGGGAACATTTCCTTTTATCCAAACATGAAATAAACCTTTTTAATTGGCTTAATATTAAATGAATTAAAAAGCAAACCAATTAATGATCTGTTTATAAATGATGAATATTGGCGTCAATATGCAATACAAAGACGTGACAAGGACATGTTAAGAGATCTTTCCGATCTTCGTATGGGTTTTGAATCATTTTAGATTTGGCAGAATGTCACTTTCAGAATGTAAGATAAAGTACAGGATATAAATATCAGGAGTCTTGTTTACTTTTTTTTTATAAGATATAAGTCAATATTTAAATGAAAGCACACTAATCGTAACACGACTATAAAAGAACTAAGTTTTCTCAAGATCAACCCGAAAGACTGCTAGAAGTCGTCGGCAATGTGATAAGGGTGGTTATTTTTTTAAAAGTATTGTTGTTGATATAGACTTAGTTTTACCTGTAGTAGTGTCTTTATATGTTGTTTCATTAGTCGTTGGGGATATAGTACTTGTTGACGGATGTGTAGTTGCAGATGTGGTGTCACTTTTAGTACTTGTCGCCGAGGTGAATGTCGCGCTCAAAGTAGGGACGCTCATAGTAGTAGCTGCTATTGTTGATGTCTCTGTGGATACTGTTGTTGGTTGTTTCGTTGTGCTATCCGTTTGTTCTGTGTAAATATGATAAGAAATAAAATGGCAATCACGATTTGCTCTCAGTATGATTCTTCTTTTCTTTGTTTGATTGACTGAATGTATTTACACGGCGCTCAAGCACTGTAAGGTCATTTGGCGCCATTCAAAACGTATTATGTATAATCATGCAAAGGTGGTAAAAGGTTCCTAGCGACCAACGATATAAAATCAAAGTTTAAGGTGAAACGACAATACGAAAACGGTAATAAATATACTTTGCCATTCAAAGGGTAATGTAAAGGGTGTAAACAAATCAAATGGGAAGTTAATGAAAACTTGGAACGGTAGACCCGTTATATAAAATTTGCAAACTGATGTAATAAAAGTTTTCGCTCATAGTACATATTTACGTCTTTTAGGAATGTAATAATGCAAGTGATGTTTTTTGTATCAAACCTTTTCTCCATGTCATATACATTGCAGTACGGATCGCGCGTCAGCCGCCGGTCGAAAAACATAAAGTTCTTTACAGTGAATGATTCATTGCAAGGAACGCATCCTGGTGGGTTATCGTCTTTTTGAGTGATGGAGTACGTTATATAGGTATGACCAATTCCAAATTCGTGCAATGACTACATACTCCCGACGGATTGTAATTTAGGATGGAGTCCATTTCCTAGGGTGTGCATGATGGCGTGAAGTTTGTTATTCACTGCATGATACCACGATGCAAGCTACGTCTGACCAAAATACTCTTTGATGCTAGGTTCAAAAGCATCATACAGTAAATTAAAATCAGATGGTTCTCGGTATAAGGCCAGTTTAGTAGCGAGAACTGCATTTTTATTACAGTTTTACCAATATAACTAAATAACCATCATTATACTATATTGTGGAAGGTAATCAGCTCAGTAGTATTCAGGAAAATAATGATTATTAATAGGCTATCTGTTTATTATTGAGTATTGACTGAAGTACAGCTAGTGGGTCAATTAAGATAATGCGTTTAAAATACTTGTGTTATCGATGTATCGCAGGGAACGTATATTACTCTAAACATATTGATTATTTATTTGACGAGAGATGTTTCGTTATGTGTTTTTCATTAAGGAAGGACGCGGCAGCCTCTTGTATAACCTTGTACCATCAGTATACATTTTGTGTAGAATTTTGAATTCGGAAGGACTTAAGAGTTGTAGAACATGGGAGTACTTGTTTTAGATATTGTTTCCACCATGCACCAAGAAAGTTCTTTTGGTAGCTTAATAGCCAGGAAAATGTTTCCGAGACAAACGTTTCTTAATTTTAGAAAGATTCATTTTGTTACTGTCAAGGCTGGATGATATTCTAGTGCTAACGAGAGGTATTGTATTTGGGTTTCATACATATGAAGTTTATGTTTGGGTTTAAATAATGCCATGACAGGAGTGTTCAGAGAGTTTGATCTTAATCTGACAGCATACTGTGATGACAGCATTTCTCTACGATGTGATAAAGGTGCTATGTTTGCTTTAGTGAGAAAGTTTTAACATAATGATGTCTTAAATGCTCTCAGAGAACGAGTCTTATTACCTGAGAGTGGATTGGGTGAAGCATATTCATATATGACTTCCTAGGTGAACCATAAACAACTCAAACATAGTCAAGTTTGGAGCAAGGAAATGTTCAATATAGGTTGATGATGATCTTTCTATCAGCACCTAAGTCAATGTGCGCCACTACTTTAAATAGATCTAGTGATTCTAGTAATATAAAATTCAAATTGTTTAGATGTCAAATAAAAGGCAGGTTCCAGTCGATTGTAATACCTGAAAACTTTGTGTCTACAACAGCTGGAATAAATGTTCCGTCTAGACTGAATTTAGGTTCAACATGATGGTCTTCATAATTTAAAGAAATGCACACGTACCGGTTATGATTTCGAGAATTAGAATCCCGTTAGTACTGGGTTAATTTTGAATCTTGTTTAGATCGTCGGGAAGAGGGTAATTGTCTTTGCTGTGTTATTATGTGCTATTGGTCATGTAGACTTAGGTTTACCTGTATTGGTGTCTTTACCTGTTGTTGTAGTAGCTGTTGACGATGTAGTGCTGATACTTGTTGATGGTTTTGAAGTTGTAGCTATGGTGTCACTTTTAGGACCTGACGTCGCTGAGGTGAATGTCGAGCTCGAGGTTGGGACGCTCGTACTAGTAATTATATGTGTCGTTGTTTTTGAGGAGACTGTTGTTGGTTCCAATGAGCTGCTACTTGTTGTAGTTTGTTCTGTGCAAATAAATTCAGAAATACAATATCAAGAACGATTATATCAGAATCTGATAGCGACCCATACCATTCAAAGAGGGAATCATATTCTTTTTTTCTTTGAAATAAGCTAGTTTAGCCAAGTGGGCAAAGGGAGAAGGGATTTTACCCTTTGGGAAAAATAACTACATTATGTTGAACTTTGAACATGTATAAATGCAATCTTTGATATATTGCTAGTAATGTTTGCTCCATAATTCAGTGATGTCGTGAAAATGTCTTTCGAAGGAAATACACTCATAGTAAGGATATGTCTTGTCACGCTCTACTTTCCGATTATTAAAATGCAAGAGTACATATATTTCAATGATTTCTTTCAATCTGTACCTGTATCACAGTATTAATTCAGCATGTAATAGAGCAAGACCTAACACTAGATTCCGAGTTGTGTGGGTTGCAACAGCGGCTCATACTCGAAAATCGGGATAAGAAAAGAATTGCTTTTGAAAAACATGTTTTCAAACGAAATGAGTTCTGTTCGAATGTTTGTCAAAGTGTGCGTCGACATCAGTTCTCAAGGTGACATGAATAACTATTTTCTTCTGTCAAACCTTGACTATGCAATTTAATTACATGTGATCGCTTCTATTTTCCTTTACAATAACTATCTCAATTTCAAAATTGAATTTGAGATTAAATATTTTGCTGCTATTAGAGATGTCTAACATTATTGAATGAATTCGATGCATTTTGTCTTGTTAGTTGTTTTTAAATATATCATATGTATTGCAATATATATCGCATAGATGAGGCAAATGGCTGATTATAATATTTATGTACGTTTTTATCCAGGAGAGACTCGACAAATAGTTTGCGATTTGATGTTGCATTAATTTTGCAATTCAATTTAAATTACACGATGTAAGAAAAATCGTTTGTTTTTCTTAAAATTGCTTTTTCTTACTTTTCCATAGCATTGTTATTATTTATTTGAAAAATAGTTCGGTGCAGGAAAATTGGGAAAAGAATTGCAATGGATTATTATCTCAGAAACAAAACTAGCCATGAATTATTTAGAGACTGCATACAGTCTCCTTAATTTATTTGCAAGGAACATGTGTATTTCGCGAACAAGAGACAATGTGCGTTTGAAACAGCATTACAGGGCTGTAGTTTTAGTTCTTAGATTAAGTAGTTGAAACCTAGGCCATACGATAATGACAAGTCTGTATTGTCTGTAGTGTCTTCTACATTATTCAATGATGTCTTTAGGATCCGTTTAGAAATACCAAAGATGCACGGAAATAAAGATATCCGAGTATGTTCTGCTTCTCAATTATCCGAATTTCAAGACACCTTTACATCAATGACTTGTTTCTGTATATCTCTGTGACGGATATATAACTATGCATATCAAACAGCAACATCAAACACGTTATTTTCTGACCCATGCGCCTTTCACCAACAGCGGAAAAAAGGGAATTAATGTAAAGTTGTTTTCCAAATTACGGCTTGAGAGTTATGTTTACATTTTTGTTATAAGATATAAGTCAATATTTAAATGAAAGCACACTAATCGTAACACGACTATAAAAGAACTAAGTTTTCTCAAGATCAACCCGAAAGACTGCTAGAAGTCGTTGGCAATGTGATAAGGGTGGTTATTTTTTTTAAAAGTATTGTTTTTGATATAGACTTAGTTTTACCTGTAGTAGTGTCTTTATATGTTGTTTCATTAGTCGTTGGGGATATAGTACTTGTTGACGGATGTGTAGTTGCAGATGTGGTGTCACTTTTAGTACTTGTCGCCGAGGTGAATGTCGCGCTCAAAGTAGGGACGCTCATAGTAGTAGCTGCTATTGTTGATGTCTCTGTGGATACTGTTGTTGGTTGTTTCGTTGTGCTATCCGTTTGTTCTGTGTAAATATGATAAGAAATAAAATGGCAATCACGATTTGCTCTCAGTATGATTCTTCTTTTCTTTGTTTGATTGACTGAATGTATTTACACGGCGCTCAAGCACTGTAAGGTCATTTGGCGCCATTCAAAACGTATTATGTATAATCATGCAAAGGTGGTAAAAGGTTCCTATCGACCAACGATATAAAATCAAAGTTTAAGGTGAAACGACAATACGAAAACGGTAATAAATATACTTTGCCATTCAAAGGGTAATGTAAAGGGTGTGAACAAATCAGATGGGAAGTTAATGAAAACTTGGAACGGTAGACCCGTTATATAAAATTAGCAAACTGATGTAATAAAAGTTTTCGCTCATAGTACATATTTACGTCATTTAGGAATGTAATAATGCAAGTGATGTTTTTTGTATCAAACCTTTTCTCCATGTCATATACATTGCAGTACGGATCGCGCGTCAGCCGCCGGTCGAAAAACATAAAGTTCTTTACAGTGAATGATTCATTGCAAGAAATGCATCCTGGTGGGTTATCGTCTTTTTGAGTGATGGAGTACGTTATATAGGTATGACCAATTCCAAATTCGTGCAATGACTACATACTCCCGACGGATTGTAATTTAGGATGGAGTCCATTTCCTAGGGTGTGCATGATGGCGTGAAGTTTGTTATTCACTGCATGATACCACGATGCAAGCTACGTCTGACCAAAATACTCTTTGATGCTAGGTTCAAAAGCATCATACAGTAAATTAAAATCAGATGGTTCTCGGTATAAGGCCAGTTTAGTAGCGAGAACTGCATTTTTATTACAGTTTTACCAATATAACTAAATAACCATCATTATACTATATTGTGGAAGGTAATCAGCTCAGTAGTATTCAGGAAAATAATGATTATTAATAGGCTATCTGTTTATTATTGAGTATTGACTGAAGTACAGCTAGTGGGTCAATTAAGATAATGCGTTTAAAATACTTGTGTTATCGATGTATCGCAGGGAACGTATATTACTCTAAACATATTGATTATTTATTTGACGAGAGATGTTTCGTTTTGTGTTTTTCATTAAGGAAGGACGCGGCAGCCTCTTGTATAACCTTGTACCATCAGTATACATTTTGTGTAGAATTTTGAATTCGGAAGGACTTAAGAGTTGTAGAACATGGGAGTACTTGTTTTAGATATTGTTTCCACCATGCACCAAGAAAGTTCTTTTGGTAGCTTAATAGCCAGGAAAATGTTTCCGAGACAAACGTTTCTTAATTTTAGAAAGATTCATTTTGTTACTGTCAAGGCTGAATGATATTCTAGTGCTAACGAGAGGTATTTTATTTGGGTTTCATACATATGAAGTTTATGTTTGGGTTTAAATAATGCCATGACAAGAGTGTTCAGAGAGTTTGATCTTAATCTGACAGCATACTGTGATGACAGCATTTCTCTACGATGTGATAAAGGTGCTATGTTTGCTTCAGTGAGAAGGTTTCAACATAATGATGTCTTAAATGCTCTCAGAGAACGAGTCTTATTACCTGAGAGTGGATTGGGTGAAGCATATTCATATATGACTTCCTAGGTGAACCATAAACAACTCAAACATAGTCAAGTTTGGAGCAAGGAAATGTTCAATATAGGTTGATGATGATCTTTCTATCAGCACCTAAGTCAGTGTGCGCCACTACTTTAAATAGATCTAGTGATTCCAGTAATATAAAATTCAAATTGTTTAGGTGTCAAATAAAAGTCAGGTTCCAGTCGATTGTAATACCTGAAAACTTTGTGTCTACAACAGCTGGAATAAATGTTCCGCCTAGACTGAATTTAGGTCCAACATGATGGTCTTCATAATTTAAAGAAATGCACACGTACCGGTTATGATTTCGAGAATTAGAATCCCGTTAGTACTGGGTTAATTTTGAATCTTGTTTAGGTCGTCGGGAAGAGGGTAATTGTCTTTGCTGTGTTATTATGTGCTATTGGTCATGTAGACTTAGGTTTACCTGTATTGGTGTCTTTACCTGTTGTTGTAGTAGCTGTTGACGATGTAGTGCTGATACTTGTTGATGGTTTTGAAGTTGTAGCTATGGTGTCACTTTTAGGACCTGACGTCGCTGAGGTGAATGTCGAGCTCGAGGTTGGGACGCTCGTACTAGTAATTATATGTGTCGTTGTTTTTGAGGAGACTGTTGTTGGTTCCAGTGAGCTGCTACTTGTTGTAGTTTGTTCTGTGCAAATAAATTCAGAAATACAATATCAAGAACGATTATATCAGAATCTGATAGCGACCCATACCATTCAAAGAGGGTATCATATTCTTTTTTTCTTTGAAATAAGCTAGTTTAGCCAAGTGGGCAAAGGGAGAAGGGATTTTACCCTTTGGGAAAAATAACTACATTATGTTGAACTTTGAACATGTATAAATGCAATCTTTGATATATTGCTAGTAATGTTTGCTCCATAATTCAGTGATGTCGTGAAAATGTCTTTCGAAGGAAATACACTCATAGTAAGGATATGTCTTAACACGCTCTACTTTGCGATTATTAAAATGCAAGAGTACATATATTTCAATGATTTCTTTCAATCTGTACCTGTATCACAGTATTAATTCAGCATGTAATAGAGCAAGACCTAACACTAGATTCCGAGTTGTGTGGGTTGCAACAGCGGCTCATACTCGAAAATCGGGATAAGAAAAGAATTGCTTTTGAAAAACATGTTTTCAAACGAAATGAGTTCTGTTCGAATGTTTGTCAAAGTGTGCGGCGACATCAGTTCTCAAGGTGACATGAATAACTATTTTCTTCTGTCAAATCTTGACTATGCAATTTAACTACATGTGATCGCTTCTATTTTCCTTTACAATAACTATCTCAATTTCAAAATTGAATTTGAGATTAAATATTTTGCTGCTATTAGAGATGTCTAACATTATTGAATGAATTCGATGCATTTTGTCTTGTTAGTTGTTTTTAAATATATCATATGTATTGCAATATATATCGCATAGATGAGGCAAATGGCTGATTATAATATTTATGTACGTTTTTATCCAGGAGAGACTCAACAAATAGTTTGCGATTTGATGTTGCATTAATTTTGCAATTCAATTTAAATTACACGATGTAAGAAAAATCGTTTGTTTTTCTTAAAATTGCTTTTTCTTACTTTTCCATAGCATTGTTATTATTTATTTGAAAAATAGTTCGGTACAGGAAAATTGGGAAAAGAATTGCAATGGATTATTATCTCAGAAACAAAACTAGCCATGAATTATTTAGAGACTGCATACAGTCCTTAATTTATTTGCAAGGAACATGTGTATTTCGCGAACAAGAGACAATGTGCGTTTGAAACAGCATTACAGGGCTGTAGTTTTAGTTCTTAGATTAAGTAGTTGAAACCTAGGCCATACGATAATGACAAGTCTGTATTGTCTGTAGTGTCTTCTACATTATTCAATGATGTCTTTAGGATCCGTTTAGAAGTACCAAAGATGCACGGAAATAAAGATATCCGAGTATGTTCTGCTTCTCAATTATCCGAATTTCAAGACACCTTTACATCAATGACTTGTTTCTGTATATCTCTGTGACGGAGATATAACTATGCATATCAAACAGCAACATCAAACACGTTATTTTCTGACCCATGCGCCTTCTCACCAACAGCGAAAAAAAGGGAATTAACGTAAAGTTGTATTCCAAAATTACGGCTTGATATGAAACTTCCTCACCTTCTTTCATATTTAGCGCACGTGATCAACAAAATGATATGGGCAAGAGATTTCTATTAAGTATACCGCTCCAACATTCATAACAATTCTATTGAAAATTATAACATCTAATCGCTTCTTTTCACTGCCGTTCAACATCTCGTCTTTAAAAGCAATGGGTGAGTACCCAATATTCTACCGTTATAGATCGCTTAGAAAGTTTCTTGTTTAGGATGCATGTGTCTATTTTTGGAAATGAATTGATACGCTTACTGATTATTTAAATTACTCAGATGTATTTAGCTTGCAATGTTTTGCGCAACATATTACGATTCTTGGGAACATTTCCTTTTATCCAAATATGAAATAAACCTTTTTAATTGGCTTAATTTTAAATGAATAAAAAGCAAACCAATTAATGATCTGTTTATAAATGATGAATATTGGCGTCAATATGCAATACAAAGACGTGACAAGAACATGTTAAGAGATCTTTCCGATCTTCGGATGAGTTTTGAATCATTTTAGATTTGGCAGAATGTCACTTTCAGAATGCAAGATAAAGTAGAGGATATAAATATCAGGAGTCTTGTTTACTTCTTTGTTATAAGATATAAGTCAAGATTTAAATGAAAGCACACTAATCGTAACACGACTATAAAAGAACTAAGTTTTCTCAAGATCAACCCGAAAGACTGCTAGAAGTCGTCGGCAATGTGATAAGGGTGGTTATTTTTTTAAAAGTATTGTTGTTGATATAGACTTAGTTTTACCTGTAGTAGTGTCTTTATATGTTGTTTTATTAGTCGTTGGGGATATAGTACTTGTTGACGGATGTGTAGTTGCAGATGTGGTGTCACTTTTAGTACTTGTCGCCGAGGTGAATGTCGCGCTCAAAGTAGGGACGCTCATAGTAGTAGCTGCTATTGTTGATGTCTCTGTGGATACTGTTGTTGGTTGTTTCGTTGTGCTATCCGTTTGTTCTGTGTAAATATGATAAGAAATAAAATGGCAATCACGATTTGCTCTCAGTATGATTCTTCTTTTCTTTGTTTGATTGACTGAATGTATTTACACGGCGCTCAAGCACTGTAAGGTCATTTGGCGCCATTCAAAACGTATTATGTATAATCATGCAAAGGTGGTAAAAGGTTCCTAGCGACCAACGATATAAAATCAAAGTTTAAGGTGAAACGACAATACGAAAACGGTAATAAATATACTTTGCCATTCAAAGGGTAATGTAAAGGGTGTAAACAAATCAGATGGGAAGTTAATGAAAACTTGGAACGGTAGACCCGTTATATAAAATTTGCAAACTGATGTAATAAAAGTTTTCGCTCATAGTACATATTTACGTCTTTTAGGAATGTAATAATGCAAGTGATGTTTTTTGTATCAAACCTTTTCTCCATGTCATATACATTGCAGTACGGATCGCGCGTCAGCCGCCGGTCGAAAAACATAAAGTTCTTTACAGTGAATGATTCATTGCAAGAAACGCATCCTGGTGGGTTATCGTCTTTTTGAGTGATGGAGTACGTTATATAGGTATGACCAATTCCAAATTCGTGCAATGACTACATACTCCCGACGGATTGTAATTTAGGATGGAGTCCATTTCCTAGGGTGTGCATGATGGCGTGAAGTTTGTTATTCACTGCATGATACCACGATGCAAGCTACGTCTGACCAAAATACTCTTTGATGCTAGGTTCAAAAGCATCATACAGTAAATTAAAATCAGATGGTTCTCGGTATAAGGCCAGTTTAGTAGCGAGAACTGCATTTTTATTACAGTTTTACCAATATAACTAAATAACCATCATTATACTATATTGTGGAAGGTAATCAGCTCAGTAGTATTCAGGAAAAAAATGAATATTAATAGGTTATCTGTTTATTATTGAGTATTGACTGAAGTATAGCTAGTGGGTCAATTAAGATAATGCGTTTAAAATACTTGTGTTATCGATGTATCGCAGGGAACGTATATTACTCTAAACATATTGATTATTTATTTGACGAGAGATGTTTCGTTATGTGTTTTTCATTAAGGAAGGACGCGGCAGCCTCTTGTATAACCTTGTACCATCAGTATACATTTTGTGTAGAATTTTGAATTCGGAAGGACTTAAGAGTTGTAGAACATGGGAGTACTTGTTTTAGATATTGTTTCCACCATGCACCAAGAAAGTTCTTTTGGTAGCTTAATAGCCAGGAAAATGTTTCCGAGACAAACGTTTCTTAATTTTAGAAAGATTCATTTTGTTACTGTCAAGGCTGGATGATATTCTAGTGCTAACGAGAGGTATTGTATTTGGGTTTCATACATATGAAGTTTATGTTTGGGTTTAAATAATGCCATGACAGGAGTGTTCAGAGAGTTTGATCTTAATCTGACAGCATACTGTGATGACAGCATTTCTCTACGATGTGATAAAGGTGCTATGTTTGCTTTAGTGAGAAGGTTTTAACATAATGATGTCTTAAATGCTCTCAGAGAACGAGTCTTATTACCTGAGAGTGGATTGGGTGAAGCATATTCATATATGACTTCCTAGGTGAACCATAAACAACTCAAACATAGTCAAGTTTGGAGCAAGGAAATGTTCAATATAGGTTGATGATGATCTTTCTATCAGCACCTAAGTCAATGTGCGCCACTACTTTAAATAGATCTAGTGATTCTAGTAATATAAAATTCAAATTGTTTAGATGTCGAATAAAAGGCAGGTTCCAGTCGATTGTAATACCTGAAAACTTTGTGTCTACAACAGCTGGAATAAATGTTCCGTCTAGACTGAATTTAGGTTCAACATGATGGTCTTCATAATTTAAAGAAATGCACACGTACCGGTTATGATTTCGAGAATTAGAATCCCGTTAGTACTGGGTTAATTTTGAATCTTGTTTAGATCGTCGGGAAGAGGGTAATTGTCTTTGCTGTGTTATTATGTGCTATTGGTCATGTAGACTTAGGTTTACCTGTATTGGTGTCTTTACCTGTTGTTGTGGTAGCTGTTGACGATGTAGTGCTGATACTTGTTGATGGTTTTGAAGTTGTAGCTATGGTGTCACTTTTAGGACCTGACGTCGCTGAGGTGAATGTCGAGCTCGAGGATGGGACGCTCGTACTAGTAATTATATGTGTCGTTGTTTTTGAGGAGACTGTTGTTGGTTCCAATGAGCTGCTACTTGTTGTAGTTTGTTCTGTGCAAATAAATTCAGAAATACAATATCAAGAACGATTATATCAGAATCTGATAGCGACCCATACCATTCAAAGAGGGAATCATATTCTTTTTTTCTTTGAAATAAGCTAGTTTAGCCAAGTGGGCAAAGGGAGAAGGGATTTTACCCTTTGGGAAAAATAACTACATTATGTTGAACTTTGAACATGTATAAATGCAATCTTTGATATATTGCTAGTAATGTTTGCTCCATAATTCAGTGATGTCGTGAAAATGTCTTTCGAAGGAAATACACTCATAGTAAGGATATGTCTTGTCACGCTCTACTTTCCGATTATTAAAATGCAAGAGTACATATATTTCAATGATTTCTTTCAATCTGTACCTGTATCACAGTATTAATTCAGCATGTAATAGAACAAGACCTAACACTAGATTCCGAGTTGTGTGGGTTGCAACAGCGGCTCATACTCGAAAATCGGGATAAGAAAAGAATTGCTTTTGAAAAACATGTTTTCAAACGAAATGAGTTCTGTTCGAATGTTTGTCAAAGTGTGCGGCGACATCAGTTCTCAAGGTGACATGAATAACTATTTTCTTCTGTCAAACCTTGACTATGCAATTTAACTACATGTGATCGCTTCTATTTTCCTTTACAATAACTTTCTCAATTTCAAAATTGAATTTGAGATTAAATATTTTGCTGCTATTAGAGATGTCTAACATTATTGAATGAATTCGATGCATTTTGTCTTGTTAGTTGTTTTTAAATATATCATATGTATTGCAATATATATCGCATAGATGAGGCAAATGGCTGATTATAATATTTATGTACGTTTTTATCCAGGAGAGACTCAACAAATAGTTTGCGATTTGATGTTGCATTAATTTTGCAATTCAATTTAAATTACACGATGTAAGAAAAATCGTTTGTTTTTCTTAAAATTGCTTTTTCTTACTTTTCCATAGCATTGTTATTATTTATTTGAAAAATAGTTCGGTGCATGAAAATTGGGAAAAGAATTGCAATGGATTATTATCTCAGAAACAAAACTAGCCATGAATTATTTAGAGACTGCATACAGTCCTTAATTTATTTGCAAGGAACATGTGTATTTCGCGAACAAGAGACAATGTGCGTTTGAAACAGCATTACAGGGCTGTAGTTTTAGTTCTTAGATTAAGTAGTTGAAACCTAGGCCATACGATAATGACAAGTCTGTATTGTCTGTAGTGTCTTCTACATTATTCAATGATGTCTTTAGGATCCGTTTAGAAATACCAAAGATGCACGGAAATAAAGATATCCGAGTATGTTCTGCTTCTCAATTATCCGAATTTCAAGACACCTATACATCAATGACTTGTTTCTGTATATCTCTGTGACGGAGATATAACTATGCATATCAAACAGCAACATCAAACACGTTATTTTCTGACCCATGCGCCTTTCACCAACAGCGGAAAAAAGGGAATTAATGTAAAGTTGTTTTCCAAAATTACGGCTTGAGAGTTATGTTTACTTTTTTGTTATAAGATATGTCAATATTTAAATGAAAGCACACTAATCGTAACACGACTATAAAAGAACTAAGTTTTCTCAAGATCAACCCGAAAGACTGCTAGAAGTCGTCGGCAATGTGATAAGGGTGGTTATTTTTTTTAAAAGTATTGTTGTTGATATAGACTTAGTTTTACCTGTAGTAGTGTCTTTATATGTTGTTTCATTAGTCGTTGGGGATATAGTACTTGTTGACGGATGTGTAGTTGCAGATGTGGTGTCACTTTTAGTACTTGTCGCCGAGGTGAATGTCGCGCTCAAAGTAGGGACGCTCATAGTAGTAGCTGCTATTGTTGATGTCTCTGTGGATACTGTTGTTGGTTGTTTCGTTGTGCTATCCGTTTGTTCTGTGTAAATATGATAAGAAATAAAATGGCAATCACGATTTGCTCTCAGTATGATTCTTCTTTTCTTTGTTTGATTGACTGAATGTATTTACACGGCGCTCAAGCACTGTAAGGTCATTTGGCGCCATTCAAAACGTATTATGTATAATCATGCAAAGGTGGTAAAAGGTTCCTATCGACCAACGATATAAAATCAAAGTTTAAGGTGAAACGACAATACGAAAACGGTAATAAATATACTTTGCCATTCAAAGGGTAATGTAAAGGGTGTGAACAAATCAGATGGGAAGTTAATGAAAACTTGGAACGGTAGACCCGTTATATAAAATTAGCAAACTGATGTAATAAAAGTTTTCGCTCATAGTACATATTTACGTCTTTTAGGAATGTAATAATGCAAGTGATGTTTTTTGTATCAAACCTTTTCTCCATGTCATATACATTGCAGTACGGATCGCGCGTCAGCCGCCGGTCGAAAAACATAAAGTTCTTTACAGTGAATGATTCATTGCAAGAAACGCATCCTGGTGGGTTATCGTCTTTTTGAGTGATGGAGTACGTTATATAGGTATGACCAATTCCAATTCGTGCAATGACTACATACTCCCGACGGATTGTAATTTAGGATGGAGTCCATTTCCTAGGGTGTGCATGATGGCGTGAAGTTTGTTATTCACTGCATGATACCACGATGCAAGCTACGTCTGACCAAAATACTCTTTGATGCTAGGTTCAAAAGCATCATACAGTAAATTAAAATCAGATGGTTCTCGGTATAAGGCCAGTTTAGTAGCGAGAACTGCATTTTTATTACAGTTTTACCAATATAACTAAATAACCATCATTATACTATATTGTGGAAGGTAATCAGCTCAGTAGTATTCAGGAGAAAAATGATTATTAATAGGCTATCTGTTTATTATTGAGTATTGACTGAAGTACAGCTAGTGGGTCAATTAAGATAATGCGTTTAAAATACTTGTGTTATCGATGTATCGCAGGGAACGTATATTACTCTAAACATATTGATTATTTATTTGACGAGAGATGTTTCGTTATGTGTTTTTCATTAAGGAAGGACGCGGCAGCCTCTTGTATAACCTTGTACCATCAGTATACATTTTGTGTAGAATTTTGAATTCGGAAGGACTTAAGAGTTGTAGAACATGGGAGTACTTGTTTTAGATATTGTTTCCACCATGCACCAAGAAAGTTCTTTTGGTAGCTTAATAGCCAGGAAAATGTTTCCGAGACAAACGTTTCTTAATTTTAGAAAGATTCATTTTGTTACTGTCAAGGCTGGATGATATTCTAGTGCTAACGAGAGGTATTGTATTTGGGTTTCATACATATGAAGTTTATGTTTGGGTTTAAATAATGCCATGACAGGAGTGTTCAGAGAGTTTGATCTTAATCTGACAGCATACTGTGATGACAGCATTTCTCTACGATGTGATAAAGGTGCTATGTTTGCTTCAGTGAGAAGGTTTTAACATAATGATGTCTTAAATGCTCTCAGAGAACGAGTCTTATTACCTGAGAGTGGATTGGGTGAAGCATATTCATATATGACTTCCTAGGTGAACCATAAACAACTCAAACATAGTCAAGTTTGGAGCAAGGAAATGTTCAATATAGGTTGATGATGATCTTTCTATCAGCACCTAAGTCAGTGTGCGCCACTACTTTAAATAGATCTAGTGATTCCAGTAATATAAAATTCAAATTGTTTAGGTGTCAAATAAAAGTCAGGTTCCAGTCGATTGTAATACCTGAAAACTTTGTGTCTACAACAGCTGGAATAAATGTTCCGTCTAGACTGAATTTAGGTTCAACATGATGGTCTTCATAATTTAAAGAAATGCACACGTACCGGTTATGATTTCGAGAATTAGAATCCCGTTAGTACTGGGTTAATTTTGAATCTTGTTTAGGTCGTCGGGAAGAGGGTAATTGTCTTTGCTGTGTTATTATGTGCTATTGGTCATGTAGACTTAGGTTTACCTGTATTGGTGTCTTTACCTGTTGTTGTAGTAGCTGTTGACGATGTAGTGCTGATACTTGTTGATGGTTTTGAAGTTGTAGCTATGGTGTCACTTTTAGGACCTGACGTCGCTGAGGTGAATGTCGAGCTCGAGGTTGGGACGCTCGTACTAGTAATTATATGTGTCGTTGTTTTTGAGGAGACTGTTGTTGGTTCCAGTGAGCTGCTACTTGTTGTAGTTTGTTCTGTGCAAATAAATTCAGAAATACAATATCAAGAACGATTATATCAGAATCTGATAGCGACCCATACCATTCAAAGAGGGAATCATATTCTTTTTTTCTTTGAAATAAGCTAGTTTAGCCAAGTGGGCAAAGGGAGAAGGGATTTTACCCTTTGGGAAAAATAACTACATTATGTTGAACTTTGAACATGTATAAATGCAGTCTTTGATATATTGCTAGTAATGTTTGCTCCATAATTCAGTGATGTCGTGAAAATGTCTTTCGAAGGAAATACACTCATAGTAAGGATATGTCTTATCACGCTCTACTTTCCGATTATTAAAATGCAAGAGTACATATATTTCAATGATTTCTTTCAATCTGTACCTGTATCACAGTATTAATTCAGCATGTAATAGAGCAAGACCTAACACTAGATTCCGAGTTGTGTGGGTTGCAACAGCGGCTCATACTCGAAAATCGGGATAAGAAAAGAATTGCTTTTGAAAAACATGTTTTCAAACGAAATGAGTTCTGTTCGAATGTTTGTCAAAGTGTGCGGCGACATCAGTTCTCAAGGTGACATGAATAACTATTTTCTTCTGTCAAACCTTGACTATGCAATTTAACTACATGTGATCGCTTCTATTTTCCTTTACAATAACTATCTCAATTTCAAAATTGAATTTGAGATTAAATATTTTGCTGCTATTAGAGATGTCTAACATTATTGAATGAATTCGATGCATTTTGTCTTGTTAGTTGTTTTTAAATATATCATATGTATTGCAATATATATCGCATAGATGAGGCAAATGGCTGATTATAATATTTATGTACGTTTTTATCCAGGAGAGACTCAACAAATAGTTTGCGATTTGATGTTGCATTAATTTTGCAATTCAATTTAAATTACACGATGTAAGAAAAATCGTTTGTTTTTCTTAAAATTGCTTTTTCTTACTTTTCCATAGCATTGTTATTATTTATTTGAAAAATAGTTCGGTACAGGAAAATTGGGAAAAGAATTGCAATGGATTATTATCTCAGAAACAAAACTAGCCATGAATTATTTAGAGACTGCATACAGTCCTTAATTTATTTGCAAGGAACATGTGTATTTCGCGAACAAGAGACAATGTGCGTTTGAAACAGCATTACAGGGCTGTAGTTTTAGTTCTTAGATTAAGTAGTTGAAACCTAGGCCATACGATAATGACAAGTCTGTATTGTCTGTAGTGTCTTCTACATTATTCAATGATGTCTTTAGGATCCGTTTAGAAGTACCAAAGATGCACGGAAATAAAGATATCCGAGTATGTTCTGCTTCTCAATTATCCGAATTTCAAGACACCTTTACATCAATGACTTGTTTCTGTATATCTCTGTGACGGAGATATAACTATGCATATCAAACAGCAACATCAAACACGTTATTTTCTGACCCATGCGCCTTTCACCAACAGCGAAAAAAAGGGAATTAACGTAAAGTTGTATTCCAAAATTACGGCTTGAGATGAATCTTCCTCACCTTCTTTCATATTTAGCGCACGTGATCAACAAAATGATATGGGCAAGAGATTTCTATCAAGTATACCGCTCCAACATTCATAACAATTCTATTGAAAATTATAACATCTAATCGCTTCTTTTCACTGCCGTTCAACATCTCGTCTTTAAAAGCAATGGGTGAGTACCCAATATTCTACCGTTATAGATCGCTTAGAAAGTTTCTTGTTTAGGATGCATGTGTCTATTTTTGGAAATGAATTGATACGCTTACTGATTATTTAAATTACTCAGATGTATTTAGCTTGCAATGTTTTGCGCAACATATTACGATTCTTGGGAACATTTCCTTTTATCCAAATATGAAATAAACCTTTTTAATTGGCTTAATTTTAAATGAATAAAAAAGCAAACCAATTAATGATCTGTTTATAAATGATGAATATTGGCGTCAATATGCAATACAAAGACGTGACAAGAACATGTTAAGAGATCTTTCCGATCTTCGGATGAGTTTTGAATCATTTTAGATTTGGCAGAATGTCACTTTCAGAATGCAAGATAAAGTAGAGGATATAAATATCAGGAGTCTTGTTTACTTCTTTGTTATAAGATATAAGTCAAGATTTAAATGAAAGCACACTAATCGTAACACGACTATAAAAGAACTAAGTTTTCTCAAGATCAACCCGAAAGACTGCTAGAAGTCGTCGGCAATGTGATAAGGGTGGTTATTTTTTTAAAAGTATTGTTGTTGATATAGACTTAGTTTTACCTGTAGTAGTGTCTTTATATGTTGTTTCATTAGTCGTTGGGGATATAGTACTTGTTGACGGATGTGTAGTTGCAGATGTGGTGTCACTTTTAGTACTTGTCGCCGAGGTGAATGTCGCGCTCAAAGTAGGGACGCTCATAGTAGTAGCTGCTATTGTTGATGTCTCTGTGGATACTGTTGTTGGTTGTTTCGTTGTGCTATCCGTTTGTTCTGTGTAAATATGATAAGAAATAAAATGGCAATCACGATTTGCTCTCAGTATGATTCTTCTTTTCTTTGTTTGATTGACTGAATGTATTTACACGGCGCTCAAGCACTGTAAGGTCATTTGGCGCCATTCAAAACGTATTATGTATAATCATGCAAAGGTGGTAAAAGGTTCCTATCGACCAACGATATAAAATCAAAGTTTAAGGTGAAACGACAATACGAAAACGGTAATAAATATACTTTGCCATTCAAAGGGTAATGTAAAGGGTGTAAACAAATCAGATGGGAAGTTAATGAAAACTTGGAACGGTAGACCCGTTATATAAAATTTGCAAACTGATGTAATAAAAGTTTTCGCTCATAGTACATATTTACGTCTTTTAGGAATGTAATAATGCAAGTGATGTTTTTTGTATCAAACCTTTTCTCCATGTCATATACATTGCAGTACGGATCGCGCGTCAGCCGCCGGTCGAAAAACATAAAGTTCTTTACAGTGAATGATTCATTGCAAGAAATGCATCCTGGTGGGTTATCGTCTTTTTGAGTGATGGAGTACGTTATATAGGTATGACCAATTCCAATTCGTGCAATGACTACATACTCCCGACGGATTGTAATTTAGGATGGAGTCCATTTACTAGGGTGTGCATGATGGCGTGAAGTTTGTTATTCACTGCATGATACCACGATGCAAGCTACGTCTGACCAAAATACTCTTTGATGCTAGGTTCAAAAGCATCATACAGTAAATTAAAATCAGATGGTTCTCGGTATAAGGCCAGTTTAGTAGCGAGAACTGCATTTTTATTACAGTTTTACCAATATAACTAAATAACCATCATTATACTATATTGTGGAAGGTAATCAGCTCAGTAGTATTCAGGAGAAAAATGATTATTAAGTATATCTGTTTATTATTGAGTATTGACTGAAGTACAGCTAGTGGGTCAATTAAGATAATGCGTTTAAAATACTTGTGTTATCGATGTATCGCAGGGAACGTATATTACTCTAAACATATTGATTATTTATTTGACGAGAGATGTTTCGTTATGTGTTTTTCATTAAGGAAGGACGCGGCAGCCTCTTGTATAACCTTGTACCATCAGTATACATTTTGTGTAGAATTTTGAATTCGGAAGGACTTAAGAGTTGTAGAACATGGGAGTACTTGTTTTAGATATTGTTTCCACCATGCACCAAGAAAGTTCTTTTGGTAGCTTAATAGCCAGGAAAATGTTTCCGAGACAAACGATTCTTAATTTTAGAAAGATTCATTTTGTTACTGTCAAGGCTGGATGATATTCTAGTGCTAACGAGAGATATTGTGTTTGGGTTTCATACATATGAAGTTTATGTTTGGGTTTAAATAATGCCATGACAGGAGTGTTCAGAGAGTTTGATCTTAATCTGACAGCATACTGTGATGACAGCATTTCTCTACGATGTGATAAAGGTGCTATGTTTGCTTCAGTGAGAAGGTTTTAACATAATGATGTCTTAAATGCTCTCAGAGAACGAGTCTTATTACCTGAGAGTGGATTGGGTGAAGCATATTCATATATGACTTCCTAGGTGAACCATAAACAACTCAAACATAGTCAAGTTTGGAGCAAGGAAATGTTCAATATAGGTTGATGATGATCTTTCTATCAGCACCTAAGTCAATGTGCGCCACTACTTTAAATAGATCTAGTGATTCCAGTAATATAAAATTCAAATTGTTTAGGTGTCAAATAAAAGTCAGGTTCCAGTCGATTGTAATACCTGAAAACTTTGTGTCTACAACAGCTGGAATAAATGTTCCGTCTAGACTGAATTTAGGTTCAACATGATGGTCTTCATAATTTAAAGAAATGCACACGTACCGGTTATGATTTCGAGAATTAGAATCCCAATAGTACTGGGTTAATTTTGAATCTTGTTTAGGTCGTCGGGAAGAGGGTAATTGTCTTTGCTGTGTTATTATGTGCTATTGGTCATGTAGACTTAGGTTTACCTGTATTGGTGTCTTTACCTGTTGTTGTAGTAGCTGTTGACGATGTAGTGCTGATACTTGTTGATGGTTTTGAAGTTGTAGCTATGGTGTCACTTTTAGGACCTGACGTCGCTGAGGTGAATGTCGAGCTCGAGGTTGGGACGCTCGTACTTGTAATTATATGTGTCGTTGTTTTTGAGGAGACTGTTGTTGGTTCCAGTGAGCTGCTACTTGTTGTAGTTTGTTCTGTGCAAATAAATTCAGAAATACAATATCAAGAACGATTATATCAGAATCTGATAGCGACCCATACCATTCAAAGAGGGAATCATATTCTTTTTTTCTTTGAAATAAGCTAGTTTAGCCAAGTGGGCAAAGGGAGAAGGGATTTTACCCTTTGGGAAAAATAACTACATTATGTTGAACTTTGAACATGTATAAATGCAATCTTTGATATATTGCTAGTAATGTTTGCTCCATAATTCAGTGATGTCGTGAAAATGTCTTTCGAAGGAAATACACTCATAGTAAGGATATGTCTTATCACGCTCTACTTTCCGATTATTAAAATGCAAGAGTACATATATTTCAATGATTTCTTTCAATCTGTACCTGTATCACAGTATTAATTCAGCATGTAATAGAGCAAGACCTAACACTAGATTCCGAGTTGTGTGGGTTGCAACAGCGGCTCATACTCGAAAATCGGGATAAGAAAAGAATTGCTATTGAAAAACATGTTTTCAAACGAAATGAGTTCTGTTCGAATGTTTGTCAAAGTGTGCGTCGACATCAGTTCTCAAGGTGACATGAATAACTATTTTCTTCTGTCAAACCTTGACTATGCAATTTAACTACATGTGATCGCTTCTATTTTCCTTTACAATAACTATCTCAATTTCAAAATTGAATTTGAGATTAAATATTTTGCTGCTATTAGAGATGTCTAACATTATTGAATGAATTCGATGCATTTTGTCTTGTTAGTTGTTTTTAAATATATCATATGTATTGCAATATATATCGCATAGATGAGGCAAATGGCTGATTATAATATTTATGTACGTTTTTATCCAGGAGAGACTCAACAAATAGTTTGCGATTTGATGTTGCATTAATTTTGCAATCAATTTAAATTACACGATGTAAGAAAAATCGTTTGTTTTTCTTAAAATTGCTTTTTCTTACTTTTCCATAGCATTGTTATTATTTATTTGAAAAATAGTTCGGTGCAGGAAAATTGGGAAAAGAATTGCAATGGATTATTATCTCAGAAACAAAACTAGCCATGAATTATTTAGAGACTGCATACAGTCCTTAATTTATTTGCAAGGAACATGTGTATTTCGCGAACAAGAGACAATGTGCGTTTGAAACAGCATTACAGGGCTGTAGTTTTAGTTCTTAGATTAAGTAGTTGAAACCTAGGCCATACGATAATGACAAGTCTGTATTGTCTGTAGTGTCTTCTACATTATTCAATGATGTCTTTAGGATCCGTTTAGAAGTACCAAAGATGCACGGAAATAAAGATATCCGAGTATGTTCTGCTTCTCAATTATCCGAATTTCAAGACACCTATACATCAATGACTTGTTTCTGTATATCTCTGTGACGGAGATATAACTATGCATATCAAACAGCAACATCAAACACGTTATTTTCTGACCCATGCGCCTTTCACCAACAGCGGAAATAAGGGAATTAACGTAAAGTTGTTTTCCAAAATTACGGCTTGAGAGTCTTGTTTACTTTTTTGTTATAAGATATAAGTCAATATTTAAATGAAAGCACACTAATCGTAACACGACTATAAAAGAACTAAGTTTTCTCAAGATCAACCCGAAAGACTGCTAGAAGTCGTCGGCAATGTGATAAGGGTGGTTATTTTTTTAAAAGTATTGTTTTTGATATAGACTTAGTTTTACCTGTAGTAGTGTCTTTATATGTTGTTTCATTAGTCGTTGGGGATATAGTACTTGTTGACGGATGTGTAGTTGCAGATGTGGTGTCACTTTTAGTACTTGTCGCCGAGGTGAATGTCGCGCTCAAAGTAGGGACGCTCATAGTAGTAGCTGCTATTGTTGATGTCTCTGTGGATACTGTTGTTGGTTGTTTCGTTGTGCTATCCGTTTGTTCTGTGTAAATATGATAAGAAATAAAATGGCAATCACGATTTGCTCTCAGTATGATTCTTCTTTTCTTTGTTTGATTGACTGAATGTATTTACACGGCGCTCAAGCACTGTAAGGTCATTTGGCGCCATTCAAAACGTATTATGTATAATCATGCAAAGGTGGTAAAAGGTTCCTATCGACCAACGATATAAAATCAAAGTTTAAGGTGAAACGACAATACGAAAACGGTAATAAATATACTTTGCCATTCAAAGGGTAATGTAAAGGGTGTGAACAAATCAGATGGGAAGTTAATGAAAACTTGGAACGGTAGACCCGTTATATAAAATTAGCAAACTGATGTAATAAAAGTTTTCGCTCATAGTACATATTTACGTCATTTAGGAATGTAATAATGCAAGTGATATTTTTTGTATCAAACCTTTTCTCCATGTCATATACATTGCAGTACGGATCGCGCGTCAGCCGCCGGTCGAAAAACATAAAGTTCTTTACAGTGAATGATTCATTGCAAGAGACGCATCCTGGTGGGTTATCGTCTTTTTGAGTGATGGAGTACGTTATATAGGTATGACCAATTCCAATTCGTGCAATGACTACATACTCCCGACGGATTGTAATTTAGGATGGAGTCCATTTCCTAGGGTGTGCATGATGGCGTGAAGTTTGTTATTCACTGCATGATACCACGATGCAAGCTACGTCTGACCAAAATACTTTTTGATGCTAGGTTCAAAAGCATCATACAGTAAATTAAAATCAGATGGTTCTCGGTATAAGGCCAGTTTAGTAGCGAGAACTGCATTTTTATTACAGTTTTACCAATATAACTAAATAACCATCATTATACTATATTGTGGAAGGTAATCAGCTCAGTAGTATTCAGGAAAATAATGATTATTAATAGGATATCTGTTTATTATTGAGTATTGACTGAAGTACAGCTAGTGGGTCAATTAAGATAATGCGTTTAAAATACTTGTGTTATCGATGTATCGCAGGGAACGTATATTACTCTAAACATATTGATTATTTATTTGACGAGAGATGTTTCGTTTTGTGTTTTTCATTAAGGAAGGACGCGGCAGCCTCTTGTATAACCTTGTACCATCAGTATACATTTTGTGTAGAATTTTGAATTCGGAAGGACTTAAGAGTTGTAGAACATGGGAATACTTGTTTTAGATATTGTTTCCACCATGCACCAAGAAAGTTCTTTTGGTAGCTTAATAGCCAGGAAAATGTTTCCGAGACAAACGTTTCTTAATTTTAGAAAGATTCATTTTGTTACTGTCAAGGCTGGATGATATTCTAGTGCTAACGAGAGGTATTGTATTTGGGTTTCATACATATGAAGTTTATGTTTGGGTTTAAATAATGCGATGACAGGAGTGTTCAGAGAGTTTGATCTTAATCTGACAGCATACTGTGATGACAGCATTTCTCTACGATGTGATAAAGGTGCTATGTTTGCTTCAGTGAGAAGGTTTTAACATGATGATGTCTTAAATGCTCTCAGAGAACGAGTCTTATTACCTGAGAGTGGATTGGGTGAAGCATATTCATATATGACTTCCTAGGTGAACCATAAACAACTCAAACATAGTCAAGTTTGGAGCAAGGAAATGTTCAATATAGGTTGATGATGATCTTTGTATCAGCACCTAAGTCAGTGTGCGCCACTACTTTAAATAGATCTAGTGATTCCAGTAATATAAAATTCAAATTGTTTAGGTGTCAAATAAAAGTCAGGTTCCAGTCGATTGTAATACCTGAAAACTTTGTGTCTACAACAGCTGGAATAAATGTTCCGTCTAGACTGAATTTAGGTTCAACATGATGGTCTTCATAATTTAAAGAAATGCACACGTACCGGTTATGATTTCGAGAATTAGAATCCCGTTAGTACTGGGTTAATTTTGAATCTTGTTTAGGTCGTCGGGAAGAGGGTAATTGTCTTTGCTGTGTTATTATGTGCTATTGGTCATGTAGACTTAGGTTTACCTGTATTGGTGTCTTTACCTGTTGTTGTAGTAGCTGTTGACGATGTAGTGCTGATACTTGTTGATGGTTTTGAAGTTGTAGCTATGGTGTCACTTTTAGGACCTGACGTCGCTGAGGTGAATGTCGAGCTCGAGGTTGGTACGCTCGTACTAGTAATTATATGTGTCGTTGTTTTTGAGGAGACTGTTGTTGGTTCCAGTGAGCTGCTACTTGTTGTAGTTTGTTCTGTGCAAATAAATTCAGAAATACAATATCAAGAACGATTATATCAGAATCTGATAGCGACCCATACCATTCAAAAAGGGAATCATATTCTTTTTTTCTTTGAAATAAGCTAGTTTAGCCAAGTGGGCAAAGGGAGAAGGGATTTTACCCTTTGGGAAAAATAACTACATTATGTTGAACTTTGAACATGTATAAATGCAATCTTTGATATATTGCTAGTAATGTTTGCTCCATAATTCAGTGATGTCGTGAAAATGTCTTTCGAAGGAAATACACTCATAGTAAGGATATGTCTTATCACGCTCTACTTTCCGATTATTAAAATGCAAGAGTACATATATTTCAATGATTTCTTTCAATCTGTACCTGTATCACAATATTAATTCAGCATGTAATAGAGCAAGACCTAACACTAGATTCCGAGTTGTGTGGGTTGCAACAGCGGCTCATACTCGAAAATCGGGATAAGAAAAGAATTGCTTTTGAAAAACATGTTTTCAAACGAAATGAGTTCTGTTCGAATGTTTGTCAAAGTGTGCGGCGACATCAGTTCTCAAGGTGACATGAATAACTATTTTCTTCTGTCAAACCTTGACTATGCAATTTAACTACATGTGATCAAAATTGAATTTGAGATTAAATATTTTGCTGCTATTAGAGATGTCTAACATTATTGAATGAATTCGATGCATTTTGTCTTGTTAGTTGTTTTTAAATATATCATATGTATTGCAATATATATCGCATAGATGAGGCAAATGGCTGATTATAATATTTATGTACGTTTTTATCCAGGAGAGACTCAACAAATAGTTTGCGATTTGATGTTGCATTAATTTTGCAATCAATTTAAATTACACGATGTAAGAAAAATCGTTTGTTTTTCTTAAAATTGCTTTTTCTTACTTTTCCATAGCGTTGTTATTATTTATTTGAAAAATAGTTCGGTACAGGAAAATTGGGAAAAGAATTGCAATGGATTATTATCTCAGAAACAAAACTAGCCATGAATTATTTAGAGACTGCATACAGTCCTTAATTTATTTGCAAGGAACATGTGTATTTCGCGAACAAGAGACAATGTGCGTTTGAAACAGCATTACAGGGCTGTAGTTTTAGTTCTTAGATTAAGTAGTTGAAACCTAGGCCATACGATAATGACAAGTCTGTATTGTCTGTAGTGTCTTCTACATTATTCAATGATGTCTTTAGGATCCGTTTAGAAGTACCAAAGATGCACGGAAATAAAGATATCCGAGTATGTTCTGCTTCTCAATTATCCGAATTTCAAGACACCTTTACATCAATGACTTGTTTCTGTATATCTCTGTGACGGAGATATAACTATGCATATCAAACAGCAACATCAAACACGTTATTTTCTGACCCATGCGCCTTTCACCAACAGCGAAAAAAAGGGAATTAACGTAAAGTTGTATTCCAAAATTACGGCTTGAGATGAAACTTCCTCACCTTCTTTCATATTTAGCGCACGTGATCAACAAAATGATATGGGCAAGAGATTTCTATCAAGTATACCGCTCCAACATTCATAACAATTCTATTGAAAATTATAACATCTAATCGCTTCTTTTCACTGCCGTTCAACATCTCGTCTTTAAAAGCAATGGGTGAGTACCCAATATTCTACCGTTATAGATCGCTTAGAAAGTTTCTTGTTTAGGATGCATGTGTCTATTTTTGGAAATGAATTGATACGCTTACTGATTATTTAAATTACTCAGATGTATTTAGCTTGCAATGTTTTGCGCAACATATTACGATTCTTGGGAACATTTCCTTTTATCCAAATATGAAATAAACCTTTTTAATTGGCTTAATTTTAAATGAATAAAAAAGCAAACCAATTAATGATCTGTTTATAAATGATGAATATTGGCGTCAATATGCAATACAAAGACGTGACAAGAACATGTTAAGAGATCTTTCCGATCTTCGGATGAGTTTTGAATCATTTTAGATTTGGCAGAATGTCACTTTCAGAATGCAAGATAAAGTAGAGGATATAAATATCAGGAGTCTTGTTTACTTCTTTGTTATAAGATATAAGTCAAGATTTAAATGAAAGCACACTAATCCTAACACGACTATAAAAGAACTAAGTTTTCTCAAGATCAACCCGAAAGACTGCTAGAAGTCGTCGGCAATGTGATAAGGGTGGTTATTTTTTTAAAAGTATTGTTGTTGACATAGACTTAGTTTTACCTGTAGTAGTGTCTTTATATGTTGTTTCATTAGTCGTTGGGGATATAGTACTTGTTGACGGATGTGTAGTTGCAGATGTGGTGTCACTTTTAGTACTTGTCGCCGAGGTGAATGTCGCGCTCAAAGTAGGGACGCTCATAGTAGTAGCTGCTATTGTTGATGTCTCTGTGGATACTGTTGTTGGTTGTTTCGTTGTGCTATCCGTTTGTTCTGTGTAAATATGATAAGAAATAAAATGGCAATCACGATTTGCTCTCAGTATGATTCTTCTTTTCTTTGTTTGATTGACTGAATGTATTTACACGGCGCTCAAGCACTGTAAGGTCATTTGGCGCCATTCAAAACGTATTATGTATAATCATGCAAAGGTGGTAAAAGGTTCCTATCGACCAACGATATAAAATCAAAGTTTAAGGTGAAACGACAATACGAAAACGGTAATAAATATACTTTGCCATCCAAAGGGTAATGTAAAGGGTGTAAACAAATCAGATGGGAAGTTAATGAAAACTTGGAACGGTAGACCCGTTATATAAAATTTGCAAACTGATGTAATAAAAGTTTTCGCTCATAGTACATATTTACGTCTTTTAGGAATGTAATAATGCAAGTGATGTTTTTTGTATCAAACCTTTTCTCCATGTCATATACATTGCAGTACGGATCGCGCGTCAGCCGCCGGTCGAAAAACATAAAGTTCTTTACAGTGAATGATTCATTGCAAGAAACGCATCCTGGTGGGTTATCGTCTTTTTGAGTGATGGAGTACGTTATATAGGTATGACCAATTCCAATTCGTGCAATGACTACATACTCCCGACGGATTGTAATTTAGGATGGAGTCCATTTCCTAGGGTGTGCATGATGGCGTGAAGTTTGTTATTCACTGCATGATACCACGATGCAAGCTACGTCTGACCAAAATACTCTTTGATGCTAGGTTCAAAAGCATCATACAGTAAATTAAAATCAGATGGTTCTCGGTATAAGGCCAGTTTAGTAGCGAGAACTGCATTTTTATTACAGTTTTACCAATATAACTAAATAACCATCATTATACTATATTGTGGAAGGTAATCAGCTCAGTAGTATTCAGGAGAAAAATGAGTATTAATAGGCTATCTGTTTATTATTGAGTATTGACTGAAGTACAGCTAGTGGGTCAATTAAGATAATGCGTTTAAAATACTTGTGTTATCGATGTATCGCAGGGAACGTATATTACTCTAAACATATTGATTATTTATTTGACGAGAGATGTTTCGTTATGTGTTTTTCATTAAGGAAGGACGCGGCAGCCTCTTGTATAACCTTGTACCATCAGTATACATTTTGTGTAGAATTTTGAATTCGGAAGGACTTAAGAGTTGTAGAACATGGGAGTACTTGTTTTAGATATTGTTTCCACCATGCACCAAGAAAGTTCTTTTGGTAGCTTAATAGCCAGGAAAATGTTTCCAAGACAAACGTTTCTTAATTTTAGAAAGATTCATTTTGTTACTGTCAAGGCTGGATGATATTCTAGTGCTAACGAGAGATATTGTGTTTGGGTTTCATACATATGAAGTTTATGTTTGGGTTTAAATAATGCCATGACAGGAGTGTTCAGAGAGTTTGATCTTAATCTGACAGCATACTGTGATGCCAGCATTTCTCTACGATGTGATAAAGGTGCTATGTTTGCTTCAGTGAGAAGGCTTTAACATAATGATGTCTTAAATGCTCTCAGAGAACGAGTCTTATTACCTGAGAGTGGATTGGGTGAAGCATATTCATATATGACTTCCTAGGTGAACCATAAACAACTCAAACATAGTCAAGTTTGGAGCAAGGAAATGTTCAATATAGGTTGATGATGATCTTTCTATCAGCACCTAAGTCAATGTGCGCCACTACTTTAAATAGATCTAGTGATTCCAGTAATATAAAATTCAAATTGTTTAGGTGTCAAATAAAAGTCAGGTTCCAGTCGATTGTAATACCTGAAAACTTTGTGTCTACAACAGCTGGAATAAATGTTCCGTCTAGACTGAATTTAGGTTCAACATGATGGTCTTCATAATTTAAAGAAATGCACACGTACCGGTTATGATTTCGAGAATTAGAATCCCGTTAGTACTGGGTTAATTTTGAATCTTGTTTAGGTCGTCGGGAAGAGGGTAATTGTCTTTGCTGTGTTATTATGTGCTATTGGTCATGTAGACTTAGGTTTACCTGTATTGGTGTCTTTACCTGTTGTTGTAGTAGCTGTTGACGATGTAGTGCTGATACTTGTTGATGGTTTTGAAGTTGTAGCTATGGTGTCACTTTTAGGACCTGACGTCGCTGAGGTGAATGTCGAGCTCGAGGTTGGTACGCTCGTACTAGTAATTATATGTGTCGTTGTTTTTGAGGAGACTGTTGTTGGTTCCAGTGAGCTGCTACTTGTTGTAGTTTGTTCTGTGCAAATAAATTCAGAAATACAATATCAAGAACGATTATATCAGAATCTGATAGCGACCCATACCATTCAAAGAGGGAATCATATTCTTTTTTTCTTTGAAATAAGCTAGTTTAGCCAAGTGGGCATAGGGAGAAGGGATTTTACCCTTTGGGAAAAATAACTACATTATGTTGAACTTTGAACATGTATAAATGCAATCTTTGATATATTGCTAGTAATGTTTGCTCCATAATTCAGTGATGTCGTGAAAATGTCTTTCGAAGGAAATACACTCATAGTAAGGATATGTCTTATCACGCTCTACTTTCCGATTATTAAAATGCAAGAGTACATATATTTCAATGATTTCTTTCAATCTGTACCTGTATCACAGTATTAATTCAGCATGTAATAGAGCAAGACCTAACACTAGATTCCGAGTTGTGTGGGTTGCAACAGCGGCTCATACTCGAAAATCGGGACAAGAAAAGAATTGCTTTTGAAAAACATGTTTTCAAACGAAATGAGTTCTGTTCGAATGTTTGTCAAAGTGTGCGGCGACATCAGTTCTCAAGGTGACATGAATAACTATTTTCTTCTGTCAAACCTTGACTATGCAATTTAACTACATGTGATCGCTTCTATTTTCCTTTACAATAACTATCTCAATTTCAAAATTGAATTTGAGATTAAATATTTTGCTGCTATTAGAGATGTCTAACATTATTGAATGAATTCAATGCATTTTGTCTTGTTAGTTGTTTTTAAATATATCATATGTATTGCAATATATATCGCATAGATGAGGCAAATGGCTGATTATAATATTTATGTACGTTTTTATCCAGGAGAGACTCAACAAATAGTTTGCGATTTGATGTTGCATTAATTTTGCAATCAATTTAAATTACACGATGTAAGAAAAATCGTTTGTTTTTCTTAAAATTGCTTTTTCTTACTTTTCCATAGCATTGTTATTATTTATTTGAAAAATAGTTCGGTGCAGGAAAATTGGGAAAAGAATTGCAATGGATTATTATCTCAGAAACAAAACTAGCCATGAATTATTTAGAGACTGCATACAGTCCTTAATTTATTTGCAAGGAACATGTGTATTTCGCGAACAAGAGACAATGTGCGTTTGAAACAGCATTACAGGGCTGTAGTTTTAGTTCTTAGATTAAGTAGTTGAAACCTAGGCCATACGATAATGACAAGTCTGTATTGTCTGTAGTGTCTTCTACATTATTCAATGATGTCTTTAGGATCCGTTTAGAAGTACCAAAGATGCACGGAAATAAAGATATCCGAGTATGTTCTGCTTCTCAATTATCCGAATTTCAAGACACCTATACATCAATGACTTGTTTCTGTATATCTCTGTGACGGAGATATAACTATGCATATCAAACAGCAACATCAAACACGTTATTTTCTGACCCATGCGCCTTTCACCAACAGCGGAAATAAGGGAATTAACGTAAAGTTGTTTTCCAAAATTACGGCTTGAGAGTCTTGTTTACTTTTTTGTTATAAGATATAAGTCAATATTTAAATGAAAGCACACTAATCGTAACACGACTATAAAAGAACTATGTTTTCTCAAGATCAACCCGAAAGACTGCTAGAAGTCGTCGGCAATGTGATAAGGGTGGTTATTTTTTTAAAAGTATTGTTTTTGATATAGACTTAGTTTTACCTGTAGTAGTGTCTTTATATGTTGTTTCATTAGTCGTTGGGGATATAGTACTTGTTGACGGATGTGTAGTTGCAGATGTGGTGTCACTTTTAGTACTTGTCGCCGAGGTGAATGTCGCGCTCAAAGTAGGGACGCTCATAGTAGTAGCTGCTATTGTTGATGTCTCTGTGGATACTGTTGTTGGTTGTTTCGTTGTGCTATCCGTTTGTTCTGTGTAAATATGATAAGAAATAAAATGGCAATCACGATTTGCTCTCAGTATGATTCTTCTTTTCTTTGTTTGATTGACTGAATGTATTTACACGGCGCTCAAGCACTGTAAGGTCATTTGGCGCCATTCAAAACGTATTATGTATAATCATGCAAAGGTGGTAAAAGGTTCCTATCGACCAACGATATAAAATCAAAGTTTAAGGTGAAACGACAATACGAAAACGGTAATAAATATACTTTGCCATTCAAAGGGTAATGTAAAGGGTGTGAACAAATCAGATGGGAAGTTAATGAAAACTTGGAACGGTAGACCCGTTATATAAAATTAGCAAACTGATGTAATAAAAGTTTTCGCTCATAGTACATATTTACGTCATTTAGGAATGTAATAATGCAAGTGATATTTTTTGTATCAAACCTTTTCTCCATGTCATATACATTGCAGTACGGATCGCGCGTCAGCCGCCGGTCGAAAAACATAAAGTTCTTTACAGTGAATGATTCATTGCAAGAGACGCATCCTGGTGGGTTATCGTCTTTTTGAGTGATGGAGTACGTTATATAGGTATGACCAATTCCAATTCGTGCAATGACTACATACTCCCGACGGATTGTAATTTAGGATGGAGTCCATTTCCTAGGGTGTGCATGATGGCGTGAAGTTTGTTATTCACTGCATGATACCACGATGCAAGCTACGTCTGACCAAAATACTCTTTGATGCTAGGTTCAAAAGCATCATACAGTAAATTAAAATCAGATGGTTCTCGGTATAAGGCCAGTTTAGTAGCGAGAACTGCATTTTTATTACAGTTTTACCAATATAACTAAATAACCATCATTATACTATATTGTGGAAGGTAATCAGCTCAGTAGTATTCAGGAGAAAAATGAGTATTAATAGGCTATCTGTTTATTATTGAGTATTGACTGAAGTACAGCTAGTGGGTCAATTAAGATAATGCGTTTAAAATACTTGTGTTATCGATGTATCGCAGGGAACGTATATTACTCTAAACATATTGATTATTTATTTGACGAGAGATGTTTCGTTATGTGTTTTTCATTAAGGAAGGACGCGGCAGCCTCTTGTATAACCTTGTACCATCAGTATACATTTTGTGTAGAATTTTGAATTCGGAAGGACTTAAGAGTTGTAGAACATGGGAGTACTTGTTTTAGATATTGTTTCCACCATGCACCAAGAAAGTTCTTTTGGTAGCTTAATAGCCAGGAAAATGTTTCCAAGACAAACGTTTCTTAATTTTAGAAAGATTCATTTTGTTACTGTCAAGGCTGGATGATATTCTAGTGCTAACGAGAGATATTGTGTTTGGGTTTCATACATATGAAGTTTATGTTTGGGTTTAAATAATGCCATGACAGGAGTGTTCAGAGAGTTTGATCTTAATCTGACAGCATACTGTGATGCCAGCATTTCTCTACGATGTGATAAAGGTGCTATGTTTGCTTCAGTGAGAAGGTTTTAACATAATGATGTCTTAAATGCTCTCAGAGAACGAGTCTTATTACCTGAGAGTGGATTGGGTGAAGCATATTCATATATGACTTCCTAGGTGAACCATAAACAACTCAAACATAGTCAAGTTTGGAGCAAGGAAATGTTCAATATAGGTTGATGATGATCTTTCTATCAGCACCTAAGTCAATGTGCGCCACTACTTTAAATAGATCTAGTGATTCCAGTAATATAAAATTCAAATTGTTTAGGTGTCAAATAAAAGTCAGGTTCCAGTCGATTGTAATACCTGAAAACTTTGTGTCTACAACAGCTGGAATAAATGTTCCGTCTAGACTGAATTTAGGTTCAACATGATGGTCTTCATAATTTAAAGAAATGCACACGTACCGGTTATGATTTCGAGAATTAGAATCCCGTTAGTACTGGGGTAATTTTGAATCTTGTTTAGGTCGTCGGGAAGAGGGCAATTGTCTTTGCTGTGTTATTATGTGCTATTGGTCATGTAGACTTAGGTTTACCTGTATTGGTGTCTTTACCTGTTGTTGTAGTAGCTGTTGACGATGTAGTGCTGATACTTGTTGATGGTTTTGAAGTTGTAGCTATGGTGTCACTTTTAGGACCTGACGTCGCTGAGGTGAATGTCGAGCTCGAGGTTGGGATGCTCGTACTAGTAATTATATGTGTCGTTGTTTTTGAGGAGACTGTTGTTGGTTCCAGTGAGCTGCTACTTGTTGTAGTTTGTTCTGTGCAAATAAATTCAGAAATACAATATCAAGAACGATTATATCAGAATCTGATAGCGACCCATACCATTCAAAGAGGGAATCATATTCTTTTTTTCTTTGAAATAAGCTAGTTTAGCCAAGTGGGCATAGGGAGAAGGGAATTTACCCTTTGGGAAAAATAACTACATTATGTTGAACTTTGAACATGTATAAATGCAATCTTTGATATATTGCTAGTAATGTTTGCTCCATAATTCAGTGATGTCGTGAAAATGTCTTTCGAAGGAAATACACTCATAGTAAGGATATGTCTTATCACGCTCTACTTTCCGATTATTAAAATGCAAGAGTACATATATTTCAATGATTTCTTTCAATCTGTACCTGTATCACAGTATTAATTCAGCATGTAATAGAGCAAGACCTAACACTAGATTCCGAGTTGTGTGGGTTGCAACAGCGGCTCATACTCGAAAATCGGGATAAGAAAAGAATTGCTTTTGAAAAACATGTTTTCAAACGAAATGAGTTCTGTTCGAATGTTTGTCAAAGTGTGCGGCGACATCAGTTCTCAAGGTGACATGAATAACTATTTTCTTCTGTCAAACCTTGACTATGCAATTTAACTACATGTGATCGCTTCTATTTTCCTTTACAATAACTATCTCAATTTCAAAATTGAATTTGAGATTAAATATTTTGCTGCTATTAGAGATGTCTAACATTATTGAATGAATTCAATGCATTTTGTCTTGTTAGTTGTTTTTAAATATATCATATGTATTGCAATATATATCGCATAGATGAGGCAAATGGCTGATTATAATATTTATGTACGTTTTTATCCAGGAGAGACTCAACAAATAGTTTGCGATTTGATGTTGCATTAATTTTGCAATCAATTTAAATTACACGATGTAAGAAAAATCGTTTGTTTTTCTTAAAATTGCTTTTTCTTACTTTTCCATAGCATTGTTATTATTTATTTGAAAAATAGTTCGGTGCAGGAAAATTGGGAAAAGAATTGCAATGGATTATTATCTCAGAAACAAAACTAGCCATGAATTATTTAGAGACTGCATACAGTCCTTAATTTATTTGCAAGGAACATGTGTATTTCGCGAACAAGAGACAATGTGCGTTTGAAACAGCATTACAGGGCTGTAGTTTTAGTTCTTAGATTAAGTAGTTGAAACCTAGGCCATACGATAATGACAAGTCTGTATTGTCTGTAGTGTCTTCTACATTATTCAATGATGTCTTTAGGATCCGTTTAGAAGTACCAAAGATGCACGGAAATAAAGATATCCGAGTATGTTCTGCTTCTCAATTATCCGAATTTCAAGACACCTATACATCAATGACTTGTTTCTGTATATCTCTGTGACGGAGATATAACTATGCATATCAAACAGCAACATCAAACACGTTATTTTCTGACCCATGCGCCTTTCACCAACAGCGGAAATAAGGGAATTAACGTAAAGTTGTTTTCCAAAATTACGGCTTGAGAGTCTTGTTTACTTTTTTGTTATAAGATATAAGTCAATATTTAAATGAAAGCACACTAATCGTAACACGACTATAAAAGAACTATGTTTTCTCAAGATCAACCCGAAAGACTGCTAGAAGTCGTCGGCAATGTGATAAGGGTGGTTATTTTTTTAAAAGTATTGTTTTTGATATAGACTTAGTTTTACCTGTAGTAGTGTCTTTATATGTTGTTTCATTAGTCGTTGGGGATATAGTACTTGTTGACGGATGTGTAGTTGCAGATGTGGTGTCACTTTTAGTACTTGTCGCCGAGGTGAATGTCGCGCTCAAAGTAGGGACGCTCATAGTAGTAGCTGCTATTGTTGATGTCTCTGTGGATACTGTTGTTGGTTGTTTCGTTGTGCTATCCGTTTGTTCTGTGTAAATATGATAAGAAATAAAATGGCAATCACGATTTGCTCTCAGTATGATTCTTCTTTTCTTTGTTTGATTGACTGAATGTATTTACACGGCGCTCAAGCACTGTAAGGTCATTTGGCGCCATTCAAAACGTATTATGTATAATCATGCAAAGGTGGTAAAAGGTTCCTATCGACCAACGATATAAAATCAAAGTTTAAGGTGAAACGACAATACGAAAACGGTAATAAATATACTTTGCCATTCAAAGGGTAATGTAAAGGGTGTGAACAAATCAGATGGGAAGTTAATGAAAACTTGGAACGGTAGACCCGTTATATAAAATTAGCAAACTGATGTAATAAAAGTTTTCGCTCATAGTACATATTTACGTCATTTAGGAATGTAATAATGCAAGTGATATTTTTTGTATCAAACCTTTTCTCCATGTCATATACATTGCAGTACGGATCGCGCGTCAGCCGCCGGTCGAAAAACATAAAGTTCTTTACAGTGAATGATTCATTGCAAGAGACGCATCCTGGTGGGTTATCGTCTTTTTGAGTGATGGAGTACGTTATATAGGTATGACCAATTCCAATTCGTGCAATGACTACATACTCCCGACGGATTGTAATTTAGGATGGAGTCCATTTCCTAGGGTGTGCATGATGGCGTGAAGTTTGTTATTCACTGCATGATACCACGATGCAAGCTACGTCTGACCAAAATACTCTTTGATGCTAGGTTCAAAAGCATCATACAGTAAATTAAAATCAGATGGTTCTCGGTATAAGGCCAGTTTAGTAGCGAGAACTGCATTTTTATTACAGTTTTACCAATATAACTAAATAACCATCATTATACTATATTGTGGAAGGTAATCAGCTCAGTAGTATTCAGGAAAATAATGATTATTAATAGGCTATCTGTTTATTATTGAGTATTGACTGAAGTACAGCTAGTGGGTCAATTAAGATAATGCGTTTAAAATACTTGTGTTATCGATGTATCGCAGGGAAAGTATATTACTCTAAACATATTGATTATTTATTTGACGAGAGATGTTTCGTTATGTGTTTTTCATTAAGGAAGGACGCGGCAGCCTCTTGTATAACCTTGTACCATCAGTATACATTTTGTGTAGAATTTTGAATTCGGAAGGACTTAAGAGTTGTAGAACATGGGAATACTTGTTTTAGATATTGTTTCCACCATGCACCAAGAAAGTTCTTTTGGTAGCTTAATAGCCAGGAAAATGTTTCCGAGACAAACGTTTCTTAATTTTAGAAAGATTCATTTTGTTACTGTCAAGGCTGGATGATATTCTAGTGCTAACGAGAGATATTGTATTTGGGTTTCATACATATGAAGTTTATGTTTGGGTTTAAATAATGCCATGACAGGAGTGTTCAGAGAGTTTGATCTTAATCTGACAGCATACTGTGATGACAGCATTTCTCTACGATGTGATAAAGGTGCTATGTTTGCTTCAGTGAGAAGGTTTTAACATGATGATGTCTTAAATGCTCTCAGAGAACGAGTCTTATTACCTGAGAGTGGATTGGGTGAAGCATATTCATATATGACTTCCTAGGTGAACCATAAACAACTCAAACATAGTCAAGTTTGGAGCAAGGAAATGTTCAATATAGGTTGATGATGATCTTTGTATCAGCACCTAAGTCAGTGTGCGCCACTACTTTAAATAGATCTAGTGATTCCAGTAATATAAAATTCAAATTGTTTAGGTGTCAAATAAAAGTCAGGTTCCAGTCGATTGTAATACCTGAAAACTTTGTGTCTACAACAGCTGGAATAAATGTTCCGTCTAGACTGAATTTAGGTTCAACATGATGGTCTTCATAATTTAAAGAAATGCACACGTACCGGTTATGATTTCGAGAATTAGAATCCCGTTAGTACTGGGTTTATTTTGAATCTTGTTTAGGTCGTCGGGAAGAGGGTAATTGTCTTTGCTGTGTTATTATGTGCTATTGGTCATGTAGACTTAGGTTTACCTGTATTGGTGTCTTTACCTGTTGTTGTAGTAGCTGTTGACGATGTAGTGCTGATACTTGTTGATGGTTTTGAAGTTGTAGCTATGGTGTCACTTTTAGGACCTGACGTCGCTGAGGTGAATGTCGAGCTCGAGGTTGGGACGCTCGTACTAGTAATTATATGTGTCGTTGTTTTTGAGGAGACTGTTGTTGGTTCCAGTGAGCTGCTACTTGTTGTAGTTTGTTCTGTGCAAATAAATTCAGAAATACAATATCAAGAACGATTATATCAGAATCTGATAGCGACCCATACCATTCAAAAAGGGAATCATATTCTTTTTTTCTTTGAAATAAGCTAGTTTAGCCAAGTGGGCAAAGGGAGAAGGGATTTTACCCTTTGGGAAAAATAACTACATTATGTTGAACTTTGAACATGTATAAATGCAATCTTTGATATATTGCTAGTAATGTTTGCTCCATAATTCAGTGATGTCGTGAAAATGTCTTTCGAAGGAAATACACTCATAGTAAGGATATGTCTTATCACGCTCTACTTTCCGATTATTAAAATGCAAGAGTACATATATTTCAATGATTTCTTTCAATCTGTACCTGTATCACAGTATTAATTCAGCATGTAATAGAGCAAGACCTAACACTAGATTCCGAGTTGTGTGGGTTGCAACAGCGGCTCATACTCGAAAATCGGGATAAGAAAAGAATTGCTTTTGAAAAACATGTTTTCAAACGAAATGAGTTCTGTTCGAATGTTTGTCAAAGTGTGCGGCGACATCAGTTCTCAAGGTGACATGAATAACTATTTTCTTCTGTCAAACCTTGACTATGCAATTTAACTACATGTGATCGCTTCTATTTTCCTTTACAATAACTATCTCAATTTCAAAATTGAATTTGAGATTAAATATTTTGCTGCTATTAGAGATGTCTAACATTATTGAATGAATTCGATGCATTTTATCTTGTTAGTTGTTTTTAAATATATCATATGTATTGCAATATATATCGCATAGATGAGGCAAATGGCTGATTATAATATTTATGTACGTTTTTATCCAGGAGAGACTCAACAAATAGTTTGCGATTTGATGTTGCATTAATTTTGCAATTCAATTTAAATTACACGATGTAAGAAAAATCGTTTGTTTTTCTTAAAATTGCTTTTTCTTACTTTTCCATAGCATTGTTATTATTTATTTGAAAAATAGTTCGGTGCAGGAAAATTGGGAAAAGAATTGCAATGGATTATTATCTCAGAAACAAAACTAGCCATGAATTATTTAGAGACTGCATACAGTCCTTAATTTATTTGCAAGGAACATGTGTATTTCGCGAACAAGAGACAATGTGCGTTTGAAACAGCATTACAGGGCTGTAGTTTTAGTTCTTAGATTAAGTAGTTGAAACCTAGGCCATACGATAATGACAAGTCTGTATTGTCTGTAGTGTCTTCTACATTATTCAATGATGTCTTTAGGATCCGTTTAGAAGTACCAAAGATGCACGGAAATAAAGATATCCGAGTATGTTCTGCTTCTCAATTATCCGAATTTCAAGACACCTATACATCAATGACTTGTTTCTGTATATCTCTGTGACGGAGATATAACTATGCATATCAAACAGCAACATCAAACACGTTATTTTCTGACCCATGCGCCTTTCACCAACAGCGGAAATAAGGGAATTAACGTAAAGTTGTTTTCCAAAATTACGGCTTGAGAGTCTTGTTTACTTTTTTGTTATAAGATATAAGTCAATATTTAAATGAAAGCACACTAATCGTAACACGACTATAAAAGAACTATGTTTTCTCAAGATCAACCCGAAAGACTGCTAGAAGTCGTCGGCAATGTGATAAGGGTGGTTATTTTTTTAAAAGTATTGTTTTTGATATAGACTTAGTTTTACCTGTAGTAGTGTCTTTATATGTTGTTTCATTAGTCGTTGGGGATATAGTACTTGTTGACGGATGTGTAGTTGCAGATGTGGTGTCACTTTTAGTACTTGTCGCCGAGGTGAATGTCGCGCTCAAAGTAGGGACGCTCATAGTAGTAGCTGCTATTGTTGATGTCTCTGTGGATACTGTTGTTGGTTGTTTCGTTGTGCTATCCGTTTGTTCTGTGTAAATATGATAAGAAATAAAATGGCAATCACGATTTGCTCTCAGTATGATTCTTCTTTTCTTTGTTTGATTGACTGAATGTATTTACACGGCGCTCAAGCACTGTAAGGTCATTTGGCGCCATTCAAAACGTATTATGTATAATCATGCAAAGGTGGTAAAAGGTTCCTATCGACCAACGATATAAAATCAAAGTTTAAGGTGAAACGACAATACGAAAACGGTAATAAATATACTTTGCCATTCAAAGGGTAATGTAAAGGGTGTGAACAAATCAGATGGGAAGTTAATGAAAACTTGGAACGGTAGACCCGTTATATAAAATTAGCAAACTGATGTAATAAAAGTTTTCGCTCATAGTACATATTTACGTCATTTAGGAATGTAATAATGCAAGTGATATTTTTTGTATCAAACCTTTTCTCCATGTCATATACATTGCAGTACGGATCGCGCGTCAGCCGCCGGTCGAAAAACATAAAGTTATTTACAGTGAATGATTCATTGCAAGAGACGCATCCTGGTGGGTTATCGTCTTTTTGAGTGATGGAGTACGTTATATAGGTATGACCAATTCCAATTCGTGCAATGACTACATACTCCCGACGGATTGTAATTTAGGATGGAGTCCATTTCCTAGGGTGTGCATGATGGCGTGAAGTTTGTTATTCACTGCATGATACCACGATGCAAGCTACGTCTGACCAAAATACTCTTTGATGCTAGGTTCAAAAGCATCATACAGTAAATTAAAATCAGATGGTTCTCGGTATAAGGCCAGTTTAGTAGCGAGAACTGCATTTTTATTACAGTTTTACCAATATAACTAAATAACCATCATTATACTATATTGTGGAAGGTAATCAGCTCAGTAGTATTCAGGAAAATAATGATTATTAATAGGCTATCTGTTTATTATTGAGTATTGACTGAAGTACAGCTAGTGGGTCAATTAAGATAATGCGTTTAAAATACTTGTGTTATCGATGTATCGCAGGGAAAGTATATTACTCTAAACATATTGATTATTTATTTGACGAGAGATGTTTCGTTATGTGTTTTTCATTAAGGAAGGACGCGGCAGCCTCTTGTATAACCTTGTACCATCAGTATACATTTTGTGTAGAATTTTGAATTCGGAAGGACTTAAGAGTTGTAGAACATGGGAATACTTGTTTTAGATATTGTTTCCACCATGCACCAAGAAAGTTCTTTTGGTAGCTTAATAGCCAGGAAAATGTTTCCGAGACAAACGTTTCTTAATTTTAGAAAGATTCATTTTGTTACTGTCAAGGCTGGATGATATTCTAGTGCTAACGAGAGGTATTGTATTTGGGTTTCATACATATGAAGTTTATGTTTGGGTTTAAATAATGCCATGACAGGAGTGTTCAGAGAGTTTGATCTTAATCTGACAGCATACTGTGATGACAGCATTTCTCTACGATGTGATAAAGGTGCTATGTTTGCTTCAGTGAGAAGGTTTTAACATGATGATGTCTTAAATGCTCTCAGAGAACGAGTCTTATTACCTGAGAGTGGATTGGGTGAAGCATATTCATATATGACTTCCTAGGTGAACCATAAACAACTCAAACATAGTCAAGTTTGGAGCAAGGAAATGTTCAATATAGGTTGATGATGATCTTTGTATCAGCACCTAAGTCAGTGTGCGCCACTACTTTAAATAGATCTAGTGATTCCAGTAATATAAAATTCAAATTGTTTAGGTGTCAAATAAAAGTCAGGTTCCAGTCGATTGTAATACCTGAAAACTTTGTGTCTACAACAGCTGGAATAAATGTTCCGTCTAGACTGAATTTAGGTTCAACATGATGGTCTTCATAATTTAAAGAAATGCACACGTACCGGTTATGATTTCGAGAATTAGAATCCCGTTAGTACTGGGTTTATTTTGAATCTTGTTTAGGTCGTCGGGAAGAGGGTAATTTTCTTTGCTGTGTTATTATGTGCTATTGGTCATGTAGACTTAGGTTTACCTGTATTGGTGTCTTTACCTGTTGTTGTAGTAGCTGTTGACGATGTAGTGCTGATACTTGTTGATGGTTTTGAAGTTGTAGCTATGGTGTCACTTTTAGGACCTGACGTCGCTGAGGTGAATGTCGAGCTCGAGGTTGGGACGCTCGTACTAGTAATTATATGTGTCGTTGTTTTTGAGGAGACTGTTGTTGGTTCCAGTGAGCTGCTACTTGTTGTAGTTTGTTCTGTGCAAATAAATTCAGAAATACAATATCAAGAACGATTATATCAGAATCTGATAGCGACCCATACCATTCAAAAAGGGAATCATATTCTTTTTTTCTTTGAAATAAGCTAGTTTAGCCAAGTGGGCAAAGGGAGAAGGGATTTTACCCTTTGGGAAAAATAACTACATTATGTTGAACTTTGAACATGTATAAATGCAATCTTTGATATATTGCTAGTAATGTTTGCTCCATAATTCAGTGATGTCGTGAAAATGTCTTTCGACGGAAATACACTCATAGTAAGGATATGTCTTATCACGCTCTTCTTTCCGATTATTAAAATGCAAGAGTACATATATTTCAATGATTTCTTTCAATCTGTACCTGTATCACAGTATTAATTCAGCATGTAATAGAGCAAGACCTAACACTAGATTCCGAGTTGTGTGGGTTGCAACAGCGGCTCATACTCGAAAATCGGGATAAGAAAAGAATTGCTTTTGAAAAACATGTTTTCAAACGAAATGAGTTCTGTTCGAATGTTTGTCAAAGTGTGCGGCGACATCAGTTCTCAAGGTGACATGAATAACTATTTTCTTCTGTCAAACCTTGACTATGCAATTTAACTACATGTGATCGCTTCTATTTTCCTTTACAATAACTATCTCAATTTCAAAATTGAATTTGAGATTAAATATTTTGCTGCTATTAGAGATGTCTAACATTATTGAATGAATTCGATGCATTTTGTCTTGTTAGTTGTTTTTAAATATATCATATGTATTGCAATATATATCGCATAGATGAGGCAAATGGCTGATTATAATATTTATGTACGTTTTTATCCAGGAGAGACTCAACAAATAGTTTGCGATTTGATGTTGCATTAATTTTGCAATTCAATTTAAATTACACGATGTAAGAAAAATCGTTTGTTTTTCTTAAAATTGCTTTTTCTTACTTTTCCATAGCATTGTTATTATTTATTTGAAAAATAGTTCGGTGCAGGAAAATTGGGAAAAGAATTGCAATGGATTATTATCTCAGAAACAAAACTAGCCATGAATTATTTAGAGACTGCATACAGTCCTTAATTTATTTGCAAGGAACATGTGTATTTCGCGAACAAGAGACAATGTGCGTTTGAAACAGCATTACAGGGCTGTAGTTTTAGTTCTTAGATTAAGTAGTTGAAACCTAGGCCATACGATAATGACAAGTCTGTATTGTCTGTAGTGTCTTCTACATTATTCAATGATGTCTTTAGGATCCGTTTAGAAGTACCAAAGATGCACGGAAATAAAGATATCCGAGTATGTTCTGCTTCTCAATTATCCGAATTTCAAGACACCTATACATCAATGACTTGTTTCTGTATATCTCTGTGACGGAGATATAACTATGCATATCAAACAGCAACATCAAACACGTTATTTTCTGACCCATGCGCCTTTCACCAACAGCGGAAATAAGGGAATTAACGTAAAGTTGTTTTACAAAATTACGGCTTGAGATGAAACTTCCTCACCTTCTTTCATATTTAGCGCACGTGATCAACAAAATGATATGGGCAAGAGATTTCTATCAAGTATACCGCTCCAACATTCCTAACAATTCTATTGAAAATTATTACATCTAATCGCTTCTTTTCACTGCCGTTCAACATCTCGTCTTTAAAAGCAATGGGTGAGTACCCAATATTCTAGCGTTATAGATCGCTTAGAAAGTTTCTTGTTTAGGATGCATGTGTCTATTTTTGAAAATGAATTGATACGTTTACTGATTATTTAAATTACTCAGATGTATTTAGCTTGCAATGTTTTGCGCAACATATTACGATTCTTGGGAACATTTCCTTTTATCCAAATATGAAATAAACCTTTTTAATTGGCTTAATTTTAAATGAATAAAAAAGCAAATCAATTAATGATCTGTTTATAAATGATGAATATTGGCGTCAATATGCAATACAAAGACGTGACAAGAACATGTTAAGAGATCTTTCCGATCTTCGGATGAGTTTTGAATCATTTTAGATTTGGCAGAATGTCACTTTCAGAATGCAAGATAAAGTACAGGATATAAATATCAGGAGTCTTGTTTACTTTTTTGTTATAAGATATAAGTCAAGATTTAAATGAAAGCACACTAATCGTAACACGACTATAAAAGAACTATGTTTTCTCAAGATCAACCCGAAAGACTGCTAGAAGTCGTCGGCAATGTGATAAGGGTGGTTATTTTTTTAAAAGTATTGTTGTTGATATAGACTTAGTTTTACCTGTAGTAGTGTCTTTATATGTTGTTTCATTAGTCGTTGGGGATATAGTACTTGTTGACGGATGTGTAGTTGCAGATGTGGTGTCACTTTTAGTACTTGTCGCCGAGGTGAATGTCGCGCTCAAAGTAGGGACGCTCATAGTAGTAGCTGCTATTGTTGATGTCTCTGTGGATACTGTTGTTGGTTGTTTCGTTGTGCTATCCGTTTGTTCTGTGTAAATAGGATAAGAAATAAAATGGCAATCACGATTTGCTCTCAGTATGATTCTTCTTTTCTTTGTTTGATTGACTGAATGTATTTACACGGCGCTCAAGCACTGTAAGGTCATTTGGCGCCATTCAAAACGTATTATGTATAATCATGCAAAGGTGGTAAAAGGTTCCTATCGACCAACGATATAAAATCAAAGTTTAAGGTGAAACGACAATACGAAAACGGTAATAAATATACTTTGCCATTCAAAGGGTAATGTAAAGGGTGTAAACAAATCAGATGGGAAGTTAATGAAAACTTGGAACGGTAGACCCGTTATATAAAATTTGCAAACTGATGTAATAAAAGTTTTCGCTCATAGTACATATTTACGTCTTTTAGGAATGTAATAATGCAAGTGATGTTTTTTGTATCAAACCTTTTCTCCATGTCATATACATTGCAGTACGGATCGCGCGTCAGCCGCCGGTCGAAAAACATAAAGTTCTTTACAGTGAATGATTCATTGCAAGAGACGCATCCTGGTGGGTTATCGTCTTTTTGAGTGATGGAGTACGTTATATAGGTATGACCAATTCCAATTCGTGCAATGACTACATACTCCCGACGGATTGTAATTTAGGATGGAGTCCATTTCCTAGGGTGTGCATGATGGCGTGAAGTTTGTTATTCACTGCATGATACCACGATGCAAGCTACGTCTGACCAAAATACTCTTTGATGCTAGGTTCAAAAGCATCATACAGTAAATTAAAATCAGATGGTTCTCGGTATAAGGCCAGTTTAGTAGCGAGAACTGCATTTTTATTACAGTTTTACCAATATAACTAAATAACCATCATTATACTATATTGTGGAAGGTAATCAGCTCAGTAGTATTCAGGAGAAAAATGATTATTAATAGGCTATCTGTTTATTATTGAGTATTGACTGAAGTACAGCTAGTGGGTCAGTTAAGATAATGCGTTTAAAATACTTGTGTTATCGATGTATCGCAGGGAACGTATATTACTCTAAACATATTGATTATTTATTTGACGAGAGATGTTTCGTTATGTGTTTTTCATTAAGGAAGGACGCGGCAGCCTCTTGTATAACCTTGTACCATCAGTATACATTTTGTGTAGAATTTTGAATTCGGAAGGATTTAAGAGTTGTAGAACATGGGAGTACTTGTTTTAGATATTGTTTCCACCATGCACCAAGAAAGTTCTTTTGGTAGCTTAATAGCCAGGAAAATGTTTCCGAGACAAACGTTTCTTAATTTTAGAAAGATTCATTTTGTTACTGTCAAGGCTGGATGATATTCTAGTGCTAACGAGAGGTATTGTATTTGGGTTTCATACATATGAAGTTTATGTTTGGGTTTAAATAATGCCATGACAGGAGTGTTCAGAGAGTTTGATCTTAATCTGACAGCATACTGTGATGACAGCATTTCTCTACGATGTGATAAAGGTGCTATGTTTGCTTCAGTGAGAAGGTTTTAACATAATGATGTCTTAAATGCTCTCAGAGAACGAGTCTTATTACCTGAGAGTGGATTGGGTGAAGCATATTCATATATGACTTCCTAGGTGAACCATAAACAACTCAAACATAGTCAAGTTTGGAGCAAGGAAATGTTCAATATAGGTTGATGATGATCTTTCTATCAGCACCTAAGTCAATGTGCGCCACTACTTTAAATAGATCTAGTGATTCCAGTAATATAAAATTCAAATTGTTTAGGTGTCAAATAAAAGTCAGGTTCCAGTCGATTGTAATACCTGAAAACTTTGTGTCTACAACAGCTGGAATAAATGTTCCGTCTAGACTGAATTTAGGTTCAACATGATGGTCTTCATAATTTAAAGAAATGCACACGTACCGGTTATGATTTCGAGAATTAGAATCCCAATAGTACTGGGTTAATTTTGAATCTTGTTTAGGTCGTCGGGAAGAGGGTAATTGTCTTTGCTGTGTTATTATGTGCTATTGGTCATGTAGACTTAGGTTTACCTGTATTGGTGTCTTTACCTGTTGTTGTAGTAGCTGTTGACGATGTAGTGCTGATACTTGTTGATGGTTTTGAAGTTGTAGCTATGGTGTCACTTTTAGGACCTGACGTCGCTGAGGTGAATGTCGAGCTCGAGGTTGGGACGCTCGTACTTGTAATTATATGTGTCGTTGTTTTTGAGGAGACTGTTGTTGGTTCCAGTGAGCTGCTACTTGTTGTAGTTTGTTCTGTGCAAATAAATTCAGAAATACAATATCAAGAACGATTATATCAGAATCTGATAGCGACCCATACCATTCAAAGAGGGAATCATATTCTTTTTTTCTTTGAAATAAGCTAGTTTAGCCAAGTGGGCAAAGGGAGAAGGGATTTTACCCTTTGGGAAAAATAACTACATTATGTTGAACTTTGAACATGTATAAATGCAATCTTTGATATATTGCTAGTAATGTTTGCTCCATAATTCAGTGATGTCGTGAAAATGTCTTTCGAAGGAAATACACTCATAGTAAGGATATGTCTTATCACGCTCTACTTTCCGATTATTAAAATGCAAGAGTACATATATTTCAATGATTTCTTTCAATCTGTACCTGTATCACAGTATTAATTCAGCATGTAATAGAGCAAGACCTAACACTAGATTCCGAGTTGTGTGGGTTGCAACAGCGGCTCATACTCGAAAATCGGGATAAGAAAAGAATTGCTTTTGAAAAACATGTTTTCAAACGAAATGAGTTCTGTTCGAATGTTTGTCAAAGTGTGCGTCGACATCAGTTCTCAAGGTGACATGAATAACTATTTTCTTCTGTCAAACCTTGACTATGCAATTTAACTACATGTGATCGCTTCTATTTTCCTTTACAATAACTATCTCAATTTCAAAATTGAATTTGAGATTAAATATTTTGCTGCTATTAGAGATGTCTAACATTATTGAATGAATTCGATGCATTTTGTCTTGTTAGTTGTTTTTAAATATATCATATGTATTGCAATATATATCGCATAGATGAGGCAAATGGCTGATTATAATATTTATGTACGTTTTTATCCAGGAGAGACTCAACAAATAGTTTGCGATTTGATGTTGCATTAATTTTGCAATTCAATTTAAATTACACGATGTAAGAAAAATCGTTTGTTTTTCTTAAAATTGCTTTTTCTTACTTTTCCATAGCATTGTTATTATTTATTTGAAAAATAGTTCGGTGCAGGAAAATTGGGAAAAGAATTGCAATGGATTACTATCTCAGAAACAAAACTAGCCATGAATTATTTAGAGACTGCATACAGTCCTTAATTTATTTGCAAGGAACATGTGTATTTCGCGAACAAGAGACAATGTGCGTTTGAAACAGCATTACAGGGCTGTAGTTTTAGTTCTTAGATTAAGTAGTTGAAACCTAGGCCATACGATAATGACAAGTCTGTATTGTCTGTAGTGTCTTCTACATTATTCAATGATGTCTTTAGGATCCGTTTAGAAGTACCAAAGATGCACGGAAATAAAGATATCCGAGTATGTTCTGCTTCTCAATTATCCGAATTTCAAGACACCTATACATCAATGACTTGTTTCTGTATATCTCTGTGACGGAGATATAACTATGCATATCAAACAGCAACATCAAACACGTTATTTTCTGACCCATGCGCCTTTCACCAACAGCGGAAATAAGGGAATTAACGTAAAGTTGTTTTCCAAAATTACGGCTTGAGAGTCTTGTTTACTTTTTTGTTATAAGATATAAGTCAATATTTAAATGAAAGCACACTAATCGTAACACGACTATAAAAGAACTATGTTTTCTCAAGATCAACCCGAAAGACTGCTAGAAGTCGTCGGCAATGTGATAAGGGTGGTTATTTTTTTAAAAGCATTGTTTTTGATATAGACTTAGTTTTACCTGTAGTAGTGTCTTTATATGTTGTTTCATTAGTCGTTGGGGATATAGTACTTGTTGACGGATGTGTAGTTGCAGATGTGGTGTCACTTTTAGTACTTGTCGCCGAGGTGAATGTCGCGCTCAAAGTAGGGACGCTCATAGTAGTAGCTGCTATTGTTGATGTCTCTGTGGATACTGTTGTTGGTTGTTTCGTTGTGCTATCCGTTTGTTCTGTGTAAATATGATAAGAAATAAAATGGCAATCACGATTTGCTCTCAGTATGATTCTTCTTTTCTTTGTTTGATTGACTGAATGTATTTACACGGCGCTCAAGCACTGTAAGGTCATTTGGCGCCATTCAAAACGTATTATGTATAATCATGCAAAGGTGGTAAAAGGTTCCTATCGACCAACGATATAAAATCAAAGTTTAAGGTGAAACGACAATACGAAAACGGTAATAAATATACTTTGCCATTCAAAGGGTAATGTAAAGGGTGTGAACAAATCAGATGGGAAGTTAATGAAAACTTGGAACGGTAGACCCGTTATATAAAATTTGCAAACTGATGTAATAAAAGTTTTCGCTCATAGTACATATTTACGTCATTTAGGAATGTAATAATGCAAGTGATATTTTTTGTATCAAACCTTTTCTCCATGTCATATACATTGCAGTACGGATCGCGCGTCAGCCGCCGGTCGAAAAACATAAAGTTCTTTACAGTGAATGATTCATTGCAAGAAACGCATCCTGGTGGGTTATCGTCTTTTTGAGTGATGGAGTACGTTATATAGGTATGACCAATTCCAATTCGTGCAATGACTACATACTCCCGACGGATTGTAATTTAGGATGGAGTCCATTTCCTAGGGTGTGCATGATGGCGTGAAGTTTGTTATTCACTGCATGATACCACGATGCAAGCTACGTCTGACCAAAATACTCTTTGATGCTAGGTTCAAAAGCATCATACAGTAAATTAAAATCAGATGGTTCTCGGTATAAGGCCAGTTTAGTAGCGAGAACTGCATTTTTATTACAGTTTTACCAATATAACTAAATAACCATCATTATACTATATTGTGGAAGGTAATCAGCTCAGTAGTATTCAGGAGAAAAATGATTATTAATAGGCTATCTGTTTATTATTGAGTATTGACTGAAGTACAGCTAGTGGGTCAATTAAGATAATGCGTTTAAAATACTTGTGTTATCGATGTATCGCAGGGAACGTATATTACTCTAAACATATTGATTATTTATTTGACGAGAGATGTTTCGTTTTGTGTTTTTCATTAAGGAAGGACGCGGCAGCCTCTTGTATAACCTTGTACCATCAGTATACATTTTGTGTAGAATTTTGAATTCGGAAGGACTTAAGAGTTGTAGAACATGGGAGTACTTGTTTTAGATATTGTTTCCACCATGCACCAAGAAAGTTCTTTTGGTAGCTTAATAGCCAGGAAAATGTTTCCGAGACAAACGTTTCTTAATTTTAGAAAGATTCATTTTGTTACTGTCAAGGCTGGATGATATTCTAGTGCTAACGAGAGATATTGTGTTTGGGTTTCATACATATGAAGTTTATGTTTGGGTTTAAATAATGCCATGACAGGAGTGTTCAGAGAGTTTGATCTTAATCTGACAGCATACTGTGATGCCAGCATTTCTCTACGATGTGATAAAGGTGCTATGTTTGCTTCAGTGAGAAGGTTTTAACATAATGATGTCTTAAATGCTCTCAGAGAACGAGTCTTATTACCTGAGAGTGGATTGGGTGAAGCATATTCATATATGACTTCCTAGGTGAACCATAAACAACTCAAACATAGTCAAGTTTGGAGCAAGGAAATGTTCAATATAGGTTGATGATGATCTTTGTATCAGCACCTAAGTCAGTGTGCGCCACTACTTTAAATAGATCTAGTGATTCCAGTAATATAAAATTCAAATTGTTTAGGTGTCAAATAAAAGTCAGGTTCCAGTCGATTGTAATACCTGAAAACTTTGTGTCTACAACAGCTGGAATAAATGTTCCGTCTAGACTGAATTTAGGTTCAACATGATGGTCTTCATAATTTAAAGAAATGCACACGTACCGGTTATGATTTCGAGAATTAGAATCCCGTTAGTACTGGGTTAATTTTGAATCTTGTTTAGGTCGTCGGGAAGAGGGTAATTGTCTTTGCTGTGTTATTATGTGCTATTGGTCATGTAGACTTAGGTTTACCTGTATTGGTGTCTTTACCTGTTGTTGTAGTAGCTGTTGACGATGTAGTGCTGATACTTGTTGATGGTTTTGAAGTTGTAGCTATGGTGTCACTTTTAGGACCTGACGTCGCTGAGGTGAATGTCGAGCTCGAGGTTGGGACGCTCGTACTAGTAATTATATGTGTCGTTGTTTTTGAGGAGACTGTTGTTGGTTCCAGTGAGCTGCTACTTGTTGTAGTTTGTTCTGTGCAAATAAATTCAGAAATACAATATCAAGAACGATTATATCAGAATCTGATAGCGACCCATACCATTCAAAGAGGGAATCATATTCTTTTTTTCTTTGAAATAAGCTAGTTTAGCCAAGTGGGCAAAGGGAGAAGGGATTTTACCCTTTGGGAAAAATAACTACATTATGTTGAACTTTGAACATGTATAAATGCAATCTTTGATATATTGCTAGTAATGTTTGCTCCATAATTCAGTGATGTCGTGAAAATGTCTTTCGAAGGAAATACACTCATAGTAAGGATATGTCTTGTCACGCTCTACTTTCCGATTATTAAAATGCAAGAGTACATATATTTCAATGATTTCTTTCAATCTGTACCTGTATCACAGTATTAATTCAGCATGTAATAGAGCAAGACCTAACACTAGATTCCGAGTTGTGTGGGTTGCAACAGCGGCTCATACTCGAAAATCGGGATAAGAAAAGAATTGCTTTTGAAAAACATGTTTTCAAACGAAATGAGTTCTGTTCGAATGTTTGTCAAAGTGTGCGTCGACATCAGTTCTCAAGGTGACATGAATAACTTTTTTCTTCTGTCAAACCTTGACTATGCAATTTAACTACATGTGATCGCTTCTATTTTCCTTTACAATAACTATCTCAATTTCAAAATTGAATTTGAGATTAAATATTTTGCTGCTATTAGAGATGTCTAACATTATTGAATGAATTCGATGCATTTTGTCTTGTTAGTTGTTTTTAAATATATCATATGTATTGCAATATATATCGCATAGATGAGGCAAATGGCTGATTATAATATTTATGTACGTTTTTATCCAGGAGAGACTCAACAAATAGTTTGCGATTTGATGTTGCATTAATTTTGCAATTCAATTTAAATTACACGATGTAAGAAAAATCGTTTGTTTTTCTTAAAATTGCTTTTTCTTACTTTTCCATAGCATTGTTATTATTTATTTGAAAAATAGTTCGGTGCAGGAAAATTGGGAAAAGAATTGCAATGGATTATTATCTCAGAAACAAAACTAGCCATGAATTATTTAGAGACTGCATACAGTCCTTAATTTATTTGCAAGGAACATGTGTATTTCGCGAACAAGAGACAATGTGCGTTTGAAACAGCATTACAGGGCTGTAGTTTTAGTTCTTAGATTAAGTAGTTGAAACCTAGGCCATACGATAATGACAAGTCTGTATTGTCTGTAGTGTCTTCTACATTATTCAATGATGTCTTTAGGATCCGTTTAGAAATACCAAAGATGCACGGAAATAAAGATATCCGAGTATGTTCTGCTTCTCAATTATCCGAATTTCAAGACACCTATACATCGATGACTTGTTTCTGTATATCTCTGTGACGGAGATATAACTATGCATATCAAACAGCAACATCAAACACGTTATTTTCTGACCCATGCGCCTTTCACCAACAGCGGAAATAAGGGAATTAACGTAAAGTTGTTTTCCAAAATTACGGCTTGAGAGTTATGTTTACTTTTTTGTTATAAGATATAAGCCAATATTTAAATGAAAGCACACTAATCGTAACACGACTATAAAAGAACTATGTTTTCTCAAGATCAACCCGAAAGACTCCTAGAAGTCGTCGGCAATGTGATAAGGGTGGTTATTTTTTTTAAAAGTATTGTTGTTGATATAGACTTAGTTTTACCTGTAGTAGTGTCTTTATATGTTGTTTCATTAGTCGTTGGGGATATAGTACTTGTTGACGGATGTGTAGTTGCAGATGTGGTGTCACTTTTAGTACTTGTCGCCGAGGTGAATGTCGCGCTCAAAGTAGGGACGCTCATAGTAGTAGCTGCTATTGTTGATGTCTCTGTGGATACTGTTGTTGGTTGTTTCGTTGTGCTATCCGTTTGTTCTGTGTAAATATGATAAGAAATAAAATGGCAATCACGATTTGCTCTCAGTATGATTCTTCTTTTCTTTGTTTGATTGACTGAATGTATTTACACGGCGCTCAAGCACTGTAAGGTCATTTGGCGCCATTCAAAACGTATTATGTATAATCATGCAAAGGTGGTAAAAGGTTCCTATCGACCAACGATATAAAATCAAAGTTTAAGGTGAAACGACAATACGAAAACGGTAATAAATATACTTTGCCATTCAAAGGGTAATGTAAAGGGTGTGAACAAATCAGATGGGAAGTTAATGAAAACTTGGAACGGTAGACCCGTTATATAAAATTAGCAAACTGATGTAATAAAAGTTTTCGCTCATAGTACATATTTACGTCATTTAGGAATGTAATAATGCAAGTGATGTTTTTTGTATCAAACCTTTTCTCCATGTCATATACATTGCAGTACGGATCGCGCGTCAGCCGCCGGTCGAAAAACATAAAGTTCTTTACAGTGAATGATTCATTGCAAGAAATGCATCCTGGTGGGTTATCGTCTTTTTGAGTGATGGAGTACGTTATATAGGTATGACCAATTCCAATTCGTGCAATGACTACATACTCCCGACGGATTGTAATTTAGGATGAAGTCCATTTCCTAGGGTGTGCATGATGGTGTGAAGTTTGTTATTCACTGCATGATACCACGATGCAAGCTACGTCTGACCAAAATACTCTTTGATGCTAGGTTCAAAAGCATCATACAGTAAATTAAAATCAGATGGTTCTCGGTATAAGGCCAGTTTAGTAGCGAGAACTGCATTTTTATTACAGTTTTACCAATATAACTAAATAACCATCATTATACTATATTGTGGAAGGTAATCAGCTCAGTAGTATTCAGGAAAATAATGATTATTAATAGGCTATCTGTTTATTATTGAGTATTGACTGAAGTACAGCTAGTGGGTCAATTAAGATAATGCGTTTAAAATACTTGTGTTATCGATGTATCGCAGGGAACGTATATTACTCTAAACATATTGATTATTTATTTGACGAGAGATGTTTCGTTTTGTGTTTTTCATTAAGGAAGGACGCGGCAGCCTCTTGTATAACCTTGTACCATCAGTATACATTTTGTGTAGAATTTTGAATTCGGAAGGACTTAAGAGTTGTAGAACATGGGAGTACTTGTTTTAGATATTGTTTCCACCATGCACCAAGAAAGTTCTTTTGGTAGCTTAATAGCCAGGAAAATGTGTCCGAGACAAACGTTTCTTAATTTTAGAAAGATTCATTTTGTTACTGTCAAGGCTGGATGATATTCTAGTGCTAACGAGAGGTATTGTATTTGGGTTTCATACATATGAAGTTTATGTTTGGGTTTAAATAATGCCATGACAGGAGTGTTCAGAGAGTTTGATCTTAATCTGACAGCATACTGTGATGACAGCATTTCTCTACGATGTGATAAAGGTGCTATGTTTGCTTCAGTGAGAAGGTTTCAACATAATGATGTCTTAAATGCTCTCAGAGAACGAGTCTTATTACCTGAGAGTGGATTGGGTGAAGCATATTCATATATGACTTCCTAGGTGAACCATAAACAACTCAAACATAGTCAAGTTTGGAGCAAGGAAATGTTCAATATAGGTTGATGATGATCTTTCTATCAGCACCTAAGTCAGTGTGCGCCACCACTTTAAATAGATCTAGTGATTCCAGTAATATAAAATTCAAATTGTTTAGGTGTCAAATAAAAGTCAGGTTCCAGTCGATTGTAATACCTGAAAACTTTGTGTCTACAACAGCTGGAATAAATGTTCCGTCTAGACTGAATTTAGGTTCAACATGATGGTCTTCATAATTTAAAGAAATGCACACGTACCGGTTATGATTTCGAGAATTAGAATCCCGTTAGTACTGGGTTAATTTTGAATCTTGTTTAGGTCGTCGGGAAGAGGGTAATTGTCTTTGCTGTGTTATTATGTGCTATTGGTCATGTAGACTTAGGTTTACCTGTATTGGTGTCTTTACCTGTTGTTGTAGTAGCTGTTGACGATGTAGTGCTGATACTTGTTGATGGTTTTGAAGTTGTAGCTATGATGTCACTTTTAGGACCTGACGTCGCTGAGGTGAATGTCTTGCTCGAGGTTGGGACGCTCGTACTAGTAATTATATGTGTCGTTGTTTTTGAGGAGACTGTTGTTGGTTCCAGTGAGCTGCTACTTGTTGTAGTTTGTTCTGTGCAAATAAATTCAGAAATACAATATCAAGAACGATTATATCAGAATCTGATAGCGACCCATACCATTCAAAGAGGGAATCGGATTCTTTTTTTCTTTGAAATAAGCTAGTTTAGCCAAGTGGGCAAAGGGGGAAGGGATTTTACTCTTTGGGAAAAATGACTACATTATGTTGAACTTTGAACATGTATAAATGCAATCTTTGATATATTGCTAGTAATGTTTGCTCCATAATTCAGTGATGTCGTGAAAATGTCTTTCGAAGGAAATACACTCATAGTAAGGATATGTCTTATCACGCTCTACTTTCCGATTATTAAAATGCAAGAGTACATATATTTCAATGATTTCTTTCAATCTGTACCTGTATCACAGTATTAATTCAGCATGTAATAGAGCAAGACCTAACACTAGATTCCGAGTTGTGTGGGTTGCAACAGCGGCTCATACTCGAAAATCGGGATAAGAAAAGAATTGCTTTTGAAAAACATGTTTTCAAACGAAAAGACCTCTGTTCGAATGTTTGTCAAAGTGTGCGTCGACATCAGTTCTCAAGGTGACATGAATAACTATTTTCTTCTGTCAATCCTTGACTATGCAATTTAACTACATGTGATCGTTTCTATTTTCCTTTACAATAACTATCTCAATTTCAAAATTGAATTTGAGATATATATTTTGCTGCTATTAGAGATGTCTAACATTATTGAATGAATTCGATGCATTTTGTCTTGTTAGTTGTTTATAAATATATCATATGTATTGCAATATATATCGCATAGATGAGGCAAATGGCTGATTATAATATTTATGTACGTTTTTATCCAGGAGAGACTCAACAAATAGTTTGCGATTTGATGTTGCATTAATTTTGCAATTCAATTTAAATTACACGATGTAAGAAAAATCGTTTTTTTTTCTTAATATTGTTGTTTCTTACTTTTCCATAGCATTGTTATTATTTATTCTTTTATATTTAGCGCACGTGATCAACAAAATGATATGGGTAAGAGATTTCTATCAAGTATACCGCTCCAACATTCCCAACAATTCTATTGAAAATTATTACATCTAATCGCTTCTTTTCACTGCCGTTCAACATCTCGTCTTTAAAAGCAATGGGTGAGTACCCAATATTCTACCGTTATAGATCGCTTAGAAAGTTTCTTGTTTAGGATGCATGTGTCTATTTTTGGAAATGAATTGATACGCTTACTGATTATTTGAATTACTCAGATGTATTTAGCTTGCAATGTTTTGCGCAAAATATTACGAAACTTGGGAACATTTCCTTTTATCTAAACATGAAATAAACCTTTTTAATTGGCTTAATTTTAAATGAATTAAAAAGCAAACCAATTAATGATCTGTTTATAAATGATGAATATTGGCGTCAATATGCAATACAAAGACGTGACAAGGACATGTTAAGAGATCTTTCCGATCTTCGGATGAGTTTTGAATCATTTTAGATTTGGCAGAATGTCACTTTCAGAATGCAAGATAAAGTACAGGATATAAATATCAGGAGTCTTGTTTACTTTTTTGTTATAAGATATAAGTAATATTTAAATGAAAGCACACTAATCGTAACACGACTATAAAAGAACTAAGTTTTCTCAAGATCAACCCGAAAGACTGCTAGAAGTCGTCGGCAGTGTGATAAGGGTGGTTATTTTTTTAAAAGTATTGTTGTTTATATAGACTTAGTTTTACCTGTAGTAGTGTCTTTATATGTTGTTTCATTAGTCGTTGGGGATATAGTACATGTTGACGGATGTGTAGTTGCAGATGTGGTGTCACTTTTAGTACTTGTCGCCGAGGTGAGTGTCGCGCTTAAAGTAGGGACGCTCATAGTAGTAGCTGCTATTGTTAATGTCTCTGTGGATACTGTTGTTGGTTGTTTCGTTGTGCTATCCGTTTGTTCTGTGTAAATATGATAAGAAATAAAATGGCAATCACGATTTGCTCTCAGTATGATTCTTCTTTTCTTTGTTTGATTGACTGAATGTATTTACACGGCGCTCAAGCACTGTAAGGTCATTTGGCGCCATTCAAAACGTATTATGTATAATCATGCAAAGGTGGTAAAAGGTTCCAATCGACCAACGATATAAAATCAAAGTTTAAGGTGAAACGACAATACGAAAACGGTAATAAATATACTTTGCCATTCAAAGGGTATTGTAAAGGGTGTGAACGAATCAGATGGGAAGTTAATGAAAACTTGGAACGGTAGACCCGTTATATAAAATTTGCAAACTGATGTAATAAAAGTTTTCGCTCATAGTACATATTTACGTCATTTAGGAATGTAATTATGCAAGTGATGTTTTTTGTATCAAACCTTTTCTCCATGTCATATACATTGCAGTACGGATCGCGCGTCAGCCGCCGGTCGGAAAACATAAAGTTCTTTACAGTGAATGATTCATTGCAAGAAACGTATCCTTATGGGTTATCGTCTTTTTGAGTGATGGAGTACGTTATATAGGTATTACCAATTCCAATTCGTGCAATGACTACATACTCCCGACGGATTGTAGTTTAGGATGGAGTCCATTTCCTAGGGTGTGCCTGATGGTTAGAAGTTTGTTATTCACTGCATGATACCACGGTGCAATCTACGTCTGACCAAATAACTCTTTGATACTTGGTTTAAAAGCATCATACAGTAAATTAAAATCAGATGGTTCTCGGTATAAGGCCATTTTAGTTGTGATAACTGCATTTTCATTACCGGTTTTACCAATATGGCTAGGTAACCATCATTGTACTATATTGTGCGAGGTAATCAGCTCAGAAATATTCACGACAATAATGGTTATGAATAGGCTATCTGTTTACTATTGAGTATTGACTGAAGCACAGCTAGTGGGTCAATTAAGATAATGCGTTTAAAATACTTGTTTTATCGATATATCGCAGGGAACGTATATTACTCTAATTTCGGCTAAACATATTGATGATTTATTTGACGAGCGAGGTTTCGTTGTGTTTTTCATTAAGCAAGGACGCGGCATCCTTTACGGATTGTAATTTATGATGGTTTCCATTTCCTAGGGTGTGTATGATGGCGTGAAGTTTGTTATCCACTGCATCAACTCACGGTGCCCGCTATTTCTGACCAAAATACTCATTGATGCTAGGTTTAAAAGCAGCATACAGTATATTAAATCAGCAGTAGAGGGGGCGAATCGGACACACTTTTTAGGCAAATATTTGTTAAGCATAAGCCTATTACGGAAACGAAAAATAAATTCTTACCATCCTAGGTGCAGATTTGTTGTCGCGCCCCCTCTGCTGCTATGGGTTAGCAATTCTTGTTAGGATTTCACAAATAAACTAATTTGTAAAACCTCACCTAGTAAATCAATCAGATTATTGGATTGGTCGGTGAATTTGAAATTAATTCTCGTTAACGAATTATTATGACATCTCATATAAACTGGATTAGTTTGATCCTCAATAATTAGAAACTCTGGAGGAGCTGTTGGTGCAAATGAGTATAAAATATATCCCTACTGAGTTTGATTTGATCGCTCGAGATTTATTTGATAGCTTCCTTCGATAACATCACATACTAAATTCAATGCAATCACCGAAGATATTTTCACATTTTGAGGAGCGATATTTCTACCACCACCATCTGGGTCATTATTATGTGTGAGAATAGTTGGACCCTTGTTTTGCTGTCTCCATGCTGTGACTATCATATTAAATTTTTCATCAATGAGATCATTAACAGATTTTTTTAGTTCGTACGCGTTATACCCAGGAAATTTAAATTTCGGTAGATTGGCTTCTGTTATATTTTAACCGGTTAAGAAATTTCGTTTAGAGTGATTAATGCTGTCATCGCGGTTATTAATTATTACTTGAATTACTCGCTGGTTGATATATTCCATGTCGGATGCAAATTGATTTAATTCTTCAATTTGTTTAATAAGTTCACTCCGATTAGACTCATTGAAAGCTTGTTGTAGTCGTTGTAGTTGTTGACTGTGTTTTTGATTGATTTCTCTAAAGTACTCAATAATTCTATTATGGTCAATATTTATGTATGTAATTGATTCTGGAGTCTGTCCAACCTTTAATCTCGAAAAATCGGAATCCCAATCAACAAAATTGAAATAACTACCCGGCAACGATGACTGTTTTATATCGCAGCGGTGTTCTCGATATGATGTGGTAATTTCGTGGTATGATTGTTTATCGTGACATAATCAGATTTTTGTGGTTCAGGTGGAGCTGTTATTTCATGCCACCCTAGTATTGTTCTTATCGAACTCTGGCAGATATATACGACATACCCGGGTCAGTTTATCTGAATGGCAGATGATAATGTCGGCTCGTGAACCATTATAGCGATTTTTGATTCTCTTCCAGTAATAGATTTTATTCTACGCTGAAATTCAGCATTGATTTGTTCGATTTGGTATGACCGAGATAGTAGCGAAACAACGTTCCAGTCTGGAATTCCGTCTTTGCGATTTTTATACGCGAACACCAAATAATTATTCGGATGTTGACCACCAAATGCTACCGACCTAATATTAGGCCAACTATGGTATGCTCGTAGTTTTGCTAGCGCTATCTCCTTTACGGGAATCGGAGTAAGGAAATTCACACTGAATTCAGGATTGGTTGATGTTATTGATATCATGCTGGTTTTCAATGGTTTGTGTTCTCCGCTATTCGTTGAAGTATTTATTGTGGTGTTGTCATTGTTATTATCATTATCCTGCTCTAATTTCGATATCGCGAAATCATAAATACGTACCATCGCTGAAAACTCACTATCGGATATTAATGTGTCATCGAGTGATGATGATATCATCGAGGCTAATTGCGAGTACGCGGTTGACACAACATGAAATTTAACTACGTAATCTTGCAGTTTACGCTGGCTGCATGATGATATTGTTTTGTTATTATTGAAATAATTGCCGCGATTGTTGTTGCATCTTCTATACAAACTGGAGCAGCTATGATTGTCACCGAGGAGAGTATAATACCAGCTCCGGTGATTACACCACTCACCGAGTACACGGTAACATCAACTGCGGTGATTCTTCGTCGGTTTTTTATATTTTTGTTTGGTACTCCTCAGTGAGTGTTTTGAGTTTAGTTTGAAATTTTCTGACCTTATCATAGCGATATTGTTGTGACGTTGCCAATGATGACATGCTATTTTCAAATCGTTTACGATTTCAATTTAGTTGTTTACTTAAATCCGCTAAGAATTCCACATACCATTTACTGAAACCCTATCCAGATTATTATCAGTGGATTATATCGAGAACTGTTCAGTTGTATCGTTCTCGATGATCGTTGATATCGTATTGTTGACCCCAGATGAACACGACGATGATATATTAAATTTTGTCGGTGTCACTAGTGTTAATCGATAAATACATTTGACGGCCGCAGTGATATGTAAAATGTTGTTTGTAGGTGTCCACGTAAATGATCCGTATTGAATCGTGTATACTAGTTTGTTGGTTCTTTCATGAGGAATTTTTGTTTTTTCAATGATTTCTATCATCCTCTTTGCATCGTTTTTGATTGCCTCGGTGAAGTTTTTCATATCTTCAATGAATTTTTTAATATCCGGGAGTTTTATGTCGAGTTTATTGAATGTGGTTCCAAGAAAGTTATCTACGATGTTTATACGAAATGTTGAAAACTGTTTTACATGTTCTTCATATTTGGATTGAAGTGTTGCTAGTTGCAACATAGTAGTTTTTATCTCCGTGAGTTTCGGTGTGGTCACTGGTGATTTCCAAGGAAATCTAATAGATGCTTGTTAATATTGTCAATTATATTTTTTTTGTAATTGAGAAAACCGATTGGATTTAGTTATATTATCGTTGTATTCATCGCGTAGTGTTTTGAATGGTTCTAAATCGTTAATTCGTTCCACAATAGTTGAAATAAGTACGCCCGGTTTGAGTTTACCCTGATCAGAAAATAGCGCTATAGCATCTTCTGTTGCGTCTCGTTGTTTAACTAAAATTTCATCAAGGGAAACATTACAAGTTTTCAATTTACCCTGACGATCTTGAAATACAACTATTTCATTGGGATCAACACTTGCTAAGTTCAACATCTCGGCTATTTCATCTTCGATTATTTTTTTATATCACCGGTTGCAGTGCCATCGGCATCGGGTTTCTTCAGCGTTGATAGAGGTCGCCCCAAATATCAATCATGTTATTGTAAAACTAATTACTTCTCTAAAATCTTTGTTGATGACTTCGTCGTTGCCAGTGACTACTCGTGTATACATTCACAACCCGATGAGGTGGTTTTCCGGATGTTGAAATAGTGTCAAGGGCATTCAATACTTTGTTGTCGCATATTGGTGGGTCATTCATTTGTTGTGTTGGTAGCGTACAATACCAACGCGGGGTGTTTAATCGGTTTATATAACGCATGAATTCTTTAGGTAGTGCTAATTCATATCAATCGAAATAGAAGATTGCACGTGGATCAATCGCGTATACAACCCAGTGAGTTCCAGGTCCGGTGCTGTTATCGAGATTGATGATACCGGTTTCAACGCTGTTTGGCCGTGCCGGCAACTAATCTTTCATAATGACACCTTTGAAGTTTTTAATCGATAGTTTTTAGCGGCATCGAGTAAATCAAAATATGACATTGGAACTAGTAAACTGGTCCTAGTCTCAGGCCGCTTCCTTTGTACCATGAATGCGGGGTTCCTGGTAGTCTTAGACCCATTCCCTTTTTTTAGATCCTTTTCCGGTAGCTTTCTTTAGTGCCATCCCTGCCGCGGTACCAACGGCTCCTAACGCCGCCGCTTTCGATACCGCTGGGGCCGCTGACGCAATCAACGCTGGAATCGCAGCTAACAACGGGAATATACCACCTGATTTTATCATGTTTTTGATCGCGGCTGCAGAGAGTGTGATTTGAACGCCATTTTTATCTTTGAGCGCGTCATTGAAATGTTTTTTTCTGACGAGTTGTCAGCGACAATTTATTCTGACCACCAGTCATCTGATTGGGTTCAGCGTCATTGTGGTTCCACATTTTTTACCTGATTCCGATTGCAAATTTTTTATCTGACCGGGCGTTAACGCAACGCTAATATGGTATCCTGTAACGAAATAAATATATGACGCGGAGCTGAAACATATTGTTTTGATGCCAGGTTCCACGTAAATGTACCGTTAACAGTTGATTGTACAATATATGTTGTTGTTGTTAGCCAACTTAGCAATGATTTTCCTCCTGCATCCATAAATGATAGTAATCGTTCTTCTCCGGCGAGTGTTGGAGTCATTACTGGCATCCACAGTGTTAGTTTTGTTAAAACAACTTTACCGGCATCAGCATCTGGATGTGCTGGATTTGCTGGAATCCTCCAAATTGCGTCATTGTCAGTACCTTTTCGCACGAGTGCTACTGTATGCTTTGCTCCATAGATAACTTTTCGGACATTTCTACAGAATCCAAATATATGATGCAGTGGAATCGCGCATGAAAATGATCTACGCTGCCCTTCCAACATTGACATGCGTGTTGCGGCTCCTAGATTGAAATTCACGTTAGTATTTATAATCATATTCTCAGCGTCAACATCATCAGTATCAGCCAGATTTCTTGGTCGTCTTACGACAAATTGATTTCTTCCAGTCGTATTTTTAGTATCCTTTGCAAACATCATAGAAGGGCCTGCGAATATTGTATAATCATCGGAATATCATGCTAGTCCTAGTATTGTTGTGGCTACATCAACATCACGTTTTATCGACTCAATTTCTTTTCCATCAATCAGATATCTTGCACTATCGAATAGCGTCATGATACCATTATTGACAAAATCGACTTGAGTACCAGCTGGATACGGTGCTGGTACAGCAGGAGTATCATTTGATTGTACGAGTTCTCCTTCTACTTCAATAAACTCTTCACACGGTAGAAAGTATTTACTGGTATCATGGACTTGAAGTTCAATTTTTGATCGAATATTTGGTTGTACTGCATGATAGGAATAGTATTGATAATCGCGTACGGAATCATTCTTGAGCACTGGGGTGTCCATATCAAACGCTGTATCAGGTGACCCTTTGAACATTTTATTATATATTCGTTGATCTAAATCATCGTCGTCGACCACGTCGTGGTTTTTTTTAAGCCACTTCCCGCTATCATATTTGCGATATCATCATGGTTGCTGGCTATCAATGATGGAGTTATCAATGAAGTTGTCAATGATGCTAATTTTTGATCTACTGCGTTATTTATTATTTTACTAATGTTTGCAGGCATCGACGCTGTAGACGGTAGTGGTCCCAATGACGCTGGTGGTTTCCTTCGCCGCCGAACTAACGCTGTTATTTGATCCTTCGCGGCTGAAAATGCTTTCCCGGAAACATCTCCAACAGCACTAATACCCTTATCACGAATGACATCAATGGCTTTCATTGATAATTGTTTTGCGATTGGTGCCACTTTTGGAGCCATTCTTGCAAATAACCCTGCAATGTTATCACCGAGACCATCACCATAGTACGCTCTATAAACAGGCAATCGTGAGTTTACTACATAGACGCTGGTTGGTTTATCATGGTTGTAGTGTATGATCTTTCTTATTTAAATGATATTTATCTAATGCGGTGAATAATCACAAAGATAACCATGATGCTCGGCTAACTCATCAATTAAATCTCGATATGTTTTGATATCCATGATGCCACCTTGAAATAACCGAGTACAGATATCAGCTGCATCATTAATTATTTCCGGTGAGTTTTTTCCAGCTCGTTTCCTTCCGATGGGTACTTCTAATCGTGTTATATCACTGATAATATTACCAGGACAACTAACTAGACCACTACCTGATACTCCACTGGAAAATCCCTTCCCGGTTGCACTCAGTGCATCATCATATTGTAAACGCCCAAAAGGATTATCATCATCATATTGTAAACGCCCAAAAGGATTATCATCATTATCATTCCATTGAGGTTCTTCTTGTTTTTTCGTCTTGGTGTAGGTGTTTGGCGCTTTCTTTCTTGTTGTCGCCCTTGATTTTTATAATCATCAAATTCTCTTTAGAATTTTTTTATACTCCTTCCTCCTCTTATCTAAGAAAACCTCGTTATTTATTCTATACAACTCACCAGGCCAGCTATCGGGTAATATTGGATCGTCTTTATACTTACCGGCTAAAAACTCCCCCCCCCCCCTTGAATTATAGCTGTCAATAGCAACACCGCTTAAAGCGTGATTACATTGGTTTTTTATTAGTATTTAAGACTCCTCGGTAAATTTATCCGCTAAATGAGCAATCGTTTTTTTCGGGCCAGTTGGGGGTTTTCTTGACAACGCTGATGATTTTTCAGTTCAGTTGCTATCTTTTCAAGTACATTAATCAGAGTATCTCTTTTCTTGGTGGTTTACCCTCCTCGGGGACATCCCCCCATATAGTTTGCTCAGTGGCTGATATTACTCCCTTCGTTGCCGTGGTTATCGGTTTAAACAATTCTTCACTTCCTGCGGCAAAAATCGGTCTGAAGACTCTGTCTCGTTTGTAGTTTATTTCTAACGGAGTCGCGTACGGGTATATACTTCGATACTATCAGTAAAATATTTCCTTCTATAGTACGCGTTCATTGATAAACCCTAGTACAGGATTTCAAAGTCGCATCTGTTCGAAAGGTATTTATATATGTCGATGTAGTGCTTGTATTACCTGTTCAACAGACGCTCATTAAAGCATTGTATACACGCTTAGTAGGCTCATTTTTTTATCAGGACATAGTCGGGATGTAGAGCAAAATTGCGGACGCAAAGTCTTTTCATTGATTTTCAGTGTACTCGGCCGAGGGAGGGTTTTGGGTTTGACTGATAAGCATTCTTATACTCCTGATTTTTAATTAACGGCTCGTCTCAATTCGTACTGCTGCCCCAATTGTTTTCTGATCCTTTCTACAACAGTGAATAACTGGACAAACTTGCTGACGTCATTACAGAATGCAAGAGATTCACGAATGGATTTCTGGATTCTTTTAATGAAGGCGTATCTGATAATTGAAATCCTTGACTTTTCAAATTTGAAATTTCAGTTATGATTTCATTAATATCCTCAGAATTCATATATACATAATAACAAGATGTTTCTAATATATGATATTGATATATTTTTCCCAAAAAAATTGAGGGTCATAATACCACACCGTTGATATCATTCATTTTATATAATTCATTCATTGTCGTATATACATATATATGTGAATGTAACGTAATTCGCCAAGCATATCTTCTTGGGGGTCTAATCCTCTATTTGGCTAGTTAGAATTCCTCTCAAGGGATTATGTTTAGTTATATACTCTGGGCCCGATTAGATGTAAATTACACCTAAAAGGGACCCTACGAGATGTATTGTCTTATATATATATATATATATATATATATATATATAACCTCTGGGCTTCTCCGATGAAAACACACCTGAGTAGTACCAAATGGGGTTTTTCACATATATCTCTAGGCGTGCTAAGATGGGAATAACGCCTTACCACGGACGGAGTTCATCATAATAATACATCATATATAATCGCATAATCGCATAATATCTCTAGGGGTGCTAAAATGTGAATAACACCTTGACATGAAAAGATTTCATACAAAAAAAGGGTCAAAATTGACCCCAATTTTTTTGAAAAATATATCAATATCATATATTAGGAATATTTTTATTATGTATAATATAAATTTTGAATATATCAATGAGATCAGAACTGAAATTTCAAATTTGAAAAGTCAAGGGTTTCAATTATTAAATAGTTTAAACTATGATCAAATACTTCGGAGTTTGAGGACATCAATACAGCGCTATGAATAACAAATACGTGTTACTGAAAAGATACGCCTTTATTAAACGAATCAAGAATTATATTCGTGAAAGGTTATATAGGACAGCACAGCACAATACAACAACATAACTGAAACAACCATACTTTCATAGGCCGGCATACCCGTACGAGTTATCTTCCTTGGTGTTATATACACATAGTAGAAAACATGATTCTGACGTATGTAAATATAATCCTTTTTCCAGTCTTTTTAGAACAAGCCGAATTTTGTGCTCGTTCTGCATCAAATCGTACTGAGGCACTACAAATATCGAAATATCTACCGGCTTCAGTCATCGATTGAAATCCATTTCCTCGTTATTTTCTGCATTAAATGATCTTATGGGTCTCCTTGTAACTGTTTTACAAATGCCAGTTTTTCCCCTTTTGGTATTCTCACTCTGTGTAACAGCCTGTAGATTATTCAAAGAATCATCAGTCTTAATACCATTTATGTGATCAATAACAAAACCATCCCTGATCAACCCGTTATATACCTCATACACGAAACGATGACAATAATATTTCTTCTTTCCACTAAACCTCAAATATCCCTGATTAGTCACAACACCGACTGGCTTCTTCAGCTTGCAGTGTCTGACAATACCATCACGGGATGCTTCATAATTGCTGATCACGGGATGCGGTTGAAATTTTTGGTTCATTTATATACTATATTACTATTTGTCTAATTTATTATTTGCTTAAATTCTAACTGAGAATCTCCCAATATAATCTTGAGGAGTTCTTATAATTTTGTCATTGACACTGACACAGTCAGAGGTAGAGTCATTGACGGAATCCTTAATAGAATCTTTGATTCTCTTATCATAATAACGCTTCAACTCTCTGTATCTCTTACCACCACAACCGAGACATAACTGCGATTTTCCTCTAACCCCTACCCCACATCGTAGGCAGGGTAAGGGGCTAAGACTTCCACCACGGACATTTTTCATATGATATCAACATAATTCCTTTCTGCATGATTTGTTACACGGGATTACTGCTCCAATCATGAGCCATTTGCAATTATTCATTATATATAAAAAAAAATTTTAAATACTTGTTTTAAATATAATATGAAGGAGTGTAAGAGATTATCGAAATTTAAACCCTGGAAGAATGAAAAATTCAATCTCGATAGAGTCTACGTAGCACCAAAGAGTCTAATAGATGATAAAACCATCTTGGGTAAAATAAGTGATTGTTTTAATGAATTCAAACACGATGGAGCATCTCACTGTTGGTCAACATCTCGAATTGATGGTAAGGTTGATGCTACTATGAACGATGAAAAAGCAACAGTGATAATCTCACATCTTGACAAGAAAAAGTATTTTTTTAGAGTGAAATTCATTATTCGTTCGGAAAACCGAGATTGGATTATCAGAGATAAATTTGAACCAATCTTGAAGGATAACAAAAACTATCACTGTGAGTCAAGACTCCAAACCAGGAATTCTGACTGGAATTGACAAACCATACTACGAAAGATCTTATCCTGTAACAGCAGTTATTTATGGGATATATCCGCTAAATGATAAACCGATTATTGAAAAACTAAAACCCATGAAATATTCGTCAAGAATGAATTGTGTAGCATAACGAATAATAGAATGCTTCACAAATGCGTTGCGTGGAAACAAATTGACTGATATAAGACGCAAAAAAAAAACGAATGGGGGCTAACATTGAAGGAGCGGGGGGGGGACAACAATTCAAGATATAACCAAACTATAAACATCATTAAGGTTCCCAATATCGGTAATGACGATAACAGGATAAGTATTACATGAATCAAAATATAAATCAAAAGGAGCTCCAATCAAAATTATTGACCATAACGAAGACGCGTGGACACCTGCGGTAACAATACTTTCACGGGATAGAACAATAAAATATATACCCGCGGAGTTCTCCCCGGAATTTTCTTAGGAGAAATTATTTGGTTTTATTCACCAGTTGAGTAAAAGCGATCCTGTGTCAGTGTGGCTACTTCACAGTTTTGAAAAGGAAGAGGGCAAATTCGATCAATTTGTAAGACCCAATGGCGAATTATACCACACTGAAGCCCTCCATGAAGCGATGAAAAAACTAGCCAGTGGTTTTTCAACAAAACACAAAGAACAATTACTAACAAACTGTTTTACAATTCCGTTGTTTGCAGCTCATTTTGCGAGAAAGAGAAACACGTGGAAACCAACAAGAGCTGAATTTCTATCAGATATCATATCAAGCTGCATTGAATATAACCACGGCGGATTATGGAATACAAAATACACCTGTGAAACTATTATTTCGGTTGATATGGTTGCGTGTTATCCCGGGAGTTTTCTCGGGTACGGAGAATGCGCTGAGTACTTCAAACGATTTGGACATCCCACACACGAGATGGCCCGTGTTGCGATTAATGGACCACTACCTGATTTTGATTTAACAGGATTCGCTCGTGTGGTATCATTTGCATTGGCTACAGGACTTCATCCGTGCTGTTATATATGGATTGGTAGACACATCTCTGAGAAACATTTGATGCCAATAGTGTTATTACGATATATGATTGATTCTAAAATGCTGATATCGCTGATTGTCAGTGAAGCGATTATATCATATGGAGCGGAGACTGAGGCTTGGTTACCCCAATCTAATCTAGAAAATATAATCACCGAAAACAAAAAAACAATTCCCTGATCTCGACGAAGAATATATCATGAATTGGTCCAAACAGCTATTTGAAATTGAAAATAAACAAGCAAAAGAACTCGGTAGAAGAATAATCGGTAAATTCAATCAGGGTGAAAAATACGACAGTACAAGATATTCTTCACGATTGATTATAGATAACGTCGAATACGATTTTATAATCGCGGATGTAACAAGATATTCTTCACGATTGATTATAGATAACGTCGAATACGATTTTATAATCACGGATGTAACATCTAAGGGTATATACGTCAATCGTAAAGACGCTTTCTTGTCCGATGGAACCAAATTGGGTACAATTGTTACTTAAACGATGGAAACAATCTTCAGTATACACATTTGAGGGCATCTATGCTGGCTTATGCTTCCATCAATTTATTTTCGATGATAAATAGATTTCCTGACACCGTAGTTAGAATAGCCACTGATTCATTCTATATAAACGCGAAATACAGCGAAACGGTGTCGTTAGATGTTACGGCTATTGGATTTAATTTATTTATTTTTAATTGTTAAATCCAAATTTATCATTTAGGGTTAATATCCATTAATTGGGAAATTATTCTAGAAAGTCTAGGGTGACTTAGATTCTCTAATTGTAAACAAGTTTTGACCTTGGCTTGTTTGACCTAAATCCTGACCTTGCTTTAGACATTGTCAACAAGCCTCTAAAATTATTGGTTAATTTCAAGGACAACTTTTTATTTTTAGTAATTAGTGGCTTATTTTCTTCTGGATTATTCTATTATTACGTGACTAGGTGAAGGTAGACTCTTCCTCTGACCTTCTATCAATTTCTAGAACAGCGCGTGATCACTTGTTTACTAAAGAAGAACAGTTATATATAGCTGAATTTTGGAAGCTAACAGTAGTAGATTTTGGGCTTATTGTAATATTAAGTTGTGTATTTATCTGTTTGAGTTTAATTATTTATTTTATTCTGGACTTTGTGTCAATTCGTTGGAAAAGAAGAATTATTATATTTATCTTGAAAAAGGACATATGTTTCATAATTTCATCTGGATGATTTAAAAACAAGAACTGCATCACGTGACATTGTCAGCCATTTTGGATTATTACATCGTCAAGATTCGAACCTGGAACTATTAGAACATTTATTTATCAGGACTTGAAATTCCATTAGTGGATTATTTTGTGAATTCTATATTTGTTGGATTTGATTCTCTAAAACCGTAAGTTTAATTATTTTATGAAAATAATTGTACTTAATAAAATCATTGTTAAAGTTTTACAAGCTTGTTAGTTTTCACTCTTTCTGTGTTGCTGCTTATTCGAGCCTAAGCACGTAACAAAGAATTGGGGGCTCGTCCGGGATTGAGATTTGAGATAAATTTGAATTTAAATTTGAATTTCCCCTAGTTTTCGAAAATTTTAAATCTTCAGTGAGACTGACACGCTTGTATCAAAATGACATCTAAGGTAGAAATATTTCTTTCTAATCCTACCCAGGAGCAATTAGATCTTTTCAAAAAAGACGAGTTGGTTCAACTTGCTAGAAAATACGATCTTTCTGAAGTGAAGGCTTCTTTAACGAAACAAGATATCAAAAAGATTTTGGTCTAGTATTTGGTAGAACAGGATGTTTTGGAACAAAGTGCTTTGATTCCAGTCAGTAAGTCTGCATCAGACTCTGACATAAAATTAAAGGAATTAGAATTAAAATTCCAGATGGAATTAGAGTTAAAGAAGCTGGAGTTTCAGGAAAGGGAGAAAGAGAAACAAATTGAATTACAAAAAGAGCAAATGCGGATTGATAGAGAGAGAGAGGAGAAAGAGAGACAATTACAATCTGAAAAAGAGGAGAAAGAGAGACAATTACAATCTTAAAAAGAGGAGAGAGAGAGAGACAAGAGAGGGATAAATAAAGACAATTACAATATGAATTAGAGTTTAAGAAGCTAGAATTTCATGAAAGAGAGAAAGAAAGACAATTACAATTTGAAAAAGAGGAGAGAGAGACAGGAAAGGTTACAAGAAAAACAAATTGAACGAGAGAGAGAGAGAGAGAAGGAAGAAAGGGAATATCAGTGTAAAATGAAAGAATTAGAGCTGGCAAGTGAGAATCACCATCATACTTCAAATCAAAATTTTGATTTAGCAAGGAATATTAGATTAGTGCCCCCTTTCAAAGAAAAAGAAGTAGACAAATATTTTATTCTTTTCGAAAAAGTTGCAGAAAATTTAAAGTGGCCAAGAGAGAATTGGACTCAGTTACTACAATGTGCACTTACTGGTAAGGCTAGCGAGATTTACACTTCACTGTCTGTTCATCAAAGTAGTGATTATGACGTAGTTAAAGAATGCATTTTAAGAGGTTATGAGTTAGTTCCTGAAGCTTATAGGCAAAAATTTAGAAATTACAGAAAAGAAGCTGGACAAACTCATGTCGAATTTGCTAGACAAAAAGAGCAGTTGTTTGATAGATGGTGTTTAGCCAAGAAAGTTGAGCAAGATTATCAAAATCTCAAGCAAATTATATTAATTGAAGAGTTCAAAAACTGTATTCATAGTGATGTTAAAACTTATCTTGAGGAGCATAAGATTGAAACCTTGGAAAATGCTGCTCGAGCTGCTGACGAATATTCTTTGACACATAAAGTTCCTTTTGTTAACAAGACTTCTACTCAACAATTTTCTGGCAGAAAAGAATTTCCGCCTAATTCAAGCCCTTCTAAAACTCAAACTAACACAACTTTCAAAAATCAGACTTCAGAGAAGTTTGATTCTAGATCCTTGTCTCTTCCGACGTGTAACTTTTGCAAGAAAAAAGGACACGTTATTTCTGATTGCTACAAATTGAAAAATAGGCAACAGAATCAAGATAGACCAGTTCCAAATGCTCTTTTTTACAAGAGGTCAATTTCACAATCATGTATTGAAAGCAATACATTTGTTGGGTCTAATAAATCCCAGTCTGATTTTGATATGGAGAATTATGAACCATTCATATCGAAGGGTTCTGTATCACTGATATATTTCAATCTTGTACAGTTACTAGAGCTATGGTAAAGAAAGGTCTTGAGAATGAAGTTGAAAAGGGCAGTATTCCCTTCGTTGACACATGCATGGGTCAGGCTTATGTTGTTGAGGGCAGTATTCCCTTATCTGATCCCTGCGTGGGTCAGGCTTATGTTGAAAAAGCCAGTATTCCTTCAACTGACGCTTGTAAAGGTCAGGTGTTTGATGAGGTCACTTTTACTCTTGGTTTAGATCAATCAGAAAGTATTGATCATAGTGATCTTCTTTTGACAACTCATTCTCTTTATTTTAATCAGGGTGATGATTTTGAGAGTGATGTTACAGAAGGCAGCATTCCTTCAACTGGCACTTGTATAGGTCAGGTTTTTGATGAGATCACTTTTACTCTTGGTTTAGATCAATCAGAAGGTATTGATCATAGTGATCCTCTTTTAATAACTCATTCTCTTAATCAGGGTGATAAACGACAGTCACTTGTCGTTGAACAGGAAAAAGATCCTGAGATCTCCTGTTTGTTTCAAAGGGTCATAAATGAGACTGAAGTTATTGAAGTTCCTGTCTGTTATTTCATTAAAAATGGAATTCTTATGAGAAAATGGAGACCTCCCGAGGTACCTGCTGGTGATAAATGGTCAGTGAACTATCAAATAGTAGTTCCAAAACCTTACAGACAGGAAATACTTAATCTGGCCCATGAAACTCCTTTGGCTGGTCATTTAGGGATTAATAAAATGTATCACAAGATTTTGACTCACTTCTATTGGCCAGAAATCAAAAGTGATGTTGTCAAATACTGTAGATCTTGTTATGCTTGTCAAATGGTAGGAAAACCCAATCAGAAGATACGTAAGGCTCATCTGCAACCTATTCCTACGTTTGATGAAACATTCAGTGGAATTATGGTAGATTGTGTGGATTCCCTACCCAAGACCAAGTCAAGTAATCAATTAAAGTTAAAAATGAAAGTAAGGTTTGATAGAACTGAAAGGGAGAGAACTTTTGAGTATGATAATGGAGTTGTGTTACTCTTGTTCATTCTTCTTACTTTTCTTCAAATTAGATATTACGGCCCTTACAAAGTTAAGAAGAAAATGAATTAAGTTGTAGTATTAGTGCTCCTGGGATCTAAATTAATTATAGGAGTACCAGTATATTGAAAGAGATAGCCATGTTAAATATGTAATTAATTTAGTTGTACCAGTCTCTCTCAGTGAAGGAATATCATCAGGATTCGACTGATATTGGAGCGACGAATTGTTGGAATTCAGAAATTATAAAAAAATCTAGACCAGAAACTTTCACAGTTGCATGTGCAAGAAAGAAATGAACTGAAAGTTATTATTATATGAGCACTTATGTCCGGATATTCTTACAAGGACAAACAAAATTTTCATGACGTTGAGATTGAGAATTCCATGCAGGACGAGTCCACTCAAACAGGAATATTTGAAAAAGAAAATTCAATATTTGCTGGAGAATGATTTTATCAAGCCTAGTAAAAGTGATTGGAGTTCACTATGCATATTTGTTCCTAAACCAGATAAAACTCTCCGTATGTGTACTGATTATAGGAAGGTGAACAGAGTGACAAAAACAGATTCATTCCCATTAACAAGAAGTGACTATTCTATTGATAAAATTGGGAATGCCAAGTACGTCACCAAATTCTGACCTTCTGAAAGGATTTTGGCAGATTCCACTACGGAAAGAGCAAAGGAAAACTCAATATTGCGACTCCAAAAGGACTCTACCAATATAAAGAAAGTCCATTTCAACGTCTCATAAAAAAATGTTCATCTCTGGTCTAGAGATTTGTGACGTCATCATTTACAACGACACCTGGAAAGAACATCTAGCAACAATTCGATAATTCTTTAACAGACTCACTAATGTATGTTTGACAGTTAATTTGTATAAAAGTGAGTTCTGTTGTGCTTGTGTGCCTTTCCTAGGATATTTTGTGGGACATGGACAAAGTTAAAAGGTTGAGGCTATTTCTTGATAATACAATTGCAGACATTTTTCCTGTGTATAACAATTTATTATATTGTGTAATTTATACTAGTTCTTTTGACATCAGATGTAAATTGGTTTGTGATAAAAAGAAATTTTTATCATATAAACCTTTCTTTTTATTTTATGGGGGAAGGTGTTACGGCTATTGGATTTAATTTATTTATTTTTAATTGTTAAATCCAAATTTATCATTTAGGGTTAATATCCATTAATTGGGAAATTATTCTAGAAAGTCTAGGGTGACTTAGATTCTCTAATTGTAAACAAGTTTTGACCTTGGCTTGTTTGACCTAAATCCTGACCTTGCTTTAGACATTGTCAACAAGCCTCTAAAATTATTGGTTAATTTCAAGGACAACTTTTTATTTTTAGTAATTAGTGGCTTATTTTCTTCTGGATTATTCTATTATTACGTGACTAGGTGAAGGTAGACTCTTCCTCTGACCTTCTATCAATTTCTAGAAAAGCGCGTGATCACTTGTTTACTAAAGAAGAACAGTTATATATAGCTGAATTTTGGAAGCTAACAGTAGTAGATTTTGGGCTTATTGTAATATTAAGTTGTGTATTTATCTGTTTGAGTTTAATTATTTATTTTATTCTGGACTTTGTGTCAATTCGTTGGAAAAGAAGAATTATTCTATTTATCTGGAAAAAGGACATATGTTTCATAATTTCATCTGGATGATTTAAAAACAAGAACTGCATCACGTGACATTGTCAGCCATTTTGGATTATTACATCGTCAAGATTCGAACCTGGAACTATTAGAACATTTATTTATCAGGACTTGAAATTCCATTAGTGGATTATTTTGTGAATTCTATATTTGTTGGATTTGATTCTCTAAAACCGTAAATTTAATTATTTTATGAAAATAATTGTACTTAATAAAATCATTGTTAAAGTTTTACAAGCTTGTTAGTTTTCACTCTTTCTGTGTTGCTGCTTATTCGAGCTTAAGCACGTAACATAGATGTATTACAAAAGTTTCTCGAGTGGTTATTCCTATCGAATACAAGAATGATAATGTGTGGCGATCATGGTCAACCACCACCATTTGTCGGCTTATCCCCACATGATTGGTTGAAGAATTTTGTAGACTATTATGAAGAAATTAATACCGACCACAAAGCGCTTGATGAACAATTACGCGAATTCAAGAAACTAATCAGATTACAACCGGATAGAATCCAATGTGAAATAGCGCGTGAAATAATTTCGGAAACCCCATTAAAAGATTTCTGGGAAACGTGGAGACCAAACGATTTGATAGTGGCAGGTAGAAAGATAGTCAGAGACACGCTTCAGATGAATTTATTTGACTTGCATAAAGAAAAATTTGCAACACTTGCAACCCCACTGTGTTATAGACCCAAGGATACACGAAAACAGAATATCGAAGTTGATATTCCTGGACAAAGTGAAAACCAGAATTTAGTGTTAAATGATATTGTGCTGGTTGATATCAACGTCGTCGAAGATGCATTGCGCGCTGAAAATCCCCATGGACGCTAGGTTACGCAGCGACAATACACTCCTAACAGGCATTGACTATATCAGATACAATTGTTTGGACTATAGATAATCACATCGAGTGGTCAAATTTAGTTTATCTTGCAGTGTCCAGAGTACGAAGAATAAATCAGCTTCGAAGAGTTGTTCTAGACTATAACGACACTACAATAAGTGATATTGTCAGCGATGATATAATCAGAAAAAAACTCTCTTGTTATAAACAGCAGCATAAAAAAATAACAGAATTTGACATTGATGCCGAATTAATAACCACGTTGAAACAACAACAGAATAAGCACTGCGCGAGTTGTAATTGTATAATGAGTTGGTGATGGTCGGATTCAGATCCTCGCCATTTTCCCATAGACAGAAAAAATAGCAGTGTTGGTCATATCAGATATAATGTGATGCTGACGTGTCTTGAATGCAACAGACGAAGAGGTGCTAGTTAAGACCACGCGGCGGTAATTAATTATCCTCGGGTACCACTTGTAGTTGTTCACAAGTAAAATATGCTGAGGAGCAGTTGAATCCAATCTATAGATTGCTGGTCTACCCGTAGATCGTGTTATGCTGGATATTTTATGTGCGGTGACACTCCAAATAGGATCAGTAGATCTTTTTTTAGCCATCTTCGAGCTCTCCTGGTTCATATAAATACCTCACAGTGACATTGCCGAGTATTGGTAGTTTTGAAAAATCTTTTTGCGGTTTTACGGGTATATACTTATTTTTAATCGCGTTGTTAGGTTTCATATTATTTGTTCGAGTAATCTCATTATTCAGCGCGGTAATCACAGCTGGTAATGTCTTGACCCATTCACGAGATTGTTTTTCCTGGATGAATTCTTTCGCGTATTGATATTCAAATAACCGCTCAGCAAGCGTTTGATTAAATCGTTCAACAATTGCCTGATCGCGATGTAGTGCAGTATGTCCTCGTCTGATAGTGACATTATGATTCTTCATTGTTGATAGAACCGCACCCTGAAATTCCTTGCCAGGATCAACTTGTAATAGATTTGGCCAGCGCAGAGGACCCCTTCGATAAATACTTTCAAACGCAGAAGCGACTTCAATTGATGATTTTGTCTTTAGCGGTTCTGTCTGTTTGTATCGACTCGCAACATCAACTACGGTTAGCACATACTTCTAAACACCATCATGCGGCAGATATATATCAGCTTGATGAACTTCATTAGGGACGGTCACATCAAAATGCGAGTAGTTAATTTGTTTAGGTGGCGGTAGATAAATTTGCCATATCGCCTGTTTAGATAACCAAGCCGCTGCTGTAGTATTTATCACCTTTGCGGCGCTAGCGAGTTTACCAACTGCTGCTTTACCCCTCCAGTATCCTCTTGGAGAATAATAAATAGATTCCATGTTATTAATTACCAGCAACTAACATCAATTTACATTTAATTGCTGATTTTATCAACCATGAAGCCAATTTTTCTTTGAAGGATTTATCAGTGATAGAATTCAACGCGTGAATTAATTTTACATCTGCGATATGTCAGTGTTGCAGATTGCTGCTTTTATAAGCAACATCATGAGCATGACACGCCTTATCAATAGCGTTTATTGGATTTTCACCGGGTCGGGGTTGGTTTTGATCATCGAGTCTAATATCTAGTATGGTCCCGGATCCACAATAACTATACAATGGAAGATGTTTTTCTCCTGGATACTTTGCCCATAGTGTTCCCGGAAGTTTTACTAACTTGGCTGCAATATCACCTCCTCTTTTTTTTAAATCCTTGATTTTATCAAAGGAAACAAATCTAAATTTCTTTGTACTACATTGTACACACTTACCAGAAAGTACTGATTGGTTATTTTTAGTTGTATTCGTCGTCAAGTCGTTTGTGCCAGTAGGCTTCTTACATTTCACACAATATAGATCCATAATATATTTATAATAACATGAATGTAATTGATTATTCAGTTACCCGAGGACGGGAACCTATTAAACACCATGCGATGTTGCCGAATTCAATTAGAATGATTATAATCGGACCATCTGGAAGTGGCAAAACACAATTGTCACTTAATTTAATAACGAGATGGATGAAATGGCAGAAGTTGTATTTAATTGCCCTGAGTACAGATGATCAGCGATGTTACGAGGTGTTAAATAATTTTAACGAGAAAGTAAAATCTGAAATCGATGATGATATCATTGAGTTTATAACCGATATCGAGGAAGCACCAAGCATTGATCATATCGATGTAAGTATTAACAATTTAGTCGCATATGACGATATCATGTTAGACAATCAAAAAATTCCCGCTAGGATATTTTCCAGAGGCAGATATAAAAACACTGACGTGATATATGTCACTGAACGTTACACTCAGATACCAAAAGTGATCAGAGTTAACTGCAATAGTTGACACACATACGCTAAGAAATATTTGGCAAACTTGGTGCGGCGGTGATATGTATTATAATCTCTTTAGAAATTTCTTTAGTCACGCTCAGTCAATTCCACATGGATTTGTAACGATAAATTTATCAGATCCTCGAACGCGATATCGTGTCGGACTTGATCAAATATTCGGTTAACCCATAGCAGCAGAGGGGGCTCGACAACAAATCTGCACCTAGGGTGGTCAGATTTTTTTTTTCGTTTTCGTAAGAGGGTTTGTCTAACAAATATTTGCCTAAAATGTTTGTCCGATTCGCCCCCTCTGCTGCTCAATCAGATGGTTCTCTTTATAGGGCCATTTTAAAAGCGAGAACTGTATTTTCATTACCGTTTTTACCAATATGGCTAGGTAACCATCACTATACTATATTGTGGAAGGTAATCAGCTCAGCAGTATTCAGGACAATAATAGTTATTAATAGGCTATCTGTTTACTATTGAGTATTGACTGAAGTACAGCTAGTGGGTCAATTAAGATAATGCGTTTAAAATACTTGTGTTATCGATGTATCGCAGGAAACGTATATTACTCTAAACATATTGATTATTTATTTGACGAGAGACGTTTCGTTATGTGTTTTTCATTAAGGAAGGACGCGGCAGCCTCTTGTATAACCTTGTACCATCAGTATACATTTTGTGTAGAATTTTGAATTCAGAAGGACTTAAGAGTTGTAGAACATGGGAGTACTTGTTTTAGATATCGTTTCCACCATGCACCAAGAAAGTTCTTTTGGTAGCTTAATAGCCAGGAAAATGTTTCCGAGACAAACGTTTCTTAATTTTAGAAAGATTCATTTTGTTACTGTCAAGGCTGGATGATATTCTAGAGTAAACGAGTAGTATTATATTTGGGTTTCGTACATATGAGGTTTATGTTTGGGTTTAAATAATGCCATGACAGGAGTGTTCAGAGAGTTTGATCTTAATCTGACAGCATACTGTGGTGAAAGCAGTTCTCTACGATGTGATAAAGGTTCTATGTTTGCTTAAATGAGAAGTTTTTTTCATAATAATGTCTGAAATGCTCTCAGAAAGCGAGTTATATTACTTGATAGTGAATTGGGTCAAGCGTATTCATATATGATTTCCTAGGTGAACCATAAACAACTCAAACATAGTCTAGTTTGGAGCAAGGAAATGTTCAGTATAGTTTGATGATGATCTTTCTGTCAGCACCTAAGTCAGCGTGCGCCACTACTTTAAGTAGATCTAGTGATTCCAGACATAAACGTTTCAAATTGCTTAGGTGTCAAAGAAACGTTATTTTCCTGTCGATTGTAATACCTGAAAACTTTGGTTCTACAACAACTGGTATAAATGTTCCGTCTAGACTGAACTTAGGTTCAACAGGATGATCTTAATAACTTAAAGAAATGCACACATACCGGTTATGATTTCGAGAATTAGAATCCCGTTAGTACTGGGTTAATTTTAAATGTTGTTTCGGTCGTCGGCAAGAAGGTAATTGTCTTTGTTGTGTTATTAAGTGTTATTGGTCATATAGACTTAGGTTTACATATATTGGTGTCTTTACCGGTTGTTGTTGTAGCTGTTGACGATATAGTGCTGATACTTGTTGATAGTTTTGTAGTTATAGCTATAGTGTCACTTTTAGGACTTGACGTCGCTGAGGTGAATGTCGAGCTCGAGGTAGGGATGCTCGTACTATTAATTACATGTGTCGTTGTTTTTGAGGAGGCTGTTGTTAGTACCACTGCGCTGCTACTTGTTGTAGTTTGTTCTGTGCAAATAAATTCAGATTAATGACAAGTCAGTATTGTCTGTAGTGCCTTCTACATTATTCAATGATGTTTTTAGGATCCGTTTAGAAGTACCAACGCTGTATGAAGATAATGATATCTGAGGAGTATGTTCCTCTTCTCAAATAACCGAATTCTTCGGCACTTAAACATCAATGATTTGTTTCGGTATATCTCTGTGACGCAGATATAACTATGCATATCAAATAGCAACATCAAACACGTTATTTTCTTACCCATGAGCCTTTTCACCAACAGTGAAAATAAGGGAATTAACGTAAAGATGTATTCGAACATTTAAGGCTTGAGATGAAACTTCCTCACCTTCGTTCATATTTTTTGTACGTAATTAACAAAATGATATGTGCAAAAGATTTCTATTAAGTATACCGTTCCAACATTTATAACAATTCTATTGAAAATTACATCGAATCCTTTATTTTTACTGCCTTTCAACATCTCGTCTTTAAAAGCAATAGGTGAGAACCCATTATTCTACCGTTATAGATCGCCTAGAAAGTTTCATGTTTATGATTCATGTGTCTATTTTCGAAAATGAATTGAAACGCTTACTGATCATCTGAATTGCTCAAATGTATTTGGCTTGCAATGTTTTGCACAACATATTACATTTCTTTGGAATATTTTCGTTTATCCAAAAATGAAATATACCTTTTTAGTTCTTCTAATTTTAAATGGATAATACAAGCAATCCAATTAATGATCTATTTATAAATGATGAATATTGGCATTAATGTGCAATATAAACTCGTGACAAGGACGTGTTAAGAGATTTTTCCGATCTTCGGATGAATTTTGAATCATTTTTGATTTGGTAGAATGTCACTTTCAGAATTCAAGATAAAGTACAGGATATTAATATCATCAGTCTTGTTGTTTTTTTGTTATAAGATATAAATCTATAGTTAAAGAAAAGCACATTAATCGTAACCCGATAATAAAGGAAATAAGATTTCTCAAGATCAAACCGAAAGACTGCTAGAAGTCGTCGGCAATGTGATAAGGGTGGTTATATTTTAAAAAGTTTGTTGTTGATATAGACTTATTTTACCTGTAGTAGTGTCTTTATCTGTTTTTTCATTAGTCGTTGGGGATTTAGTACTTGTTGACGGATGTGTAGTTGCAGATGTGGTGTCACTTTCAGTTCTTGTCGTCGCCGAGGTGAATGTCACGCTCAAGGTATGGACGCTCGTAGCTGCTGTTGTTGATGTCTCTGTGGATACTTTTGGTGGTTGCATCGTGGTGCTATCCATTTGTTCTGTGCAAATATGTTCAGACATAAAATGGCAATCACGATTTGTTCTCAGTCTGATTCTTCTTTTATAAAATCAAAGGTTTAGATAAAACGACAATACGTAAAAGGTAATAAATATAGTTTCCCAATCAAAAGGGTAATGTGAAGGGTGTGAACAAAACAGATGAGAAGTTATTGAAATCTATTGAGGTATACACGTTACATAACAGTTTGAAACGTATGGAATACCCACATTTTCTTGTTGAAAATATTTACGTCTTTCATTAATTCTATAAAACAACTGATTTGTTTTTGTATCAAAACATTTCTCTATGTCACAGACATTCTTTTATTTTTAATTAAGCCAGTTTAACCAAATGTTGCATTTACGTGTTTTCCGAAATGCATTTTTTGGTATAAGCCATTAGTTAGAATGGATAGTTAGTAATACCTATTCCATTATGGAATGATATTTTCAATGGTATTCTGAGTTGATAGATGTTTCCTATGAAAGTTAAAATGTTGATTGACACATCGTCTTAGTGTTCACTCCGCTCTTCCACGCCTTCTCTTCAATTGATACTAATAGCAGTAATATGCGATTGATAGCTATGAAGATTAAATATTTGGGTCATTCATCGCCTTGAAATGTAAGATTCTAGATGGGTTACATATATATTTTTTATTTCTTTGTTATTTTAGTTTGAATCAGATTCTTTTATACTAAATTAGGTTCAAACTAGTCTTTACAAACACTTATTACTGGGTCAATTCCATCGACAAGAAAATGATTGATCCTAGTTAGCACTGAATTTAGCATTATTAAATCACTAGGTGTTTGATAGTGTATGAAAGATTTAAAATATTGAAGATGTTCAAATGAGAGTATTAAATGTGTAAACCGGCACAGATCCATATGAGTGCGTGCACTTGTGTGTACATATTGTTATTGTTACATTTAGAATAAATGGACTCGACTTTTAATTCTTCATGAAAGCCATATGATTTCGTTTGATCGAAATATAATAAACCTAGATCTTGCTTATTTGAGTCTAGAAAAAAGTGAATAATCATCTGAGTAATTTAAGATGTTATGGCGATTAATTTTGCTCATAGTTTGTTTTACATATTCAAACATAATTATTCGTGGCAATCTAAGTAATCTTCAACTAGGTGTTAACAGTAATAAATTAATTAAAGAGTAATATTATTATATTGGTTTGTTATTTTCTATTCAGTGCCTCAACATTGTCATGATACTATTATGCATAGTTTGTGTCAAAGGTATGTAGTGCATGGACTTTTAATATATTAGTATTGCAGTGACTACGTTGAAATTACCGATTGTGCTTGTACATTTGCTCTGCTTTATCTCACTCATAAGAAGCAGAAAAACGGTCATACAGGTGACAGGTAACATTATGTCCATCGCCTATTTCTGAAAAGAAAAAGATACTAAAATACATCATATACTGTATAGGTACGTTTAATCTAATTATTTGTAACGCATTGCAAAACATAAACATTATGCAAACTCATCATAATTATGAAATCTAAAACAGCTTCACCCACAAAAGATGTGTTCCAATTGTCACAGAATTAGGCGAAAATTGAATTTATTTCTTCTTGAAGTACAAACTAATTTCACCATTTTTTTGTTTCGTCATACATACGTTACCTGGGGTGAATAAGTGTTTTTTTTCAAGGTAAGCGACGTGTAACGATTTGCATGTGCCTGACTACGAATCACTTGAAGTCAGGAACATTAGAATCAGAAGTTTGCCGCGAATTCTGCTCACCTATTAGAGGATATATAAGGCAGAATATTTCTGATAAGATTAGAAGTCCAAAAGTATCTTATCAAAGGTGAGATAGCTCGTCATTCTGTCTCCAGCCAAAGGGCTGAAATTGTAGCTGAACGTCTCTGAACGTCTCTGAATGTCTCTGAATTGTAGCTGAATGTGATTGATTGTGCCGTGATTATGCTGTTTAATTGTGCGATCAAATTGAGGTATCTGACTGTCTGTCTGTCGGATTGTCTGTCCGTCTACGTCTGTCGTGATGTGTAAATATCCGGAAATCTAGAAGTCTAGAGGTGTAAACGTCCGGGGTAGCATCTAGGTATTTGGGACCGGTGGTTCTAGTAGATGCTGTATGCTGTCTGTACGTATAACTGTAGTGGATCCGTGAAGGGCAAGTGGCCGATAAAAGTATTGAGCCAACCCTAGGTATTCGGAGAAGCTGGGCGGCGATTCAACAGGTGGTGAATCGTACGGTTGTACAGGGTCGAGACGCATAAGTGTGTTGCAATTGTAGTTACAATTGAATACATTGTTATATTTACACATAGTTACTTCGAATCACAGTAGTATTTCAAGGGATTACATGAATCTCAATAAAAGTTAGCAACTTGATAAAATACATGTAGATATTTGTGCTAGTTGTCGCAATCCATACGTGCGATAGTATAGTTTGATGTATGTATTTGTTATCGCAATTTATACTTGCGTTAATATAACGTTTGTAAAGGTTCCATTTTATTTGAAACATTTGTGTAGTCCAGGAAATTTATTGGATCTGTGTTTAGTCCAGGAGGTTCCTTGGATCTGTGTTTATTTTGTATTAATATTTATTTTTGAATTGTGAATGGTTCTGAAGTGTAATCGTGGGTTGAACGCATGAGTTATTGTGTTAATACATCATTATTTTTCATTAATAATTTATTTCATAAATTTACAATTTCTTTCACATATTGTGTTTGTGTTGTTCATTTAATCCACCATCCACTCGGTAACAATTATGTTACCCCAATTGCATCTATTTTAATTTTGTATATCAACTTTGTACTTGGTTGACGATGAGAGCAAATAAATTTACAAATTCCTACTAGTAAATGGGCAACATATTTTCTGCTATATCGAGACTGAAATAAATCCTCCAGGTTAGAAGCGTTTAACTACCTTCTCAAAATGTTCTTTGAACTACAAATTCACTTCAGCGTATTTATAATACGTAGCCATGCTTAGAATGATTACAATCCAATGAATATATCTGAATATGTAATTATAAGTAATGTAATAATTGTGTGTGTGTTGTATGCTTATGTCTGTTTTTGATAACACTTGATATTGAACGGGAGGGGGATTGAAAGATCATTCCAGATCGGTAGTTATAAAAGATCTTCCTAATCGATATAAGCCATGGAAAGGAAGACTGATGGAACCATCAGAAAAGTATTCCTTATTTACGAAGTCTTTTAAATTATCTATAAATGTGCTTGAGAATGGATAAAATTAACACATTTCTTCCCTCTGATTTGCCAAACAAGATAAAAAAACAAAGTATTTTGTATGTGCGCGCCCTGGTAGAATTTTAGCATTAAACACGACTGTGTGAGTAGTCTACAAAAGATTGATGTATATGCCTGGTATATTCTTTGCTGTTTTCTGCCATAACAAAATGCGAAAAAGTAAAATTAATACTAAAATTACTTAACGATCAAAACTTAGAGGTGTTTCGAAAAATCACAATTAAATTCATTATGCTACTAAGATGTAAGTATAAATACATCGTAGTCGGGAACAAAATGATCAAACTAAATGTTACTTTGCTTCTTTATGTACATATGTATGAAACACTAAGATAGCATGTAGTTTAGTTAAAGAAATAAAACCATTCACCATATATTAGAAGGTTCCAGAATTTTAAAATTGTATTCCAGTTTTTGCGCTTGTCGTTTTAAATGACGACGTGTTATCGTATTTTGAGGTATTCGTTCAAACTATAACTTCAAGCTCCTTACATTCTTTTAACAGCTGCCAGTTGTTGCTTGAGTCTAGCTGATACAAATTTCCTTACTATTTACTCGCAGATATCAATGTACCTTTTTAGTAATTGTAACTTCAGACGCCAAGAACACAGAAGCGCTGGCGGTGAAAACCTCAACTGGCGACCAGCAGTAAATCATATGTCTCATCCAAATATTAACCTGTTTGTTTGAAATTGTATACAATTCTAGTGAATGACAAATGGTGATTGATTGATTGATTGCATTTTAACGGCGCCTCAACACGTTTAGGCTATTTAGTGTCAAACAATAGGTTATATGTAATAATGTTTAAAAAAGATAAAAGTTTTGATATCGGCCAGCGATATCACAATCAATATAGTTGAAAGTAAAACGAGAAGATGGTAACTGTAAAATAGAAAGCTTCCATATCAATAGTGGATACAGATGGTGTATAGCAATGAAAACAGATGAAAAATGTTGACAATCAGGAACGGTATTTACAATACATAAAAGAGCTCTTTATGATGGCTTAAAGGTTACAGTTTAAAATAAAGGTGTAATTCTTTCAAGAAGTCTATAATGCGAGTGCTATCTAAAGTATGAAAGAGGTCTTTCATGTCATGTACATTGAAGTACATATCACGCGTAGGATGCAGGTCGAAAACTCAGTGATAATGTTCTAAACAGTGAATGGTTCATTACATGTACTCTGGTAGAACTTCACCTTTTAGTATGTGGGAATGGGTTATGTACATATGACCAATTCGAATTCTTGCAATGACTACTTCCTCCCTACGAATAGTTCTGTACGAAGAAGTCCATTTTCATCGGGTTGGTTTGATGGCGTTAAGTTTGTTATTCCATTCATCATTCCATGATGCCTGCGTCTTTAGGTGTAGGTACTCTTTGATACGAGATTTAAAATCGGTATATGGTATTTTAAACTGTAGAAAGATCAATGTTGTTACTGTCAAGGCTGGATGATATTCATATGCCAAATGAAGATATAGCATTTGTTTGTTTTCATACAAGGTTTTGTATTTGGGTTTGAAAATCAGCTACAAATGCTGTGCTCAGAGGGTATGAGCTTAATTTGGGAGTATACAGTGCAGAAATCATTTTATGACGATGCGATAATGGTGGTTCGCTCGTTTTTGTGAGACGGCTTTCAGATGGAGATGTCGCTATCTCAGCGAGTATTATTCCCTGATGAATTGGGTCAAGCATCTTCAAATATGACTTCGTAGTTGAAATATAAACAAAGCAACCATAGTCTACTCTGCAGCGGATAAATCGTCTATAAACATTGAGGATTATTATATCTGCACCCGAGTCGGTGTGCACTACTACTTTAAGTAGATATATAGATTTCACGCATTTAGCTTTCAAATTGTTGATGTCTGTAAACAAGTCAGATTTTCTGAAGAGATGTTAGCAATGATTCTGAGAGGTGTTTTAAGAACTGGTAATTCAATACGTAAGACCCAGCGGATGTATCATAGGCCTTACATAAGCCTCCATGAGCTCCAATAGTGAAAACAGCTGGTTATAACTTACCGAGTCGTTTTATGTGAATTTAAAACGTGACCTTTCTTTTGACATTTTTTATCTTCGGAAGGTCTCTGATGAATTAGATGATAATGAATTATTTAGAAATTGTCAGCAATGGTATTTGCTATTTAACGTTTCAAACTAAAATTGTTATTCTGTTTTTAGATGCTGGAGAGAATTGATTTTTCTCTTTGCATATATTTTGCGGATAGTGTCCCAAACTGTCTTAACTGAGAAACGAGAGTTAAAAGAAGAGACGTATATCTTCCATGATGCTCTCTTACTTTCTTTGATTTTGCGGCGATCTTTAGTCCGGATGCTACGGTATTTTCTTAAGTTTACGGGCCTTGGACGATTGTGGAAGTTTGTTTTTACATTTCTGAGTTACCCAAGGATTTTTGTGTACAGTTCGGTGAGGACTTTGGAATAGATTCTTAAGCAATCTCAAGTAGAATGGAAGTAAAATGATGTATTTGATTAATAATGTTGAATACTGTATCCTCATTAATTCTAGTTTTACAGAGTGTTTCAAACGTAAGCCAGTCGGTCTTCATTATATTTCATGGTGAAATTGCGTCATCAATTGCAGAGTTGATATTCTCAAGGGAGATTGGAAGTGATCACTGCTGTGAAGGTCATCAGCGACATTCCATTCATAGTCAAAACGCAGCTAGGGAGAGCAGCGAATTGCCAAATCTATACACGTGTTTAAACCCGTTCCTGGCAGTAAATTTGTTGGTGATTTGGTGTTATATAGACACACATCGTGTCTAGAAATAAATGATTCTACATTGTGACCTTTTTCGTGATTGTGGTTTCATCCCCATAGAATATTATGGACATTAAAATCCCCGAGCAAAGCAAAGGGCGCGATAAGTTGTTGAACAAGGTTGTCTAATTCGATTGGTGCTAGGTTGATTTTTGGTGGTATGTAAATAGTGCAAATGATACTCACTCGATACAGAGTCGCTCTTACAGCTATGGTTTGTCCATTTGTGCTTAAAAGGGATGACACTGTGAAGGGTTCTAATGTTTACAATTACATAAATTGCTTCTGAAGCCCTGTCTGCATTTTCAAAGTAGATGTTAAACAGAGAATAGTTTTTAAATGTAATGTTTTGCGTGTCTTTTAAGAATGTTTCCTTTAAATATAGTACGGCAGAATCATGTTCATTTAAGAGCAGAATAATATCATTGTAGTTAACGTTTAATACTCGACAGTTCCATTGAATGAACGATGGTGTGCCTCAATATACGTTTAAGCTGGAGATTGTTGAGCTATGTTAGACCTTTTGCGGAGGCAATTTGTGTGGTTACTTTTCTGGAGGAAAGTACTGGGGTCTATATTTTGGTAGTAGGTTAGGAGCCACTTTGATTACATGGAGAGATTTCCTCTGAATTCTTGATCTCAAAACCTATTATACAGTTTGATAGGATCATCTGACCCCTTTGGCTGCTTATTTTCTTGCGATTTATGTTTATTCCTTTTATGAATTCGGATGTGGGGTTATATTGAAATGAAAATTATTTGCATAAATGGCGTGGATTTGTATGGTAATGTGGGATATTAGTTCTTGATGTTGAATTGGGTACATCGGTCTGTGTTTAAGCGTCCAACGTGTTTTGGTATTGTTTTTCACGACAGTGGAGAAGCATGGGCCAGGAAGGAGTGTTTTTGCCTGTACACGTTTTCTAGCCTCTGGATATAGAATGTGCTTGATGTGTACTTTACCCTCTGAATTTCCTTCTGTTTCCAAGTATCACAATCCTTGGAATTGGCATGATGTTCCTTGCCGCAGTTGACACAAGGAGGTGCTCTGCAATCAGATTCCTGATGAGAATGGTGTCCGCATCGGCCACATATTTTGACTTTTGAATAGCGGACTTCATGATGGCCATATGCTTTAAATTTATAGCATTGAAGGAAATTTGGTATGTAGATCTCGACCTTGACTTGCAAAATCACAACTTTGACCACTTTGGTAATGATGGTATGTTGAAGTAGAATACAAATTTGTCGGTGTCCTGCATATTGTTATTACGTTTAATATGTATTCTACTTATTGCAATGAAACCCTAATGTTTCATTCATTCGATGTAATCTGTTTCGTTGACTCCAGGCAGATCACTAGAGATGATCACACATTTTTGGGCGTATTAAGTGTCATGTGTGCGAATGAGGTAACTGGAATATCGAAGAATGCTTTCATGTTTCTTATATTGTCTGTTTGATCTTTTCGCTCACATTAAGAAAAGGCAATCCGATTTCAACTTTTTGTTACACTCGTTGATGTGCCAATAGACCCCATTATCGTTTTCTCAATTAACAAAGGATACGAAATGACTCCACAATACATGGTACGTCATCAGATTTTGATAGTGGCTTGGTTCGTTTATTGTGATATTGTTTGTTGAAATTTCTTAGATGATTTGTTAAAATTTCAGCACCCGTACTCCACCATGCAGCTCAAAGGGGGAACACTTTTCAAGTGCCAGAGACACGCAGATAATATTCTCAGTAGATAAAATTACATATGAGCATCCCGTGAAGTCACCACCTTCTAGGAAGTCTTCTAAAACTTTAAAAAAGGGAAATCTAAAGGGGCATTATATATGGGCAACGGTGGTATCAAAAGGTAGACAAGAAGTACGATAAAAGAATGCGAGCTGTTAAATAATGACTTCTTAGGGCTCGGCATGACCAGTCGATTTGTCAAGATTCGGCCCATCTCAACCGCCCATCTAGAAATAAAACCAAAAGCAGTGTATTGTATCGGAAAAGACTTCGCACAACTATCTGGATCCTTTCCTCCACCGGCACGGTGTGCAACCCTAGGCAAACAGGTTTACTCTACTTATTCGCATCTTACGACACGTAATGAGGCATGTAGGGCCAAGTCTGTAACCCCGAACCCGCAGCGCGTATGACGTATGATATTTAGGCTGTACCACATGACCTCTGGGGATCACCCATTTTTGTTGTACGTGCTATTCGGCAGCATGAATCAGCTGTCTTTTCTTGATTCAAATATTCGATTATATATACTCTCAGAGTTTATATTTGTTGTGTGTTTAGTTTATATTCATTATTTAGCCAGACCACATGTTACATTAGTGTTTCTTTGTCATTGTTTTATTTGTTTAGAGCATTATGTTTTTTGGGTACGGTACATTTGTATAGCTGGCCTAGTCCACAATTTGTGACAGTTGTATTGCCAATGATGTGTACCGATTGCAGGAAATTGTGTTACCATATTTCTACTATTTCTTTAGTAAAGACCTTCTAATTATACTTATGACAATATCTAGGAAACATTTTGAACATTATAGAGTGAAATGTTTTATTATGTAATAATCCAATAATAATTAGAAAAAGCTAATTATGTTTTATGTCAAGTAAAAAAAATAATTCCCTTGGGCCGTGATTTATTTATTTAAATTATTTATTTACTAGAACTACAAAATGTTCACCTAAAACAATCATGGAATGAGATACATTGGTTTATATTGAAATTTAAAGAATAATATAAACTAACGTTATATTCTTGTGACTCACAAAAGTCTGTTTGCACATCATTCAAATTCGGGCCATCGTAAGCACATAAACACCTTCAATATTGTATTTGTTCAGGGATTCTACTAACGTTTATTCACAACTTTTAAATTTTCGGATTTAGGTTCGAAATTTAAAGGTTTATTTCAGATTGAACTCCCAAATCCGTAAGCTATATTGATACTTTTCACTTTGAATTTGAAGGAAATAATTTGTTCTGTTGAATTTTACAAATCTTTTTGGTGCTCACTCTTTTATGCTGCATTGCTTTTAAGACCGAGTAGTAACAACATTTGATTTGTTTCTAAACCACGAACGTTCTGTCTTAAAATATACTGTAAATACCGACACTTTATTTATAAAATAGTTGATACGACGCATTAAATTCTCACTGCAACCCAAACCATACCTTATTCAGAACATAGTGAATTTGTTATAGTCTTTTCCCCGAATATAGCGTGAATCTGTATCTTAAGCGAACAATTCATATTGGAGAAGTCTCAAAGAAAATATACTTTCCGAACAAAACACATGGAAGATTATAATTATAAATGTATATCCATACTTGATATCTGCACATCTCACATTTTCTAATATGTGAGAAAATTAGCAAATAGTATGACCTAAATATTCTTAACGCATGAGAAGGCTTTATCGGTGCCAACATCAGTCTTTGTTAACTAAAGAGACAGCAATGTATAGTATTGTTTCATGTTAATAGGTTTTTCGTTTGTTTCGGTAACATATATCATGCCAGCCTTAATATTTATGAATATGTTTTAACAAACTGTTATATAGGCAAACCAATACTCAAGATATGGCTAGCAAAATTCACTGCAGATCGTTACAATTAATAACGATAATACATGCTCAATACATAAAATAAATTTTGTTGTTTCTGAATATATGATCTCTTCGACGCAACAAAAAACAACGTGCAAATACAAACAAAAATATATTAACACTTTTTCGAGTGATGTGATTTTGCGTAACATCTGAAGTCTTTCATGGCAGAAATATTATGCCACCTTGGGTATTCATTAATATTTATCATACAAATATTGAAACGAAAAAAAGCATGTTAATGAATTTTACTTGACATTTATGTTAATAAATTCTACAGAACAACCGCAAAACCTGCATAGTTTACACGCATAGCTGGCAAAAATCCTTCTAAAGAGAGATTATTTTACACTCAATGGTCTCTAATAAGTGGCACACTTCGATTCGTAAAGTTCGTTACTGAGAGTGACGCATCGATCCATCTTTTGGAGCAATGCATTCCAATGGTGTGAGCATAAACCGCACTATAATATACTGTTTGACACTGTAAACATTACGCAACATATAAGCTTAATAGTTTTGAACCAGATACGTGTTGTTAAGTAGAAGTAATGAGCGTGTTTAAAATAATGACACAGGTAACATAATATTTAATGGTTGTAGAAATTATCAACTTCCATCCGATTTTGTATTACCTTTAGATAATTTACGATCAATATTATCCAAGTTAGAGCACTAAAAAATTCCAAGGTTGAACAAACATGACAAGAGCAGTTTTTTCCCTTGGCTTTTTGTTAGTAAGTGCGACTCTGTTTGTACCCTAGCATTCTTTACTCAATGTCATGTTTACATTGAGACTTTGAAATAAATATTTCATTATCAAGATCATAAATTCACTTATAATTCCCGAGATTGTATACATTTTCAAGATATACATTAATACAAAATTAGCATAAATATTACCAATACATTCACACACACACACACACACACACATATGTATATATATATATATATATATATATATATATATATATATATATATATATATATATATATATATATATATATATATATATATATATATATATATATATATATGTATATACATATCTTGCAAAACACGAATATATATTTCTGGCACAATGAAACACTGGATGGGTGGATTATGTTTGAGAAATCCAGCATGTACAGTCAGACATGTGTTGTATTTGTTGTTTGATACGTGGAAGGTGCAACATGTTGATCGGCAATGGTTTTAAAAGTATCATACTAAATATTTGGAGTACATTGATGATTTGTGCAGTGTAAATTAAGTGTTCCGACCAACGTTGACGTGAATGACGATGCCCATAATGATATATACAATTCAGACACGCTGATATTCAATGTTCATAAAATTTGCATAATGACCATAATATAATATTCTCCGTAAACGTCAATATAAACAAGAGTTTGCCCGTCATGATAGACATGGGTTAATTTGTAGGGATACACGTTTGATCTTCCTGCGACGTTAACATAGTTTCTCACGTATATAACTCTCTGAAGGCTCCAATTAATGAATATAGATTTATTTTAGATACTGGTGTTCATCGAAAATACTACAGCTATATAGTTCAATAGACCGCCAAAATAGATAACCGTATGGACCGTCCTCCTGTTTGCCCCCATAACCATAACAAAGTATTGTCTAATAGCAAATCACATATAATGATGCACGATTTGCTAGAAGCACGTCATGGTTTTCATAATAATAATATTCTTAAAAGTGGCCGTATACAGCAATAAGCGTTATTAAAAAAAATACAGAAGCGACAATGTGTGTGACTTCTATCAAACTGATAAAGATGTATTTGAAAATATCAAGTAAGGATTCCAACATAAAATGCATCTATATGTTTTCAGTTGCAAATAAATATTATGTGATTTAGATGAGTGACCTTATATTTTAATGGCACTATAGAAGATTGATGTATGTATTACGGTTATGTATGGAGGGGTTTTCAATATGATAAATTCGTTGTATCAAACAGCCTTTTCTTAACGTCTGAAATATTCAGTGAGAACCAATATTTGAAGTAAATACATATTCCACTTTTCTTTCAATATTTTAATATACATTTAATAAACACGTCTTATACGGTGTAAGGTAAAACCTTTTAATAAAAGTGTAATATGCTGTATGAAAAGTTTGGGTTAAAATATAATGAATATACATGTTTAACATCAACTATTTGATACCAATAATTCAGAAAGTTGTGACAATGATGATGATAAGGATAGTGATACAAAAAACTAATTGACTTCTACAACCAATTTAAATGTCTTACCCGTCAAATGTACATGCACATAAGTCATCCGACTTATCGAAAGTAATACAAAACTGAACGTTAGACTAATAAATCGGAATAAATAAATATTTCAATTGATCAGGAAGATTAACTTTAATCAACCTTGTACGAGTCACACTTTTAAAAATGTACAAAATGAAATGCAAATTTCCGGTGTCGATTTTTCTGTGCAGGTAATATTTGATTTGAGATAGTACTTTAACGTTAACTTAACTTTAGAAAACTTTATGTTAATGATGAAATAATTCGAATTTGTGTAAGACTTCCATATATTCATCGACTATGTCTTATGCTAATAATTGTGGATGGCTGTCTACATATATAAGTAATGTCAACTTTAAACTGTATTACTTTTTATACAGTATCGGATATTGATTCGTCACCTTTGTTTATTTACATTGAAGGTTTTCTAAAGTATTCTTTGCAAGGGAATCGAAGAAGAGATATGGAATGAAATGAAACACTGCTGCTTTATTTCTTTCTTGTGTTGGCAGCAGTGATATTGGTTGAAGCGATACTTTTATGAATTTTAAAATTTATTTTATTTTCTTGAATGTTTTATTTTATACTGGGAATTGTTTGTTTCCTTTTTTACGCATCTAAAAACCGCGTTAACCACCGGATATATCTTTTTGGTTGGAGTTCTGGCTTGTCTATTGTTCCTGTAAAACGATGCATGTTGTCTGTATTAATTAAATTTAATGAAAATGACCACACAAAACCATATACCAAAATATGAACAATCCCAAACAAATCCGACATGGTAGCAGCTTGGGCAGTTCAACAAACAACCAGAACCTAAAATGGTCTACTAAACACTCTTTAACTAAATATATGCAAAGGGTCAAAAGGGTTTTAATAATTTAATTAAACAAGTGCCATCATAATCCAGGCGCAATGAGGTTGAAAATGCAAGAGGACGACAATGAAAACGAACAACTGGAAAGCCCAGTTTGTCCGATTGTCAGCTAAGTCTCCAAAACTATTTTCTCTACCTTATACATTTGATCAAGACAGATATATTTAACCCAAATAAAATAATCGCAATTATATTGATAATGAGATGAAGAAGATCCTGAATATAATAACTTTGATAACTGCACACTTAATATCAAATCCTATAAGTAAATATAGTTCATCTAAATAATAAAATAAAACATCACATTGTAGAAAACCTTATTTGAACGAGTTACATATTTTAAAACGTTTTCTAGGACAAACCACAGCATATTCAGGTTATAAAAAATAATAAAGCCTTTCGTTACTTGTAATTTAGAAGAACGCACACCAGATGAAGTAGTTATCCCGTGTGCCTCACCTATGATTGTTGTTGTTGTTGTTGTTGTTGTAGGGTTCAACGCCATTTTTCAGCACACGATATGCTAAACATGGCGGCCAGTATTATTGGTAGAGGAAAAACCCTGGAAAACCGATGGAAAGAACCACATACCTACGAGAAGCGACTGGCAAGCTTTCTCACATAACTACATTAGCCGAATCTTAGACTCGAACCCACGCAGAAAAGGTGAGATGGCAGTGATCCGTAACAGAGAGCGCTTTAAACCAGTCGGGTCCCCACACGTATGATTGTAACGGTTGTTTCATTTTGTGTTTTCGGCAAACCCGTACAGTAACCAAATTAAATATTACATTAAGATGTAAATATATTTACTATTCAAACTATACGGTTGTGAGTAAAAGAATATTACTGGTAAATGTAGGTAGCTAAGTAAGATAAAATATCCCCTTCTTTTATTCATATAAATATTTTTGGAAGTAATCTTGATGTCAATAGTCCAGTTGTAAATATTTTAAACACTTGATGCTGTTACGTTATTAAATCATAATGCAAGAAATTAGCTAAGAAGATGCTCAAGCCAAGTTCAAAGTTGTGCAAGCCCCACAAATAACGAAATTAAATTATATAAAGCTGATTCCCATCAATATTAAAGACCAATTATAGAAGTATTGTCCAGATAACCAAAGTTATAATTTATTTTCGTGTAATATTTTGCTATTTTCCTTGTTGTTTTACGTGTTTTGCTGTTTATAATCTTTTAAATTGAGAATGAAATAGTATAACATTCTTTACTGCGGTACAAGATCAATATTATATGCTGTTAAGGAAGTACTATCGCTAGTTGTATGTAAAAGAAGAGATGAAATATTACATATTCTCGAGCATGCTTAGTTAGTTAAACATAGAAAATTATTTACACTATCTTTGAGTCTTTATCTTAATTTTTCCAGGAATGTGTCTACATTAACGTGTTGCAGTACTTCCTAGTTTAATACATGCATAAATTTAATTAATGTGATGATTTATATAACTGTTAGATTGTATTAAGTATATTATGCTTTACATGTTATTTCTGTTTCAGTGAAAACATGTGTCGAGTTCCAAATGTGTACATTATCTACTGTGAAATGTAATAAGTATAAAGCTTCGTCCCTAACCAAAAATATCCTGGAATATAATCTGAAGAATACACACAAATGAATGAATGAACATCATATTGCTTTCGTCAAGTTGGTAATACAAACATTCGTTAAGTCTTCCAAAGCGTCGCCTATAATAACTGTTTTTCTGGGCGTAGCATACGTGATAGTCGTTGATTCCATGACAGCGGTTAGCTAGACGGTGCATATAAAAATAATAAAACATGTTTAATAAGTGCATATGTTGCATTTATTCTTATTTGTATGGTTATGGTGATGATGCCGGCTTTGATAAATATTTTGTACTAACCTAAGTTTTATTTTGCAATGACTCAAACAGACTCAACATAGCTATATGTGTTTCATGTATGTCCATAAATATTCCCAAGGTATTTATCTTCAAATAACTGCCATATATTGAGTTATCTTGTTGGGTTCTGTGTTTATGTTATTTCAAAGTAGCTACAAAAACGTAAACTAATTATATATCAGCCCCATTATTCCACTTTATGCAGGCTTTGTGATGATTCAGCTATTTGTGTTTGTCCGTATGTGAGCTTCAACGTCTCCATTGAAGTCTGTATTTGGTAAACGTCTAGTCTGGCAAAGATCAAATTGTATTATTGTTTCATTCATCCCATTCACCCTGACAATTAGGTTTATAGTTCTGGATCTCTTTTACAAGTAATCATGTGGATCGTTTTATTGTTTCATAGCTAAATCATGCTGTACTTTCATTAAGCGATGACGAGTCTTCCTGATTATTACATTGTAAGATAGGTGCAATATCGTATAAAGTGTATATTACTAGATCCTCAAAATATGTACTATTTTAAATATCTAAGCCATTTAATAAAAATGTATTTATGCTTACAGTTTTCGTATCGATCAGTAGCAGTTATTGTTGACACTTACTGGTCACCAAGATATCAAACAGGAGCTATGTGTGTCACAAAATATTTCGCTTTAAAAATGAGTAGAATCTTGAACCGAAAACGACAGTGATACACAACCAAAGTGCCAATAAGTAAATTAATATATTCAATATCTGAGCAAGTTTCTACATTTGACGAATTAGTATAGTAATACATGCATGCCCATATACATTTTGACCTATGTTATTGCCTAACGTGTACTCAACAGAGTGAGTTGTAAATAATGTTAATAAATTGATAGATAAAGATACATCTACGCTATGTGAGGTTTCCAGTGCGAGTAGGATTGTTAAATTCCTTCGCCGAAACAAGCTGGTGCAATCAGGGTAACGTACAGATATAGGTAAACATGACATGTATTCAAATGACATTTGTGGTTAATGTGTCATCTGAACAAACAATTTCCCCCAGACTTATCCCTATTACCTCCTTCACTTATTAGTAGTATATTTCTTCCTTCTTTGCCTATTTCAGTTTATCTTTACTATGCGTTTCTATTCATTGTTATGAATAAATTGGTCAACTCTTGCATATGACTAAAGTCCGAGTAAACCTAACATAATTCACCTTAACGAAGGAGTTAAACTGGTATGCGGAACATGAAATCTTAATTTTTGATTATCTTTCTCACAAGCTACATTCCAAATTATGTCGCCTGGCAGGTTGAAAACATTATCATTCCAACCATTGACATTGTAAAGGTGGATGCGCAAATGATAACACATCATGTTGTAACTTGAAAACTCTGATTCGAATGGCAGAATTGTTTTACTAAATATTTCTTTATTCGTGTTTTTGTTAAAGAAATTGATATTAATTTATAATATCCTTGCTTACATCACATATCTGTAAATAAATCAAATGTATTGTTGAAGAAGTAATGCCTTATGTTATTAATGTAATTAATATTAAACATTTTGATAATGTTATAATTGATAGTGTCGAAGAAAAAATTATACTATCTGTGTTTCGCTTTACTTCTAGCCCCATATTAGTACATTACATTCAAATCGATTTATTTTAGATGCATACTGTCTTACGCATCAGTAAAGCATGCAATTATTAAACAACTACAATGATATATTTGATTAAATGAAAATACGCACAGTAATTAATTTTCGCAAAGTGCATTTAAGTTAGAATTATTTTGTGAAGTGCGGTCTTTATACAGAGCTTTCTGAAGGACATTAGAAAACAGGGTGAATAATACAATTAAAACAATTTTAAAATTAATGAAAACAAATCGTTATTCATGTAAATAATAAAATATTATGATCAGGAACTCAATTCCTAACAAAATTGTTACCGCATGTTGCCTTTGGAATACGCGTCTAACTTTGACATATATGTAGAACAAGGCAAATATATCAAGTCTGTGTTTACTAAATTGGAGATTGCCATATGTACACTTGTCAAAGATATATTACAAAGTGTATTAAAAATATATCTTCTGAGTTTGTAAAGCTAAATGAAAAAATTTCATCCGCCAACAATAACACAAAATTGTAAAGAAATAAATATGAAAACAAATTAATATATACGGAAACCATGATAATAATTGCGGAACAGACCAATAACATTCATACGAAAATAAAAATGATAAACCTATTAAATTAAAAGATCCCCCCCCCAAAAAAAAAAAAACAACCGTAAAATATATATAATGTGCATCTAATCACTGGCATTTATATGCTGCAACCATAAATGACAAGCAATAAATACACACAAATGAAACACACAGTCACCGAAAAACGTTTTAAAACCTCATATACAACAATTGATAATTAGCCTAAACGCAAAGTTAAGATTTATTAAAAGTTATGAATGTATTATATAATACATTATGCAAAAATATTTTAACAGTAAGGTCATAGTGGTTGTTAAACAATCTAATGAATGCATTAGTTTTGGGTGAAAACCCTGATTTAATCTAAACTAAATTTTAGTATCATATTCTCATAAATTTCCAACCTATGGCAGTTATATGGGCCTCTTATAATTGAGAATTCTAGTTGAGAGAAATTAAACTAGGTTGATTGATTTATTTATTGAATTGTAATGGCGAACCAGCACTTTGAGGCTATTCAGCGCAAAACAATAATTTATTTGTATACAAAGTTATTATAGGTAAACTTTTTAATAACTACCAGCAATTTAAAAAACAAATTAGTTCAAATTACGCTATTTATCTCGCGGAAAAAAATCACTAACATCTGCTTCACGCGACGCTATCATGTATGATCGTCTACACGCCCAATGGAAACCTATACACCATTTTCGTGTCTGTTTATTGTTTAACGTGGTGAGAAATTGGATAATTTAATATTTTCCGAATAGTACAATAATACTGTCTGGGACAGGGTAACAATACAACGATGTAATACTTGTGTTGGTGTGGATAAAACAACACAGATGTATCTTACATACCTCACACACACACACACATGTATGTATGTATGTATGTATGTATGTATGTATGTATGTATGTATGTATGTATGTATGTATGTATGTATGTATGTATGTATGTATGTATGTATGTATGTATGTATTTATGGGGTTATTTGCTAACTACCTATCGGAATCAAGATAGTAACGTGATTATAAAAAGATTAAATATTTACTATAGGTGATGGATGGATTGCTTAAATATAAGCTATGACATAAATCTGAGTTAGATCAATATTTTTGTCTTGATATGTTCATAATGTCAATGTCTACAAATAAAGTGTGTTCGACGCCAACAATTAGTAAATATGAAAATATAATACAAATAAAATAGGCAAAGATGTGTGTTTGTGATTGATATAGTTTGATAATTATTCATGGGCGTTACAAATATGTAATATATAGCATTATAAATTAAATTGATTACATTTTCATTTCCTTTGTTTTAGTTATGAATGTGTCTTCAGTTCCTAAAATTACTTACCTTTCTGTGCTTCTCGTCACATTTGAAGAAAAGAATGAAAAAGAATGAAAATGACTTTGTTCTGTAAATGTCGAATATAACAAACCGATAAATTATCCGAAAATTTAAACTATCCAAGAATTATAGCCAAGGAAACGGATGGCAAAGTGTGAACTCGGGATAATGGCACTCCTCCTTACAAAGGTAAAAATAAACAAGCTTTAACAAGTTTGTGTTTGTTTCAGTAAGGACACAAGCTCCTGTACAGCTTATGCGTGGTAGGACAGTCACACCTTCTGTGAATTCATGAATATCGATTGGTTTCGTTTTCACCATATTAAATGTACTTATTGACAGACGTTAGCATAATACAAAATAAAACACACAGAGTTTAGTGATATGACAATCACGTGCGCTTATAGGTGACATATACCAATTTGGCCTAAAATATATACATTAATATGAGCTTATAGGTGACATATACCAAGTTGGCATAAAATATATACATTAATATGCGCTTTTTGTTTAGTCAGAATATACTATTTAACAGTCTTTTTAAATGTTTTCAACCATAATAAGTTGAAATCACAGTGTAACAGCCGTCCACCAATTCAGTTTAGGTTATGGAAGATATGACCAACATGGGGAATGTAGGGAAAGCTGTGGGTCTAGTTGTAAAAGAAACGAAGATAAAAAAGAAATCCACTTTGCATAAATCTGAGCTACCACCATGAGGATGGGCTCAACTCACACAGATCAGGTCATGAATGTTTGCGCGTATTTATGATTTAGTCTAAATGAAAATGTTGCAAAGTATGTGGTTCGTTTCCAAACCTCATAGCTATACCCCATAATTGAATGAAACATAAACTAAATTTCAGTATAAACGAGAAGACAATTCAAGTCATGTTTGTAAGTATCTATCTAGTAGATTGATTGATTGATTGTATTTTAACGGTGCACAGCACATTATTATATGTATAAATGTTTTAGAAAAGTACAAGTTTTAATATTGACCAGCGATATAAAAAATCAAATAGTTCAAAGTAAAACGGTAAGATGGTAACATTAAAATATAAAACTTCACGATCAACGGGAGATGTAAATAGTTTATGTTAATGAAAACAGATGTAAATATGTTAAACAGAAGGGGCGGTATTTACATTACATAAAAATACTATGACCTCTGCGGGTCGGGTAGTATAATTGGATGAGTTGCCTCACTACGTGTCATAAGAGGCGACTAAGTGGATGCTACCCGTTTTATGTGGATTGCATCCCGTGCCTGTGGTGGCAATGATCCTGGTAATTGAGCGGAGGCTTTCTGATGATATAAACTGCTTTGGCATCTACGTGTCCTAAAATGGGTCGTCATGATGAGCCCGGTCTCGACAAATCCGCTGGTCACGCCGAGCCCTAGGAAGTCTTTATTTGCTTTCTCACCTCTTTATCTTTCTTCTTGTATCTTTCTTGATACCGCCGTTGCCCATACAGTTTATCCTTTAATCGTTCCCTTTCCCAAGTCTTAGAAGACTTCTTAGACTGCAGTGATTTAAATGGTCAAACGGGAGGTAATGTTACCTACCCTTGAAGGTGATGAATTCACGTTTAAATTATAGGTAATTTTATCTACTGATTATAACATCTGTATCACTGGCACTTAATAGTCTCCCCTAGTGCGGCTGCATGGTGGGCTGGGAGCACGGATTCTGAGTTTTAAACCAACCATCATGTAAATTTCTTACAACATCAGCTAAAACGAACGAAAACTTAGTCGGACATGACGAACCATGTAGTGTGGAGTCATTTCCACGCTTCATGATTATACTGTCAAAAGATGCCACATAACCAAATACAGCACTTTCTCCTTTGGTAATTGAGAAAACTACAACGAAATATATTGGCACACCAAAAAGTGTTAAAAAGACCGTTGAAATCGAGTTGACTTCTTGTTTAGTGTGAGCGAAAAGGTCAAACCGACAATATCAAGAAAACGAAAACATTCTTCGATATTCCAGTGACCTCGTTCGCTCACAGGACACAATACGTCCAAAGCCGTGATACGCTGTTGTGACTTGGATGGAATCAACGCCACGAATATCATCGAAGGGATGAAAAATGAAGGCGTTACAGCAGTACCAAAAAAACGTATTAAAACGTAATAACAATCTGCAGGGCTCCAACACATTTGTATTCACCTTCAACAAACCAACCGTACCCAAAGTGTTCAAAGTTAGCTCTTCCCAAGTGAAGGTCGATGCTATAAGTGTCAGAAATATGGCCATCATGAAGACCGTTGTTCAAACGTCAAAATATGTGGCCGATGCGGAGACCATTCTCATCAGGAATACGATTGTAGAGCAACTCCGCATTGTGTCATCTACGTAAAGGATCATCTCAGAAATACCACTCATTGTGATACATTGACACTGGAGGAGATTCAGAGGGTAAAGTATGCATCAAACATTCCCTATCCAGAGGCCAGTGAACTTGTTCAGGCAAAAAACATCCCTTCCTGACCGATCTTTCTCCACTAACGTGAAAAACAACCCAAAAACCATAGACGGATGCATCTGTATGTGCTTGAGTGTCTGTGAGATGGAAGGAAATTTATGTGATCACACACACACACACAAACACATACACACGTATATATATATATATATATATATATATATATATATATATATATATATATATATATATATATATATATATATATATATATATATGTCATAGTTTGTATTTTTCCTATAATGATTTTCCTCCGTTTGAAACTTTACTGATTTGTAAGGTTTTGTCCTGACTTCTGCTTTAATCAACGGCAACTAAATAACATGATATTATTCATTTTACATTGCATACTGCAATACGCAATGGTATCTCTTGGACAGTTGACACAACGGTTGACGATGTAAGATTGATTTGCACCAGGTTATCAATATTAATGGCCACATTTTAAAATTGTTTATCTATAAAGGGCGAAAAGTAGATAACTGGAGTTCTTTGTCCTGTTTTACAAGATACATACATACATACATACATACATACATACATACATACATACATACATACATACATACATACATACATACATACATACATACATACATGCATACAGAAAGACAGATAGACAGACAGACTGACAGACACAGAGGCAAACATACATACAGAGAGAGAGAGAGAGAGAGAGAGAGAGAGAGAGAGAGAGAGAGAGAGAGAGAGAGAGAGAATTATGAAATCCAGCCATCAGCAAACACATTATTCAGGATTTACCGATCACAATAGCTGTTGTGGTATTGAACTAACAATACTTCGTATCTTAGAGGACTAACAACACGTGATTTTTAAGGGCTTTGTATGCTAAATGCACTCCACAATATTATACTACGTTGTTTAGAAACATCTAATCAAACCAGAGATAAGAAAGAACGAACACATTTACAAACTTCTCTTCCTTATTTCAACATAATAATTCCTTTGTTTTACGGTACAGGTTAAAATGAGTTTCCACGCTTTAAAATGTCTCGGACTAGAATATCCACCATTCGTTTATTATCCTTTAAAATCAAATCATTTAAATGGAATATTCCCTCAAACAAAGATAGAATTAGGAAATTCAGCTATCAGCAAACACAATATTCAGAATTTACCGATCAATAAGTTGTGATATTGAACTAGCAATTCTTCGTATCTTTGATGACTAACAACACGTGATTTATAATGGCTTTGTGTGCTGAATGCACTTCACACTATTATACTACGTTGCTTAGAAACATCTAATCATAAAAGAGATAAGATTTGTAAGGTTTTGTCCTGTCTTCTGCTTTTATCAACAGCAACTGTTTAACATGATATTATCCATTTTACATTGCATACAGTGTTCGTTTTTCAATTTTAATTTGAAGACACCACGATATATTTTGTTTGCTTATGTAGGCAAATGTAATTTTACAATGTGTTGTGCATAGGATTATTGTTTCTGTTCAGATATTTTTAAATACCTTTTTTCCAGAAGTAGAATTTGTGTGTTTCCACGCCAATATTTAACGTATGAGCAATCAACGTTGGGCAACGTTTAAGCAGTCTGACAATGACGTATAGATTTGACATCTATACACCATTTACAGAAATTGTGTGTTCGCAAATCATGAGTGAATATTTCAGTAACCTCCCTATTACAGAGAAACGTAGACACGAGCACAAACTGCATCGAATAGGACTTACAAAGTTGGACGATCCATTATTGAAAGTGGAGGGGTGGGTGAATTTGTTTTACCTGGATGACCTAATTACAGTTCGGACAAATATAAGTGTTTAGTGCATAGTATTACCTGATTTCTTCTGACTTTATTAATGTCATTAAAAGTGCATCCTTTTGCTTTAGTTTTATTTTGTGTTACTTGGTATGAGTACACGTTTCTTCAAATAAACACAAAAAGACCTGTATATCATGTTATGTTCTTGTCATTATGTTGCATATATTTAAATGATATAAACTTGTGCTTTAGTGATTCCATTAAAATAGAATTTGTTTCATCAGCTTCCTTTAATGTCTTGATAAGTTATACATTTTTGCATTACACTTCATTAAGTTCATGTAATTTTGCCGCCGTATCATTCACAAGCACATATGGTTCTTTCAGAAGTGTACCTAGCTGGACGTTCAAATTTCTGTTCGTTGCCAGTATCCCTTGCATAAGTGAAACATCAATGTCTGTGTTTAAAAATCACACATACTTCTGTCTGTCTGTGTTTAAAAATCACACATACTTCTGTCTGTCTGTGTTTAAAAATCACACATACTTCTGTCTGTCTGTGTTTAAAAATCACACATACTTCTGTCTGTCTGTGTTGATGTACTAGGCACACTGTTCTCTTCAACAGCAACATTATCTAGACACAGATAAGCTTGAACTGCAAATTTTTCCTTGTTTGTATGCTCATTTCAAACAAACACTGATTAAGCTCGACTTTGGCCTGAAGTACATGGTCGTTCTTTATGCCAACATGTGTGTAGCTGACCATTGTTGGCACAAAGTCTGGGTCTCTGGGTCTCTAAATGGACAAACTATATACATATATAGAAAGACAAAAATCAACTGGTTGCTACAAAACAGAAAAGCACTTTGTATAAATCCAATTCCATTTTTACATTTTAAGCAAGCAATTTTTTTGGTTACCATTTGCGGATTACCCATTTATTTTGAAGTGAATAAACACAAGAAACCCAAAGTCCCTAAAACACCTACCCATCATGACGCCTTCACACACACACACACACACACACACACACATAAACACACACACACACACACACACATATATATATATATATATATATATATATCTCAATTTATACACAAATATTTCATATATATCTTATCCGTAATGAAATGTTTGCCGCATATCCTGGTGTGATCGGTTGGCAGCCAGTGGACTGCGGATGACACCGATCCACCGATTCCTTAAAATGTTCTACTTTAAAATCGAGAATTTTTTTTATCTCAAACCAATTTTGTGGTCAGCTGTTACAACCAACACACAAACAATGATTACTACTACCTGCGAAGATCTATAATGACACATTGTCTATTGATAAAGGACATGTAGGTTGCTGGAGTTGCCCTACGTAATATACGCATTACTGTACCGGACGCGGTAATGGAATATATTTAGCAAGTTAAAAAGTAATAATAAGAAAGGGCTATATTGCATTCTTGTTTGACATGGCTATGTAAAATTCCGTATAATACATATCACACATATGTGTAATCAGTACATTGTTCAAGGATATCATAATGCATAGGACTGTCACAAATAAACTATTTCTGAGCTATCAAGGTGTTGATCGCTGGAAAAATATAGTAGTTCATTCCACATCGAACGGAAAGGTTACTGTATCGTCAATATAATCTGCTACATTTTATTGTTGAAGAAACATGAAAGTTGAATGGTAATGTTTCAGTCGTATGCATGATTCTGATGTATGTACCTAATGCGCATGTTTAAAGTGGTTCGAAAACCAACACTTCCGGCAAGCTATCAACTTGTGGTATGATGTATTCGTTTAGTGAAATGGACTGTCCTACATATATTTAACTGAATAATGTAGTTATAGGTGCCAATGAATATAATATTAATATATATGTGTTTTAATAAAAGTAATGTGTTTTATGGCGTAGGGCTTGAGGTACTATTGAACTTGGAAAGGTTTACTGAAGTACCATACAACATGCAAAGATGGGAAGGAATACACGTGAGCAGTTACGAGATTTGTAGTGCTTCATAATAAGGTGATAAATTCTTACTTCTTTAAAAACCAATCAGTCGAAAAAGCCAGACTAACGAAGATGACGCTGTATGTATGTATGTATGTATGTATGTATGTATGTATGTATGTATGTATGTATGTATGTATGTATGTATGTATGTATGTATGTATGTATGTATGTATGTATGTATGCATGCATGCATGCATGCATGCATGCATGCCTGCCTGCCTGCCTGTCTGTCTGTCTGTCTGTCTGTGTGTGTGTGTTGGTTGCAAAGTTAAAACATTGTCAAATTTGTTTTTTGATATATTCTTATTTTTTTCCAGTAATTGTTGAATTACTTACAATTAAATACGCCGAAACGATTATGATAGTTTATGCATCAATAAGAGACAGTGAAATGCGTAAGAACATCACGAACTTCAGACTAATACATTCCGAAACGGCAACAATAAATGCATTTATGTACAGGATGTTTGCAGCCCCAAAATTATTCCGAAATTTTCATCAACCACTTAAAGTATTGTTCTAACCTCCTTCCCCACCCCCACCAAGAAAACAACAAAATTCCAGCACACCTCAACACCTTCACCAAACTTTGATTTGTTTTCGTACTTAAAGACAAGACGATTCTTGAAAATTATATAATACTAAAGCAGTTTTTAAGACAAGTATTCAAAATTGATGCAACTGTAGTAAAGCGTCTTAAGCAAACGCATACTAAAATAGCTACTATCTGTTGCTAAGATCAGTTCCTGCCCTCCCGATCACGTGTCTGGCACGTTAATCGCTTAATCACTGTCAGCAAAAGACTCCACAACGTGTTTTCATCGACCATCTACATTTGTGGAAGCCGAATAAAGTGCCAGGTTTCTATTAGATATCCTCTGTATATATAGGTGTTATTTTTAGATTCGTGAGAAAAAGAAAGCAACCGATATCTATCAATGATAATGACATTTGAAGGCGATATCCAATAGGATCGGATCGTAGGCTTGCGCTTTATGTGTCTTGACTTGATTGACAGGTTATAAGGTAATTTCATCACCGATTTTTTCAATTAGTACGGTACAAAATCAGAGTTGCCAAGATGGTGCAGTAGAAGATATATCAATGATACAATGAGTATTTATACACGTCATTGCCTATCCTAACACAAAGGTCATTTTAATTTCCAACGAAACATAAATGAATGTATCGCATTGACTAGAATACGATGGATATAGCTATTTATTGATGTTAAGCAGCAGAGGGGGTGAACAGACCAACTTTTATAGGCGTTTGTTTGGCAAACTGATGCTTCCTCAGAGGGAAAAACAGACCAACCCCCTAGGCGTTAGATAGACTTGATTCTCGTTAATATTTACTAGAAAGGTCTATTTGACAAATTGAGGCTTCCTAGTAAATATATAATAATGGGTCGATTCGTCAAACTAAGGCTTCCTTGTAGGGTCCATTTGGCAAAAAAAAAAGACGCCATGTCGTTGGAGTTCACCCACTCTGCTGCTATGGTTAACAATTGTTTACTGGATTCAGTAATCGATTTTAACCGAATATTTTATCAAGTCCGACACGATATCGCGTTCGAGGATCTGCTAAATTTATCGTTATAAATCCATGTGAGACTGACTGAGTGCGACTAAATAAATTTCTAAATTGATTATAATCCATATCACCGCAGCACCAAGTTTGCCAAATATTTCGTTGTGTATGAGTATCAACTCCGTTAAACATACACAGTAAAGTGCAGTTATCTCTGATCGTTTTTGGTATTTGTGTGTACCGTTGAGTGACATATATCACATCAGTGTTTTTGTGACTACCTCTGGAAAATATCCTAGCGGGATTCATTTGATTATCTAACATGATATCATCCTATACGACTAAATTGTTAATATCTCCATCAATATCATCAATGCTCGATGCTTCTTCGATATCGGTTATAAACTCAATAATACCCTGGCCGGATTTTTCAACTGCGCTATCATTAAAATCTTTTAACACATTGTAACATCGCTGATCGTCTACACTAGGAGCTATCAAATACAACTTATCCCATTTCATCCATCTCGTTATTAAATTAAGTAACAGTTGTGTCTTGCCGGATCCAGATGGTCCGATTATAATCATTCTAATTGAATTAGGCAACATCGTATGGTGTTTAATAGGTTCCCGTCGACGGGTAGCTGAATAATCAATTACATTCATGTTATTATATATAAATTATGGATCTATATTGTGTGAAGTGTAAGACGCGTACTGGCATAAACGACTTGACGACGATTACAACTAGCAATAACAGATCAGCACTTTCTGGTAAGTGTGTACAATGCAGTACAAAGAAATTTAGATTTGTTTCTCTTGATAAAATCAACAATTTAGAAAAAACGAGGAGGTGATATTGCAGCCAAGTTAGCTAAACTTCCAGGACACCGTGGGCGAATTATCCAAGATAATAACACCTTCCAGGATATAGTTACTGTGGACCCGGGACTAGACTAGATATCAGATTCGATGATCATAACCAACCTCGATATGGTGAAGAACCAATAAACGCCATTGATAAGGCGTGTCATGCTCATGAAGTTGCTTATAAAAGCAGTAATTTGCAACATAGACATATCGCAGAAGTGAAATTGATTCACGCGTTGAATTCTATCACTGATAAATCCTTCAAAGAAAAGTTGGCTTCATGGTTAGTAAAATCGGCAATGAAAGGTAAATTGATGTTAGGTGCCGGTAATTAATAACAACATGGAATCTATTTACTATTCTCCAAGCGGATACTGGCGGGGTAAAGCAGCAATCGGTAAACTCGCTAGCGCCGCGAAGGTAAAATATACCACTGCGGCTAATTGGTTATCTAAACAGGCAATATGGCAAATTTATCTACCGCCGCCTAAACAAATTAACTACTCGCATTTTGATATGACCGTTCCCAATGAAGTTCATCAAGCTGATATATTATTTCTGCCGCATGATGGTGGTTACAAATACGCGCTAACCATAGTTGATGTTGCGAGTCGATACAAATAAGCAGAACCGTTAAAAACAAAATCATCAACTGAAGTGGCTTCTGCGTTTGAAAGGATTTATCGAAGATGTCCTCTGCGCTGGCCAAATCTATTACAAATTGATCCTGGCGAGGAATTTCAGGGTGTTGTTCTATCAACGATGAAGAATCATAATACCGCGTTACGACTAGGACATACTGCACTACATCGCGATCATGCAATTGTTGAACGATTTAATCGGACGCTTGCCGAGCGGTTATTTGGATATGAATACGCGAAAGAATTTATTCAAAATAAACGATCCCGTGAATGGATCAAAAGATTACCAGCTGTGATTACCGCGCTGAATAACGAGATTACTGGAACAATCAACATGAAACCTAACAACGCGAGTATAAAGAAGTATATACCCGTACAACCGCAAAAAGATTTTTCAAAAGAACCAATTCTCAGTAATGTCACTGTGAGGTATTTATATGAACCAGGAGAGCTCGAAGGTGGTAAAAAAGGGCTACTGATCCTATTTGGAGTGTCAACGCGCATAAAATATCCGGTACAACACGATCAACGGGTAGACCAGCAATCTATATATTGGTTTCAACTGCTCCTCAGCGTGGGTTTACTCGACAACAACTACAAGTGATACCCGAGGCTACTCAATTACCACCACGTGGTCTTAACTAGCACCTCTTCGTCTGTTGCACTCAAGACAAGTCAGCATCACATTATCTCTAGTATGACCAACGCTACTATCTTTTCTGTCTACGGTAAATTGTCGAGGATCCGACCAACACCAGCGCATTATACAATTGGAACTCGCGCAGTGATTATTCTGTTGTTGCTTCAGCGTAATTATTAATTCAGCATCAATATCAAATTCTCTATTATTATTTTATCCTGTTGTTTATAACCAGATAGTTTTTTCTGATTATGTCCTTGACGTTGTCAGCGCCGACAATATCATTGATTGTAGTGTCATTATCATCTCCTGACTCTGTTAGGACAACTCTTCGAAGTTGATTTATTCTTCGTACTCTGGACACTGCGAGATAAACTAAATTCGACCACTCGATGCGATTATCCACTATCCAAACAATTGTATCGGATATAGTCAATCCCTGTGAAGAATGTATTGTTGCTGCGTATCCTAGTTTCCATGGGGATTTATTCGCACGCAATGCATCTTCGACGACGCTGATATCATCCAGCACAATATCATTTAGCACTAAATTCTGCTTCTCTGTCAAGCCTGGAATATCAACTTCAATATTCTGCTTTCGTGTATCCGAAGGCCTATAACACAACGGCACTGGAAGTGTTGCAAATTTTTCTTTATGCGTTTCAAATAACTTCATCTGAAGTGTGTCTGTGACTATTTTTCTACTCGCGATTATCAAATTGTTTGGTCTCCACGCTTCCCAGAAATCTTTCATGGGAGTTTCCGAAATTATTTCACGCGCTATCTCACATTGGATTCTATCAGGTTGTAATCTAATTAGTTTTTTGAACTCGCGTAATTGTTCATCAAGTGCTCTATGATCGGTGTTAATTTCTTCATAGTAGTCTACAAAATTCTTTAGCCAGTCATGTGGGGATAAACCGACAAATGGTGGTGATTGGCCGTGATCGCCGCACATGACGACCTTTGTGTTCGCGTGCAATAACCACTCGAGAAACTTTTGTAATAAATCTAACTACACCGTGCATACTTCATCCCAAATTATGACCCCGGGGATAGATTTCTCACCCATTCGATCAGGAGTCCATTCATCACCTTTCCATCGAAAGAAGCTATGATAAGTGCAAGCATTAACTCCTCGTTGTTTCATCTCTCTGGCAAGTCTGTGGGTTGGTGTTAACACAATCATGTTTGTGAAATCCGTAGGATTTTTCCCACGAAATAACTCAATCGCGCGAGTCGTCTTTCCGGACCTGCCACAACCGTTTAAATAAACTGTTTTATATCTACATACCGGATCAGATATCGAAGGTGCATTAGATAGTTCTGAACATTGATTGCTTTTCAAGTATTTATCCTCAATCGTAACATCTGCTGATTTGGAGTAATCACACGGTATTTCCTGCTTAATTCTCCAACATCCCCAACTCTAATCGGAATTTATGAATTCAGCTACTGCGTTTCTGTGTTTCATGTCTATGTAAAATGAATCAGTGGCGACTCTAACTGCGATGTCAGGAAATCTATTTATCATCGAAAATAAATTGATAGAAGCATAATCCAGCATAGATGCCCTCAAATGTGTATACTGAAGATTGTGTCCATCGCTGTAAGTAACAATTGTACCTAATTTGGTTCCATCTTACAAGAAAGCGTCTTTACGATCGACATATATACCCTTAGATGTTATAACCGCGATTATAAAATCGTATTCAGCATCATCTATAATCAACCGTGAAGAATATCGTCCATTGTCGTATTTTCCACCTTGAGTGAATTTACCAATTATTCTTCTACCGAGATCTTTTGCATCTTTTTTTTGATTTCATATAACAGTTTGGACCAATTCATGATATATTCTTCGTCGAGATCGGGAAACTGTTTTCGTTGTTCACTGATTATACTATCTAGATCAGGTTGTGCTCGATATGATATAATTGCTTCACTGACAATCAGCGATATCAGCATGTTACAATCAATCATATACCGTAACAGCACTATTGGCATCCAGTGTTTCGCAGACATGTGTCTACTAATCCGACGGAATTGTAAAGCAATTTGTTAATAATTGTTCGTCGTCGAAACTCTTCGAGAAACTACTAGCTAGTTTTTTCATCTTGTCGTGGAGAGCTTTAGTACGGTATAATTCTCCATTGGATCTTACAAACTGATCAAATCCACCCTCGGGTTTTTCAGCAATGTGAAGTAACCACACTGACACCACATCGTTTTTACTCAACTGGTAAATGTCACAGAATTAGGCGAAAATTGAATTTATTTTCTTCTTGAATTATAAACTAATTTCACCATTTTTTTTTGTTTCGTCGTACATGCGTTACCTGGGGTGAATAAGTGGTTTTCTCCAAGGTAAGCGGCGTGTAACGATTTGCATGTGCCTGAATTTGAATTACATGAAGTCCGGAACATTAGATTCACGGGGTGCACGGTAATCTTGCCGTGATTTCTGCTCACCTATTTGAGGGTATATAAGGCAGAATATTTCTGATCAATATTACGGGACCAAAAGTATCTTATCACAGGATAGATAGCTCGTCTTTCAATCTCCAGCCAAAGGGGTGAGTGTTAAATTTATATTTCGTTTTATTGTGAATTTTATTCAGTTTATCATTTCATATAATGATGCCTTTATTGCAATGCAGATTTTAAACGTGGAATATTTGGAATTACTAGTCACTATTAGACTTTAAATGCAATAGCGTAATCTAAGGTTTAGATTATTTTTTGAGACAACTATTATTAGTCTGGTTTCTTTATATTGTAGATGATAACGTAGCTGATAACATCTCTGAGAACATCTCTGATAACGTCGGCTGATAACATCTCTGATAACATCTCTGATAACGACTCTGATATCGTAGCTGAAATTGTAGCTGATATTGTAGCGGAGCATCTCTGATAACGTCTTTGATATCGTAGCTGATTTGTTGCGGAACATCTCTGATATCGTAACTGATATTGTAGCGGAACGTCTCTGATAACGTCTTTGATAACGTCTTTGATATTGTAGATGATTTGTTGCGGAACATCTCTGAATTGTAGTTGAACGTCTCTGAACATCTCTAAATTGTAGCTGAAATGTGATTGATTGTGCCGTAATTGTGCTGTTTAATTGTGCAATCGAATTGAAGTATCTGACTGTCTGTCTGTCGAATTGTCTGTTCGTCTACATCTGTCGTGACGTGTAAATATCCGGAAATCTAGAAGTCCGAGTGTCGGAGCTGTCTAGAGTTGTAAACATCCGGGGTGGCATCTTAAGTATTTGGGACCGTTGGTTCTAGTAGATGTCGTATGCTGTCTGTACGTATAACTGTGGTGGATCCGTGAAGGGCAAGTGACCGATAAAAGTATTGTGTCAACCCTAGGTCTTCGGAGAAACTGGGCGGCGATTCAATAGTTGATGAATCGTACGGTTATACAGGGTCGAGACACATGTGTGTGTTGCAATTGTAGTACAATTGAATACATTGTTATATTTACATAGTTACTTCAAATCACAATAGTATTTCAAGGGATTGCATGAATCTCAATAAAAGTTAGCAACTTGATTAAATACATGTATATGTTCGTGATAGTTGTCGCTATCCATACGTGCGATAGTATAATTTGATGTTTTGTATTTGTTATCGTAATTTATACTTGCGGTAATATAACTTTTGTAAAGGTTCCTTGGATCTGTGTATAGTCCAAGAGATTCCTTGGTATCTGTGTTTTATTTTGTATTAATATTTAATTTATTCATGTATTGTGAATGGTTGTGAGTGTAATTGTGGGTTGAACGCATGATTATTTTTCATTAATAATTTATTTCATAAATTTATATTTTCTTTCACATATTGTGTTTGTGTTGTTCATTTAATCCACCATCCTCTCGGTAACAACTCTGTTACAGTAAATAGCATCGAACAATTTTTTCTCAGAGAATTCTGGAGCGGAAAATTCTTCGGGTATATATTTTACTGTTCGTGTTCGCGGAAATATTGTTACCGCAGGTGTCCATGCGTGTTCGTTATGATCAATAATTTTGATTGGAGCTCCTCTCGATTTATATTTCGGTTCGTATAATACTTCTCCTGTTATTGTCGTTACCGATATTGGAAATTTTAGTATTCGTTCTAACTCTGCCACATTTTGAATTGTCGCCCTACGCTGTTTCACTGTTAATCCCCACTCGGTTATTTTTTTGCGTCTTAGATCAGTCAGTTTGTTTCCCCGGGACGCATTTGTGAAGTGTTTTATTATTCGTTCTGCTGCACAATTCATTCTTGACGATGTCATCAATGACAGTTTCATGGTTTTTAGTTTTTCAGTACTCGGTTTATCATTTAACAGATATATCCCATAAACAACTGCTGTTACAGGATAAGATCTTTCGTAGTACGGTCTGTAAATTCCAGTCAAAATTCCTGGTTTGGAATCTCGACTCACAACGACGGTTCTTTTATCCTTCAAGATGGGTTCAAATGTATCCCTGATAATCCAATCTCCAGTGTCTGAACGAATAATGAATTTCACTCTAAAAAAATACCTTTTCCGGGTAAGATGTGAGATTATCACTGCTGCGCGTTCGTCGTTCATGGTAGCATCAACGTTACCATGAATTCGAAATGTTGACCAACAGTGAGATGCTCCATCACGCTTGAATTCATTAAAACAGTCACTGATTTTACTTATCATGGTTCTATCACCTATTAGATTTTTTGGTGCTACGGAGACTCTATCGAGATTAAATCTAGCATTTTTCCAGGGTTTAATTTTCGATAATCTCTCGAACTCCTTCATGTTATAATTAAAACAAGTATTTAAATAGAGAATTTATTATATAATGAATCATTGCAAATGCTTATGAATGGATCAGTAATCCCGTGTAACAAATCATGCAGAAATGAGTTCTGTGGGTATCATATGCAAAGCGTTCGACGCGGACGCCTTGGTCCAATTCCATGTATAAGATGTGGGGTAGGGGTGCGAGGAATATCACAATTGTGTCTCTGTTGTGGTGGTAAACGATACAGAGAGTTGAAGCGTTATTATGATAAGAGAGTTAAAAACTCCTTTAAGGATTCCATTGAAAACTCCACTAAGAATTCCATCAATGACTCTGACAGCGTCCTTGACTCTGTCAAGGACAAGGTCATTAGAACACCTCATGATTACATTGAAAGATTTCCAAGTAGTGTTATCATTCAATCAAATAATGAATTAGACAAATAATAATATAGTATATAAATGAACCAAGAATTCCGACCACATCTCGAGATTCCAGACTATGAGGCATCCAGTGATGGTACTGTCAGACACTGCAGATTGAAGAAACCGGTTGGTTCTGACAATGGTGTTTGGTGTTTGAAGTTTGGTGTTGAAAAGAAGAAATATTACTGCCACAGATTCGTCTTCGAGGTGTTTAATGGATTGGTCGGGGATAGTCTTGTTGTTGGTCACATAAATGGGATTAAGACTGATAATTCTTTGAATAATTTACGAGCTGTTACACAAAGTGAGAATACTGCATCTGGAAAAACTGGTACTTATAAATCAATTGGGAATAGACCTGTACAATCATTTAATACGGCAACTAACGAGGAGATAATATTTCAATCAATGACTGCATCAGGTAGATATTTCGGTATTTGTGAACCCTCAGTACGACGTGGTGCAGAGAATATAACCAAGACGGCGATTTCCAGAAGGAATGGACAAAAGATTCGATTTTCGTATGCATGTTTTGCATTATTCTGTATAACACCAAGGGAGCTGCTGTTATATGAATTCCAAGAACTGTTATGATATAAATTCCAAGAACTGATGTTATATGAATTCCAAGAACTGTTATAATATGAATTCCAAGAACTACTGTGATATGAATTCCAAGAACTACTGTAATATGAATTCCAAGGACTACTGCGATATGAATTCCAAGAACTGATATGATATGAATTCCACTAACACCTGCGATATGATATTCCAAGAACTGATATGATATGAATTCCTGGAATTGTTATATAAAATTCCAAGAACTACTGCGATATGATATGAATTTCTGGAATTATTATATAAAATTCCAAGAACTGATATGATATAAATTCCAAGAACTGATATGATATAAATTCCAAAAACTGCTATGATATAAATTCCAAGAACTGCTATGATATAAATTCCAAGAACTATTATGATATGAATCCCAAGAACTGATGTTATATGGATTCCAAGAAATATTATGATATGAATTCCAAGAACTGATGTTATATGGATTCCAAGAACTGATGTTATATGGATTCCAAGAACTATTATGATATGGATTCCAAGAACTATTATGATATGGATTCCAAGAACTGATGTTATATGGATTCCAAGAACTATTATGATATGAATTCCAAGAACTGATGTTATATGGATTCCAAGAACTGATGTTATATGGATTCCAAGAACTATTATGATATGAATTCCAAGAACTGATGTTATATGGATTCCAAGAACTATTATGATATGAATTCCAAGAACTGATGTTATATGGATTCCAAGAACTGATGTTATATGGATTCCAAGAACTATTATGATATGGATTCCAAGAACTGATGTTATATGAATTCCAAGAACTATTATGATATAAATTCCAAGAATTATCATGATATGAATTCCAAGAACTGATATGATATGATCCTTCAAAATTGACCCCAATTTTTTTTATATTAGAAATATGTATTATCATATATGAATTCTGAAAATATGAATAGGATTATAGCTGAAATTTCAAAATTGAAAAATCAAGAAATTAAACTATCTGACAATTTGAACCCTGACCAAATTATGTCTGATTTTCAAGATATAGAATACGGTATTAACACTAACAAATATATGCTGCCAAAGAAGTATGCGCTGATAAAAAAAAATCCAGAATTCTATTCGAGACTCTCTTGCATGTTGTAGTGATGTAAGTGTGTTTGTTCAGTTATTTACTATCGTGGAAGGAATACGAAAAGAATTGGGTCGGGATTATGAATTGAAAAAAGAGGTTAATTCGAAGATTAGAAATATAAGATTGTCATTTGAACAAAACGAAAATCCCCTTTCGGACAGTGGTTTTAGTCAACAATAGCGGTGAAATTATATACTGGCATTTATTGTTTTACTACAAGAGTTGTAAAATATTTTTTTATTACTGAAAATTTCATAGTAAATACTTTTTTTGTCTGATTTTGGTGCTTTTTTGTCGCGTTCATGGTTTTTCGACGCTTTTTTAGTGGTCTCGGTCGGGTCAAATGCCCGATTTTGCATGGGATTTCCCGTAGACTTTTTCATTTAACGCTGAATTCGGCGTTTTTATTGGACAAAATTTAACAAAAATTTAATAAAAATCAACAAATTCGACCAAAATATCACCACGGAATACCAAAATATCAAAGTGGGTCAAATGCCCGATTTAACATAGGATTTCCCGTAGATGGTTTCACTTAACATTGAATTCGACGCTTTCGAGATTCAAATTGGAAGATTGTTTACGATTTCAATAATGGTAAATGAAGCATTAACCACTCGATTGGCTCGTGAGCGACTGGCGGCTCTCAAAAAATATATACCCGTCCGTGATTCTGTCAGGAGTAAATTACAAAATTGGCAGAGTCTTCAGACTGACTTTTCTGTGGGATCTGAAGAGTTGTTTAAACCAATAACCTCAGTAACGAAGGGGGTAATATCAGCTACTGAGCGTGCTATATGGGGGGATGTTCCCAAGGACAAACCAAGAGAAGAAAAACCTCTTATTGGTGAACTTGAAAAAATAGCAGCAGAAACTGAACAAACAAAACAAGCTGTACAAAAACTCCGCGGTGATATTGATGTTAGTGAATCAAAAAGAACAGTAGGTGATTTACGCGCGAGATTTAACAAGGAAGGGTTAGCTGCAATTGATAAGACTGATCCAGCAGAAATTCGTGCGCTTGTTGTTACGACTTATGAAAACAGAAAAAAAATGTTGAAACCAGAACATCATAAGTATGTTAGAAGTATAAAACATTGGGCTGATGTATTCTACAAAATCAAAACTGAAACAAGTCAAATTGATAATGATAATACATCATACATAGGATATATCAATGCGGTGGGTACAGTGTATGATCAATATGAAGAACGAAAGCAACAACCAAAACCACAAAAATTACAAAGAAAGCGACAGCAACCATCAAAAAAAATATCTTTCTCACCTCAAAAACAAAAAGAACCTCAACAACAACTACCATCCGAAGCTTCGCTTGGACCATTGTATACACCTGATCAAGTTGAAGATGACGTGGATAAATTATTTAATTATTTACATAGTCAAGAAACAGACACACAGGGTGCAAATGGTTATAGTAACGGGGAGGGATTTTCTGGGAGTGGAATTTCAGGTAGTGGTCTAATTCAATGTCCTGGTAATATTCTCGGTGATATATCACAATTAGAAGTTCTCATCGGAGGGAAACGAGCTGGAAATAACTCATCGGAAATAATTAATGAAGCAGCTGATATCTGCATGCGGTTATTTCAAGGTGGTATCATGAACATTGCAACATATCGAGATTTCATCGATGAGTTAGTTGAAAATCCTACTAGTTATTACAGCGACTGAAAATCTCTTGGACTGGAAATCGTTTCCACATTAGATAAATACCATTTAAATAAGATGATCATACACTACAACCATGACAAACCAACCAGCGTCTACGTAGTAAACTCACGATTTCCAGTTTATAGAGAGTAATATGGTGATGGTCTCGGTAATATCATTACAGGATTATTTGCAAGAATGGCTCCAAAAGTGGCGCCGCTAGCAAAACAACTATCAATGAAAGCCTTTGATGTTATTCGTGATAAGGGTATTAGCGCTGTTAGAGATGTTGCCGGAAAAGCATTTTTGGCCGCTCGGGATAAACTAACAGCGCTAGTTCGACGGCGAAAGAAACCGGGACCGTTACCATTTACAGCAGAAATGTCCGCGAGTGTTAGTAAAATAGTAAATAACGCAATAGATCAAACACTAGCGTCGTTGACAACTCCGTCATACACCAGCGACCAAAGCAACATCGCAAATATGATAGCGGGAAGTGGTTTAAAAAAACCAAGACGACGATGATGATTTAGACGCTGATTTATCAAGGTGATATATATAATAAAATGTTCAAAAGGTCACCTGATCCAGCGTTTGATATGAACGCCCCAGTGCGCAAGGATGATTCTGTACATGATTATCAATTTTATGCCAATCATGCAATAGATTCAAAAAGTCGAACAAGAATTGAACTTCAAGTTCATGATACCAGTAAATACTTTTTACCTTGTGAGGCGTTTATTGAAGTAGAAGGAGAAATTGTACGAACAAATGATACAGAATATCCAGCTGATACTCAAGTCGGATTTGTTAATAATGGGATCATTGCGTTAATTGATAGTGCAAAATATCTCATCGATGGAAAAGAGATTGAGTCGATAAATCGTGATGTTGATGTAGCTACAACAATAATCGGGCTAGCAAGATATTCCGACGATTATACAAGATCGGCAGGCCCTTCTATGATGTTTGCAAAGGATGGTCAGGATAAAGCCAGAAAAAAATCCATTTATTTTCAGACAACCAAAGAATCGTGCTGCTGACCCTGCTAATAATGATGAAGTCGAGGATATGATTATAAACCATGAGCCTGATTTCAACTTAGGAACTGCAACACGTATGTCAATGTTGGAAGGAGCGAATAGATTATTTTCATGCGCGATTCCACTGCATCATATATTTGGATTCTGCAGAAATGTTCGAAAAGTTATTTATGGAGCAAAGCATACAGTGGCACTCGTACGAAAAGGTAGTGACGATGATGCAATTTGGAGAATTCCAGCAGATCCTACACATCCAGATGTTGATCCTGGTAAAGTTAATTTAATAAAACTGTCACTGTGGATGCCAGTGTTGACTCCATCAATCACCGCAGAACAACAATTACTATCATTTATGGACCAAGGAGGAAAATCACTGATAAGTTGGCTAACAACGACTACAGATGTTAAGCAATCAGATGTTAATGGGTTATTTACGTGGAACCTAGCATCACAACAAGGCGTTTCAGCCCCAGTTCATATATTTATTGCGTTACAGGATAATCCGCGAGTTGGTTCACAATTACGCAGCCATATGATATTTGATCAACTTGGTATCAGTGACGTCTCACTGAGAATAAACGGTCAGCAAGAACCATCCGATGATATACAACTTAATTACGGTCAAAACCATATTGCCCGCGTGTATCATAGATTGTTGTCATTTATGGCACGCGATCAAAATGTCGATACTTGTTTACAAATATCATAATATGATTTTAGGAATTTATATCCGATTTATTATTTTTCGCTGGAACATCTTGATTTAACAAGACAGTCTGTTGTTGATATACACTTTAGAGCTAATGTAAACCGGGTTATTATGGATCCTAATATGATTGCCAATTATAGAGCGGATGCTGTCATTCTCAGCGATAAATCAATGCTACTCGAAGGTATTGGTGGAAGAATGAGAGTGGTAGATGCGCCAGTAGAAAATCTGTGATTGCCAAACATATAACAATTAGATCAATCTGCTATTGTATAATGAAATACAGTTATATTAATGTTGCATTAACCCCGGTCAACTCAAGAAATTACAATCGGAATCAGCTAAAAAATGCGGAACCACAATAACACTGAAACCCAATCAGATGACTGGTGGTCAGAATAAGTTGTCGTTGACAACTCGTCAAGTAAAACACTTCAACGATGCTTTCAAAGATAAAAATGGCGTTCAGGTTACTCTCTCTGCAGCTGCCATCAATGACATGAAAAAATCCGGCGGTATATTCCCGTTGTTAGCTGCGTTACCAGCATTGATTGCTGTGGCTGCCCCAGCGGTAGCTAAAGTGGCGGCGTTAGGAGCCGTTGGTACTGCGGCGGAAATGGCACTAAAGAAATCAACTGGGAAGGGATATAAAAAAAAAGAAGGGAAAGGGTCTAAGACTACCAGGAATTCATGGTACAGCGGAAAGGGTCTAAGACTACCAGGAACCCCGTATTCATGGTACAGCGGAAAGGGTTTAAGACTACCAGGAACGGCTTATTAACCCAGAAATCTTTGATTGTAGAGTCTTTGACTGAGGAACCTATAGTTCCTATGTCCAGTTTTGATTTACTCGACGCTGCTAAAAAACTCGCGATTAAAAACTTCAAAGGTGTCTTTATAAAAGATCAGTTACCGACACAACCAAACAGCGTTGAAACCGACATCATTAATCTCGATAACAGCACCGGACACGGAACCCACTGGGTTGCATACGCGATTGATCCACGTAGGATTGTTTATTTCGATTCATATGGATTAGCGCCGCCGAAGGAATTTAACAGCTATATAAACCGCTTAAAAACTCCTCGTTGGTATTCCACGTTACCAACACAATAAATGAATGATCCACCAATATGCGGCAGTGAAGTATTGAATGTTCTTGATGCTATTTCAACATCTGGAAAACCACCACATGTTGTCGTAAATGAATACACAAGCAATCGCTTTTTAGAGAGAGAAAGAGTTTTACAATAACATGATTGATATTTGGGGAAGACCTCTATCAGGCTGAAGAAACCAACCATGGAAACATCTGCGATCGGTGATATAAAAAAATAATCGAAGATGAAATCACTGAGACGTTGAACTTAGCAAGTGTTGACCCCGGGGAAATAGTTGTATTTCAAGATCGTCAGGGTAAATTGAAATCTAGTAATGTTTCCCTGGATGATATTTTAGTTAAACAACGAGACGCAACCGAAGGCACTATCGCGTTATTTTCCGATCAGGGTAAATTGAAATCTAGTAATGTTTCCCTGGATGATATATTAGTTAAACAAAGTGGCATACCCGAAGGCACTATCGCGTTGCTTTCCGATCAGGGTAAACTCAAACCAGGTGTACTTGTATCAACTATCTTGGAACAAATTAACAATATTGACAAGCCGTTACTAGATTTCCTTGGAAATCCACCGGTGACTACACCGAAGCTCACAACGATAAAAGATTCTATATTGGAACTAGCAACACATCAAAGTAAATATGCAGATCACGTTGAAAAGTTTACATCATTTCGTAAAAATATCATTGAGAAATTTTTTGCAACCACGCTGGATAAAATTGATATAAGACTTCCCGATATTAAAAAAATCATCGATGAGATAAGAAACACCATCGAAGCAATCAAGGAGGATGCAGCGAGGGTGATAACAATCGTTGAAAAAACAAAAAACCCTCATGCGATAACCAACAACGTAGTATACACGATCCAACACAGATCATTTGCGTGGACACCCACAAACAACAAATTAGATATCACTGCAACCGTCAAAGGTATTTATCGATTAACACAAGTGACACCGACTCAATTTAATATAGCATCGTCGAGTTCATCTGGGGTCAACAATACGATATCAACAATCATCGACAAGGATACAACTGAACAGTTCACGATAGCATCCACTGATAAAAATTTGGTTAGAATTTCGGTATCATGGTATGTGGAATTCGTAGCAGATTTGAGTAAACAACTAAACTGAAAATTGCAAAGCAATTTCACTAGCGGTTTCAATTGAAATCGTAAACTGATTTGAGAATAAAATGACAATGTCACAACAATATCGCTATGATCAGGTCAGAGAATTTCAAAGTAGACTCAAAACCCTCACTGAGGAGTATCAAATAAAAAAAAAAAATACCGACGAAGAATCACCGCAATTGATGTTACCGTGTACTCGGTGAGTGATATAATCGCTGGAGCTGGTATAATACTATCTTCGGTGACAATGATTGCTCCGATAGCTGTTCTAATTTGTATATCCGCGGCGACAACAATAGCGGGAATTATTTCGATTTTAACAAAAAAAATATCATCATGCAGTCACAGTAAACTGCAAGATTATTTAATTAAATTTAATGTTGTATCAACCGCGTACTCGCAATTATCCTCGTTGATATCATCGTCGCTTGATGATCCATTTATATCAGATAGTGAGTTCTAAGCGATAGTAAGTATTTATGATTCCGCGATATCAAAATTAGAGCGACAACATGAATATAATAACAATGACAACACCGCAGGAACTACTTCAACGAATAGTAAAGAATACCGAACCAATTCAACAAATAACGGAAAATAACACACCGATGAAGACCAGTATGATCTCAATAACCTCAACCAATCCTGAATTCAGTGTTAATTTCCCGATTCCGATTCCCGTGAAAGAAATAGCGCTAGCAAAACTAATAATGTACCATAGCTGGCCTAATATTAGATCGGTAGTATTTGGCGGTCAACAACCGAATAATTCCTTGGTATTTGCAAATAAGAATAAACCCGATGGAACTCCAGACTGGAACGTTGTTTCGATACAATCAGGGTCATACCAAATCGAACAAATCAATGCTGAATTCCAGCGTAGAATAAAATCTATTACTGGAGCAGAATCGAAAATCGCTATAACGGTTCACGAGCCGACGCTATCATCTGCGATCGAGATAAACTCACCTAATTATGTCGTAGATATCTATCAGAGTTCTATAAGAACCGTACTGGGATGGCCTGAAAATCCACCTCGACAGGTTAACATACCACCTGAACCGAAAAAATCTGATTATACCACCAACAGGATAAAATCTGATAATCCAATAAAAAGCTATAGAGATTACGATAAACTGTATTTTTTCTTTAGCATAATAGAAATGGGCGACCCAATATATTACTTTACTAATCAGAGTGTAATCACTAAAAATTTCACATCGTTCAATTACGATATTTCGATATTGTTAATATCTCTTAAATCCGGTACTCTCACCCGAGATGAATTTATCAGTATCGTAGAAACATGTAATAAAATCATCAATGACATGGAAATATTTCATTTGCAAATTATTCAAGAGGTATTAGGTGACGATAATCCTAAAACGAGAACAAAGTTTGCGATAATAATATAATAATATACGCGTAGAAGATATTCTCACATTCAAACTACCCGGATATAAGGTACCAGAACTACAAAAATCTCTCAATGATGCCATTGATGAAGGTTTCCAAAAAATCCATGACGCATGGAATAAATTAACAGAACAACAAACAACTATCCTTAAATATAATAATGACCCAGACGGCGGTGGTAGGTATATCGCTCCGTTCAACGTGAATATAACCTCGGTGATAGCATTAAATTTAGTATGTGATGTTATCGAAGGAAGCTATCAAATAAATCTCGAGCGATCAAATCAAGCTCAGCAGGGATATATTTTGTATTCATTTGCACCAATAGCTCCTCCAAGATTTCTAATAATCGAGGATCCAACTAATCCAGTCTATATGCGATGTCATAATGAATCGCTAACGAGAATTAATTTCAGACTCACTGACCAGTCAAATAATCTAATTGATTTACAAGGCGAAGTCTTACAAATTAGTCTGTTCGTAAAATCCTAAATGATTTTCATCATAGTGATTTTCATTGTTAACCATAGCAGCAGAGGGGGTGAACTCCAACGACATGGCGTCTTTTTTTTGCCAAATGGACCCTACAAGGAAGCCTTAGTTTGACGAATCGACCCCCTATTATATATTTACTAGGAAGCCTCAATTTGTCAAATAGACCTTTCTAGTAAATATTAACGAGAAGGAAGTCTATCTAACGTCTAGGGGGTTGGTCTGTTTTCCCCTCTGAGGAAGCATCCGTTTGCCAAACAAACGCCTATAAAAATTGTTCTGTTCACCCCCTCTGCTGCTTGTTATCAATTTATCTGACTGGTATCGGACATTATGCATATTTAATAAGAACTCTTGCCTGACTATACGAGTGCTAGACTGACTAATTCATAAAGGAAAGTGTGTATTAAATGGCGTCAAGAACGTTAATATAAATACATTTTATTTACTAGACGTACGTAACTTACGACGACATTACTCAGTAACTAAAGAATGAGATGACACGTGCATGATTGTTTTAAAACTCGAACATCTTATTTATAAAAAGCAACATCTATGCAATTTTAACTGTTTTAAAGAGCACGCGATCAATGTTAGAAGAAAATCCAAATATTCAGTTTAGTTACACAAAAATATTACACATATCATACAAGAAAACATAATTAAATATCCAGACCTAAATTTAAAGTACTACGACACCTACCTCTGGTAATTCTAGTATGAGGAAAACATAAAGACATCAGTGTAAAGTGAATAACATAAAAGGCGAATTAAGCGAAATGATGACTAAAAGGAAATGGGTCCTGCTATGTTGTTGATATTGTGAGAGATACCGAAATATTGTTCATGCGACATATCATACAATAACATCTTAAGCTTTAAAGCATAGTTTATCACCTCCAGAAACTTATAGCTCATAGTCTAGTTCTGTTACATAAAACAGACCCCACCTAAATTAGACCCCAAACGTCCAGCGCATATTCTAGTTTTGTCACCTAAATTAGACCCCAAACATCCTGCGCATAATTTAGTTTTGTCACCTAAATTAGACCCCAAACGTCCTGCGCACAATCTAGTTTTGTAACTAAATTAGACCCCAAACGTTCTGCGCATAATCTAGTTTTGTCACCTAAATTAGACCCCAAACGTCCAGCGCGCAATCTAGTTTTGTCATCTAACTTAGACACCAAACGTTCAACGCATAATAATGGTGAAAAACAGTCCATCTAAGTGCACTACATCCAGCAAGGGATCCTGTCTATCAGACATAGATAAATGCACTAAATTGACAACGACCAGTGCAAGACATGAACCTAAAGAGCCTGTGAGCATTCGACTTCTAATGAGTATTTTATTCAAATGCAAAACAGTAGACAAGACACTCTAAGAACATTCAACATCGTTGTGTTTAGCAAACGTTACTTGATTATGTCTATTGTTTTCTTTCTGTCTCTTTATATAAAGATATACACGCAAATTATTTACCGTATATGTCATTTATTGGCTACCTAATAAGGTGATATATATATATATATATATATATATATATATATATATATATATATATATATATATATATATATATTAGCCATTTCCGGCCATTATATGTGTACATTGTGCTTTTGAATGAGTAATCCGAATAAACGTATGTAAATAAGTTGCAACTGAATATTTCACAACACCAAATATAGTCATTATATTTGTGTCAGTCTTAGCGTGGGACGCCGTTCAAAATATAAAATATGATCAGATAGCTGTTGCACTCAGTGACATATGGAATCTAATAGTTAACGGGATTGATGTTTTACAATCATTGAACAAAAAAAAAACCGTCGTTTATCTGTGATATGATAATGTGGCTTTACAATATGTATCCCTTTGAGTTCCACGAGCTAAAATATAAATACGCATACACCTTCTTTGATAAATCTCTGACGTGAAAATGTTTGGTATGAAAAATTAGGAAGTATATATTTCTCAATGTCATATTACAAATATATCTCTTAAATGGCACTATAAAGAGTGAAGTCTGCAACACACAAAGGATATGGCAGAAACGTATTCACTGTTCCAAACCAGTAGTTTAGTTACTGTTCATAGAGTAATGGTGATGTCTTTTTAATATAATTAATTGTCTTTCAAAGGTACGTTTGATCGTATGCTACCCGGACGTTTCGAAGAATAACTGCACAGGGAACTTCTTAAAATTAATTTACAGTAATGATCCCAAATACAAAATATATGTCGGCTGTTTTTTAAATTTCCGTATTTATAAACACGACCGAAAACAAGGTAGGTTTGTCATTTTATATGCAGCATATACAACGACAATTTAACCTAATATTAGCGGTAAATATTTGTCACAAAAACTGAATAGGCACCCCAGTCCAGTTATAATGAATAATTATTGCCATTTACAAACGTGGATAAGAATTTGACCAAGTCAGTTTCAATGACATAATTTTGAAATATAGGAAAATGCAATTATTGACTAGTCTGGTAAGATTTTCACAACTGTACAAAACATATTTCAAATAACGTCTTGGTTCTTCAAAGAAATAAACGGCTATGAATATAAACCTAAAAAATGAATTATTTTACTGCAATGGTCCATTAAAATGGCATTCAACTTTGGCATTTTTATTTATCATTCAATTAACTTTAAATAGAATTGTGTCCCCCAAATAATGACAGGTTTTTGGAGATCCAAAGTTAAGTTCTTCTTTAAAGAGTAGGTTACCTGCACGCAATTGATTTCTTTTGAAATGCACAGTACTAATGCGGTTATGCATCTAATGCTACGAACACAGAATATATAAGAGTCAGTGCACTTCAATTAAATTCACCGTATTAAGGGCTTTTACTAAGCTAATTTTCCATGAGATTTGAGGAAAATATCTGTAACCCGATATAGTGGACATCTGTCATTAACGCTTGACTAATCAGTAACTAAACATAATCTACTTATGATTTATAGATTTATCGCTGGATATCTCGTATCTGAAATACGATATCATTATTGTCAGAACTAAACAAATAATGTTGGTTGAAAACAAATTTGTAAATGCTATAAAATTACACATTAGTTTAAACCATATATTCGTCAGCCCCTGATTAAACGTATTTTCCCCAATGGAAAAATGTATAATAGGCACATGGATTAGAAATTAGTTGATTTTCATCAATTATACGGTTTCGTCTATAACATAAATATCAATATTTACGATTCAGCTATATTAAATTTTTATCTTTTTAGAAGATTCTGCACCTTATTTTGCTCATTTATTGATCAATACCTGCAAGAGCGATTTTAACCTGTTTCTTTTTGTACATCGGCGATATCATTTTTTGGACAAAACACAGCGAAACATTTACGCAAGATAATACTATCAACATCTCAGGAACAGTTAGGTTATAGAACAAATTTTGTGTTTGATTCTGGATAGAATGAATAGCCAGTGTATGGAACAGAGCTGTGGGGAGATGTGCTCTGATCGTGGAACTCTAAAGATGATCCGGGCAGCTGTGTTGTGAACTGTGTGAAGGTTTTGGAGTGGATATTGATACAAACCAGACAGAATTGAGTTAGAATTGTCCAGTCCTGAAAGTACTAATGATCACACAAGTGTTTTAGTGGCATCAACTGAAAGATATTTGCGAATGGAGCTGATGCGTCTCAGCTCAAGATATGCAGCCTTGCATATGTTCATGACATGTTAGTATTGCACCGTGTTGAGAGTGTCATCTAGAATAACACCTCGGTTTAGTCTTGACTGTGTGAATTTAATGTTCTTGTTGCTGATATATATCGTAAAGGATGTGAATGAGAAATTAGTTGTATTGTGATCAGAATAGCCTCAAATTTATCATCATTCATCTGCAAATTGTTCCATGTCATCCATGATTTCACATTCAAAATGCACCCCACTACTCCATAGAAGATAGTATCAACTTCATTTCGGTGGCTTGACTTGTATGTTTTTGTGTCATCAGCGTACAACTGGTGAGTCATTGGGTGATGATCTATGACACTTGAGAGCGGCTGAATGCATAGAATGAAAAGAACAGGTCCAATAACAAACCCTTGAGGAACACCACAACATAGATCAAATGGACTGGAATTTATTCCATTTGCAGATAAAATTTTTGTAATGTTTACTAAGTACGACTTGAACCACTGTAAGGCTGTATTCTAAATGCCAAATACATGATGGAGACGGTGAAGTAATATATCATGGTATATTGCACCAAATGCTGCAGCCAAATCAAGGAGTGTGAGAACCGTAATTTTTCCGCTATCCAAACCAGACAGAATGTCACTAAATACTTTGAGAAGAGTAGTTTAACTGTTGTGGCAAGGTCGATATGCAGACGGTACATTGCTTAAAAGACTGTTTGAATTGAAATGATTTACAAGTTGGGTTAAAACAACGTTTTATAAGATTTTGTTTATGAACGGGAGAATAGAAATTTGACGGTAGTTCTTTAAATCGTTATTGTCAAGTGTTGGTTTATTCAGCAGAGACGTTACGATGGCAGTTTGTAACATCGATGGAAATTCCCAGATGAGAGAAAGATATAAATAACATCAGTTAGTGAAGGCAATGTTTGGTCAGCAGTGATGTTGGAATGGATCACATTAAGGCACTCTTCATCATCTAAATTCATAGAGACAGGTTCAAATACTCCTATTTGTTGTCGCTGATGTTCTGTATCTTATATGTATGGTGACCACGAGTCAATTTAAATTGTGTTGTCAAGTCTATCTAAAATGGTTTTTGATTTGTCACGGAAGAAATTTGCATATAGGTCCGGAAGGTCTACTGGAGAGTAGGTAGTAAAATATTGTGTACATTTGTTCCTCGACATTAGTTTGTTCGTTATCTCGAAGAGCTCCTTGCAGCTAGAACTCTGCGTGATCTGAGTACTGTAGTGGGTAATTGCGCTAAAAAGACTATGTTTGTGATGTTCTTCTTAGCTTTCATATATTTATTTATTAATAGTGAGTTTTTGTGGGAAGCCAGAGCCTCTCTGCTTTACGGCGATGACTTTAAGCAGTGTGAATCTGGCCCTTAACATTGCTATACCACGGAAAACACATTTATATTGATACTCTGTATTTGGTGGCTGGACCTTGCTTTTCTAGTTCTATTTATCATACGGAGGATTTTATTAGTAGCAAATTACGGTGGAGGGTTAGGGAATTGATACTTCTAGATGGTATATAATGCAGATGAGACCTGATGCAAGTTCGTGGGATACAAGGCAGAATTGCAGAATATTATCACCATGTCTATGAAGAAACTAGTCTACAATATGACCAATTTTATGAGTGGGTTGGCTAACTGACTGATTAAGGTTGAAAACATGAATAGAATCTATGAGCTTTGACATGTGTGGGTTTCCAGGACAGTCAGTGTGGAAGTTGAAGTCTCCAAGAATACTTAGTTTGTCACCTTTCCAATGTCCATACTGCAGAGGATTCAGAAACCGCTCCAAATTGAGAGATTCAGTCAGCATGATTTTGCTATTAGAAGGAGGGTGGTAGAGATAGAAAAAATTGATTGACCTTTGATACAGTGTGAGTGTTGTTTAGGCTAGTACAAACGATGTGTGGCAGCAATTCCACCTCCGTGAAAGTGGTGGTGGTGGTGGGGAGGAATGACTAGATGGAGGAATCGGTGGGTGCTAAATTTGCGCGCTTGGACTCATCGCTTGACGTTTTAAGCCATAATACTGTCAGGATGAAGACGTTGATATTCTGGTCGTTGATAAACATTTCTGTCTGTTTTTTCCGATGGTCATATTGGTTGGGTGTTGAATAATGTAATACGCAATGGTATGTCTTGAACAGTTGACATAACGGTTGACCATACAAGATTGATTTTCACCAGGTTGTCAATATTAATATCCGAATGCCTAAATGGTTTATCTATAAAGGACGAAAGGTAGATAACTGGAGTTCTTTGTCCTGTTTTACAACTAACATACATACATACATACATACATACATACATACATACATACATACATACATACATACATACATACATACAGACAGACAGACAGACAGACAGACAGACAGACAGACAGACACAGAGGCAAACATACATAGAGAGAGAGAGAGAGAGAGAGAATTAGGAAATCCAGCCTCAGAAAACACATTATTCATTATTTACCGATCAAAATGTCTGTTGGGGTATTGAACTAACAATACCTCGTATTATGGAGGACTAACAACACGTGATTTTTAAGGTCTTTGTGTGGTAAAGGCACTCCACAATATTATACTACGTTGTTTAGAAACATCTAATCGCACCAGAGATAAGAAAGAACGAACACATTTACAAACTTCTCTTCCTTGTTTCAACATAATAATCCCTTTGTTTTACCGTAGAGGTTAAAATGAGTTTCCACGTTTTAAAATGTCTTGGATTAGAACATGCACCATTCGTTTATTATCTTTTAAAATCAAATCATTTCAATGGCATATTCCCTCAAACAAAGAGAGAATTAGGAAATTCAGCTATCAGCAAACACAATATTCAGAATTTACCGATCAATATGTTGTGATATTGAACTAACAATACTTCGTATCTTTGATGACTAACAGCACGTGATCTGTATAGGCTTTGTGTGCTGAATGCACTTCACACTATTATAATACGTTGTTTAGAAACATCTAATCCAGCCAGAGATAAGAAAGAACAAACACATTTACAAACTTTTCTTCCTTGTTTCAACATGATAATCCCTTTGTTTTACCGTAGAGGTTGAAATAAGTTTCCACGCTTAAAATGTCTCGGACTAGAACAAGCACCATTCGTATATTATCCTTTATAATCAAATCATTTAAATGGCATATTCCCTCAAGCGTTACATTGGGTGAAGGTTTAAATTATATCTATACCGTTAAATAATTTGTGCATAAGTTACTTATAGTATATTTGGCTTTTCTCAATCATTATATGTTAATAATAATAATAATAATAATAATAATAATAATAATAATAATAATAATAATGAGGACTTTGTATAGCGCCTAATCTTACGAAGCTCTAAGCGATTTACACCATCAATAATGATATGACTACACTACAGAACAACAAATGACAAAAAAATGAAATTGGAAAACATAAAAACATGCTGAAAACATATAAGATACAAAACATGATTAGGTCGCTAAGTTTGTCCCTGCAGTCGAAACAGGTGACTCTTAAGAGCACTCTTAAAATGGACCACTGTTCTTTGTGTCTAATTTCAATGGGCAATTCGATCCACGTCGCCGGGCCCTGGTGTGCAAACGAACGTTGTACATATGACTTTGGTTTCTCCTTGGGAACAATGAGTACACGATTATCAGAAGAGCGCAAGGATCTAGCTGGTGTATACACATGGGTGAGGCTGGATAGGTATGTTGGACTGGAGTCTGTCATTGAAACATAGCACAGAGAACAAATTTTGTGTTTGATTCTGTATCGAATTGATAGCCAGTGTAGGGTAAAGAGCAGTGGTTAGGTGTGCTCTGATTGAGGTACTCTAAAGATGATCCGTGCAGCTGTGTTTTGAACTGTTTGAAGTTTCTGGAGTAAATATTGTGACGAACCAGACAAAATTGAGTTACAATAGTCCAGTCTTGAAAGTGCTAATGAACACACAAGTGTTTTAGTGGCATCAACTGAAATATATTTACGAATCGAACTGATGCGTCTCAATTCAAGATATGCAGCCTTTGCATATGTTCATGACATTTTGGTGCAATGTGAGAGTACTGTCTAGAGTAACGCCTAGGTTCCACACTGACTGTGAGAAGTTAATGTTGGTGTTGTTGATATTTATTGTCTGAGGAAAAGGCAGTGAATAAAAAGGTCTTTGTGTTGTGATCAGAATAGCCTAAGTTTTATCATCATTCATCTGCAGCTGTTACATGTCATCCATGATTTCACATCCGAAATGTACTTCTCTACTCCATGGATGGTAGCATCAACTTCAGTTGGGTGGCTAGACTTGTATATGTGGGTGTCATCAGTATACAATTGGTGCGACACTGGGTGATGATCTATGACACTTGAGAGCGGCTGAGTATACAGAATGAAGAGAACAGGTCCAAGAACAGATCCCTGTGGAACACCACAACATACGTCAACTGGGCTGGAATGTATTCCATTTGCATATATAATTTGTGTCCTGTTAACTACGTAGGACTTGAACCACTGTAAGGCTATATTCTGAATGCCAAATACATGCTGGAGACGGTGAAGTAATATATCATGGTCTATTGTGTCAATTGCTGCAGATAAATCCAGGAGAGTTAGGACTGTAATCATTCCACTATCCAAAGCAGAGAGAATGCCACTAAATACTTTCAGAAGAGTAGTTTCCGTACTGTGGCAAGGGCGATATGCAGTTTATATATTGCTAAAAAGACTGTTTGAATTCAAATGAGATACAAGTTGAGTTAGAACAACCAATTCTAAGATTTTTTATATGAATGGTAGATTAGAAACTGGGCGGTAGTTCCTTAAATCGTTATGGTCCAGTGTTGGTTTCTTCAGCAGTGGCTTTACGATGTCAGTTTTGAAAAATGATGGGAATTCCCCTGATGAGAGAGAGAGATATTAATAACATCAGTTAGTGAAGGCAATATTGGATCTAAGCACTCAAGCAGCAGTGATGTCGGAATTGGATCAAGTGTTTAATTAATTAATCTGTGTTTAGAAATTGATATTGGTTCCAAGCTTGTCTTGTAATAAAGTTGCATAGCATGACACACATGTTTGTGTTCTACAAATCTATTTTCCATAATATAAATATCTTTATGTTATTCATTTAATCAATTTCATGGAAAGATTATATCTAGTATCCATAACTTTTCACTTAATTTACATTTACAACTACCTATAATTATATAGAGTGCTGAGGAGAATGTTCTTCTTCCTGTCACCATACAAATACTTGCAAAATAAAATATCGCATTGGTTTGTATAATTATTAATGTGATAGTAAATAATGTCATACATATATCAATATAAAAAAATGTATGAAATTAATATATGAATGTATGAAATGAGAGTTAGCGAAAAGGTCAAACAGAGAATATCAAGAAAATGAAAACAGTTTTCAATAATTCAGTGACCTTATTCGCTCACACGACACTCAGTGCGTCCAAAGTCGTCATACGCCGTCGCAACTTGACTGGTGCCAACGACACTTATATCATCGATATGATAAAGAATGAATGTGTCTCAGCAGTACATATAATACGTATAAAACGTAATAACAATCTGCAGGACACCAACACAGCCAATAGTAACAAAAATGGTCAATGCTGGGGTTTTGCAAGTGAAGGTTGAGATCTACATTCCAAACCCCATTCGACTCTATAATTGTACAAAATGTAGCGATGATGAAGATCGCTGTTCAAAGGTCAAAATATGTGGCCGATGTGGGGACCATTCTCATCAGGAATCCGATTGATTGTAGATCCACTAAGCATTGTGTTAACTACGGCAATGAACATCATGGTATTTCCAAGGATTGTAATACTTACAAACAGGATGAGATTCAGAGGGTAAAGTACATATCAAACATACCCTATGCAGTGGCCAGTAAACTTGTACAGGTAAAATCATCTATTCCTGGCCTATCCTTCTCGACTGTCTTGAAAAACAATACCAAAACAAAGAAATACTCTCAAACACAGACATGACTTAAATCTAAGTACAATGATATTATTAGGCTTTTAATTGAACATGATCCTGCATTACTATGTTTACAGTCAAAAGTACTGAAAGAGACGAATAACATTACATTTAAATAATATTCCCAGTTTAACACATACTTTCAAAACGCTAACAGGTCCTCAGGGGGATTTTGTGTTGATGTGAACATGAGCTCCCCTCACAGAGACATCCCTTTAAACACAAATGGGCCAGCTATAGCTGTAAGCGTCCTCTTCATCGAGTGATTATCTTTTGATCTATTTATATTCCACCAAACACAAACCTAGTACCAAACGAATTAGAACACCTCGTTCATGACTAAGCAAATATATTCATTTCGAGATATTTTTTTTTTGGTTTTTGTCCAAATTAAACATTATGAAAATATAAAGCGTATTATATTTGTCGCAGGCGTTTTGCTTCGTCATTTTTGGTTATATTTTGTAATGAAATATTGGCACCCCTGAATTTTATATGGAGTTTGAAAACTTTCGTCACGGGTAAAGGACAACCTCTTCTATGTTATATCATTATAAGTCTGGTCAGCCTTTTTATTCTTTCATAACTGTCGGGTCAGAACAGGGAAAAATGGTATGGAAAATGGTTTTAAAAAATGGAAAAGGAACGAAGTCTCATAGACACGGATAAATGGAATGGGGAACACTATAAATCCAAAAGGAAAAGAACACCTGTCCCAGAGGCACGAATGAACACAGTTTCTATGTTACAATATCGGTTGTTCAATCATAAATCAACCAGGAATGTTTTCATTATACACGAGATTCAAGCAGAGTGAAAACTGTATTATTTAGCACCCATTACCTACTGAATGTTGTATATTTATTCAATAACTCGAATATATAATTAAAGCTGCAGGTTTATGTGAAACTGTCAATAGCTTTTGTGACATTAACAATATTACATTGAAGTAAACACTTATATATTAATAGATATAATGTCAATTTTCAGAGGCGCTAGCGCGTGGGAAGCTCTTATACACATTGGAAGTATCTTTAGACAGTTTCTGGATAAATGAAAGCGTGCCAGAAACAATTTAGGGCATTATACGAAGTCCCAAGATATAAATGACTTTTAATTTCTTTAATTTCTCTGATCTAATATTTTGTTTAAAAAAAAACATGTTCTATGGTAAAATATAATGCTTGTTTGGCTTTGCTGCTTAACTAAATTTAAGTCCCTATTCATTACACACTGTAATCGATCACATGGTTTGATATACATCTAATGCATTTAACTATGACAGAAGGCTTTCAAAATATTGTACTACATACAAATATTTAAGTATCACTGTGTGTATGCGAGTGCGGGCTATGGTGGTTGTGGTGTTTGTGCGTATGTGAGTGATGAAGAAGTGTATTCAAGACTTATTTTTTTAATCGTTCAGATCACACGTATAAGTGTTGGTTGTTGGTTGTTGACAAAGAAATCTACAGTGTCTTGTATATATATATATATATATATATATATATATATATATATATATATATATATATATATATATATATATACTTGGCAGATGAAATAATGCCAAGATAGTTTCGAAATATGATTAAATGTTTTACTGTTCAGACTGTTAAAAGAAGAACGCGCTAACAATATTTATAATAAGAAAATACATCTCTCTAGATGAGATAAATAATTGAATGGACGTGTATAGAGGCGAATATGACAAACTTGTTAATCACTCTGTTGAAATGTGTAAAGATGTGTTTGGGTCACTTGTTACGACCGCATAATTCTTGTATATATTTTTGAAGCAATGACCAGTTGTCCAGATGATATAATTAATATTCATGCATGTCTGAAACGTTGTTAAAACAAATTTGACCGCATGCCTTAGTCTGCCTAAGATTATGTTTGAAATACACATACATCGTTTGTTATTTCTAGCGTCAGCTGAAGTACACCGCACGCCACCAGAAGTTCTCGACATCAACAGTTTATTGTGATGCCTGATTCAACATTTGATACTTCCTCTTGTGTCATGATTTCACAAAATCTTGTAGCTCATATACTTAGTGATACTTTACATACTGATTTAGCAGTGAAAAATACATTTTCAAGACCATGTATGAAATACATTACACAATGGTATACCATAATCATTTTGTCTCTCAAGAGGACCATCACGAAACGATGACCTTAAGATAACACCACTCCCCACGTGTTGTATGCCATATGTGATGCCCAAGACCAACGGAGCTTCCAGGAAGACATGGTCTAGCTTAATCGAACTCTAATCAGTTTCTACTGGTGTGAACATGTATACAATTCTTATGTTTGCTGGAATATGTGAGATGGTAATATAGTCAAGAAACATTCCCGTACATGATAGACGCTTCTGTACTAAAATAGTAAGATAATGTTTGAGAGATTTTATTCTCAAGGGATAAAATCCTGTGGAATGATAATATGAAAATGATAGGAATCATAGTCATCTTTACATGTTCTGACTATTACTGGAACTTTGGAATGTAATATACAGTTTTTGTGATCCAAATATTTCGTTGTCCCTTGACTACCATTGGATTTACTCTTCAGTGCAAGACATTACTTGAATTTTTCTCCTTGACAATTTTGAAACAGTTCCTTAAAACACCGTATTTACTGAATGTTTCCCCACTCCCACATTTATTTTATTTAATATATTGAACAATATATATATATATATATATATATATATATATATATATATATATATATATATAACAGACGTTGTAGTCAATTTGGATAAACGAATAAATGGATGAATTAAATGAGATTTATATTTAGTGGCAGTCTTACAACTATGCAGCTCCTGATTGATGTTCTTGTAATTTGATTTAAGAAATACGCTTCCTATGTAAATTAGAAGCCGCACCTCTGGGTCCGAAAAATTAAATAATTGATATAACAGTCTTACTGGATATCAAAACAGTTGGAAACAAGCATAAATCGTTAATTGTTTTCACACAGCATGGACATGTTTGAATACGTCTATTGTATTTAGGCATGGTATACAAACGCTGAATGGATTCACTGTTCTTATATCGACATGATTAAATCCATAGCATATGCACCTAATCTACGTATAAATCAAAGTATGTGTTGAATTCCTTTATTATTAATAAATGCAGATTGACTACATGCGCGTCAATAGTGGAAATTAGGAAATTGATTTGCTTTGTTTCATAGTTACGTCATAATAATAGTTATATATTTCGACATAAATCAAATAGGAATGTTGCGTGAGTCGAGGATATTTATCTGAGCAGTAAGAGAAAAACAATTGCTATTCCTTTTTCATTTACGTTTTGAATTGCATTTGCAGTGTCTGGAAAAACATAATGTTGTGTTTAGATTTAATTTGAAATGAAACATTTCTTAAATTATTTATTTGAATTAAAATGTGCTATGCAAAACAATATTTTGGATTAAAATGAATTTGTATAAAAATATTCTATACAATACAATTTTGATATATCAAGACTGTTGGAACATCAGCACTGTCAAGGCTCTTTGTTGTTTGGCATTTCCAAAGTTTCTGACCCATCGCTACCTTGCTGTAGTATTTAATGGATCAATTTGCTTTCACAGTAAATTGATGCGTTTCAGAGAGTAATAATAAGATGCTGTTTCCAGATGTCTTACAGGTTGATGATGATGATATGAGGAGCAAAATTATTCCGAAGGAGACATTAATTGTAATTTAATTTTTGTTTGCTCTTTGCATTATGGTCTTCCTTTTGAATTCTGGCTTTGCCATGCCAGAAACAATAACAACGTACTTTTCGCAAATCACCTCATAAAATCGAATTGTAGATGGTTGTTTATTCTTCTTCTTGCAAGTTTCCATAACATATGTATGAACACATACAGCTAATGTCATACGACTTTCTACTGATCAGTATACCACCTGGTCCCATGTATGCACTATAATCGATAGCATACAGTTAAACAATGTTCATATGTTTCGGTAATATTGCGCCATGGGTGCATTATAATTTGATATGCCAATACGGTTGGGTTATCAAATTGCTTTTTACTAACACTTTACATGCCTTACTAATTTACGGTATGAATTTTTTCATGTATTAAATTAACTTTTGTTACTGGTAAATCAGTTTAATCTTAAGCACCTCTTTCAGGTGCTTCTGATTGTGAATTGAGGTATTATATAATACAATGTCTGCTCCTTCGTAGATCAAAACTCTATTTCTACAAATGTCGTTTTTTCCGGGTCTCATGGGCTACTACGTTATCAAAGAAACAATACAAATCGTTTACAATTTAGGTATTTATATGCAATCTCCAAAACGTACTACATTACTATTGATATACAATCTCCAAATACCGTTATATTATTTAATCTTTAAAAATACAGTTATCTTGTAGGTCCAATTGCTATTTGAAAACTAAGCATTTAAATCCATTGTAATCCGATTCATTAATTCATCATCCTGATAGATTACAACGTTTTACATTATCTATATATTCATATTGACAAATACGCTGTATTTTGTTTTCTATAAATATATTGTCACTAAATATTTATCCATTAAAGGACAATGTGAAGAGATAACTTGAAAACATGGTGCTATAGCGCAAAATGCAAATATTTTGCCCACTTAGAATTGGTCTAACCTATATAATGACTATTAAATATGAAACAAATTATTCGAACCTGAAGTCTTTCTGTTTCTCTCAGTTTATATACCCTAGTGCTAGGCATCATTAAAAACTTCCGCACTCGAGAGATGGTAACGAGCTAACTCATATTGTTAAAGCTGCTGTGGAAACGTAATGCAAACCACCAACACAAGACACAAATATATCGGTTAAGCTGTTGGTCTCACATAGTTTAACAAGGGATTCAAAATTACAAATAATTGTAGTTTCCAACAGCAATATATTTTCTGCTGATTTAATCACACTTATATCTGAGCAAAAGTTGATTGGTCCATTTCTTTTTATTTCCGACATGAGGGTATCGTTGCATCATTATTATGATAAACACACCTGTTATGGCTTTCAGAACATCTAATTGTTCAACGAGGAATGTAGCGAAACGTTTAATATGACATGAAAACATGATGTCCTTCACATCAATGTAAACTCTTGTCTATCTTTCTGTTTCTCTCTCTGTATGTCTGCAGCACGATTCTTATATTAACTATCAGAGATACCACGGAACCGTTAAACCCGTCCTTGTTTGGGTTATTTTGTTAACTTTGTCATAGTGACTAGTATCAAGTCATACATTATTAGTATTTAGTATATGCGATGTACGCATCCGTGTGAAATTGGACACATATAATTTCTAATTACACTTTTAATTGATTGTCAAAATCATGTCATAAACCTTATACAAATCCGGTTGTACGTCTGTATTTAAAGTATCATCATTAACCATAGCAACAGCACTGTTTACCTTAACTCTTAAAAAATATAATGCAAATATGACGCAGTAGCTCAAAATGTATACGGTTAAATATCATATAGAATGCTTTATTTCCAATTTTTATTGATGATAAAGCTATTTAAAATCTAATCATTATTTTCCTTTTCAATTTCAATACTGCTGTTCGTAAATCCTTCTTACTCGAAACATTACCTCAGTGAATTGTGTTGGGTGCATTTTTCATATCACCGTATTCATCTACCCTCGCATATTTGTCTGCCGAAACACGGGCACCACGAATGAATAAGGAAGCCTATGATCGGTATGTGATAATTTAAATTATAGTCTTTATGAGCCATATATGTGTAAGTTTCCATTACGTAATCTCAATTTTCCGTTATGTAACATCCATTTTCCATTAAGTGCGTCTTGTTTTAAGCTTTCTGGAGCCGGTATCGATGTCACAGCCAGGTAGTTATAAGTTTATGCCATCAATACCGCTTTAAACTATTAGCCTGTATCTTTTGTGAACTGAAATTAAACTTGAACGTATTTGGCTTGACATTGCACTTTACTTTATATACTGGTAAAAGGTATTTTGTAGTAGCTCGTATATGTGTGTGTGTGTGTGTGTGTGTGTGTGTGTGTGTGTTTGTGTGTGTGTATCCATCTATCCATTCATTTATCCATCCATCGTGACCCATATTAATATGGTTAGAAATTAGTTTAAGCTGAATAACGTGTTCTATCAATCAAAAGAATAAATATACCCTTTCGTTCAACCAAATAATCTACTATATTATGAATTACTTAACACAGACATACGGATATATCAAGATGAAGTTCTGTGTTTACTGCATTTTAATATAATGGGGCATATGTGAAACAGCTAATGAATCTTAGTTGTGATGGCAGGAGCTGTTGCATTTATGGATTAACTTTTTAAATTACAAAAATACGGTAAAACAAATGTATACCATAATGGTGTTTGTAGTGTGCAAGGCTTGTTAATTTTATCCTCTATATGAAAAGACATACAAGAGGTTGCACTTACTAACTGAATGACTTGTATTTGTAAACTATAAAAGTGTTAGGCTGGGAAATAATCCATGTATTCTCACTTATCGTTTAGCATATTTGGTATATATATATATATATATATATATATATATATATATATATATATATATATATGTCACAGAATTAGGCGAAAATTGAACTGATTTTTGTTGTCTTGAATTGCAAACGAAACTCACCATTTTCTTGATTTCGTCGTACACGCATTACCTGGGGTGATTAAGTGGCGTGTAACGATTTGCATGTTCCAATTTGTAATTTACATGAAATCCGAAATACTCGTTGTACGTGGTGCACGCCAAGCTCGATGTGATTTATGTTCACCTATTGAGAGTATATAAGGCGATGGATTTCTCATTATTATTTACGGGAACCCAAATATCTAATCGAAGGATAGATAACCTCGTCTTGCAAATCTCCAGCCAAAGGGGTGAGTGTTAAAATTACATTTCGTTTTATTGTGAATTTTATTCAGATTATCATTTCGTATAATGATGCCTTTATTGCAATGAACGTGGAATATTTGGAATTACTAGTCACTTTTAGACTTTAAATACAATATCGTAATCTACGGCTTAGATTATTTTTGAGACAACTATTATTAGTCTGGTTTTGTTTATTATAGCTGATTCAGTCTGATTCCAGCTGATTCCGTCGTTGATACCGTAGAAGTTCATCACTGATAGCGCATCTAATAACATCGTTGATACCGTCTCTGATACCGTAGCTGCTAACATAGTTGTTACATTGTTTCTGGTACCGTAGCTGCTAATAACATCGTTGATACCGTAGCTGCTAATAGCATCGTTGATACCGTAGCTGCTAATAACATCGTTGATACCGTAGCTGTTAAACACATCTGATACCATCTTTTGATAAACGTCTTTGATATCGTTTGATTTGTTGTGGGACATCTATTGTTTGTTCTGGAACATCTCTGTATAAATATCTGAATGTGCTTGTGCCGTTAATTTGTGCAAACGGAATTGAAGTATCTGTCTGTGTGTCGAACTGTCTGTTCGTCAACATCTGTGTAACGTGTAAATATCCGGAAAGCTAGAAGTCCGAGTGTCGGAGCTGTCTTAGAGTTGTAAAACGTCCGGGTAGACATCTAGGGGAGTGAGGAACCGTTGGTTCGGGTAGATGTTGTATGCTGTCTGAACGTATAACTGTGGTGGATCCGTGTAGGGAAACGTCCGATAATAGTATTGGTCAACCCTCGGTTCTCGGGGAAACTGGGAGACGATTCAACTGTTGCTGAATCGTGCGGTTATACAGGGGAGACACATAGGTGTATTGAAATTATAATATAATTTAATACATTGTTGTATTTGCATGCTTATGTCAGATCGCAATAATATTTCAAGTGATCACATAGATATCAATAAAAGCTAGCAACTTGATTGAATACAAGTATATGATCGTGCTAGTTATCGCAATCCATCGTGCGATAGATAGTTTGTCGTTTGTGTTTATTTTTTTTCGTAAATCATTCTTGCATTTATTTAACTTTCGTAAAGGATTCTTGGATCTGTGTATAATCCAAGAGATCCCTTTACATCTGAGATTCCTTTTGTATTGTTATTTAATTTGTTCATGTATTGTGAATGGTTGTGAGTGTAATTGTGGGTTGAGTGCATGAATTATTGTGTTGTTACATCTGTATTTTTTTCATTTATAATTTATTACATAAATTTATATTTTCTTTCACAAATTGTGTTTGTATTGTTCATTTAATCCACCCTCCTCTCGGTAACAATTCTGTTACAATGGTGTCAGAAGTGGGATCGTTGGATTAAGTGAACTGTCAATCATTTTTGTGAAGGTATACATTTAATGTTTATATTTGAGCGTGACCTTCTGTTAAGATAATACTCTAGTTGGAGTTTATTTTTGTTTAGTTTACCTAGGTCCGTGTGTCCAGTATAAACGTGTTTAAAGTATTGGTTTGGTTATATATCTATATTCATATTACAATTGTCATGTCATCCCTTAAGGACTTGGTTGCCTTAGGCAAAGAATTTTGATATGAAGGTGAAAGCTTAAGGAAATTTATCCAAGAAGAACAAGCCCGGGAAAGGGACGAAAGGGTAAGAGCAAGGGAATTAGAAAGGGAAGCCGAAGAAAGGAAACGGGAATTAGAAAGGGAATCCGAAGATAGGAAATGGGCATTTGAGAAGGATAAGATAGAATTAGAGAAGCAGGCCCAAAGGGAAAAGATAGAATTAGAGAAGCAGGCCGAAAGGGAAAAGATAGAATTAGAGAAGCAGGCCGAAAAAGACAGGATAGAATGGGAAAGGGAAGCGGAGCAAAGGCGAATAGAGTTAGAAAAACTAGCAAAACTAGAAATGTTCGAGTTAGAAGAATCAGCAAAGCAACGGGATCATGAGCGTAAGGTAGAATTAGCGACATCTGGAAGAGAACACGATTCTGCCTTTAGCAAATTAAGGGGCCCCAAATTACCTCCCTTTGACGATGAAAAAGATAACATAGATAGTTATCTTCATCGGTTTGAGCGGTATGCCGAAAACCAGAAGTGGAGTCAAAATGACTGGGCGCTGCATCTGAGTGCTTTATTAAAAGGTAAAGCACTGGATGTATACTCGCGACTTCCTAGGGACGATGTGTTTAAGTACGACGTCCTAAAGGAAGCACTTCTCAAAAGGTACGAGCTCACTGAACAAGGTTTTCGAAAAAAGTTCAGGTATAGCAAGCCCGATAAGGGAGAAACCTTTGGTCAGTTCACCGTCAGAATTGCGAACTATTTTGAGCGGTGGATTGAATGCGGCAAAGCGGTGAAAACGTTTGAAGGGTTGACTGATTTCTTGCTCAGAGATCAATTATTTAATACAGTTGGGCGAGAATTAGATCAATTTCTGAAGGAGAAAGTCTTCACGAACGTAAAAGATATGGCTAAGCAAGCCGATTTATTTGCCGAAGCTCATGGGGGAACCCAGAACGTGGTTTTAAAAGATTTTAAGTCTGGAAACCAGTCTGTAAGACCTATGCCTAGGGAGCCTGTAAAATCAGCTGAGGTAAAAAGGTCAGTTGGGAATCCAGTTTTACAGCGTGTGCGGTGTTTCTTGTGTAATGCATTGGGTCATGTTCAAAAAGACTGTCCTAAAAGAAAGGCACTTATACATAAGGTAGCAGTGGCTATACAAAGTAAAGGTATAACTGATAACATCGTACAGGTAGAACCTTGTATTCATTCGCTTGGCACGTGTTTATTTCCTGAAGCGCGTGTACCAACCGCGAGAGGGTTTGTCAACGGTCGAGAAGTCGTGGTATTGCGTGACACTGGTTGTACGGGCGTAGTGATCAAACGTAGTCTCGTGCAGGATAACCAAATGCTCGGGTGGGAATCCCCATGTATGTTACTTGATCAGACGATGGGTCGCATTCCCGTAGCAAGGATCACAGTAAAAACACCTTTCTTAACGGGAACTGTTGATGCCCTTTGTATGGACAATCCTATTTACGATCTGACGATCGGTAATGTTGAAGGTTCCCGTCTTCCAACCATGGCCGATTTTAAAATACCTTTGGCTCAGGCAGTCGAAACGCGAGCGCAAACACGGCGAGAGAAAACCGCGTTTCATAAATTAATAGTCCCTGAATCGATCTCCGGAATTTCGCGTGATGATTTCAAACAAGAGCAAGAACATGATGAATCCATCAGAACAATTGTTGAGAAAATCACGTCCGGCGCGATTAAACATTGCAAGCGTGGGGGTAGCTCGAGATTCGTACGCAAGAACGGATTAATTCATAGGGAGTTTAGCGCTCGGGAGGGTAAGAAGTATTGGCAAGTGGTCGTACCCCAGAGATATAGATCTCAAGTACTTAGGGTGGCGCATGAGTCAAGCATGGCAGGACACCTAGGTATGGCTAAGACCACTAGCAGGGTAGTCGCTGAATTCTACTGGCCAGGTGTTAATGGCGATGTCACACGGTTCTGTAGGTCGTGCGACGTATGTCAGAAAACCGTCTGTAAGGGAAGGGTCACAAGGGTGCCCTTGGGACAGATGCCATTAATAGATACACCGTTTAAAAGAGTGGCAGTAGATATTGTAGGACCAATACACCCGGTTACCGAAAGAAAGAATCGGTACATACTTACTCTGGTTGACTACGCAACCAGATACCCTGAAGTCGTAGCGTTACCAACTATTGAAACGGAAAGGGTAGCTGAAGCATTAGTTGATATCTTCAGTAGGGTAGGGGTGCCAGAGGAAATCCTCACTGATTGTGGTGCCCAATTCACCTCTGACCTCATGGGTGAAATAAGTAGACTGTTATCCATCAAACAGCTAAACACTACCCCATACCATCCGATGTGCAATGGACTGGTAGAGAAGTTTAATGGTACCCTGAAAAGCATGCTGAGAAAGATGTGCGCGGAACGTCCGCAAGACTGGGACCGTTATTTAAACGCTGTTCTGTTCGCGTACCGTGAAGTACCGCAGGAAAGTTTAGGGTTTTCACCCTTTGAACTGTTGTATGGTAGAACGGTTCGAGGCCCGATGCGGATACTACGCGAACTATGGACTGGTGATGTCGCGAACGAGGAAATAAAAACGACTTACCAGTACGTGTTAGATCTAAGAAATAAACTTGAGAGTACATGCCAGATGGCACGTGACGAATTGATTAAATCGGGGCGCAGATATGCCAAGTATTACAACCGCAGAGCGCGTAATAGGAAATTTCTTGTGGGAGATCAGGTGCTATTGCTTCTTCCAACGAGTTCGAATAAGTTATTAGTCCAGTGGAAAGGTCCATATGAAGTTAAAGAAGTAAAAGGTGACATGGACTATAAAATTGACATGGACGGTAATGTAAAAACATTCCATGCGAACATGCTCAAGTTATATATTAAGAGACAGAGCGACAATGTTGGAAAGGGGGTCTTAAATGTCGTTTGTACGGCAGTCGTAGACGATGATGAAGCTGATTCGAATATAGAGAGTTCCCTTGAATGTCCCTTGGGAGTTGCGGGGGAGGGGATAGATAAAGTCGATGTGAGTGCGGAGTTGACGAAAGACCAGCGTCAACAGATTAATGCGCTCTTGGCTAAACACTCGTATGTATTCACAGATAGACCAGGTTGTACAACTTTGTTGGACCTCAAAATTAAACTGAATACGTCTGACCCTATTCGAATCAAGGGATATCCGGTGCCATACAACGCACGTGAAGCTGTGGACGAAGAGGTGAGTAAAATGTTGGATCTGGGGGTGATTGAACCCTCCAACTCACCATATTCGTCTCCAGTAGTGTTAGTAAGTAAAAAGGACGGGACGAACCGATTCTGTATCGATTTTCGGCAGTTGAATAAAATCACTGTGTTCGATGCAGAACCAATGCCAGATATGGAGGGTCTATTTGCAAAGTTGTCGGGAAACCGATGGATTTCCAAATTGGATCTGTCCAAGGGATATTGGCAGGTTCCCATTGTCCCAGAGTCCCGAACTTTGACGGCATTTGCGACCCAGAAAGGATTGTATCAATTCAAAGTGATGCCTTTCGGGTTAGTTGGAGCCAGCGCCACTTGTTGTCGTTTGATGCGAAAGTTGCTGAAAGGTTTAACAAACGTTGATAGCTTTGTAGACGACATATTCGTGTACACGAATACTTGGAGTGAGCACGTGTCCGTCCTGAGCGAGCTCTTCAATAGACTCCGTAAAGCGAACCTTACAGTGAGACCCACTAAATGCAGTATTGGTTATACAGATTTAGATTGTTTGGGTCATAGGGTCAGCGGTATGGGTCAGTTAAAACCTCATCCCAAGCAAATTGAAGCAATTAGAGACGCACCAAAGCCAACCAATAAAACGCAGGTAAGATCATTTCTAGGTCTAGTAGGTTTTTACAGAAAGTTTATACCGAACTTTGCAGCCATTGCTAGCCCGCTGTCTGATTTGACCAAGAAGGGGCAACCAAACAAAGTTGAATGGGGACCGCCACAAGATAAAGCATTTTGTACTCTGAAAGAGAAACTGGTTAGTGCACCTATATTGAAATTGCCAGATGTCAGCAAACCTTTTATTCTAAGAACAGACGCTTCTGAAACTGGGTTGGGGGCAGTTTTACTGCAAGAGCAGGACGACAGTAAGTTACCCGTAGCTTACTCGAGTAGAAAATTGCTACCCAGGGAGAAAAATTATTCCGTTATAGAAAAGGAATGTTTGGCCGTAGTATGGGGAATTGGGAAGTATCACGCATATCTATTTGGGAGAGATTTCGTTCTTGAGACTGATCACCAACCCCTACTGTATTTGAACAAGGCCAAGGTCGCTAACGCTCGGTTGATGCGTTGGGCGCTAACACTACAACCTTATCGTTTCCGTGTAGAAGCAATAAGGGGAGTTGAAAATATAGGCGCAGACTACTTGAGTAGGGCATGATGGGAAATTTGTATGAATTTGCCCAGTAATAAAATCCAGTTTGTAGTATAACCAGTGTAAATGTTGTAAGATATCATCAATAGTTATTTTTCTTCTATTCTGTGTTAGTTTTAAAAATGTGTACATTTTTATTCTTAGGGGGGAGGTATTGTCACAGAATTAGGCGAAAATTGAACTGATTTTTGTTGTCTTGAATTGCAAACGAAACTCACCATTTTCTTGATTTCGTCGTACACGCATTACCTGGGGTGATTAAGTGGCGTGTAACGATTTGCATGTTCCAATTTGTAATTTACATGAAATCCGAAATACTCGTTGTACGTGGTGCACGCCAAGCTCGATGTGATTTATGTTCACCTATTGAGAGTATATAAGGCGATGGATTTCTCATTATTATTTACGGGAACCCAAATATCTAATCGAAGGATAGATAACCTCGTCTTGCAAATCTCCAGCCAAAGGGGTGAGTGTTAAAATTACATTTCGTTTTATTGTGAATTTTATTCAGATTATCATTTCGTATAATGATGCCTTTATTGCAATGAACGTGGAATATTTGGAATAACTAGTCACTTTTAGACTTTAAATACAATATCGTAATCTACGGCTTAGATTATTTTTGAGACAACTATTATTAGTCTGGTTTTGTTTATTATAGCTGATTCAGTCTGATTCCAGCTGATTCCGTCGTTGATACCGTAGAAGTTCATCACTGATAGCGCATCTAATAACATCGTTGATACCGTCTCTGATACCGTAGCTGCTAACATAGTTGTTACATTGTTTCTGGTACCGTAGCTGCTAATAACATCGTTGATACCGTAGCTGCTAATAGCATCGTTGATACCGTAGCTGCTAATAACATCGTTGATACCGTAGCTGTTAAACACATCTGATACCATCTTTTGATAAACGTCTTTGATATCGTTTGATTTGTTGTGGGACATCTATTGTTTGTTCTGGAACATCTCTGTATAAATATCTGAATGTGCTTGTGCCGTTAATTTGTGCAAACGGAATTGAAGTATCTGTCTGTGTGTCGAACTGTCTGTTCGTCAACATCTGTGTAACGTGTAAATATCCGGAAAGCTAGAAGTCCGAGTGTCGGAGCTGTCTTAGAGTTGTAAAACGTCCGGGTAGACATCTAGGGGAGTGAGGAACCGTTGGTTCGGGTAGATGTTGTATGCTGTCTGAACGTATAACTGTGGTGGATCCGTGTAGGGAAACGTCCGATAATAGTATTGGTCAACCCTCGGTTCTCGGGGAAACTGGGAGACGATTCAACTGTTGCTGAATCGTGCGGTTATACAGGGGAGACACATAGGTGTATTGAAATTATAATATAATTTAATACATTGTTGTATTTGCATGCTTATGTCAGATCGCAATAATATTTCAAGTGATCACATAGATATCAATAAAAGCTAGCAACTTGATTGAATACAAGTATATGATCGTGCTAGTTATCGCAATCCATCGTGCGATAGATAGTTTGTCGTTTGTGTTTATTTTTTTTCGTAAATCATTCTTGCATTTATTTAACTTTCGTAAAGGATTCTTGGATCTGTGTATAATCCAAGAGATCCCTTTACATCTGAGATTCCTTTTGTATTGTTATTTAATTTGTTCATGTATTGTGAATGGTTGTGAGTGTAATTGTGGGTTGAGTGCATGAATTATTGTGTTGTTACATCTGTATTTTTTTCATTTATAATTTATTACATAAATTTATATTTTCTTTCACAAATTGTGTTTGTATTGTTCATTTAATCCACCCTCCTCTCGGTAACAATTCTGTTACAATATATATATATATATATATATATATATATATATATATATATATATATATATATATATATATATATATATATATATATATATATATATATATATATATAATCCTACATACAGGGTAGGATTATATTTTGATTTATATGATTTTATTTCATGAGTAAGAATTAAAATATTAAATATTATCTACCTGAGATATACCATCAATTAATTCTATAAAATTAAGAAATTATGTTTAACAAGCCGATACGTACTTCTGGCTCGAATATGTAAAATTTAAAGACTCCAATGGACAGTGAGTAACTGACGTTGTAGGCACCAATCGGTCATACATTCAGTCAGCTCAAAAAATGCACTTCCTATTTGGATATGCGAATGCTAAATTATTAAAAGATTTTAATCAATAATGATTAGAGAGGGAATATGTAAGTTTACGCCCTGAAAGACATAAACAAACGGAATAAACTTAAGAAAATAAATTGGAACTAATATCACAACTTGGAGTCAGCTTCTGTTGACCAGACCGAACCTATAATCCATTGCAATGACCAACTGGTCAAAGAAAGTCCACATGCAAATCATACGAAAACGGGCTTATCTGTTACATCATTCTAAATTATGCAGTGATTGTTATGTGAGCTCATCATTAGATGTTGCTAGAATTATCTCTATAACATCTTTCACATACCAGCTAAATATTTACGTAACCCTTGATTATGATTTCTATTCAATATTTGTCGTGAAAGATAAACTACGCTAAACTTCTTGAATCTGTCAGATTGCTGCAAATAAATATCATTGGCACCTGTGCCAGCTTAATATCTCTAAGGCTAGATATAATGGAATGTTTCCACCTATCAGGAAGTATAGTTCCGCTTGTATATTTCAAAATGAGTAACGCGCTCCATCTTTCATTTCATTAAACTCTGTATTATGTTACCCAGTAGATAAAGACATTACAACACTGGCAATGTCTTTAACATTGTTAATCACATATTGTATTCATAAACATTAGAAGTCCCTTTTACAACCATTACAAAATTAGACAGTTCGAATCATCTTACCCATGTTAGGTCATCGCTAAGTATTGTTTATTGCACAAACATAACTGTAACAAATATCACATTTTGTGAAAAATCACGTGTAATTTATGAAATATACAGCATATGACAGTAACACATTTCTTATTGATTCCACCATTAGTTTCGAGGAATATGTGAGGAGTTTGTTAAATATTTTCTAGTTTGATATTTACTAACTGGTTTCAATGTAAACTATTTGACATATTGCATAAATCATACATGCCTTACAGTCAGTACTATCGGTACCTTGTGTCACAAAAATTGCATTAACTCTTTATCAGTATAGGGAGTTATGAAGTATGCCATATAGCATTTAAACAAGTATATAATTAAATGTTATATTCGATTTCACAGATGTCATGCGAATAATAAACTAAACGTGACTGGATTGTGTGACTGCGAGCAGTGGATTGATTTTACTTTTGCACTTGCTGATTGCAACTTGAAAAAGTCACAAATTTAAAAGTAAGACCTTAGACAAATGCAAGTTTTATTTGTATACCTTTTATTCTAAAATGGTATGTCTAAAGAAGAAACAACACCAACAAACCAGCAAGTAAACTGCAATCTATGTTTTGGCGCGTTTCAATTGCTTAGGAATTCATCTTCAACTTCGCGCACATTTACCAAAATGGTATTTTGTTTTCGATATCTGCATTTCACTTCATATGCAGAGAGTACGTCATCAAAGATGCATTTAAATTTAAATACATGTATTATAGATGATTGCTCAGTTAATGTTACCATTACGTGGACTTTGATGGGAAATTGATTTAATAAATGTTAATACAAATGCAAAGTGGAAAAGAAAACAATCAACTTGTCAATTTGCATCTGTGCCTGTGAACAAGAAGAATAATCATATAACTACATTTTCTAGCAGGCACACTCGCATGGATGTGAGTAGTTCATTCACTAGATCAATAAACAGTTATTAGGAGCATATCCTGACTCCATCCAAGATGCAAATATATGTATTTGAATGTGATATAAATAATGCATACATACATACATACATACATACATACATACATACATACATACATACATACATACATACACAGATATATATATATATATATATATATATATATATATATATATATATATATATATATATCTACTAAACATTTAAATTTCCCTTGTGTACTACAAAAGAGATGAGAGCGTCAAAATAGACCATGTCCCTGTTCTGTATGAATAAAATTGTTTCTCGGCAAGAAATGCATTGTTATACTCACCGGTCAAAATGATATACTGGTGTACAATATGACGTTTAGTATGGTCCAAATTATGTAATCAATATGGATTATGCAAGATCAGATGTTTAGGAAATTATAAATGTTTTAAGTAACGCATAAATTGTATCAGTTTGTTTGATAATTATGTATATCATATTTGAGCACATACGATAAGTGTGTGTGTGTGTGTGTGTGTGTGTGTGTGTGTGTGTGTGTGTGTGTTACAGCGAACCCGTCATTATGGCGACAGTTCATTGTCACTGGGTAGTCATTATGGCGACAGTAGCATTAGGGTGACAAAATTTGTGTCAACTTAATGTTTGCTCTCGTGCTGTACATTACGTTTCTGATTTATTCACATACAGAAGTTCATGTAAGTATTATAATATCGCCTTTAACTAGTATTTGATGTTATTTACTCAAGATATACATCTAGTTATTAAATATTGTCAAGCAAAAATTTATAGGTGTGTTAAGGTTGTGTCGTCACTACATAACCATTATGGCGACATTTTAAAAAATGCTTCCACTTTTATCAAAGTCAAGTAATATTTTTCGAATATTTAATGAAATGATTTAAAATAGCAATTAACACTTTGTAATGTGTTTTCTTTAAGATCAAATTCAATGACAACTCATAACACACTCGGCTTTTTGAAATGCAGTCGAAGAAACTGCAATAGTTTGCGTTATATATACCATTCTTATAATATATTCACGTATTCATGTGACCCTGGGTCAACGCATCCAAAACGAGGCTAAGATAGGCGCCAATTTCGTTTTATCTCGCAACCATGGCTGCCAGTGCTACAGTTGATACTGGCAACGGAAAAATCGTGGCATTTATTGTTGTGTTCCGTTGTGCAATGGGAATGTTTGAATTCACATAGATTTAAGCTTCCACCATATTCCATCAGTGAAAAAGATGGAGCTTCGTAGAAAATGGATTGTTGCAATACGTCGTGATGCGGGGCCGAATTTTAAGGTAAGTTACTAAGTAACTGGATCGGTGTTGGTTTGTTTGTATTTACTTGATGTAAGAAAGAGAAATCCAAACGCAAAATAGATTATGTCGATGAAGCAAATGATTGTATGTACGTGTGTTTTATAATGATAGGTTTCTAAAAATGTTACCCCTAGTCCCATTCCACATAACGGGGTCATCGAAAACTGGGCTTACATCACGCAGCTCATTTATATAAGAAATTATGAATTTACGTATAAGTAGTTAGTACAGAACAAGTGAACTGTATTACCTCGTTATAAAATAGAAAGTATTAGATGGTACTGATATGTAATCAAACCATAGCTTCGTAACTTTTGTTTTATACATTTATTTCATACTCATAGTGTGTATAAGAGATAGAGAGAGAGAGAGAGAGAGAGAGAGAGAGAGAGAGAGAGAGAGAGAGAGAGAGAGAGAGAGTCGGTGGAAAGCAGCCTCTGTTAAAACTCTTGTATAATTTAAAAATTTTAAATTATAGTGAAGCTGGTAACTTTGCTAGTTATATTTTTTTGTCTCCATTATAGTTATAAATAGTTTGTCTCCATTATAGTTATAATTGTTGATGAAACGTTACACTATTATTTTATCTTCTTCAGATCCTGTGAGTTGCATATAGAATGCAAAAGTAAAATTACATATCTGTAGGAGAGACTGAGGAAAGCAGAAACAGAATTGGAAGAAAAGGAAAGGAAACTGCAAGATTTGAATAAAAAATAAACATTGAAAAATTTGGATTGAACAAATTTACAGATGACGATGAAATGATAGAATTTTACACTCGTTTTCCCATATGAGGTTTTTATAACCTTCTTCAATGGCATCAAACCTACTGCAATTAGAATGAAGAGCTTATATTACAGCACCAGGAATGACATCAACATCAGAGGACAGCAAAAAGCAATGGACCCAGTGGATGAACTTTTCATGTTTTTGTGTAGATGTGGATTTCCGATTGCAGATATGTCTGTTCAATTTAATATATACATGTCTTCATTAAGTCAGAAAATAATCATGTGGACAAATTATTTGTATTTCTTACTGGGAAGTATAAATATTTGGCCAAGTCATGAGCAAGTTCATTCATTTATTTTGAAATGAGCGTAAATGCAGATTTTATTTACTGCATTATTCAAAAATACTCATTTTATAACTCCAAACTGCAGATGTGACCTGAAATAATTATTGGATTCATTTGAAATCCATATTTTTTATGTCTTTCCATTGCATGACTTAATAATATCATTTGTGAAATCATGAAATCTAATTATGTGTTACTTGTATGATAAATTTAAATTCAGTGTGTTAACATGATGCTAATTATATGGCACTCACAAACAGCCAGCAAGAGGGCCATGAGTGGACGAGTGGTCTAAAGCGCTCTCTGTTACAGATCACTGCCATCTCACCTCTGTGTGTGTTCAAGTCTCGTATTTGGCAATTGTGAGTAGGTGAGAAAACTTTGCCAGTAGCTTCTCATGGGTTGTGGTTCTTTCTAGGGGTTTTCCCAGGTTCTTCCTCAACCATGTATCATGTACTGAGAAATGGCTTTAAACCGTACAGCAGCAACAACAACAACAAGAAGCAGCAATATAAATAGGCTAACATGAATTACATAATACTGATAACTGAGCAGTAGTACCAGTTAACAGTGATGCATTGTTAGTTTTGTTATTTGCTGACTGCAATGTAGTTATGTAACATCTACCAGTGATCAGTGTTAGTTGTAGAGCTAACCTGCACATAATTATATAACAATTGCAACAAATAGCCAGCAATACTAGCAAGTGAGTAAGTGGCCTTCCATAAATGACGACACGCACCTACGGGGGGTGGGTGGGTGTCACAAATTTGTGACAACGGGGACGGGGGTGTTTAAGAAATATGACGTCACATCAAAAATGCGCAACTTTACTAAAAGTTCCAATTAATTTTTTTATTACTTATAATTTATTTAATGACGTTATAAGTATCTTTACGCGTGTCGGGCTTGAGCTCAAATTACGATGGACTCTTTTTCGAACTACCAACACACATACTAGCCCCAAAAGAAGCTTGTTCCAAATAGCATTTTTCCGTTTCCAGTCCGCTGGTATCGATAAAGCAAAGTTGAAATTATCTTTTACTCGCCAAACGTTTTTAATTTTAAACTTTTTTGTGCTATAAAACTAAACTTAAAACGTTTGACAGAAAAGTAAATAATTTATTGGTTTGATAGAAAAATATTTTTTTAATAAAGGTTGATATTTATCAGATTCTTATTATAAAAGATCTTACATTTAAGAAAAGAATTGACCAGTACGATGGATGAAAATAAAATGTTGCAGTTTCTTTTTGAGGCGTACGTGCTGTCATATCCTGCACAGAGCAGAAAGATTTGCCAAGAAGAAATGATTTAAAAGTGGAATGAAATAAAAAATGATGCAGATCTGCAGTCAAAGTTGATCACTGGTTGCAAGAAATAAAACCTATTGCCGCCACAAAAAAGGATCACTTTTCACGTTTTGGGCTAAACAAACATCATATGCCGCTACAAAAAAAGCTCCAAAAAAGTGCCTGTGGCATACACCGATAAGTTTGTGTTCAACTACAAAGTTTCAAAGTATTTTTGTTTAGTTATAATTACTTTATTTGATAGTTATAGGAGAATTTGAATACAATATTCTGAACATCTGCAGTTTTAGCTACTTAAATGTTTTCTCCTACAATATCAGAGTGAAGCGCCACACAAAATACTTACTACAATGAAGTGATTTGAAAACATGTTAATTTTCAAATAGGAAATAGGGATTTTTCGTGTGACGTCATTTATGGATACCCCGTAATACAGTATAAGTTGCAGCATTCCAACCAGATCATAAATATGTTCCAGTCACAACTGACTAGCAACATCAGATGATTTTTTCTTCTTCTTGAATGATGTTATCTGATTGAATTTCATATCTTTTTAAAATCTGTCAGTTGCCAAACTAAAGTCATGCATATATATATATATATATATATATATATATATATATATATATATATATATATACACATACATACATACTACTAATATGAACGAAACAGACTGGAAAGTGATATCCCTTGATTTCTATGAGAGAAAGATTGATAGTATTAGGTGCAATATATATATATATATATATATATATAGTTAAATTTTATTTGGTTCTATTGAACAGTTTGTGGTATAAACTGACCGTTGCCAAACTAAAGTCATGCATATATATATATATATATATATATATATATATATATATATACATGCTGAATGTTTTATCAAGTGTGTCTTATTGTTTTTATTTCAGTCTTGAAATATATTGTGTCAAATTCATGCATCCCATTTTCTAAATCTTGACACTTCTGTGTCTCACTTCACATGACAGGCAATTGAATACAATACACGTTTCTAATACACTATTTCTTCTTTTTACTTTGCAAGAGAAATTGAGTTACTTGAAGTTAATAAAAATGATTGTTCTTTTCATTATAGTATGTCTGCCTGTCAAGCTCATCATAAATTTGAGCATCATTAATATGGAAATTAACAGTGGACAGAAAAGTACGATTCACTTCATCATCTCAAACCATCTTCATTTTTGTTTGCCCTCAGATAGGGAGCAATAAGTATAAAAGTGATGTCCATTTGAATGTCAATCCCAAATTTGTTTGAGGACATTTGCATTTTTGTAATATTTTTAAAATTAAGGAAATTTAAGATTAAAAAACTTATAACAGCAGTTAGTTCTAGATTTTATGTCACTCTCTGTTTCTCACAATTCCGTCCCAAATGTTAGTAAGTACCGTGGGTGGGTGGGGTAGTAGGGGCCATGAGTGGCCAAGTGGTCTAAAGCACTCTCTATTAAGGATCACTGCCATCTCACATCTGTTTGCATAGGTTCCAGTCTCTGGTTCGACCAATGTGAGATAGCTAGTCAGCAGCTTCTTGTCAGTCTGTTCTTTACGGGTATTTCGCGGGTTCATCTTCAACCATTAATGCTGGAGTTGTACCCTACAACAACAACAACAAGAAGTCAGTTTCGTGTGATATGCTCCTCGCGATAACGTTTACAACAATTGCCATTGCTTTGGGGTGATGCTGCTTTCAACGCATGCGTCAGCAATAAACAAGATTAAGGTCATTAATAGATGTATACATATGTGTTGCGTTTTGACAGGGATTAATAATAAAAAGTTTGTATTCTGAAGGATTTGACGTCATGGGTCAAAATAAAAGAGCTTTGTTTCCATCCGTATACCAAGGTCAGTCGAAATTAATTAATTTATTACTAGGGAGCGTCCGATACATCAGATGGATATGCTAGCGTCTATTGGTACTATCGCTCCTACGTGAATTACGCTAAAGACATGTCTTCGTGAACATTTCGTGTATGTGACCAAACCATATAATAATAATAATAATAATAATAATAATAATAATAATAATAATGACATTGTATAGCGCCTAATCTTTCGAAGCTCTAAGCGCTTTACACCATCTATAATGATATGACTGCACTACAGAAAAGCAAATGACAAAAAAATGAAATTGGAAAACATTAAAACATGCTGAAAACATATATGATACAAAAACATGATTAGGTCTCTAAGTTTATCCCTGCAGTCAAAACAGGTGAGTCTTAAGAGCACTCTTAAAAGGGACCACTGTGTCTTTTTGTCTAATTTCAATATGCAAGTCGTTCCATGTCGCCGGGTCCTGGTAGGCAAAAGAACGTTGTCCATATGACTTTGTTTTCACCGTGGGAACAATGAGTATACGATTGTCAGAAGAAGAGCGTAAGTATCTAGCTGGTGTTTACACATGGGTGAGGCTGGATAGGTATGTAGGACTGGAGTCTGTCAGTGAAATATAGCACAGAGAACAAATTTTGTGTTTGATTCTGTATCGAATTGATAGCCAGTGTAGGGTAAAAAGCAGTGGTGAAGTGTGCTCTGATCGAGGAACTCTAAAGATGATCCGTGCAGCTGTGTTTTGAACTTTTTGAAGTTTCTGGAGTAAATATTGTGATGAACCAGACATTATTGAGTTACAGTAGTTGAAAGTACTAATAAACACAAGTGTTTTAGTGGCATCAACTAAAAGATATTTACGAATGGAACTGATGTGTCTCAGTTCAAGATATGCAGCCTTTCATATATTCATGACATGTTGGTGCAATGTGAGAGTACTATCTAGAGTAACGCCTTGGTTTCTCACTGTCTTAGAATTTAATGTTGGTATTGCTGATGTTTATTGTCTGAGATGAATGATGTGAATGAAAAAGTCTTTGTGTTGTGATCAGAATAACCTCAGTTTATCATCATTCATCTGCAGCTTGTTACATGTCATCCATGATTTCACATCAGAAATGCACCTCTCAACTCCATGGATGGTAGCATCAACTTCAGTTGGGTGGCTAGACTTGTATATTTGGGTGTCATCAGCGCACAATTGATGCGACACTGCGTGATGATCTATGACACTTGAGAGCGGCTGAGTGTAGAGAATGAACAGGTCCAATAACAGATCCCTGTGGAACACCACAACATACGTCAACTGGGCTGGAATGTATTCCATTTGCAGATATAATTTGTGTTCTGTTGACTAAGTAGGACTTGAACCACTGTAAGGATATATTCTTAATGCCAAATACATGAAGGAGACTGTGAAGTAATATATCATGGTCTATTGTGTCAAATGCTGCAGATAAATCCAGGAGAGTGCACTGTAATCATTTCACTATCCAAAGTAGAGAGAATGCCGTTAAATACTTTCAGAAGAGTATTTTCCGTACTGTGGCGAGGGCGATATGCAGTCTGTATATTGGTCAAAAGACTATCTGAATTCAAATGAGATACAAGGTGGGCTATAACAACTTTTTCTAATATTTTTTATATGAATTGGAGATTATATGCTTTGCAGTAGTTCTTTAAATCGTTATCGTCAAGTGTTGGTTTCTTCAGCAGAGGCTTTACGATGGCAGTTTTGAAAAATGACTGGAATTCCCCTGATGAGAGTGAGATATTAATAACATCAGTTAGTAAAGGCAATATTGGGTCTAATCAATCAAGCAGGAGTGATGTCGGAATTGGATCAAGTTCACAAGACTTTGGTGCACTCTTCATCACGATTGTCCGTACTAAATCAATATAAACAGGTTCAAATGCTCATAATGGTTGTCGCGGAAATTCTGCATCATAACTGTATGTTGACGAGTCAGTTGAAATTGTGCTGTCAAGCGAATCTCTAATGGTGTGTACTTTGTCACAGAAGAAATTTGCAAATTGGTCCAGAAGGTTTACTGGAGAGAAGGTTGTTGGGAGTGGTGTACATTTGTTCCTTGACATAAGTTTCATAGTCATGCCGAAGAGCTCTTTGCAACTGGAACTCTCTGTGATCTAAGTACTGTAGTGGGATAATTTGTCTAAATGGACTATGTTTGTGACGCTTTTCGTAGCGGCTTCATAGATTAATTTATGAATAGTGAGTCCGGTGGAAAGCCCAAGCCTCTCTCCTTTTCGGCAATGTCTTTTAACAGTGCGAAGCTGGTCCCTAACACTGCTATACCATGGAGAACACGTTTTTTTTAAAATTGATACTCTGTATTTGGTGGCTGGGGCATGTTTTTCAAGCAATGAAAGCAGGCAGTTATTAAGTTGTTCCGCTATCGGATGTAAGAAAGTTGTTAGGTTTTCTTGGATGTCATTCATTAATTTGGTTCTATTTATCATACGGAGGCTTCTCTTAGTAGCAAATAAAGGTGGAGGGTTAGGGACTGATACGTCGAGATGGCATGCAATGCAGAGGTGATCCGATGCAAGTTCGTCGGATACAAGGGTGGATTAAAGAATATTACAATCAGGTATATAAAGAAACCAGTCTAAAATGTGACCAAGTTTATGGGTGGGTTGGTTAACTGACTGTTTAAGATTGAAAACATGAATGGAATCTAGGAGTTTTTACGTGTATGGTTTTCCAGGACAGTCAAAGTGAAAGTTGAAATCTCCAATAATAATTAGGTTACCTCCTATCGAATTTCCATACACTAGAAGATTTGGACACTGCTCCAAAAAGAGATTCAGTCAGCTTGTTTTTTCTACTAGGAGGAGGACGGTAAAGACAGAAAAAATAGACTAACCTTTGTTCCAGTGTAAGCGTTGTTTGGATTAGTTGAAACGATGTGTGGCAGAACTTTAAAGTTGTGTTGTACTTAAGGCATTTGTTCATGGAATTCTTTGTAATTACAGCAATTCCACCTCCGCGAGAGTTGCGGGGGAACGACTTGATGAATTAATCGCTGGGTGTTAAATCCGCACACTTAGCTTCATAGCATGGTGATCGTAACCATGTTTCTGTCAGGAAGAAGACGTCGATATTCTGGTTGTTGATAAAATTAACTATTTCTGTGCGCTTTTCGGGTGATCCTGCTGATTGAGCGTTGTATCCCTGGGACAGCTGACACAACGGTTGACGTTTTAAGAGGAATTTGAACCATGTTATCAAAATTAAAGGCAGAATTTTTAAATTGGTTATCTGTTACGGACGAAAGGGAGATAACTGGAATTCTTCTTCCTGTTCTATGCCGGCCAGCTTTGAAACAGCGTTTTTATTTCGCGTCCGTTTACATTTAAGTAATGATGAATGTAGTCCTAGTTCGTTCAGTCTTGAGCACAATGTAGTATCTAGAGCCAAGGTGTGGTCATTTAATGCAATTAATGAGGGTCCGTCATATTGACTGGTAACCACGTGACGGCGGTTTAATAAAAAACAAATGACGTCTTAACAGTGGAACAAAACAGCTGAGAAAAATTCTAATTGTTCTCGTTTCCAAAACAAGGAGATGAATTAACACATACGAACGGAACAGCCAATGCATGATGAAACACAGTAATGTAGACGAAGATAGACAACAAGCACAAATATCATAAAAAAATAGCACAAAAACGGAAGAGCCTTTCTCAAGCAGTTAAGCGATGGCGGCCATCTTTCCTTCATATGTTGGTTCTGTCCACGGTAAATTATCGTAAGTCCTTAGGAAAATATTCCCACATCGTCAATGTGTTACATGAGGCACAGTAATTATTTTGTCGTTTAATCGTCATGATAAATGCAGCATCAAGATCAAACTCGCCTATATTTTGTTTTCTTCTCGCCGATAGCCAGCTAATCTTTTCGTTACGGGACCTGGGACTGGAACGCAATGGATCCCATCGGTGGATCTCACCTGAAGTTGATTTTAAACTATCTTGGAATTTTCGCGCACAATTGTCAGCAGCTGACAACATTTTGAAGCTCTAGATAATGCCAAATACACTAAATGTTACCATTCGACGTGATCATCGACAATAGATATGAGTTTGTTAACCCATGTGACGAAGGAATTATTTAAAAAAAAACTAGAGTCCACTATGGTGGTTGGCGTACTAGAGCCTGCACAAGAACCTCCATAGGACCATAAACTATATTTTTAGGAGTAGCACGGTCACTTACTGTTGCTTTTTCAAGATATATTGCTCTGATCTGGTCGTGGTTAAGGCGGATGCCTCTGACTCGGCTATTACATTTTATATCCTTGTTTCAGATCTGGTTTTTACACCTGATTTTATCCTTTCCCTGTTTCTTTTTCAAGTTTATGCTTCTATTCTTCCTGTTTTTCTTTCGTTTTCTAGTTTACTCTTGCAGTATGTTCATTTGCTGTCCAGTCATTGATAACAAACTTATTAATATCTTTATCAGATGTGATCTGCTGAATATTAAAAGCAACACAGTATCAATATTTAACCCAATAGGCAGCTTTTAGAGTTTTAATATATTCTGATTTTACGTATCGTTTGTCTACCCCCGTATCCAAACACGGCAATATCAAGTATTTGGTCTTCATCTTTGATAGCGGCAACACCTTCATCAGTAAATGTATCTATCATGTTCTAACTTTGGTGGTGGCGGTGGTCGAGCTCCGGGCTGTGGTTAAAGAGGTTAATGAGGTGGTGGAATGGGTTGAAAATAACCAGCAATATCCTCTGCCAATGCTTTAAGACCTTTTTGTTGCCTCAGTTGCCGTAACAATTTGTTTTGGTTGGTTCGACATTTAATTTAGATAACTGCTCTGTACCTTCTGAAAATTCCACCTGAGCTTCTGGAAGCTGCTATAGTTGTTATTTGAAAGAATCACTGACGGGGAGATATTTCATAATTATTTCTAGTTAATATCGAGCTATTTTAGGTGTGAGATATTCCACAGTTAGCGCAGAAACATTATTATTATTATTATTATTATTATTATTATTATTAATACAACAGAAATTTAGTAACACATCACGGTCTGCAGATATACTTAAATGCACATCAAACAGTTAATACAGTAAACTCTGCGACATGCGCAAACATAATTTTTGTTTGCACCACGATACCTCATCTGGGCCTTCATGTCACAATTTATGGCTTTTGACTTGTATGTATTTCAAAACAACTCTAATACTGTTGTTTATAAGCAAAGTAAGTGTTTATGATCGCAATAAGGATTACGGACTTAACACACGGAGAAGTAAGAAAAAAAATTATTCACCTTTCTTTACAGGTTGCATTGAGTTGAGAAAATTGTGCAGATTAAGAAAGATCAGTCTTTTTGGTTTACAAAGTACAGGTTGTTCACCAACTATGCTAGTTAGAAAAAATTAGATTCCTTAATTAGATGCAATTTTGGACAGAATATATCTGCCCAATTTAAAAGTTAAGGTAGGAATATATAGAATGTTGTAGTTAAACACATACGTTGACCTGTTTGTTTTAAAGAAAAATGCAAAACATAACAATGATCAGATATGTAGTAGTGTGAGACCCATGACCGACATTGACATAACAGACGGGATGAACATCGAGCTGTTGCTGGATATAAACTCAGAATTCAATGCGGCCACCGAAGGGGTAGATGTGCCGCCAAAAGCAATGAAGTCAAAGCTGAAAAAATACTTCAGGACTACAAAACAGCATAATGTCTTGCTGGTCTTCCATCCTGATAGGTGTCAACTACTGGAGAAAAGCAGAGTGCCACGCCAGTCGGAAATCTTAGTGACACTACAGGCGATGAAAAACTACATTGGAAATATTGAGGCCCTCCAGAATGCGGATCTAAACAAATATATGTTGCATCCAAAAGACATATAAACACCTTTTATAGCCATACAGATGCTGGAGGTACAAAGAGCAAAGGGAGGTCCCACCATTCGAGAGAGAGGTGGGCCGAAAGACTGTCGAAGTGCATGTGAACAGGCTCCCGCTTGAGATAGACACGTGCGAACTAGTTAGCAAAGCCCAACAAAAGTTGAGAGCCAATGTAAACTATCATAAGATGACAACCATTTGGGGCTTTGCCCCCACTCAGACTGGAGGCAGAATACAAACAATAACCAGACAAGAGGCTAAGAAATTCCCCATGTTCTTTTACGTACTGGGCTTTAAACTCAAAGGCTGGTACAGGGTGTGAGGACGATCGAAAGTGCCCCAGATGCGGGCAAACCGGTCACGGCCTATAGGAGTGCAAAGAGGGAACAGCCCCAAGACTTATGCAGGTGCCGTTGCGGCACAAGTAATACATTCTCCACAAAAAAATCCATAAAGCCCACCAACAACAGCTTAGGAAATAAGACAGGAGGAAATAACACAGAGCCAATCAAGTGCTGATAGGTGGAGGGATATTCTAAGCCCTAGCAACACAATGGTTAAGACTACAGGAAAAGAGCCCATTACTACAACAAACAAAAACACAACATATTTGATGTACTGAGTGAAAAGGGAAAGGAGATAGAAGAAGAGAAAGACATGGGGGATCTACTAGGAATGACACCCCTCACAACACCCACATCAATGGCACCAATGAAAAGGAATCTTAAAAAAGAAGGTTAGTAATATATCAACCTCATCAACAGAAAATGTTAAGGACACTAAAGAAAACGTTGCGATAAATATGGTAGAAGAAGAAGAAATAGACAGAGAACAAGCCAAGGGAAAAAAGGGAGAACAAAAGTAAAGAAGGGAAGAGAATGAAGAATCTAAGGAAAACGTAGAGAACAGACAATGGGGGATCTACTAGAAATGATACCCCTCACAACACCCACACCAATGGCATCACTGAAAGGAATCTTAAGAAAGAAGGTTAGAAATATATCAACGTCATCAACAGAAACTATTAAGGACACTAAAGAAAACGTTGCGATAAATATGGTAGAAGAAGAAGAAATAGACAGAGAACAAGCCGAGGAAAAAAGGGAGAACCAAAGTAAAGAAGGGAAGAGAATGAAAAGTCTAATGAAAACGGAGAGAACAGACAATGATAGCGCATCCGAAGGGAAAAGAGTAACGGGAAACACACTATACTCGTCGAACATCACAAGCGATTTTTACCAGTAGCGAACTAGCAATGATACGATATGGGATGACCCGCATTTCAACAGAAAAAAAATGTATGAACACAAATGGATCACACACACACACACACACACACACACACACACACACACACATAGTTAGACAATGCAAAAATAAAAAAACAACTATATTCTGAAAAAAATAATACAACAACCTGGGATAGACAAGAAATGGAGGACAAAAGCTTTACTGTCTATAAACGCAAATGGGATAAATAGGGACAAATTAGAAAAATTAAAAACATTAGAAACCTATGACATGTTATTTATACAGGAGACACATAATGGACTGAAAACTGAGAGGGAAAGAGGTATGGACAGTTTTATAATTACTAACGACTTTATAGGGAAAAATATAAGAGGGGTGGGGTGGCCGGTTTTATTGAAAATAAAAGAGTGGTTAAATGGGAAAGAATAGAGGAGGGAAACAATTTGAAGGGGAGATTAATACACATTGTAATGGGTGGGATAAACTTTATCAATGTGTACGTTCCAAACAATAGGCACAATAAATTAATTTATTGACGAACTGGCCAAATATTTAGAAAAATACACTATAGGAAATATGAAACTAGGAGGGGATTTAAACTGTGTAGGTGATAACATAGACAGAACAGGACAACTAACAACAAATGCCATAAGGTTTAAAGACAAAATGGAACACATACTGACGACACAGAAACTGACTGACATACAGGAGACTGCATGTGCAAAGGGTAGAACACACATTCTATTACAAAGACAATAAGGAGAAATACATTTTGGGGGACACTTTCGGGGACAAATAAATATATAAAAGCAGTAAATATAAATTACAAACTTTCGGACTATAAATTAATTAACGTAGAAATAAGGAAAATAAAGAGGATAAAATGGGACAGGGGACAATGGAAAATAAACAATACAATCTTAGATAACATAGACTTTGTTCAGGAAATTAAGGAAGAAATATAAATTTGTACAAATAAAGGGAATTTGTACATAATAAAAGAATTGGACATGTTAAAAGGGATATTAAAAAATATAGCAACATACTATACAAAATTAAGGATAGGGAAAATAAAATTAGAGAAAGAAGCGATATAAAATTTAATGAAAACATGTAAATACAGAATAAAAAAATAAAAACCAGAGGAAAAGCTTAATTAAAAGAAAAAGGAAAAACATAAAGGGAGAGAGATTAAAGCGGGAAAATTTACAAAGCTATACAAAATTGCAGAGGGTCTATATAAAAGGAAAGAACTAAGAAGATTGGGAGAAGAAAAAAATCTTTAGAATCGCTCAATATTAAAGGGGAGAGAATAACAACTTTCAAAATAGAATACTAAAACACATACAAGACTATTACGGAGAACTCTACACATCACAAGAAATAAGTGACAAATTGACGAATATTTGCAAGAGATAAAATGCGAGACGATATTCACAGAACATAAAAACATATGTGAAGATTTCGTCACGCAAGAAAACATTATAAGAACAATAGAAAATTAAGAAGGAAAAAAATCACCAGGTAGAAATGGGCTATCAGCAAAATAAGGGAAATGAGATAGGGAGGTGTCATGGCGCGGGGGTGATGATTTATACATTTTTGTTGCCCACTGTCACAGGATTGCACAAATATAATAAGAAATAATATAACCCACCCCTTTTTGTTACTCGTTATCTAAGAGATGACCGCCCTCGATATAATTACCAAGATTCGAATAAAGATAAGTGGTGAAACATAGATGGAAATAGATATAGTGATCTGAGCAGACATAATGAACAAACAAATACGAGCCCCCGTAGAGATAAACAATTTAATCAATTACATAAACTATTGTGAAAATTCCTTTCATTAAGAATATACTCTGCTTTTAGAAATACAACTTCCACCGAATTACAATAAAACTCAAATATATTTAAATGAACTAGCCGATTTGTTACTGATAGCTTTATTTCATCATAGGATCGAGTTAAACAATCGAAGTCAACGCAATGTACGATTTCATAACCTGCTAGTCCTCAGCTTTCCGCTTCCTCTTCTGCTGTTCAGAACTTTAGATCTCAAAGATGATACTTGCTACCTTCCGTCTCGGGATACAATCTGATCACGTTTGAATTTTAGCACTGGGCAAAATTTCCTCACAGGTATATACGTCTCACTTCACTTCCCTCTCTTTTTCTCAGCACACGTCTCAGGTTACGTAACATCAATACGTCTAAAAAGCTATTTTCTCCCTTTGTGGTTTCGTCATTCAGCCAGTAGCAGCGGCTTGCATGGACCACACCTTTTTACGAATAAATCTCTTTCAAATTCCACTCGGAGCCTGTGGTGAATTTTATCTCTTGTCCTATCACAGTAAAAACTTCAATTTCAATAAGGGAGATATTATATCCCATTAATCTTGCGTGAAAACACATCCCTTATTTAACGTGACCAATCAGTATCAAACAGTTTTACTGCCCTTTCTTTCAGAGTCGCTAAAGTCGGGTCAGTCTGACCTGGCAGTATTAAGTAGCCGAATTTCTGCGGTTTCTCAATTTTGACAACTTTCCCATGAAAATGAAGTCTACCATGTCCCTAACAGTCAGTCTGGCTGCTGGATAAACACCGACTCTAATTAGACAAACAGTCACACTATAAAGGAACAGTACCGTACGCGGCAGTATAGCGATATGATACGCGCATGTCTCCGTAAATCTAATTAATGGTTCTCTGGTCTCAACTAACGTATTTTTGATAGATCGCCAGAAACTTTCCCCTTCACATAGACCCCTCCTTGAAGAATAAAATCGGTATTTTACTCTCCAAATTTGTGGAGATCTAATCTGGTTCAGTTACACGTCCTCAGGTGACCCTTTCACCTCAGACGTCCCTATTCTACTTAAGCAGTCAACCCCTACATTCTCGCTGCCTTTAATATACAGTACATGAATTTGGTATTGTTGCAGAAATAGTGACCATCTCATTAATCGTCCATTTGTCAACTTAGCTTGAGCCAAATAGGCGAGTGGTTGGTGGTCTGTTTCCAAAATAATTTTTCGGCCATACAGGTAGCGTTGGAATTTAGATATCTCAAAGATAATAGCCAATCATTCAATCTCAGAGACCGAATAATTACGTTCTGCAGTTGATAAATTCCTGCTACTGTTTACGACTTGGAATAAGCATCTGTCATGCTCTTGCAATAACACTGCCACTAAACCTTTATCACAAGCGTCCGTACGTAAGACAAAATCTCGTGTCACATCAGGCAATTTCACTAATTGCGTCTGACGTCAGTCTGTCCTTTAACGTCTGAAATGCTCATTCACATGCGTCTGTCCATACTAATTTCGCCGGAGCTTTTATCCAAGTCAAGTCAGTCCATGGGCTTGCAATAGCGCTGAAGTTAGCAACATAGGTCGATAATACCCTGCAAATCCCAAGAATGTCTTAGTGGTCGGTCGTACTGCGTCCATATGTTTGTCGACATTTGAACTATCTGGGGCCAACGTTTCTTCGCTAAGGGTATGATCTAAGTAAGTTAGTTTCCTAAACTATATATGGCACTTAGATGGTCATGTTGTCAGTCAAGTTTGTCGAAGTCGCTCTTAAACGTTTTTCAGTAAATTGATATGTTCGTCCCATAAAGCTGTCGCTAAGAGTAAATCGTACATGATTTTCGAAACTCCATTCCCCTTTAATGGTTCAAGTAAATTACGCATCATACTGGTGAAGACTCTCGGCACATTCTGGACCCCGACTGACATGACTACCCACTCGTAGGTTACATATGGAGTTGCAAAGGCAAGTCTTGCTCTGTCTTCACTTCGAACTAGAATTTGCCAGTATCCCGTGGACGATCGATTTTTGAAAAATATTTCGCATTGGTCACTCCGGCAAAAATGGACTCATCGTGAGGTAAAAGCTCTACCTGGAATTCCTCCGTGATCCTGTTACGTCTTAAGTGCCACTCGCAAACACTTGTTAAGATCAATAAAAGAATTACTAAATAAATATAGGGACAATAGAGAACTATGGGAAACGGATACAAAAACAGCAATACAAATGGCTTACAGATAGCACAATAAATAGGATTGAAAAACAAAGTCGAACATGAACACATAAACATCAATTAATGCCTGGGGAAACTGGGTCAAGTTAGGGTCATTAAAAATACAAAGCCTCTACTTCAAATAAATGCATGACGCGTGGTTGACGGGAGAGGTTGCAGTGAGACGGCATGTGATCTGAGTATCGCCAAATGTCCAATGTGTAACAATTCACACATTCCCCCCCAAAAATATGTCATGGGTGAATGTGATAAGAATAGAAAGAAAAGAGTTGACTTAACACTAAAAATAAGAACAACTCAATTATACAAACAAAAACATATATTTAGACGGAATCTTTAGCAAGAAATTAGTATACAACATCACATAGTTTATATTGGAAACTATTAGGGCAAATCATAATTATTGGAACACATAACTAGGGTAGGAGCACAAAGGGGGGGGGGGGGGACAGGGAACCTTAAGTGGAAAGTACGGGATGAGGAAGGCAAAAGGCTAAATCACATGGCGCTACGCGACGTGGACTGGCCCTTGAAAGAGTCGGGGGAAAAATCCACTCAGAGAAGCATGATGCAGACAACACACTAATACTATAAGTATAGAGTAGCATAGGAGTTTTGAAGTGTTTTCCCAATACGCATGCCCTGAAAGAAAACAAGGTAAAAGTCGCTGTTGAATACTATTCAAAACCAGGCAATCTTGCATTTTCTTTATCTCTGTGTAGCTCCCGATCTACACAGAGAGCCCTGATTAATGGGCCAAATAAACTATTAGAAAAAATTAAGAGCCTAAATATAAATAAATAGAGACGACCAAACTCGAGGCGGTTAATGTACAAGTTAAACTTAATAAATGTACGGACCCGTCTCGATCACAGTCGTTCTCAAAAGAAATAAATATGACAAAGATCGACACAATATAATAGCCATTAAAAACAATACATTTTTAAATTTTTTGGTAATTGTTTTCCCAAAAAATTAAGACATAGTACACCGGACTTCAAAATTCAAAATAAAAAGTAAATGTATTAAATGGGGTGGGGACATCTATCTGGTGCCTCCCAAAAAAAAAAAAAAACAAAAAAAAAAAAACACAGGAGGCTTGCCAACCAGGCGTATATACAAGGTTCGGGTTGGCTTTTGGCAACAAATAAATCTATTTTATTTTACATGGCCCGATTGTAGAATCGGGGCTTTGGCAGAAGTGTGGGAGGAGGCTTAACAAAGGTCAGCTGACCCACCAGTTCTAGTTTTAACTCTTCCCCCAATCCACTTATCGGTCTAGCCCATATGGAGTTCAAAACACCAGCTAGATCTTGAAAACGAGGATTTGGGTAAATAATAAATCAACCAGGGCCAGATATATAATTGGGGTCTTATGGGAGTGAATCTTTGCACCCTCTCCCAAAGTTCGGCCAACCCAACCCCCAAACCCCTCCAACTGTGCTGCTCATGGGATACAGGAAGAAATCTGCTATCAATCTTATAAGATTTCTAGTCAATACATCTGAGCATAAAATTAAAATAAAATTTGTTTGGTCTGAATGAATAAGTAAATAAACGATATATTTAATCTCGCCGGTGATAACCTCATAGTTCGTTCCTCATAGCGAATTTTTCGTATCTGCAACTCTGCAAATTTCAAATTTAAATGTAATTAAATGTACCTAATTCGTTGTAAGCACTTTGTGTGACACGAATTGGTAACTTTTAGATGCATTTAATAATACTGACCTGAAAATTCAAAGAGTTTTAAACAATCGATATTCAATATGAAATGAACATTTTACTTCGTAAATTGTTAAAATACACTTAATGAAATATATATTTATTCACTTGCACCGAGAAAATATCATATCTTTATTTTACTATAGACCGTAATAATCTTGATAATTCACTCTATTGGAATACGAATTTTCACTGCTCGTCAATATATATATATATATATATATATATATATATATATATATATATATATATATATATATATATATATATATATTGAGAATATTTTGATCAAGAAATTTACATATTCTATATGTTAGTAAGTTTGTGTGTGTTTTTTTAAATAGGGTTTAACGCCATTTTTCAGCACGCAATAGGCTATACATGGTGGCCAGTATTATTGGAGGAAGAACATGGGGAAAAACCCCGGAAAGAACCACCGACCCACGAGAAGCTACTGGAAAGCTTTCTCACATACCTACATTAGCCGAATCTTAGACTCGAACCCACGCAGATAGAGGTGAGAGGGCAGTAATCCGTAACGGAAAGCGCAATAGACGACCCTTTGAAAACACGTTAGTGGTCTATACGTATATATGGCATTACTCATATTATCGAATTGAGTTAAAATCCAACAATATACATGCTATTTTTCAAAATCTTGTTTTGTTCACCTTTTTAAGTGCTGTGTAACTTGCAATGAGATGGAGAAGTATGAGTTCTGACTATATTTTCTATGTGAATGTACACAAACACATACAGCTCATAAACGGTAGACACTTTTCATTATCACGCGGGATGCTGCAAGAAATGTGCTAATTCAGCCTGTGATAAATATTTAAATATTAGAGCAAACTTTTAGAACATGAAATAAGTACATTTGATTGCTTTAAGTGATTAATGGACATATTGCACTAAAATATATTTGTATCAACCCGATTAAACATGCCAGTTATTAGCTCATTAGAAGCATATTTCTAATTGACGACACTTCAATATATTTAATGGAAGGGGGATTGTTTTCATCTACTCATTGGTACAAAGCACACACTTTTAGAAGGAATTAAAAAAATATTATGGCTTGAAAACAATAGTGCATCTTCGGTCTTATAGTGTATTAACTGCCTATGACATTTTTTTTAAATAATATAAAAAAAAACGTTTGGAAATGGATGAGCAGATGTTGAGTTTTAAAGGCATATATTTATGGTTTTGATAATCTGAAAATATACTGTAATTGTATTCCTTTGTTTTGTTTGGTATAACAATAGGACAGTTACAAATACTGTCGCCTTAATTCTGGATTAGACAGAATATGTGTGTGAAGATTATAACGCCATAGCGATGCGGATAAACATACGTATTACAGTTGTAAAAGGCATATATTTATTAATCTGATCCATCTTAATATATAATTTTAGTTTAATATTTTGTTTGGGATAACAATATTGCACTTAGAAAAAATGTCGCCTTAATGCTGAACTAGACAGAATATGTGTGTGAAGATTATAATGCCATCACTGTTGTGTGTTGACATTAAGGCGACACGGTATTAAGGCGACACATGTGTGTTTCCATTTGTAAATATTAGTTTCTGTTTTAAACATGAATATTTAAGCTTGATAATCGGAATTATAAAATATTTTGATGAATTCATATACAAATACGTGCTGCAGTTTAATAACACAACATGATGTAATTATGTCACCCTAATGCTGCTCTGTGACATGTATCGCCCTAATGCTGGTTACGTACTCATGTGTGTGTGTGTGTGTGTGTGTGTGTGTGTGTGTGTGTGAGTTTGATTAGGATTATGAACGTAGCTTTAACAATGTTTTAGTCATATCAGCTACGATGTCTGCAGTGAGGCAGTTTATTATTGTAATGACTAGCACTGGGGCATCATGCCGCATACATGTAGCATCATTTCCCACCCAGTCACAGCATCCTGACACCAGGGCGACCAGTCCTAAGACAAAACTCTTAATGCTGAGCGCCAAGCAAGGCAGGTGTTAGTACCATTTTTGTAAGTCTTTGGCATAGCACGGCTGGGCATCGAACATACAACCTCGTTCTTCCGCGGCGAGCAAATCATTGTTCATATGTAATATGTTAATGTTTCTCGGCCATTTTAATTGTTGTCATAATTTTTGGCAAAGATTCTTCCAATGGGTGCGATGACTGATCTGATTGACCCGGCAAACAAAGAAAAACAAAACTTTACTTCGAAGGCATACAGGAAAATAGCGATGATGCAACTAAACAACGCCGATGAACCACACGTTTTCAGTGCGGATGTCTTTGATCTGAGATAATCACTTCAGCATGTCACCATACTTCCATAACGATGATAAATACGTACTTGAGGCATATAAACGTGCATATTCTGACAAAAGGTCTAAATTGGTTATCAGTAAAAAGCCACCTTTAAGTTAATTTATTAAGAATGATATCTAATATGTGACAGGTGCACCAAGTTAATCCTTTAATTGTACTAGCATGTGTCATTGAGTAGCTCAGTAGGAATTCGTCAGTAATATCAGTTTCGTGTCAGAATTATACACCTTTTGAAAAATGTTCTATAACTACTATACATTAAATATTACTGAAGTAAACTTAAAATTGACATAAGAGTTTGATCTGTAAGCGAGAAACAACCGCTGCCTCTCTGTACGTAGTACGGAATATGTATTTATTCTTGAAAGTATCACGTAAAGTTGAGGATAATTTTGTTATTTAAAACGGACGTCTATGTCGAATAGTTTTGAGACCAAACTACTGCAGATTTTGAACTTGATATGATTAATTATGAATATTTAATAATATGGGTTATATGTTAATTTGTATTTCCGTTGTTAAATTATTTGTTTTCTTATGCATGACTTTAACACAGTTGATATTTAATATCAAATATACTTCTGCTGCTTCTATCATATTCAATAATTATGATATTAATATTATTGATACCACTACTACTATTACTACCACTACCAATAACAATACTATTACTACTAATACTACTACTAATAATACTACTATTAATAATAATAATAATAACAATAATATACTACTACTACTTATAATAATAATAATAATAATAATAATAATAATAATAATAATAATAATAATAATAATAATAACGTGCCAAGGCAGATGGAGATTACACAAGCGAAGTCACCACAAGAATCAGCAAGGTCAATTAGGCCTTCGCAATGCTGATGCCCATCTAGGGGACAAGAAACCTCATCGTCCACACGAAGATCCGTATATTCAAGAGCAACGTGCTGAGCATCATTTTGTAGAGTGTTGGAAGTCCACTGCTAACATAGCACGCATGCTCGAAGTCTTCTAAACCAAGTGCCTGCGACGGATCATGAGGATCTTTTGGCCAAACATGATCTCGAACGAGGAACTTCGGCACAGAGCGGGCGCAAGCACCATCTCTGAGATCATTGTAACTCGTCGATGGAGATGGCTCGGCCACGTCTGCAGAATGCAAACTGACTCACTGCCAAGGGTGGCACTGAGATGGACCCCACAGGGGAAAAGGAACCGTGGATGACCCAAATAGACCTGGCGACGAACTGTCGAGCAAGACCTTAAGACCAGAGACCTCACATTGCAGACTTCCCCAACAACAGCTGCCGACAGACCAAAATGGTGCTCCCTTGCTGTCGTCTCAAGCACCAGGCGGCGGAGAGAGAATTGATTATTGATTGATTGATTATTATAATCGTAAGCTTACTATGACATATGTGCGATCCTGCAATCACAAATAAGAATCGAATGAAACAGTGAATTGAATGTATTGAGCGGGAACAAGACTGTATCCTTTGTAGTTGTTGGATAAATTGATAACAATAGTCCAAAATGGGTGAGAAGCCCTTTCAAGATCTTTCGAAATATATTACTTTTATCAGAGATAGAGGGTGGGGTCAGAAAAAAAAATGAGATGGGTCCAGTAACATTTTGTATGCCCTGCTGTGATTCTGACACGACAGCACATATGGAGAAATGTGATATTTATAGCATTGCAGACGAAACATACAGAATGAGCCTATTGATTACATCGAGTCAGCTTTAATATGATGGAACGTGATTACATCACTATTTGTGTGTCTGTAATATCAAGTAGGAATTTACGCAAATAAACTGGACCAGATTTAGCCTGGACTAGGCTACCACAACATCAAGGAAAACTCATTTTAAGGGTAAACACACTGAAACTAAAATGAATTTTAGATTTATATAGGATAATAGACAAATGTTTCTGCAGCACCTTTAACTATATATATATATATATATATATATATATATATATATATATATATATATATATATATATATATATATATATATATATATATATATATATGATCTCGTGTTATACATGTATAACCGTTCCAGTGGCGTAGGTGGTCAAATTGATGATATGGTATCTAATGGATAATGACCGGTTAGGTTCAAATCACGCCCGGAATGTTTATATTTCACTAATGGGGAGACGGTGGACCTTGGATAGTTGCACCTATGAAGTAATGAAGTAAAATTCAACATGACGAAAGTATCGATTTATAAAAAGTCAACTTGATGAATGTATCGATGTCTATTATTTCCCTTACTTGACCTGCATCAGTTCTTTGTGAATTAATGAATTAACATTATTGAGTACAAAACATGTCGGTTCACTGTTAATACAACATATACATCTTACTGATCAATATGATTATGTAACATCAAGGTATTATATTAAATAAGTATCTAAGCTCTAATATTTCCTTTTGTAAATTCGTATTACAAAATCTGAAAAACAAGATTTTATCCGCGATCATACACTGTTTTGCATGGTTACAACCAAAGAGTATTCTATTTTCCTCTCAGTTCCTTAGTGTGTGTTTATGTACCTTGAAGTTGTCCAACTCGGCCAATTCATCGGCACATTAATCTGCGGTCAGCATGGATTTAGCAATGACTTTCGAATACAGTTTTGTATTCAAACATGAACAATTTTCGCGCGAAGATGACTGCTGGATATATTATGTCTCGTTGATAATGTCTTCCCACCAGAACTAACTGCTCTAGGGATAGATACAGTTATACAAACAGGAAACCCTCGAACATCGGTAAGGTGAGTATTCCCGTGACACCACGCTCAGTTCTTTTTGGATGATATATCACACTCGTCATCAGTGATTCCTTTGGCGCGTTAATATCGCTATATTACTTGTCTGCGTTTATCGATTTCCGTTCGTATTTGAGTATCTGAGGCGTTGAGAGTTCTTTATATTCTTATGATGTTTTCTAATTATTTTTTGTAATCAGAGCAAAGGCAATCTCGGGATTATTTCTAAACGTTCAATACAGAAATAAAGTCATGAGGATCCAATTTACAAATAGTATTTAACCAAATAACTTTCCAGCTTCTTTCATATCCAGAGAGCTTTCACATTTATATTAACCTTCCACTAGACCTCAACTGTAGTAAATACAGTCGCGGAGGAGGATGCGTTGGACACAAACATTGAATTCCGTCTCTTAGTGCAATGTAAGTCGTTAAACACCATTGTATTCTGGTAGAATGTAAAAATACCCCACTCATCTTATTTCCGTTAACGTCTACGCGTTAAAGTCACTGATCATGGTTTGTTCTTTGATTATCATTTATCCCAGGCAGGCGTATGGCATCTACCATTTTGATCATAGCGGAATCGAGCCATGTTTTAGCAATACTACATGATTAGTCAATGAGTCGACGCTAACCTGAGTACCTGTTTCATTAACATAATAACTACTTGGGATGGCATACAGATCGTAATAGAGTGGCTTGTCTGGATGATCCTTCTTCGTTTCCATTTCTTCTTGTATCTTACTTTTCAAATGTCCATGGGCAGATTTCATCGATTTCATCCCAAATATTATTGGTGACATGATTGGTTACAGTTTAAGTTCGTCTCGTAACACTTTAATGTAATTATGGAGTTGCTTTGTTTTCGTTGATTTCAGCAAGGTTAGTTTAGTGATAATATCAACAAGGTTCCATATAATTTCTTTGGGGATTAAACAATTAATCTATGGTTTTGTAGTCGTTGACTAAATCACTGAGTTTTAGACGACCACAATTTGTTTATGAGAGGGATGATACATAACTTGACAATTCTTCGTTCAGATTCGTATGTGTTAACTTTTTGAAAACTGCTGTGCCGTAAATGTATGAATATTGATCGAGTTTTTCGTACCAATTAGAGCCCTATATAAAAGATTATTTATCACAGATTATGTTGCCATTGGTGATAACCGGAGGGTCTAACCCTTTATCTGGAGGTGGTAAACGTGATTAATATTTGTCGTGGTGCTAGACAAAAAACATCAATACACATGGCGTTGCGTGGATTAATGTAGTAAGACATTCAATGATTATCTGGACCTTCATGGGAATATATAGTAATTATTCCTGTTTTATGGATCTGAAGAGCAAAATGTATTTGATCGAACATAAAAGCTAAGTAGTTATCAAGAAATAAATGGTTAATAATGGGTGATCCAGTTTCCAGTACTTGATTCAAATTTGCATGTAATACCTGGTCAGTTTTGAGTATTAGCTGGCATTTGTTGTTAATCGTAGACAGTAATGTTCGCTAGGCCCCTGGCCAGTCCGCCTACCTGAAACATTTTGCACTATTTTAGTACCGGCATTTCCTTCAGCACCAATCACGTTGGTTTATGCAACTGTGCATTCAGCGGAAATGTCCGCTATTTTTTGCAGAGGCCAGTAGCGCTGGTATTGCAGAGAGAAAGTGGAATATTGTATCGTTGGTCCTACGCCAGTTGTTATCGGATACTCGTGGTATTACGTCACATTTTCTGGTGGCTGGTCGCAGTTTTGTAGTTTGATTGTGATTCATTGTTATATCGACGCAGTTTGAAGTATTTTGTGCATGTTTATGATGGTATGGATTGTACGATGAATTAGAATCGTAGCACACGTTGTACTGCGGTGTCACAAACTCTCATTCTCAACCTTGAATATTCGCGTTTTGTCGAAAGAACCCAATGCGATAAGTCTATAGTCGTCAATTACAGTGCCTTCATTGTCGACGCGGTCTCGAAACCCAAAGCGTTCTACACTTAATCTGAATATTTACAGATATTCCAACAGAAGGTAAAAAGATGTCACATCGTTCTGAAAACATTTTGAGATATCTAGAGTCGCATGGTAACGCTCTGATAGCAATCTCACGGTTATGATCAATATCCTGCTGGATTTCTATGGCTGCTTCCTGACGAACATTTAACCGCAAGTAAACTTTGCTGACATGTTTGTTTAATCAATGAATATTCTTTAACGCCACGAATATGTGTCTAGACGCAGAAATACTCCTAATGTGAGCTTTTCCCCTTAAATAACCCACTTACAGTGGTTGTTGTCATATCGGTTATCAAGTTATGTCCACTAAACATCGATTTAGAACGTCCAAAATATAAAACAAATCGTCGTTTTTCCTCAATAAGTGACTCAAAGATATGACAATGGAAATTTGAGACTGGATTGGCCTCGACAGTAAATTTAGCTCGCCGTGCTAACAATCCCAGGTTGAAATGTTGGATTAGTATCAATAAATATAGTTTAATTATTATATGCACCTTCAACAACATCACCAAGTCTATCTCATTAAGCAAAGCGACTCATAGTCAAGCGTGAATGTACCAACCTGTATGTGGCTTTTGACCACTGAGTAGCTTAGGACGATTGCCATTGTTTATTTCATCCACTAAATTAAGCTACCATGTCAATTATATACAATCTCGATACACGCGACATTCCACCCGATGGTGAGAATCTTGTCAAGGAGATAACATAGAAAAACGTTTGGATAACGTACGGGTTATTTAAATATCGTTTCATAGAGTATCAAGAGTTAATGGACGCGTAAATTACATTTGTTCACTAACAACGTGTGTACCAAGATAACCCGGTGAGATTTTCAGAATCATAAGAGAACAATTCTGACGATGATACAAACACAATGTTTAATAACACATGACTTGAATGAGCAAATTAATTATAAGTACGTGCGTGTATATATAACCCAAATTTTGGATTAAGTAACATACGATCGCACAAATGCTACAACGAAAAATACAAATGAATAAATTTGCTTAATATTAAAACAACGATAAAAAATTCACACAGCTAAAACACAATGTGGAATTTGACTCATGTAGTAAAATGAAAGCACTCAGTTAGTGAAGTTATTTGAACAAAAGGGACATATAGACAAGGTATATTTACATTGCCGAATGATACAAAGGGTTTTACGAACACAACATTAGCTCACGGCTACAATATTATTTGTAAGGAGATACACTCCGTCATCAGCACAATTTTATTCAGCTCTCTGGCAACTACAGTTTAGCTTCACGACTGCTACGGTTAATCCCCGTGGTTGGCTTTACAGCTTGCACTACGTCGACTTCGATCACTTCGATATCTTCGAACAATCGGGTCACTCTGGTCACTCTAGACATCCTTGACGTTCCAAACCCTCTGGACGCTCTAGATACTCTGGTCGGCACTACACAGCTCTACACTGCTCTACATGGCTATACACAGATGTACACAGCTGAAAATATATCCAGCACCATGTACTTTACATGACACGGGCATACAACGGTAATAAGATCATACACGACAATAGTTACAAAACAACGAGTTCAGAAGTAACCTAACCCTGCTCGATACACATCCTGCTGCACTGAACATTTCTTAAAAACATAGCCTTATATTACTTATAAATCCCTTGATAAATTGCGAACAAGAATATAACTATGTGCAGCATGCTACGTACAGCAATGGTACCTAGATGCATACAAAAATAGACGCAATAGTACAATATTTATATTTTATATACAATAAATTAATAAACTTATTTACCTCTACAGCTGAAAATTTGCAATTCCTTATAGTAGTTCCTATGATTAACAAGACTCACCGTAATGAAGAGCATAACCTATGGTGAGTTATTTATGCACCAATATTGTTTGGATACTAAAGGAATCCGGTTCTTTCCAGCCCAAGAACTTGGCACGTGCGGCAAAGAATTAACCGAACTCATCTTTTCGATATACAACATAATATAAGCTATTCACCTTTGGCTATCGTTGTACACAAAATCGAAAGTCTAGTACATGTATTTAATAATAAAATAGTTTTTACAATTCCGTGACAGCGTGATAACGTCTTGTATGTTGATTAACAACTACCGCAAAGTTAGCGGTGGAACAATGAATTCTCCTGAGATAATTAATTAGGGTTTTAACACATAGTAGGATATTACGACTGCAATAGTAACATTTGATGCCCTTGCTGGCTAACGATGGAATGGGTTCATTATAGTCCAGGAAGTTGTTGGAAATTTACAACAGCGTACAGCACATAACAGAGTAACGCTCGCGTTGATCGAAAAAACTTGCCTATGACTGGTCGACGTGACCTTGAATCATGGCATATTTATTTGTCGGCACCAAATATTATACAAGTTTAGAGGATTGATGTCAAACCCTCGCTGAATTGGCCGCCGGAAAAAAATGAACTACGCGTTGACCGTAGTCGATATATTCAGTTGACTGCAGCAATTTTACAAGCAGGAAAAGCCATCGTTGTAGCGTTATTTGAACATATACGCTAGCCGGTGATATTTTTGGCACAACAGGAGGATCTTACCATGATGATGACTTTGTTCATTATCAACGAGATCTAGGCAAAATACAATACAATTTTAAACCACCATTGAAATCCCAGAGCATTTTATATGCTGCATAGTTTGCAATGATCGTATTGTGGTCCCGGCAAATCGATGATTTACCTTCTTTACACTGAGATCGTTACAGTCAAGGAAACCTTTGCTAAATATCAAAACATCAATACGATTCTATTTTGATTACTTTGATGCCAACTAATTCAATGTTGAAAGCGCCTTAGAATGCACTCTGTACAACCCTAGCGAGTTATGAGCGATTTTCAACTAACACTAGTAAGGTATGGAAGATTTTACCAATATTTACGTTCGTCATCGAATTAGAGGCGATGTAAGGTGATTTGTGTTTCATCCTTGTCGTGACTGAACTGTATTTTAGCATAACCAAGCCACTACTGAGACGCATCATAGCTCGCAACAAGTTACAATGTAAACAACGGCACATTGTCTCGATAGATAATTACAAACCTGTGCATTGAATCAGCACGTTGATGTAGCAGCAGAGAGGATTAACAGACCAAGTTTTCAGATACAAATAAAACCTTTAAGTGGAGAGCGCGAATCCATCTCGGATATTTATCAAACTAAAGCCAGCCTCCTACTCAGAGGGCGAACAGACCAAACTTAAGAGGTGTCCATTTGTTAAATTAAGGCCTCCTACGAAAAGAAAACACCAAAAAATAATGTCAAAACACAAAACCAAAGTTTCCATCTAACCGAGAGTAGCTTTCTGGTTTTGTTTTGTCGTTTGTTTAAATTATTACAAGTGTGATTTTCTACTTTTTGACGCATATTCGAAATCGTACCCACTCTGCTGCTATGAATTAAATCATATCATATAACCATAATGGTAGGAGAATCGTTAACAACTAGATTAGCTCGAGAAAGGCTAGCTCCGATTAAGAAATGTATACCCGTCCGCGATTCTGTCAGACAAATGATACAAGCTTGACAAGAATCTAAAGTTCATTTTGCAATTATACAATTATAGAAACCCGTTACAACAACTACTAAAGATGTTATATATATGGAAACAAAGAAGGAGAAAATGTAATAAAAGGTGTTAATGATGAAATGAAGAAAATAACATAAAACTGAAGAAACATCGAGACTTTTACAAAATATTCCTGAAAAAAGTACCTCCGGTAAGACTTCAATCTGGACCAAAAAGAACCGATGAAGAAATTTACTTAGGACAGTTTAACAACAATCGATAAAAGTAATTCAGATGCTTTTATAGAATTTGTTGCTATGCGTTACGATGTTTGAAAATGAATGTTGAAACCGGAACATACAAAAATATATTCGATATGCTCATCATTGGGTTGATGTTCTTTATAAAATTAAAACTAAAACGAGTCGAGTCGATACAAAAACTGGATCGTATATAGGATATCTCAATGTGATAAATAAAATATATAATTAATATTTAAAACTAAAGAAAACAGAAATAGAAAAACAAAAAAGGGAAACAAAAAACAGGAAAAACAACGAAAGAAAGGAAAATAATTCTTCAAAGCAAGAGTGTTCCTATCAACTTCCTCTACCTCAACAATATAAAAAACAAAACAAGATGTTTTAATACGTTTTGTGGGATCTCCAGAAGAAGGATCTCGAGATGCGTCTGGTGTTATTACTGTAAAACGATTTTCTCCGAGTGGAACTCGAGGAAGTGGTCTCGTTGCATGTCCCAATAATATTCTCTCCGATATAGCACGATTAGAAATTCTCATAGAGGGTAAACGAGCTGGAAATAACTCTCCGGAAATAATTAATGAAGCCGCTGATATTTGTAGACGATTACTTTAAGGTGGTATCATGGACATTAGAGTATGTCGCGAGTTTATTGATGAACTTATTGATGGATGCCACAGTGAATAATTATCACCACGAGTAGATAAATAACAATTAGATAAGATGATCATAAACCATTATAAACCAACCATTACCTACGTACGATTAAACGTTTACGGAACGATTTATGGAGATGGTCCTGGTGGTGTTATTCAAGGGTTATTTGCAAAGATGGCTCCAAAAATAGCATCAATCGCAAAACAAGTATTGATGAAAGCTATTATTGTTATTGGTGAAAATGCTCCTGGTGCTATTGGAAATATTGCTAGTAAGGTATTTTCTGCAGCCAAACAAAGACTAACACGATTAATTCAAAAACCGCAATCAGTGAAACTGCTATCCACTGATATCATGCCCGCGAAAGTCACTAAAATAAAATACCAAGCCGCAGATAAAAAATTAGCAGACTAGATCAATCGATCTGATGGACAGGGAAATTATTAATGCAAATTTAATACCAGGAAGTGGTTTGAGATCTCGATTTAGATCGAGAATAATATAATAAAGTGTTCAAATCTTTACCAACCCAAAATTTGACATAGACGCACCGGTTCTCAAAGAAGAATATGTACGCAATTATCAGTTTTATTCTTATAACGTAATACAGACAAATATTCGATGAAGGATTGAACTTCAAGGTCAGGATACAAGTAGATATTTCTTACTAGCTGAAGCATTTATTGAAGTAGAAGGGGAACTTGTAACAAATGTAGCTAATACACCAAATGACGCAAATACCCGGGCTGGTTTTGACAATAACGGCATTATGGCGTTGTTTAGTAGTGCTACATATATGACTGATGGCAGAGATATTTAATCTATTCAGAAAGATGTTGATGTTGCTATAACAATAGTGTGTTTAGCGAGATATTCTGATGATTATAGAAGATCGTTAAGTACGTTAAATTACACACACCAGTAGCTACTGTAGTTGCTGATCAACCAGAAAATTTTGAACATGAAAATAGAGCAGGTGCTCCTTTTGAAATTATAAAAGGTGTGAACCCTAACTACAACCTAGGGTTTGCAACACGTGTATCAGTGTTGAAAGGTGCTGATGGTAAAGTAAATATAACAAAACTCTCATTGTGGATGCCAGTAATGACTTGATTGATCTCCGCAGAGGAATGATTTCTGGTCTCGTTAAGAATAAACGGTCAACAATAACCATCCGAGGATATTTTACTTAATTACGATCGAAACCAAATAGCACATGCATATCATATTTTGCTGACATTTATGTGACGTGATCTGAACGTAGATACTTGTCGCCAAATATCGCAATTAAAATTTTAGAAACCGATATCCGATTTATAACTTTTTGCTGGAACATCTTTATGTAAGAAGACAGACCGTCGTTGATGTACACTTCTGAGCTCGTGTATATCGGTGGCTACTCGCAGAATACAGGGAAATTGCAGTCATACTTAACGATAAATCGATGTTACTCGAGAGGATTGGTGGACGAATGAGGTGTATTGATGCACCAGTTGAAAACCTGAAAATGTTTTCCAAATTTATAACACAATTAGATCACTCGTATTATTATAAATGTCATATGGTCACATCAGTGTTACTCTGACTCCTGGTCAGATTAGAAAACTTCTGTAGGATTCACATAAAAGAGAGGGAACTATAATATCGTTAAAACACAGACAGATCGCAAGATTAAATCGGGACTTCTTCAAACTGTATTAGATAACATCAATGGTCGAGTGCTTAAAACCTGTAATACAGGCGGACTCAGTATGAATTTGAATAACATAGCAGCACTTGTTTAACCAACAACTTACACCAACACGGTAACAAAAATTTCATAAACGGAACACTACCAACGCTGCGAACCGAGTATGATGATCATGAATCCGTGCCTTTTGCAAATCTCCGTAGAAATTTATAGAAAAATTGATGAAGCCATGAATAATTTCTTTGGAAAACCGCTAACTGTCTCTATTAAACGTTCTGATATTAAAACAACTATCGACATGATTAAACAAACACACGATAATATCGTTAGTGATTTTCCTACTATCGCTGAAAAGATTAATAAGATTTTAAAAACCTCATAAACAAAATCTCAATACCGTGTACTCTATACAACATGAGTCTTTCAACTGGACACCTCAAAATATTTTTTTTTCAATTACTGCCGAGGTCCAGGGTATCTATAGATTAACCCTAATTTCGCCGTTACAGTTTAGCATAATATCGAGTTCATCTACGTGCGTTGGTAGCGTAAATACAATCAGAGATAAAGGTTAAACCGAAACATTTAGTTTAACCCCTAATATTGGTAATTTACCATCGGTGTCAATCACATGGTATCTAAAATGTGTAATTGATTTAAGTAAATAGTATAATGAATGTCCAGCAGTATCGATATAATCAAGTGCGTGAATTGCAAATGAAACTAAAAAATCTCATTGACATGTATCAGGTAAAAAACAAATATCACCGTATTACCCGTGTTGATATAATCGTGTATTTAGTTTCAACTGTTATTGCTGGAACGGGTGTATGACTATCAGCGGTAACAATGATTGCACCAGCAATTGTCACAATTTGTGTTTCAGCGGCAACAACAATTACAGGGGTTGCCAATATAATTGCGAAAAGAATTATCCACGTGTAGTCAGAACAAACTACATGAATATATACTTAAATGACCTATCGATAATGACGCATATTCCCAATTATCTTTATTGCTATCATCCAGCCTAGACGATAAAATCATATCCGATGATGAGTTCTCGGCAATGATTAAGATCTATGATACAGCGATATTAGAACTAGAAAAACGTAATATTAATATATTGGATAGAATCAAGGGAGCTACTGCAACAGATAGCCTTACATACAACCCCGCCAAAGACAACTATGATCTCAATAACCTCAACTAACCCTGAATTCAGCGTGAACTTTTCAACGGTAATTCCGGTAAAGGAAATCGCCCTAGCAAAAATACGAGTATATTACAGCTGGCCCAATATCATATCAAATTCGTTTGGAAGACAGCAGCCAAATAATTATCTGGTGTTTGCAAATAAATATAAATATGAAGGAAACCCTGACTAGACCAATGTGTCTATACCATCCGGTAGATATCAAATCGAACAGATCAATAATGAATTCTAGCGTAGAATAATATCCATTACAAGGAAAAGAATAAACAAAATTGCTTTAATAGTCCAAGAATTAACATTATCAGCCGCCATTGAGATAAACTCACCTGGTTATGTTGTAGATATGTATCAGTCATCGATCAGAACAGTGCTAGAATGGCCTGAAATTCAACCCTATCAGAAACCACATGAACCAAACCTAAACGATTTTACCACAGCTGTGAAAAATTTATAACACAACCAGAGTACAGAAAAACACCTCCTCATGATTATGTTTGATTGATTATGGTAATTTGTTAAGATTTTTAAATAACTTATTCGAGTACGACACACCAAATAGCCTGGTTCTCTGAGAGGAGTTATTTACATTTCTTTTAGACTGTTACTCCTGAAGTAATGTAATTGCGAGTATTGCACAACATTATTCTGATGACCTAAAACAAGCTATTATCGAAACAAATCAGCAAGTAAATCAAATTGTGGACGATATCAAGTATATTAATTGACAAATTCGTCACCTTGTAATTCACGAAAAGTATTATAAACGCTATGGAACGAGAAGAACCCTCATAGTATGTATTTTCCAGTTATTTTAAAATAACCGAACAACTCTTACCGACATTTGTAAGACCTGAATTTGCAACCAATGAACTAAAAAAAAACACTGAGCGATCTTACGATGGAAAACTTTCCTAAAATAGTCGCTGCTTGAAAAACATAACTCCTGGGGATATCCTGAAGCATAACAATGACTCAGACGGGGGTAGGAGACACAGATAACCTGGAAATGTAAATCTGGTAAGTGATGTTATTGATGGAAGCTATAAAATAAATCTCGAAAACTCAAATCAGGCCCAGCAGGGATACATTTTATACCCGTTTACACCACTGGTTCCAGCTGGATTTCAAATAGTGTAGGAAACAGTGCTGTGTCATAATAATTTATTATCGTGAACACATTATAAATTCACTGACCAATCTGGTAACTTAATTGACCTCAGTAGAGCAACTTTACAAATAAGTCTCTATGTGAAATCTTAACGTCAATATATCTTTGATGAATCAAAGTGCAAAGAAATATATTATAAATAAAATATTTCAGTTGCATAATTGTTATATTTTGTGACATTATCAGTCGTTAGTTACCGGAAATCGGGTTTGTACTTTCGTTATGGATAATATTTGTTAGCAGTCTGACACTTGAATTATTGTTTCTCTTCGTTTGATATTATTTTGATAATTCCGCTCTTATTTGTTGCTACTGCGGTAAAGACGGGGTTGAATTTACTTAATTCGCTAATATTCGCTAATGATGCGTTAACGGCCTGCTGTGTTTCCTTAATGAATATATCCTGAGACGGTAGTGTATACTTATTTTCGATAACAAGCTCTTGAAGGTACTAAACGTCAGAGAGGATTTCGTCACAATTTAGTTTATCTGATAATTCTGGGGCTTCAGTTGGCCGAGTGGTCTAAACTGCTTATTATTACAGATCACTCGTATCTCACTTCTGTATCACGATCAACAAGAGAATGTGAGAATTCTCGCCAGTAGCTACCCATAGATCTTCGTGTGGACTTTCCCTGGGCTTTTCTTCCACCAAATAAACTGATAAGTATACGTGCCAGATGATCATCTTCTGAAAAAGATGTTAATCCCCACAAAACAGAACCTCTCCACGTTTCAGTTAAATAATCCGTTTTTACCTTCTTCAAGCTTGTCCTTTTTAAAGCAACAAAACAGAGCAATGCAAATAAATGTGGCACTCTAAATAGTGGGGCATCCACTTATTACAAAATATCTATTCCAATTTAATAGCTACACATTCCTTTATCTCTCTGTACCTTGAATGGTTTATTTCTCTGGAGGGAATCATTGGCAAATCCTCTTTCATTTCTTAGTTTCAAAAGAAAGGTTGGTCCAGACTTAATAGGATTTTGAATATAAATGGATGGCAACAGAATGGTCTGATCTATATGTACCGTCACATTCAGGGAGGAATGACCTATTTTAGGGTGGTGGTGGTGGTGAATGACCTTTCACCTTAACAAGCATACAAATGATAAATAATCAGTAATTGTATGTTCCCACCACTCTGGAATCATTAGGTGTAAATTCTTGATCTTGGCATGTATAGTGGTGCTTTAACTGGGAATCAAACATACAAAAACTGGTACACCGGTTGGTTACATTTTTTGGGTGTTTACAGCATAGCAACACATGAAGGTTACATCGTAATGAGGTAGCCTGAGTAAAGGGTTTTGTCCAAAGACACACCACAGTGGGCTGATCCGACATTGGGAAACAAAGCCACACCGTTCTTTTCATAAATTTTTACCCTCAACCGCTGAGCTTCTGTGTTTACTGCATACAAGTTGAACAAGAAAGTAATTTCTCTCACGCACACATGAACATGAAATTGTTGCCAAACAGATATGGCTTCTCAATACAGGTGGTCTCTCATAACAGGTTATACTGCTATATAATCATTACATTTGTGCATTGAAAGTGTGGTCTCTCAAGACAGGTGGTCTCGCATAGCAGTGGACTTTCAAGACAGGTTTTACTGTACTAGATTATTTACTTGTTTTACATTGCAGATGATAGTTTAATAGTTTAATTTTAATAACCCCACTTTTATGTTAATGTTTACATATTCAAGGTTGAAAATTCTTTTTTGAAGTCAAGGAATGCATTTTCCTATTTGATATCAACAGTTGAGTATCCAAGGTTGAAAACTCCGGTTTGATATCAAGAAATGCATTTCCAAAGTATAAAAATATCTGTTATAAGGGATTGCATATCCAAGGTTAAATCCCCTGTTTGAAATCAAGGATTGCATATGCAAGCTTAAAATTTCTGTTTGATATCAAGGAATTAGCATAACCAAGGATAAAATCTCATCTTGAAGAGGCACATGACAAAAATAAAATTAGATTGTAGCCCACAGGAGATAAAGATTAGCACAACTTTATTGTGTTTGCTGAAATTCCATGTTGAGTTTTCACTTAATAAATTTCGAGCCATATTTGACACAAGAATGTTTCTCCAGCTAATAAATTAACATATGAGATTGTATACACTTTTGTTTTGCTGAATATTGTTATATTGAATTAGATAAGCCATACTAAATGTATTTGTTGTTTACTCTGAGTTGCTTCAGATGTATATTTTTGCCTGTATTGCTTTAGTTATCTGTATTCCTCTTTTATAGTACAGCAACGAGTAAAAGTTGTGTTTAATTTGCAAAAAAAATACCTGATTTTTGCTGAAAAACCAGGTGATGGTTTAGAAGACCAGATTTCGAGGGGAACAGCCTTACAATTAAATGTTATTTATTGCTCATAAATTAAACTTTACCTAGCAGGGCACAGGGTAATTTCAAATATTTGTTCATTCAGGAATTCCTCTCCTGTCTGAACCTGTCTATTGAAGTAAGACATAGGTTGAAATGCACTGCATAATAATGAATTACAGCTCTTTGACTGTTTGAAACAGAGTTTACTTTGTCAGGGTCAAGCCAGTTGGACTGAAGTTTACATCAGGAGGTACTTAAGTTGGTGACCTTGCTAATAAATTTGTTACATAGACAGGGAAAAGGGTTAACAAAGAAAAACAAATTTTGTGCTCTAATCATCATATTACATGTAGAGAGATTTTAGAGCTGTTTGTTTAATTAACATGTAGGTATTGAAATACGACCTGATCCAATTTTAAAATGAATATTTTGATTTTCAGAGTTTTAGAAAGTCACAAAAGTCTTACTTGTATGAATTACTACATAATAAGGACTCCATCATTATAACACTATTCTTTATAATGCTGTTATAATTAAGGTTTGTCAGGGATCCTATTTCATCAAGAGGTAAAATTGTAAATATTGTGTATGTGTGTGAGTGTGATTTGGATTTTTAACATAGCATTAACTGTGTTTTAGTCATATCGCTACGATGTCTGCAGAGAGGTCGTTTATAGTGATGTCTAGCACTGGGGCATCATGCCTCTGACATTGTAGCATGATATCCCATCCAGTCACATTATCCTGACAACCATGCCGACCAGTCCTAACATTAACCTCTTAATGCTGAGCGCTAAGCGAGGCAGCTATTAGTATCATTTTTATAAATCTTTGGTATGACTCAGCCAAGGTTCGAACTCGTATCTAATTGGTGGTTCCCATGGACAACATTATAATGAGAGTATATTGAATCCTACTTTATTTTAAAACAATCTCACTCTCATACTATATACTCTCAAATCCCCATTGACAGGAGCCCCAAGTGGTCTAAAGCGCTCACTGTTACAGATCACTGATGGGGCCCAGAGTGGCCAAATGGTCTAAAGCACTCACAGATCATTTACATCTCACCTCTGTCTGCTTGGTGTCGAGTCTTGGGCTCAGCCAATGTGGGTATGTGAGAAAGTTTGCCAGCAGCTTCTCATAGGTCCTTGGTTCTCTTCAGGGGTTTTCCGGGTTCATCCTCCACCATTATTACTGGCCACCATGTATAGCCTATTTTGTGCTGACAAATGGTGTTAAACCCAGAACAACAACAACAGATCACTGCCATCTGACCTCTGTGTGGGTTTAAGTGTCTGGATCAGCTAATGTGGGTATGTGAGAAAGCTTGCCAGTAGCAACTCGGGTCATTAGTTCTTTCTGGCAGTTTTCCTGGTTCTTCTTCCGCCATTTATACTGGCCACTGGCCACCTCTCTCTCTCTCTCTCTCTCTCTCTCTCTCTCTCTCTCTCTCTCTCTCTCTCTCTCAAATATGGTCAATGTCGTTGGAAGCTGAAATTTCATACTTTTGTTATTATGTGCATAAGTCAAAAACACATCATTGTTGATCGTGGATAGCAAACATGAAAGAAAAGATGACGACATCTTAAGCAAAAACAATGCTGCAGCTATTTCCAAAGTATCTTAAGCTTAATGACCCCACTTTTTAATATGCTATTCCATCCTGTTGATACAGTAACTCTAACAATGGACACTTATAACAGTATCCTTGTATTCTTCAATACAGTCAACTCCAGTCTTCTGCAGAAAGTTTTTTGTTTATTGTATATATTTTGAAATTGACCCAACAGTTCAACAGTTTTCTTACTTTTCAGAGTTAAAAATTAGACTTTGCAAGAGAACACAAAGCTACCACTTTAAATATTTTAGATGTGCAAGTTCTTAGAAAAATAAAAAAAAATAATTGTTACAAAGAACATTTTATTTTTATAAATTGAAGGCTATGCTTGACAACTGAGTGATCTTCTTCTTGTAATTTATGATGATGAAGCCATTGTGATCTGAGACAGTTGTCAGTCACTAATATATATTACAACAACTGAATTGCAAAGGTTTATTCAATGATTCTTTTATTTAAGGGGAATTTACGTTTTATAAGTGATAGTAATCCATTATTATAGGATTTCAGATTTAGATACTTAATGAGTTATAATGTGGATCTGCGTACTAAACGGCTTATCCTCATTATAAGGTTGTATCATCTATAACACAATACATTTCGGTAGTTTTTATGAAAGGGATCACTGCAGGTCTATTATAGTTTGTGGAAAGGACGCCAGCTGAACAGAAATGATTCTCTTGTGCCTCTTGATCCTGTACTCGAAGACAAGGACATTTTTTTAAAAAACGTATTACAAATGGTATTACAAAAAAGAATTCCCTATTTATAACATTGATAAAATCCATCCATGTTACAAGTGAGGGATCCTATATATGTAGCAACGGATGGCCAGAAATTATGTCACTATTGCAGTACATTAAAACTAAAAAGATTTGATATTTTACAATCATACATGGGATTCTCCTGTTTTATATGTATTTTTATTTGTTATATCCATAAATTACGTAAACCAGTCTGAATCTACTGGGCACTTGTTCCAGCTGTGTAGTGATGCTTCATGAATAGTCAGATTAAGAAATGTTAAACAATGGCTGACTTGTTTGCTATAAATTTATTATCTCATGGTTATAATTTGGAGAGTTTAAGGCCAAAGGCAGGGTATTTGTTGAGGTGTTTAAGTAATAAAAGGATCAAAGGTGATCCCTGATGGCTTTGGGTTTTTTGGCACAGGTGAGATAAAAAGATCCCTGATGGTTTTTGAGTCTTTGGCAGAGGTGAGATAAAAATAAGCCCAAACAATAAATGATTTGGACGAACACACTTAGGTACGTAAAAGGTATTTAAGGGCAACTCATGTATGGATGGATGGGTTTTGTTTTGTTTTTATTTTTATGGAACGATATCTCAAGATGCAGAAATTTGTGCTTTCACCAATTATAAAATACATAAGATACGAAATATTACAATGTCGGCAATGCTTTAGATTTGAAACATCTGCAGGTTAAGCAACGGAGGTCCTAACATTGCATTGGGGAATTTAATGCAAAGTGGATTTTTAATACATGAAGAAGAATGATATCACTATGCATTTTACAGGCACCATCTCTGACAGCTTGAAGAAAAGTTCTTACTCTGATTTACATGTATATCCAATTTTTAAGAGCAAAAAAAAACCAATCTCAACCCAAAGGAAAGTCCATGACACTCTCTCCGCCTCTGGTTGGTCCGTTAGTATACACAATTAAGATGATCAAATAGCCCCTCCCATCCTTCTTGTATGCATATATTTTTGTAACCAATCATAAGACAGTACAGTATGTGACAATGTATGCTGATTTACCGGAAAAACACTGTTCTGACCTTTGGCTTCAAAGAATGCATTGCCCAGGGTTAAAAACAAAGTCTAATGAAACAACTTTTTCTTGGTATAATATCCTGTACTCGTCTTGCATGATTTCGCTTTAACAAATGTAATTCAAATAATACACAGATCGTTAAGCAATTAAATCCCCAAAAACTTCAGCGAATTTCCTTTTTTTAACCTTTTTTCTAATTGTATGCTTGTATTCATGCTTTTAAACTATATGTATGTATGTACGTATGTATGTATGCTTAGTACTTTTGAGTTAATATTGTCATCAAGGGTTGTCAAGTCTTTCAGGTATTTTAGGATTTTATATTTTATGGGATGAACCCATTATTGTGATTAGATACCTTCCTCCTCCTCCCCACCCCACTCTGTTTTGATGATATCAGAGCTGAGGAATCTGAAAGTAATGCATACGAAATATACTGGTATATCAGATATTACAACTCAAGGAAAGCTTATTGTACGATTAGGTAAACCGGTGTAGGGATCCACTTTAAGAAAGTCAAAATTAAAAACACTCTGCAATAGATATTCTACAATTAGGTAATCCGGTGTAGGGATCTACTTTAAGAAAGTCAAAATCAAAATCGCTCTGCAATATATATTCTACAATTGGGTAAACCGGTGTAGCGATCCACTTTAAGAAAATAAAAATTAAAATCACTCTGCAATAGATATTCTACGATTAGGTGAACCGGTGTAGTGATCCACTTTACGAAAGTCAGAATCAGAACACAACAGAAAAAATAATTGTTGTGGGTTTAAAACCATGATATACACGGCAGCCAGTATAACTGATTGTGGAAGAACCTCGGGAAAGCCCAGGAAGAACCGCTGACCCATGGAAAACTACTGGCATTATTTCACACATACCCCACTATGACTGAGAATCCATGTGGACAGAGTTGATGTGGCAGTGTTCAGTAAGCACTGTAAACTACATGGCCTCCCACCCCTCCATGGGTACCCAAAAAAAATGAAGGATTAAATACCAGCTTAAATAACGTGTCCTCAAATAAAATATGCATTGGTGTCAATACTATTTGTATTCCCTGATGTCTTAAATTTGTAATAGCAGAACTCATATCATTGATATTTTTATAGCTATTTATATAATACATGTAACTTTAAATAAAAATAAAAGATATATTTAAAGCACAATATTTCCAGTCGTGTCTTTAGGGTGCCCTATGACACGCGTAGAGATGTACAAGACAACACATTATGAGCATCGAATGTGCCTTATTATATCTTGGTAGGCTCAAGGGCGCACAAATTCACACAACCCCCTTTGTGAAACCCTAACCTTTCAAACAACAGTCTAGAAAGCTCAAGAGGGTGTAGTGTGGTGAATGAATAGACACAGTAAAGTTAGGACGGCACATTTCCCACATGAACCCTTGGATTGTTCTATGACATTCCATCAGGCTCAGGGAGTACATACATATTTACATAAACCTTAGTTAAACACAGTACAAGATATACAGAGGCCATTCTTGACATTCAACATATTTTTTAAACACTTTTATTATGCAATTACTGTGCATTTTTCGTCATTATTACCACTGTTCTAAATAAAGTAAGAAATCTAGAAACTCAGAGAAATAAAGATTTCTTTAAAAAAACAACCTAAAAACAAACTTTTATTTATAATATGATTACTTAATAAATGAATATTGTAAAAATACAAGCGAGGTTACTCTAAACCAAAGTCATCTCCCTTCATTGACTGCCTTGATAAAGTCAAAATTAAAATATATATATTTATGTATCTAAAACAGTTATTTAATTATTATGCTTTTTATTATGCAATTATTGTGCAATTTTCTTAATTATTACCACTGAGAAAATCTAACAAATTCAGAGAGAGAGAAGATAATATTAAAAAAAACAACCTTGAAACTTTTTTTTCTTATAAAAATAATCATATTATAAGATAAGTATTGTAAAAATACAAGTGAGGTTACTCTAAAGCAACATTATCTCCCTTCATTGAAAAGGTACTAGTTTACGAGGGAAATTCGGCTAATATTTCATGTAGAAAATCTCAAAGTATCAAAGTTAATTAATTTTTTAACAATGACAAAGAAATAAATAAAACTAAGAAAATATAACAGAGATAACTTACCAGTCTCTTTTCAACAATATTGACAGAATATTGTTAAAATTATATTTCTTAGAAAACGCGGATGTATTTACACATTCTCCTACACGTCGAATCGAGGGTATGCAGATCTCAAAATATCTTCCGGTTTCATTCATCGATTGAAATACCTTTTCGTCACCAGTCTCTGTATTAATGAATTTAAGAGATTTCGAATATCTTGAATATATATCTGTAAAACCGCATTTAGTTTTTTCACGCTGTGTGATAACTTGTAGTTTATCTAAGGAGTTTTTTGTGTGGATCTAAGTCAATGTGGTCGATAGCAAAGCCATGCTGGATTTTTTCCATTAAACACTTGGTAAAAGAATATGTGACAATGACAACTTTTCTTTTCAACAGTAAATATTAAATAACCTACATTACAGACAAAAAACACTTGTTTTTTCAATCGACAGTTTCTGACTACACCATCACCTGATGTTTCACAATTCACCACTCCTATACACGGTTTTGGGCCTTAGCTGCCCCGCCGCAACCTTTCTGAATGATATCCGCATAATTAATTTCTGCATGATTTGCTACATGGAGTTACGGATCCTATCATCAACCATTTGTAATGATTCATTATATATAATATTGTTTATTTAAATATTTGTCTTAATTATTTCGAATCGGTTTTGGTTCTGATGCTACCATGAACGATAAACGAACAGTGAGTATAATCGCACATCTTAAGCATCGAAAGTATTTTATCAGAGTGAAATTTATCATAATAGCAGAAACAGGAAATTTGATCATCCGTGATAAATACAACCCTGTCCTCGGTAATAATAAAAACGTCATTGTGAGTCAAAGTTCCAAACCAGGACTATTGACCGGAATTGACAAACCGTATTATGAGCAAGCGTATCCGGTGAACGCGGTTATACATGGAATTTATCTGATAAATGAAAAAGTCTAGTATTGAGAATCTGAATCCGATGAAACTGTTGAGGATAAATTGTGTAGCTGAGCGAGTAACAGAACATTTTACAAATGCGATGCATAAAAACGGTCTGACAGATCTTACGTGTAAAAAATAAACGAATGGGCTTTATCAGTTAAAGATACTGGTGCTACAGTAAAAAATTGTATCCAAACTAGAAAAAGCATTACAATTCCCAATAACAGTATCAAATACAACACGATAATTATTATACAAATCGAAATATAAATCAAGAGGAGCTCCAATAATTATCAATGTTCATAATTAACACGCGTGGACTAACGCACTAACAATATTTCCATGAGATCGAATTGTAAAATATTACCCAGAGAACTGTTGAGAATTCTGTCGGGAACATGTTTAATTTTATTCATGAGTTAAGTAAAAACGAATGTAAATTTGATCAATTTGTAAGACCTAACTGCGAAATATATCGGACGCAATCTCTTCATGAAGAAATGAGAAAACTCATTGAGAATTTTTCAAATGAGGATACCGAGCAATTCCTAACATATTGTTTGATAATCCTGTCAGTTGCGGCTCATTTCGCCAGAGAGAAAAATCTTTGGAAGCCGACACGATTTGAATTTCTTTCGGATGTTCAAGCTAGTTGTGTCGTTTACTGACACGGTGAATTGAGTAATATTAAGTATGATTCTAAAAGTGTTATCTCGGCTGATATGATTGCATGTTATCCTGGACATTCCTCCGGATGTGGAGAGTGCACTAGGTATTTTAAACAATTTGGACATCCCACACACGAGGTAGCATGCGCTGCGATTTATGGACCACTATCCGATTTTTCTAACCGGATTCGCTCGTGTGGTATCATTCGAGTTTGCTAAGGGACTCCATAAGATTTGTTATGTCTGGTTTGGTAGACATACTGGGCACCAATAGTGTTTTTACGGTATACGATTGATTGTAAAATACTGATATCATTGATTGTCGGTGCGGCAATTATATCATATAAAGCGCAGACCGAGGTTTGGTTAACACAACCCGATGATAATAGTCTTGATATTATTATTAACGATTACAAGGAAAATTTTCCTGATCTCAACGAAGACTATACTGTTAAACGATCTAAGAACATCTTTGAACATAGATGCGTAATCAATGGCAAGAAATGCTAAATATCATGGTAGAAGAATTATCGGTAAATTTACCTATGGTCGAACATACGATCACAAGCGGCATTATGTACGTCTGATTCTAGATGATGCCGAATACGAATATAATCACAGATGCAACAGCAATACATTTATTTATCAGTCGAGAAAATGATTATTTCTCTTACGGAAGAAAATTTGGTACAATTGTTTGCTACATCAATGGTGAATCGTCTCAGTTTGTACATCTAAGATCATCTATACTGGCTTATGTTTCTTTAAACCTGCTATCGATGATAAAGATATTTCCTGAATTTGCAGTAAGAGTCGCCACGGATTCAGTTTATGCAGATAGCAGGTATAAAGAAGCAGTGTCTCGTTTTACAAATTCTGATGCGTCTTAGGGTTCATGGAGAATAAAACATGAAATGTTACATGATTATTTTGAATCAGCCGATGTTACGGTTGAAGATAATTACATGAAAAATAATCAGATATTAGAATTATCGCCATCGTCATCTATATCCGATCAAATATGTAGATAAAAAACCGTTTATTTAGACGGATGTGGCAGGTCAGGGAAGACATCTCGTGTCATCGAATTATTTCGAAATCCTTTCAGAAACCTCACTAAATGATTTTTTGGGAAGTGTGGAGACCAAACGATTTGATAGTGGCAAGTAGAAAGATAGCCAGGGCACACTTCAGCGACAATTTTTTGAAGCGCATAAAGAAAGGTTTTCAAAATTGTCTGTACCATTATGTTATAGACCAGCTGATACATGAAGACAAAATATTGAAGTTGATATTCCAGGGAAAACAGAAAAACAACATACTCTCGTATTAAATAATATTGTTCTGGTCGATATCAAGGTTGTTGAAGATGCATTGCGCACTGAAAATCTCCCTGGATTCTATATTATGCAAAGACGATACACTCATCTCAGGGATTAACCATCTCTGACACAGTTGCTTGCATCGTGAATGATCGTAACAAGTGGTCGAATTTAGTATAATTCGCAGTGTCACGAGTTAGAAGAAAAAAATCAAATTTGTCGAGTCATTTTAAATTTTAATGAGAACACCAACAGTGGAATTGTCAGCAATGATATAACAAATATAATAAGAAAAACTCACTGCTTATAAATAGAGCAATAAATAAAAAATCGCGACTTTGATATTGATGTTTACTTTATAATAATGATGGATCAACAGCAGAATAATCACTGCGAGAGCTGTAATGGTATACTGGTATGGCAGCATTCGGATAAACATCCACGCCAATTTACCGCAGAGAAAAGATAGTAGTCGTAGTCATACACGCAAACATATCATGCTGACCTGTTTTGAGTGTAATAGACGCAGAGGTGCTAGTTAATTGATCGTGGCGGTAATTGTGTATCCTAGGGTATCGTCTGCAACTGTTCACTTGCAAATCCACGCTGAGGAGCAGAGCAGTTTAATCTCATCTATATATATCGGGTCTACCCGTGGATCTTGTTTTGTTTGTTTTTTGGGGTTTAACGCCATTTTTCAGCACACAATAGGCTATACATGGAGGCCAGTATTATTGGTGGAGATAGAACCCGGGAAAATCCCCAGAAAGAACCACCGACCCACGAGAAGCTACTGGCAAGCTTTCTCACTACATTATCCGAATCTTAGACTCGAACCCACGCATACAGAGGTGAGACGGCAGTGATCCGTAACGGATAGTTCTTTAAACCACTCGGCCACCCGGGCCCCACCCCGTGGATTTTACAATCTTAGATATTTTGTGTGTAGTAACACTCCAAATATGATCTTTAGCTCTTTTTTTAACAACTTCAAGTTCACCTGGTTCATATAAATATATCACAGTCACCTTACAGAGTATTCGTTGTTTCGAAAAATCATTTCGTGTGGGAAATATACTGTTTGGGGATCGCGTTATTAGGTTTCATATTGATTGTTCGAGTAATTGTATTATTTAACGCAGCTATCACAAGCCATTCCCAAGATATCTTGTCTTGAATAAATACCTCGTTTATTGAAATACAAATAACCGCTCAGTATGTGTTCGATTACATCGTTCAACAATTGCCTGATCATGATGTATTGCAGTATTTCCTCGTCTGATGGTGACATTATGATGATCATGTATCGTTAAATTCCTTGCCATGATCAACCTGTAATCGATTTGGCAATTGTAGAGGTCCTTGTTGATAAATTTGCTTAAACGCAGAAGCAACGTCAGTTGATACTTTAGTTGATAATGGGTCAGGTTCTTTGTATCTACTCGCAATATCAACTAGAGTTAACGCATATTTGTAAATTTGTCTTTTGACAGTATGATATAGGAGAAATAAATATCCCCCTGATGAACTTCACTTGGAATAATTGATATCAAAATGAGCTTTTTTAGGCGGTGGTAGATAAATCTGCCATCGTTGCCTGTCTTGATAACCAATCTGCTGCAGTAACTTTTTTAATTTTGCTGCTTCGACGAGTTCATTAATTGCTGATTTACCCCGCCAGTGTCTTCTTGGGGTATAATAAATAGATTTCATAATTATATTAATAAGCTGATTAATTACCGGCAACTAGCACTAGTTTACCTTTCATCACAGATTTTACTAAACAGTTAGCTAATAATTCCTTGAAATGTTTATTCGTAATAGAATTTAATGCGTGAATCAATTTCACATCTGCGATATGTCTATGGTGCAGATTGTTACTTTTATATGCAACATCGTGAGCGTGACAATCTCGATCAATAGCGTTTATCGGATATTCACCTGGTCTTGGTTAGTCCTGACTGTCAAGTTGGATATCAAATCTAGTTCTATGGCCGCAGGAATTATATCCTGGAAGATGTTTTTCTCCTAGGTTTTTATTCCATATAGTGCCTGGTAATTTTGTCAATTTTGCTGCAATATCACCTCCTCGTAATAATTTAAACAAATAACTAAAAACTAATTAAAAAGCCAAACAAAAAGAAACTCTCGTTTAGATAGAAGATTTGTTTTTGTGTTTTGACATTTTTGTTTTCTTGTTTTCGTAGGAGGCCTTAAGTTAACAAATAGACGCCTCCATAGTTTGGTCTGTTCACCCTCTCTGCGTAGGAGGCTTTAGTTTGACAAATATCCGAGATGAGTTTGTTCTCTCCCCACAGAGGCTTTATATTTATCTGAACACTTGGTCTGTTCACCCTTTCTGCTGCTGATGTTTTTTACCTGTGAAGATCTGTCGGTGTTAAAACGAGTCAGATATATTCTTTAAACAATTTCAGCTGAAGATTGTTTCAAAATCTTTTCCGCGTGACAACGTTGATGTCGCAGCTAAACTAGGTGGCAAGAAAATCATCTTATGAGGTTTTCGAAATCGCTTCACTCACTTATGCACAAATCTCCCTTGTCAACGTAAAGTCTCATTTGTAATTTAAACTCATACAGCTCATCATGGCTGACTTGATAATAGTGGAGAATGTTTGAATGTGTCAAAGGGTACTGTACATAGTTCGTTTCATATTTCACGCGAGGTATATAAATGTAGCATATTTGTATCGTAAAGTAGCTATTGCAGTTTTGAGGTAACTTGTAGTTTTCTCAAGTAAAAACAAAACTGAATGCGTGGGGATTAATTAACACGACGAGATTTGAATCATCCAATTTTTTTTTTAAATAAGTTGATGACGCGCGATTTTTATTGAACCTTATTCCCCCCGTTCGGACACAAATGTTTCTGACGTGAATTTGACGGGATTTGTTGGAATATGTTAATCATGGATAATAACTTACTGCAGATGTAGACGAATAATGATGAACTCAAATGAGTATAATTTGGAAATTCCCGATCGTGGTACTAGATGTTCTGCCACGTTTAACAAGCGTGTTAGATATGTATGTACTAGAGTGTATTGCGTCGTTGATGATACAATATAGTCCATCCCGATAGTAGGCTAGTCTATTAATTACACTTTTGTAGAAATATATGTCCATATGCTATACTTGACTATTATTCTCCGTCTAGAATCATTGTTGTTGGAAACATATTTGACAGATATACCAAAGAATGGCTCAGGAAGCCAACATTGTATATGTATTCTGTCTGATCATTTCTTGCAATTAATCCAAGATCATGTGCTGAATATCTACAGCTTCCAAGGATTGATGTCCACTCATTACATCCAAGACACTCACAGGGTAACACGCAGCCATATCACCTAATGAAACATCGTCTGGGTTGTAAACTGTGTTCCGAAGAAGGTACAGACCGTTTTCAAAAATAGATAGACGTCCTCGAAATAACAAGCATGGTGTTGGTTCCCATTTATTAAGTTTTCATGCAAATTTAATAAACCAGTGATGTGTCTGTGGACGAATTTGTTCTAAATTTCTCCACCTAATCGATATTGCAAATGTGCTTAAAATCAAATTTATTTCAGCGTGCCATTAAAACGTACCGTTGTTTAGTAATCTCCTTTGAAGAGAACAAACGGATGAAATCTCACCCTCGATCATACTCGTTTCGACGAAACCTCATATATAAGTTCGTTCTTGATATCAATTGCATCTTAGTCACCACAATACAATTTAAGTGATCGGTTGGACGAAAATTGTTAATTAGCCGACCAAGTCTAGGCTTTGTGCTTTTACTAGAGCTTGCATGTGTCTATTTTCATATGTTAACATCTTTACCATGCGTGTGTTTTCCTGTGTCATGAATAACGTATCCAGGTATTGACTAGCTGATAATTGTCGTCTGCAGTGACCGTGTAGCTCGCCAACAGTATTGGGTGCAGCACATTACATTTTTCCCACGTCGTTGCTCAAATAAAAAGAAATCAACTTGGATAATTTGTGATGTACTTCGAAAAAGTTTAAACGTGACATGAAATCCCTAGATCATTGAGGTAACCGAGTACACAATACTGCAACAGATACTTTCAATAAGGCCAGAAGCCCAAGGTTAGTCTAAGACATAATCGTGACAATGAACACACTGTGACTTAGTTCCACAAGTATTGGATCCATTTTGTGTATGATATTCTACACGTCATTCGTTCTGAGAGCTGTAAATTGTAATCAGATATAGTACTTATTATTATGGGCAATAACTGATAAAATAGCTGAACCAGGTGCTTCATTCATTCGTCCATCGTATACTCGAATAAGTCTCACAATACCATATGTAGTAAAGGTATAAGGATTCGTCATAATTGGATATTGATATCAAGTAAATGCAAATGCATTTCTGAAAATTATGTGAGTGATATGAGACTGTGACATACACGAGATCACGATTTCAATTAATTATTATTCGAAGGAAATATAATTTCTTTTGAAAGTCTGAAACAGTTAACAATGATGTGAGACGTTTTATAAATATTGCTAAATGCCTTGTAGATTTTGTATTATTACATTTGTTTCTATGTTTTTAAATGAGAAATATGGTGTGTAGGATTATTTCGGGATTCAATTTGCAATACAGTAGGTTCGTTTTTCATTTTTTTTTCTGTATTCTAGGGAACTATTGCATGTTATTTATACTTCTCCCAGATGAATTGCTGAAATTACTAGTTTCAAAATGTAATTCACGTATTGTACTATTGATGTTGCAAATTAGACGCTAAACAACCACATACTTAACATATAACCAATTTCCCAATCGTCGTTTGGCATTAAAGACACAATCAAGTATATGAGTGGCAAAAGAAAGTGAAAGATATCGTTGATGAGTATACCGTAAAAGTAACAGTTATGACAAACGTGTAGTTAGTTGTGGTTGACATTATTGCGTCTTTAGCGTCCGCTGTTATCGCTGAAACCGACGTATATATGTATATGAACAATAACAATGACATGATTACTAGTTGTAATAATTTGTGTTTCAATTGCAACAACACTTGCTGGTGTTCTTAATACAAATGATATCAACGTGTAGATACAAGAAACTATATGAGTATAAAATAAAGTTCTATACAACAACGCTAGTAACCCGATATAATCTTAGTCGATATCACCAAGCCTTAGCGATGAAATACTATCAAATAATTAGTTTACATAAATAATTTAAGATTTACAATTTTGCAAGGATTATATCAGAATCATAGTCGTCCGAGTTAGAAAAAAAGATTTTATTTTATAAATAATGTAGTCAACACAACAATTATTACAATATATCGTTGCTAATTTAAATCCATCAAAACCGAGTAGGATACCAGCAACCTCGACCAATCCCGAGTTCAGCGTCACCTTTCATACTGCGATTAAAACGAAAGAAATAGCACTTACACAATTACGAGTATATAACAGCAGGCCAAATATTAGATCAACGTCATTCCGATGGTTGCAAGCAAATACTACACTGGTATTTGCTAATAAAAGTAAACCAGATGGAAACTCCGACTGGCTGGTTGTTGGTATTCCCATGGTTAGTTATAAAATTGAACAAATCAGAAAAAATATTAAAATCTTATTCATCACCGATTATCCAATTTACTGCGGTAAATGGTACTCAAAATGATGATCAACTCTCAAATTTCATAATTTGTTGTGGTAAACGGTCCTGAAAAAATTAATTCTATGACTGATTTCAGAATTTCCTGGGGTAAATAATATTGAAAGTAATACAAATCATACAGAAAACAGAACAATACATTATAATATTTTCATAAAATAAGATACAAATACATCTTAATCAAAATAAATATTATAATTTGCTCATATAATCTCAAACTTAATAAATAAATCTGAAGAAATAGTATTATCAGAATACGAATTAATTGTTTAATCTAAATCAGAATAAATATAACACGTGCTAATGGTTTGTTTTAGCACATTCCTTTTCTCAATCAGTAGTTACAGCACTTTCACTTTTGCAACCACTAGTGACCTTTTTGTCGCTGTTTTCGTTTTCACGATCTGTAATAATCTTTTCCAAGTGTCTTGCAACTAATACTAATATCAATAATAATGATATACTTTAGAAGTGCTAAGTTCTTTACAGCATATATAATGATATGACTACAAAAAACAAACTCAAATAACTTCAAATGAGAAACATACAAACGGTGAAAATATTTAAGTTAGGAAACATTATCAGTTCTTTATAGTTGTTCTTTCAGTAGCAAAAGTTGAGTTTTAAGATCAAACTTGAAAGGGATCACCATGTCGTTGTGTCTAATTTAAATGGGCAATTATTTCCACGTTGTTGGGTTCTGGTATGCCAAAGAACGTTGTGAATATGACTTCGTTGTCATAGTGGAAGTAATGAGTATACGTTTGTCAGCAGAGGAGCGAAAGTATCTTGCTGGAGTGCACACATAGGTGAGGTCAGATAGGGATGCTGGACTGGATTCCTTAAGTGAAACGTAGCACGAATAACAAATATTGTGATTGATTCTGGATAGAATGTATAGCCAGTGTAGGGTACATATCAGCGGGCAACATTCATCTGCAGCGTGTTACATGTCATCCCAAATTTCATATTCGTATTGCACCTCTTTACACTTTGGATGGTAGCATAAACTTCGGTTGGGTGGCTAGACTTGTAAATATGGGTGTCAGCAGTGTGCAGTTGGTGAGACACTGGGTGATGATCTACACTTGAAAGCGGTTTAGTATAGAGATTGAAGAGAACAGGTCCACGAAGATACCCTTGTGGAACACCACAGCATATATCAGTCTGGAGCGCATTCCATATGCAGATGCGAGTTTTGTCTTTTTGACAAAGTATGAAAACACAACTAGTGTATCTTTGACCACAGACATGGATTGTAACATAGATTATTAGAGCACCTTAATATATATATATATATATATATATATATATATATATATATATATATATATATATATATATACCAAATATGTCCAGCAAATAATCTTCGATCAAATTTTAACTCCCCATGTGAACTCTTCTTTTAGGAAACGATATTTGAGTAAGACCAGAAGGCGCATATATAAACATCTTAGCTAATCTTATCTCGAATGACTGCACAGCATATCGTAACATATTTTAATATATAATCATTATATTATTATATTTACACCACTTTATTCAATCTTAACTCTAAGGACGGCACAACATTTACTAGCATATTAATACACTATCATCTCATTAAGCTATTTTCGGTACTATCTACAATCCTACAACAAAATCGGCACGGGACAAATCAGGCATATACGGCAAACTCGCTATGGCTTCAACTTATATCAACACTGTATCCAATAACTCAACCTCAGATGTGAAACCTAAAAACAAAACAAACTTTCATAGACTGGATCTGACGCTCTATCTCAAGAGTAAAACATATAAATTTTACAACTTATCCAATAACAGCTTGGCCAGAGCCATACTTTAAATTCACCCAGGACAGTGCCAAATAATTAGGCCGAATCAACAATATACCATCCTACATTGTTGTACAAGGGGCCAAGTAGCTAAATACCTTGAAATCCAAGAGCTCTGTGGTATCCCAGTTACCGTAGAACCCCATAAACAGTTCCAAAGCTCTATTAATGTTCATACTGAAAACAAGAACCAAAAATCTAATAAGGCCACCACCACCACAAATGAAATCCCACAAAGTTGCACTTATAAATCAGTACTAAAACTAACAGGAACACTAGGTGTACTAAACAATCAGGAGATAGATCACAAGTTAAAGGAAGGAGGAAACCAAATTTTGAAAAATTACCGCTTAGGAAACAAACAAAGCAACAAAAATATCACTGTACTGGAAACATTAACCCCACTGCCTACATTAATTAAATTAGGAAAAGTAGCTACCAGATATAGGATCGAGCCATACTTAAATAAACCAAGATTCTGCCCCAAGTGCCAACATTGTGGCCATTACAAGGCTAAATGTAAATTTGAAGCGAAGTGTAATAAATAGTAAAAAAAGTGTAATAACCCCATAAAGGGGAATGTAAAAGAGATACACCAGAGGCCCGAATTTACCGCAATCTCCTTCCTGTCCCTCTACAATACGGGAAAAAGCCATAGTAGGTATAATGGACACATAACATTGCAATTATAAAACAGCTAAAACCAAAATTAACAATGCCGTCCTATTTAAACAAATAAAGCAACCCAAATTGAACACAACAAATGATAGGCTCAATAGCAACAATACCAACAAAACAAACCATCAGGCTGATAAATTCAAAGAACTGGGTGACGTCATCACTCGACTGAACAAACTGACTGAGGATATCAACTTTGACACTATAACACATAAAACTATCCTATCATCAATCAATAATGTTCGCACCCAAATTGAGCACCAGATTACAATAAACGACTCTCATAAAAATGGATAATTCAACTCAAAGGGACGTTATTATATGGCAATGGAATACAAGAGGAATGTCAGGAAATATTAACGAACTAAAACTCAAAATAATTAACTCTAGCTATAAATCTGACATCATTTGCATTCAAGAAACTAAACTTTCTGCAAATTCGAAAACATTGCCATCAATACAAGGATACTCTCCTGGCTATTTCCAACATCGAAAGGAAGGTCAGAGGGGTGGTTTAGCCATATTCATCAAAAACATTCTACCATCTGTTACGCTACTACCTATAACATCCCATGAAATTAGTAACACACTAATAGAAATACAATCCCTATTAGTCAATACAGGAAACCATCAATTACAAATGATAAACGTATATGATCCAGGAGGGGGTAATAAGCTTAAACATTAATTAGCGTTTAAAGAAATAACCAAAATCACTGGGACCGGGCTTGCAATCATCTGTGAAGACTTTAATGCCCATAATAAGCTATGGGGGAGAGGTGACGGATAGGAGAGGTACCTGGGTGGAAGAATGGATCAATGACTCCACCCTTTTTATCCTTAATGATGGTGCTAAGACCAGACTTAGTCCGGTCGACAGAACCCTGTCCGCCATTGACCTCGCCCTAGGCACACCCAGACTGGCACAAGTGGCTAAATGGGAGGTGAAGCAATCTGACCCCATGGGGAGCGACCACTTCCCAATAATCATTACTCTACAGATGGCTGTTCAGTGCGAACTCAATGATAAAATACCCAGGTGGAACTACTCAAAAGCTGATTGGGAAACTTTTCAGGAAAAACTCAATAATGTTAGCCCGTCAGATATAGAATCAAAAGATATTGACATCTACTATGATAACCTATTTAAGGCCATAACTCATGCTGCCACCAACTCTATCCCCCAAACTAGTGGAAAACCAATACAACTTAGTGTGCCATGGTGGATAGAAGAAATTAAACGAACTAGACAGGACAAAATTAGAGCTTTAAATAAATATAAAAGATCAAATATTACTATTCACTTCCAAGAGTACAAAAATTTCGATAACAAGCTCAGATATCTAATAAAGCAGTCTAAAGAAAACACTTAGGCAAAAATACTGCAACACTATTAATTCTAGAACTAACTCTAAACAAGTGTGGGATAAAATCAGGGCCATAAGGGGAAAGAACATAAATGGCACCCCAAAAATCAATAATACCTGCAATCAGAAAGAACTAGCTGAATCATTAGCAAAACATTTTAAAAATATGAGCAGCAATACTAACCACACTACTGAATTCCAAACCATAGAACTAAAACTGAAATAAAATTTTGCCATCTATTTCAAGCCCAGGGACCCATAAATAAATCACTCAACAAAGATATTACCATATATGAATGGTCCCAGGCGCTCAAATCCAAACAATGAAACTTTCACCTGGGGAAGATCAAATATGTTACATAATATATAAAAACCTACCTAGCAATATGGTTGTGATAATAATAAACATACTAAACATAATTTGGCAAACAGGGGAGCTACCCAAAATATGGAAAACAGCGATAGTTATCCCCCATTTTGAAACCTAACAAAGATAGGAATAACATTAACTCATATAGACCAATTTCACTTACCAACAATATCTGCAAAATCATGGAACAATTATCACTAACAGACTCAAACACCATCTGGAGAGCAATAACTTGTTATCTCCAAACCAATGTGGTTTTAGAAATAAAAGATCTACTACGGATCAATTAATTAAATTGGAGTCTGCCATTAAATTAGCATTTAATAATAAACAGAGGATTAATAGAAATTTAATTGCGGTTTTTCTAGATCTTGAAAAAGCGGTTGATCTAGTGTGGACCAAAGGATTAATAGCCAAATTAAATCATTATGGCATTACTGGTCGCATATTTAATTTTATACAAAACTTTTTAACAGACCGCAAAATTATAACTAGGGTAGGGGCTACTTATTCTGAAGAACACTCCCTTGAAAATGGGACTCCCCAAGGCAGTGTCCTCAGCCCCACCCTCTTCACCCTCATGATTAATGATCTTGACTCTAACCTCGCCTCACCCTCAATCGGATTATCACAACCTGCGGATGATAGTGGACTATGGAGAGCAGGAAACCCCTCCAACCACACTCATATGGCTGAAATGAAAACAAGTCCAAATAACATTGGTAAATGGGTTGATAAATGGGGATTTAAACTGTCGCACCAAAAAACGGAAGCTGTACTGTTCTCACCTTATATAGAAAAAAACATATTATACCCCAACCTCCAAATTCAAAATAAACAAATTAAATTCGTTAAAATAGCCAAATTTCTGGGTATGTACTACGATGAACACCTAACGTGGGTATCTCATATTGATGACCTAGTTAAGAGGTGCAATCTTGACTTAAACTTACTTAAAAGCCTCAAAGGAACCTAGAAGGTGCTAACCAAGAAACAATAATGACTCTATATAGGGCCTTAATTAGATCTAAACTCGACTATGGATGCCATACCCCAACTTAATAGATTAGATAAAATACAGAGGAAAGCCTTACTCATAGCAACTGGGGCATTACCATATACATCTACAGCAGAGTTGCAGGTCTTAACTGGAGAACCGCCATTACAGTTTCGAAGGCAGGAACTCATCTTGAGATACGCAACTCGACTGTCCACCCACATTAAAACACACCCCATTCTAGTAGATATCAACAAATGCAAAATTCCTTTTAGAAAAACTCTTAAAAATAAGTCATCCTATGGCAAAATAGTACATGAATTAAATCTACAACTCCCCGCAGATATATTCCAAGTGGAAACTAACCAAATATTTGATAAAGAACTTTGGAATAATACATCAATTAAAGTAAACATCTCCCTTATAGACAAAGGTAAAAAAGAAAATCAACAACAACATTATTTGAAAACAGCTGCAATGGAACTAATCAACAACCAATATAAAAGCTATACTCAAATATTCACGGATGGTTCCAAAATTAACAACCCCTTTAAAACAGCTGCGGCTTGGGTCATTCCAGCACTCAACATCAAAATGGGCAGCCGCCTACCGGATCACTGCTCCATTTACACAGCTGAATTCTGGGCCATCCTAGAATCTTTAAAATGGACACTAGAAAACAAACCAGATAAGACCTTGATTATTAGTATTCACTAAGTGTCCTAAAATTAATACAATGCAATAATACTAAATCAAGAAAAAACTTTCTTAATCAAATTAACCAAATAATTAAGATACTAGATACTCAAAACATAACAGTAGAGTTTCTATGGATACCATCTCACATCGACATAAAAGGCAATGAATTAGCTGACCAATTAGCCAAGAGTAAACTCACTGAACCTAATTATATGCCACTAAAGTATAGTCCAACGGAAATTAACAATTTAATCTATACACTGATAAATCAAAAGTGGCAAAAGGATTGGAACCATACTAAACAAGGGAGATTTTTACATAGTATTGTCAAAGAGGTCAATAGAAATATCCTGATACCCAGGTGCAGCAGTTATGAACAATCTAAAATAAATAGGATAATTCTTGGAAAAACAAAATTAGCTAATAGTTTTGGAAAATATATAGGACCTTTTCTGCACAACATCAACTGCTTCCACTGTAACATACCGGAAGATCTGTATCATATATTCAACATCTGTAAAACTACGCAAAAAGAAAGAGACTTATTTATAACTAAACAATTAGAACTTGCCGCGCCAAGTACATATCCAGAAAAAATTCAATTATGCAACAAAACCCCTCAAAGAACATACTATAATATAATTGAATTTCTTAGAACTACAGGGCTAATGAAAATAATATAAGTATAACACCATATCATCCATAAATCAAATGAATGTTTGACTGGTACCTAAATATGCATATAAAATAATATTGTTCTAAGGGGAGGGAAGCGTACGGAGCCAAAAGGGATTCGTTACCCTTAAGGAAGCCCACTTACACTACGCTGGGTATAACGTTCCCATGGCGGTTCCAGAGCAACCTAACATAATGGAAAATAATATCGTTACGAGGGGATGGAAGCGTACGGGACCAAAAGGGAATCGTTACTCTTAAGAGAGCCCACCTACACTACGCTAGGTATAACGTTCCCATGGCGGCTCCAGAGCAACCAAACCTGATGGAATGGTAAAATAACATGGAACAATAAAAATAAACCTAAAATAAAAGAAATACATAAAAGTATAAACATCAAAAGTTATATTAACTACCAGTTATACAATCAATAAGGCAAGCGTCTTACCTCTTTTCTTCTCTTACGCTTCTAATTTCTTCCTTCTATATGACCCCATTGACAACATCTAAATGACTGAGTTTAATATTACGAAGGTATTATAGGCCCTTAAAAAAACGCGATACCGCTGTGGTTAAAGTACAACCACTAACACGCGCCCCTAACTATGGTCCCAACTAGAGTGTATGAGGTAGTCTCAAAATCAAGACTATCAGGTCCAGCGACACAATGTTGCAACTAAAAACCTCATCATATATGCATAGGTTATGACCCAAAATTAGATCTTATAAGGCAGTCTCAAACCCAAGACTATCAGGCCCACCAACACAAGGTTGCAACCAAAAATATGCTAATTTAGAAAATGACTTCAAATTCATACACTATAAAGATAGTTAACCCCAAAACTATCAGGCCTTGGAGTAATTTAATAACATCATGCGTGAACTAACAATGTAAATAGTTGTCATATGGGGTTATATATTCTACACAAAACAGCACAAAGAATTCCATATTGATAGGGAAAAATAAGGAAGCAAATTGACGAGGGAGCAAGGATGTCTAGAGTGAGAATCCAAAACAAGACACCCAAGATGTATACAGGGAATCATCGAGTGAGTACAGGGTCAAACAAGACACTCAAGAAGTATACAGGGACCAACCACAGGAGCAGAGGGATAATCAGTCACTAACAAGTGATCATGGGATTCTCCAAAAAAAGTACTTTTTAGGGCTATTGTCTTTCATTGCCTTAATATGGTTTTCCTCTTGGTTACGGAAACCCTCCTTTGCAAGTTCTATCCAAAAAGCCTAACTTGATCATTTTCGGACCCACCGCTCAAAATTAACAATCTAATCCTCTCTGACAGTGGCTACCTTTCAAATGACGTTTAGTCATATCAGCAAAAGAAATTGTTAGGGACATACAATATGTACACTTTTGTACTAGAAGATTCTTCAACTCTACCATTTGATGAATTGCATCGGTGGCTTACACAATTTTGGCATAGGAAAATGCACTAGAAAAACTGGATTGAATTTGGAAAAAGTACGGCTAGGGCGTTTCAATGCTGTCGACAGTGCTCGTGCAACATCCAGGACCTCAGTGGCGCCACCTTCCGGGACCTTTTCCGCCTTTTCCTCCGCCGGACAGCTCCTTCATGACAACATAAGAGAACCAATTCTCTCTCTTCATTAATGGTGACATTGCACCCCTAGTAAGGTACGTACTTTCGATTGGTTGATAGGTTGAGTGCGTGATGGGTTTATTCCCACTCACCCAGGTCTAACATTCATATCATTAACCCCTGTTTAGGGGTATGATATGACGACCAAATTAAAAAGCGCACTCTGTGCGCATAAACGCCAGGAAGATGTGGCACCATTCCATCTTCCTGGATAAATTAAATCACTACCATATAAATAAATGGCAGTGGAAAATAGTGAACATATGACCCTAGTGGCCGGTTCACTTTAAATCCAACTATTCATTCATTCCACAATCCTAGTTCTATAGATTTCACAATACTTATACGGGGAGGAGCTTTTTGCTTTCACCAAACTGTTTATCCCCTATAATCAACCCCGGGCAAGTGCAAAAGAGCACCCAACACGTTGTGACAAGGTAGTAAGGTGTACTTGTTCGTTTCAGTTCGTGTGTGGGGTTGTGATCCCCATCTATTAATGAAAAATTGCGATTATCGTCCTAACATCGACAAGTTTTTCAGTCATAGGATTAGAACGCTCTACCTCGAGTATGATATTTCAACACGCTAACACCGCGACATGGACCATCGTTGCAGGTACTTGTTTGATAAAGTGTTATAAGGTTCATTATGCTGGATTCCTACAGATGATTATTATACTGAGTAAATCATAATTATTGTAAACTTCAGCGTGTATTTATTGCTACTTCCATAACGAACGAATATAATAATCGCAAATATATTTCTGCCTTGACTTTGTAGGGGTTATATATATATATATATATATATATATATATATATATATATATATATATATATATATATATATATATATATATATATATATATCTTACCTACATATCTGTATTGTACACGTGTGAATTACTGTTTTTCTGATTTGTAATGTAGAACGACGCAGTTGAAAAGTGTAAATATATTTCTACTAATATGTAATGTTATTAATTAATCTAGTACAATGGCAGCTAATTGCCACAAAGGTAGTTATTTTACTGAATGATTAGAACAACAAAATTAGCCTTATAATATTATGCAGAAACAAGCAAGGTAACACATAATTACTGTACTGGATACAGATTTGGTTGAAAGAGTTATCCCCCTTGATTCACAGTGCTTAGTGTTTCCATCTATCATAATCGGTAGTTACTTAAATATTATGTTTGTTTATATTACTTCGCAAATGATGATTTGTGCATTTAACCGCGATATGCTGAACGCAAAGTATGCTAATATTTAAAATGTTGCCACCTGCATTCATTGATTGAGATGTTTTTATCTACACTCCTTGGGTATATTTTCCTTTATTTCCAAATTTTAAATTCTGACTTTGCTTAACGGCTCGTAAATTGTTCAAGGAATTACATTTCGGATCGGAATTAAAATGATCGATCACAAGACGTATTCAATTTCTCCGTCTAAACACTGGTTGATAAGGCTGTGAAAAAGATATATTCTACCAGTACAGAATATCAGCAAACCAGTATTAACACAACCGACTGTTTGAAATCGTCTAAATGATACCATCACGAGATGCTATATAATCTTTGATGTGGAATGGATCACAAATTCATTTTGTTACATTTATATAGTAATATGTTTTGATGATCAGAGTTATTTAATAGGAGAATTTTTTAATATTTTTTCTGCTCTCTGTGTTTTGTACCATCACAATGCACATACAACATTCTCCTCTAACCCCAACACCACACTTTAAAAAAGGTTTTGTTCCTAGACTCCCTCTTTGTACGCTTTGCATGTGAAATCACATATTTCATTTACGCAAGCTGTTACCTGGAATTGAACAACAGATCATCAGTGTTTGAGAGATTATCTGCAATCGAAGCTTCTAAAGCTAAATTCCAACTTGACAGAAAAACCATTGACTTGAATAGGCGAGCGCTGGTTGATCTAATGAAAACTCTGATTAAAAGTTTTCACGTTTCCGAGAAAGAATTTCGCCACGATAGTGCTACTCATGTATGGTGAACATTCATAAAGATGCGCAACACCAAAGGTGTCACCAGAAGGTGTTATTGATGGTATAATGAATAACCAACGACCGGCGACGATTAATACTTATCTCGACGATCAAAGAAAGCTTTTCACATTCAAGTTTGTATGGGAGTAAACGATACTTGGATTATTAGAAAGAAATGTGACTCTGTATGATTACATCACAATGGAAGTATTTTTACGTTAAAAAGAAATTCCAAACCATGAATGTGGACTGGTCTTGACGAAATATTTTTTGAATGAGTGTATCCTGAGAATGCAGGTTTTTTTTACGTAATTTATCCGATCTATGAGTTATGGAATACTTCACTAACACGATAGGTGGAAATGGTTTAATGGATATATGATACATAATTGGCCAGAAGCAGTTAAAGATAACGGAGAGTCGGTCAAAGACATCGGTGAGTTGGGGAAAAAAGTTAAAATTCCCAATAATAGTAACAACAATTACAGGAGTGATTTGTACGAGTCGAAAAATAAATCAAACGGAGCTTCGATAAATAGTATTATTCATAATGCGCATGCGCGAAATAATGCAGTAAAATTATTTCCACAAAATCGATTTGTAAGTTCTATAGCTGTAATATGTTCGACTTTATCATAAATATTATTACAAGTGAATAACTATTCGTGGAGTTATATCTCATAATTATCACAGATCCTATCGATAGAAGGGAGATGCACGGACTCCTGAACGAATGAGCGATACATATAGTCCAATGAGTTGTATCTAGGATGAAATATGTGCAGTGTCGCTGGAGACAGTGCAAACATTTCTTGATTGGGTATTGAAAAATATACTGCGAGATTATGTGTGCTGATCATAGTCAACCATTACCTTTTGTTTGATTGTGTCCGCATTTGTGGATTACTATGACGATATAACTGATAATCATTGAGCGCTTGATCCAGAATTAATGAAGTTACACAATTAATCAGACGTCAACTAAATAACATGCCGTGGAATAATGCGTGGGATAATTTTAGACCAATGATAATCTTCAACTACAATTATTTCTGTTACATAAATACAACTTTTCAAATTTACACGTACCATTGTTTTGTCGCCCGAATGATATTCGAAGGCAAAATATCGACGTTGAAAGCTCCTTGACGATGCACGAAACTCCATGCACGCTAGAATACGATAATACAATTTATTCAATCTTCAGAATAAACTAGTTATGATGATACAGTTGTTTCGAGTGTGACGAGTGGATCGAATGGTCAAATATAATTTCGAGTCAGAATAATATCTCAGCTACTATATGTTATCATATATCACTTTACTAAAAATAGCAATGGAACTGCAGACAATAGTGATGCTGTATTAAGACAAATAATAGTTTTAAACAATGAGATATAAAAAGCTCGACTTTGATCTCAACGCTACATGTATCATTTCGCAAGCGATAACACAGTAATGTTGTGACATTATTCTAATACTACTCCACGACATTGTACCGTATATATTATTGGTAGTAGTACAGGTCAAGCACACGAAACTGTGATGCTGACATGACTTGAATGTAATCGACGTCGATGCACTAGTTCACAACAGTGAGAGCAGTGGTACTTGTGTGTCTAAATGAACTACTTGTAATTGTTCGCGTACAAATCAACGCTGAGAGGCACTTGTTTCTAGCATGTAGATTGCAGGTCTACCCTTGCGTCTTAACACCCTGCAACGTTTAAGAGAGGTGTATTTCAGATGTGAAATCACGGATGATATGTAAGAGGCTGCAGATGAATGATTATATAACTGAATCCATTTTGATCACAACTCAAAAACTTTGTCATTCCAAACCTTTACTTCAAAATAAATAAATATCAATAACACCAACATTAGATTCACACAGTCAGTACGAAACCTAGTTGTTACTCTTGACAGTACTCTCACACTAAACCATCATGACATAAACATATGCAGGACTGCATATTCTGGACTGAGACACATCAAAATGTTGAAAACACATCTGCACGGATCATCCTTAGAGGACTACGATCAGAACACACCTCACCGCTATTCTTTACCCTACCTTGGCTATCCGTTCGATATGTGTGCTACGTTTCACTGACGGCCTCCATGACAACATTCCTATCTGGCCTCACCATCATGTACACATCAGTAAGACACTTACGCTCCTCTTCTGACAATCGTATAATCATTATTTCCACTGAGAAATTTCGCATTGGTATTCAAAACTCAAAAACACTTAAACAAATGTTTTGTAGTCATATCACTATGTATGTTGTTAATTGCTTAGAGCGTCTAAAGATTAGGCGCTGTACAAAGTCCTCACTATATATATATATATATATATATATATATATATATATATATATATATATATATATATATATATATAGAGAGAGAGAGAGAGAGAGAGAGAGAGAGAGAGAGAGAGAATCTGTTTTTTGAAATACCTGTATTACTTGTGTTCAGCCCAAAACTTAAGATTGCGTTGCTAAAGTAAATACGAAGAGAATTGTGGCGGTCGTTTTAAATGCAATTACTACCACGTATTTTAACCCTGGTTGTATATCTTCACATGTTCACTTTAGTTCATTTTATTTTGTGGGGCGTTGTTTTGTTTCACTCTGACAAAGCAATACGAAAGTAACAATGGAACTTTGTATGTTTACTGTGAATGCTGTTGATTGTATCCTAGACTTCTCAGTTTTGCCACACTGAAGCACTTACTGGCATCTTTCCAGATATATACCCCTTTCATATGGATACCTCTCATTACTTGTCTGTTAAGGTCATGTATTGATTTTGATACAGTTCATTGCAGTCCGTTGATTTCACAAGCGTGTATATGCTTCCGTAATGTATTTAACTTTACCGTAGTATTTCTAATTCTTTTCCTATATTTATCAGATTTTTGTTTTTGATCAGATAGGTAAGAACACTGAAAGAAGAAAATTGGGAAATATCGTGAAGGTATTATAATTATATAGTTTGCTTATAACGAAAAAACAATATTTGATTATTTTATACAAATGTTTCAATAATGTATTTGTAATGTGTGTGCTGAACCCCAATTCTTGAATATAATATTTCTAAACTTAAAACCGTTTTCTATCCTTCATAATGTATTTCTCTAAATGTGATAAAAATAATAGACATTATACATTTAGCAAAAAATAACAAATCTTTAAAATAATCTAAATATCATAATCTTTCAAAAATGTACTTTTAAATTAAATTTGCTTATTTATCAGATAAAAATTGTGATACTTTTATTTATATCAGCACAATATTATTTATATCAGCACAGTATGAGAGGATGCTGATTTATTTATGACTACAGAAAAACTAACACCCTGAAATTGGAAAACATAATAAATACTGAACATATTTTAGGTCAAAAACATTATTAGGTCTTTACGTTTGTTCTTGCAGTCATAACAGGTTAATTTTAAGTGCACTCTTGAAAGGGATCGCTGTGTATGTGTGTCCAATTTTGATGGGTAATTAATTCCAATTTGCTGGGCCCTAGTATGCAAAGGGACGTTGTCCATATGACTTCGTTTTCATAGTGGGAACAATGAGTATTCGATTGTCAGAATAGAAGTGTAAGTATCTAACTGGGATATACACATGGGTGTTGCAGGATAGGTATTTTGGACTGGAGTCCATCCGTGAACTGTAGCACAGAGAACTGATTTTGTGTTTGATTCTTGATGGAATGGATAGCCAGTGTAATAATCAGAGCAGTGGTCAGGTGTGCTCTAAAGATGACCTGATCAGCTGTATCTTAAACGTTTTGAAGTTTCTGGAGTAGATATTGAGACGAACCAGCCAAAATTGAGTTACAATAATCCAGTTTTGAAAGAAAAGTATTAATGAACAAGTACTTTTGTGGCATAAACTGAAGGATAGTTGCGAATGGAGCTGATGCTTCTCAGCTCAAGATGTCCAATCTTGCATTTGTTCATGAAATGAAAGTGCATTGTGAGAGTGTTGTCTAGATTTACACCTAAGTTTCGTAATGACTGTGTGAATTTAATGTTGGTTTTGCTGATATTTATTGTTTGAGGTAATAGATGTGAATAAGAAAGTCTTTGTGTAGTGATCAGAATGGCCTCAGTTTTATAATCATTCATCTTCATCATGTTTCATGTCATCATTGATTTCACATCAGATGTTCACCTATATACTCCTTAAATGGTAGCGTCAACTTGTCAACTTATGTTGGGTGGCTAGACTTGTATATTTAGGTGTCATCAGCGTACAATTAGTGAGATGTTGGGTGATGATCTATGACACTAGAGAGCGGTATGAGTGTACATAATAAAAAGAACAGGTAAACAAATTAGACTCATGTGGAACACCAAACCATATATCAACTGGGCAGGAGTTTATTCCATTTAAAGATACAGTTTGTGTCCTGTTGACTATGTAAGACTTGAACCACTGTAAGGCTGTATTGTGAATGCCAAATATATGCTGGATTTGTTGACGTAATATATCATGTTCTATTGTTTCAAGTGCTGCAGACAAATCAAGGAGGGTGAGGACGTGTGTTTCATGTTCCTTTCAATTTTAAAATGCCCAACAATCAACTATATAAAAATATGACATATATATGTAAAACACTATGCACAATTCAAGGGCAGGAATTTTATTGGCCCTATTGAAATAGTAATAATTTTTAGAGGACTTCTTGATTGGAAATAATATAGAATTTGTGACATGGATTTATTTGCTGGTATGTATCTTTGTTTCATTTCACATATATTAAGAGATGACGTTCTTACCAGTCTTTGTGTCTATATGAGACCTTCTTGATAAGTTTAAACACACTTGGAGGCTGTTTGTTCTTTGAGAGACGTGTCATATTGAGGAATGTGTATTTATGACACATCAGAATTCTTTAGCATCAACAACAAAAAGAAGTCGAACTATATGTATTACTCAGTCGAGAGTTTTTGGCGGGCAAGACAGATACATTGAATGATTACAACACTCCGAAGTCGGGTCGGATGGACATGTATCGAAAAATATTAATTGGAAAACATTTACTGTTGGCGGTCAGTATACGTATACACCATGTTCCTGTACTTGTTGAAACTCTTTGCCAGTCGTATCCTTAGATGAACTACAAAATTACGTTACCTCGGTAAAACGCAATATTGCTGTGGACCAAACGCTAATGCTGAAATGGAGTTTAACTACGTTTATAATTTAGATGAATCAAATTTATTTTGATATCCGTTTGGACATGAAACATATGGGGTACATTTTTCTTGAATATCGGCATGGCTGAATCAGTCGCTTCTCTTTTATCGAGATTGTGTTCAAATTGCTTGCTGTCTGTTATGTTTGAAGTTGCATTGCTTACATGCTTAACACTGAATTACATTTGTAATCCAAGGTAATGTTTTTCATCTCGTGTAACTGTAACTTATTGGCTTAAATACCGTGAGATGCACATAACCAATGCGGCGCTACTTGCGATGCTCTGCAAATATCTCCAGTGACAAAAAGAGCAGCAGAGAGGGCAACAGACTTGGCTCAATCGTCATTTACCTAAAACATAACCTTCCTACGAAAATATAAAAAAAATCTTAAACAAAACCCCCTAATTTACCGAGATATTTACCTAAATTGTATGCAACCGGTTTACCCCGCTGACGACCAAACTGAAGTCACGCCCTCTCTGCTGCTACAAATTTGCCAAATATTTTGTCGATACATGTAATTAAATCATTATATATATATATATATACAAAAATGTCAAATATCGGAGAAGCATATACTACTAGATTAGCTCGAGAACGCCAGGAAGCAATCAAAAAATGTATTCCTTTGATAGATTCGCTTCGATGAGAACTTCAAGAACGCAAGGAGTCACAAGTTGATTAGATGGTACAGAACGATTATTTAAACCTATTACTGCAACAACTGAGAAAGTTGTATGGGGGATATCACTGATCCAGAAAGAGAAATCTCTTCTTGGGACAGTAGAAGAAACCGTTAGGGCAAGACAAGAGATTTTACAAGATGTTCCAGCTAGAATAGCTGCCGCACAAAGTCCTCAAGATATTGTTAACATTTACACTGAAATAGCTGATGTGAAAGAAAAACTTACCATCTAAACCGAAAACAAAAAGAGAAAATGTTAAATTGATTAGTAAATATAAGGAAGGTGTTATTAAATATCTAAAAGAAAAATTTAAAAAGAAGGATTTTCTTTCATTTTGCATATCATAGTTTTTCTCGAAAGTCTGAAATTTTTAAACCTAAATACGTTAACATAAATGCTAAATAACTATTTTAAATGACTATATCGTGTGTACTGCAATAAAATTCAGGCTAGAAGTGATGATCCAGTTTATAATGAATATATTCACGATATACATAGATTTTATTTTAAAAGAAACTAAACTGCAAGTAGAACAACAGCCTCCCCAGTATCAACTTCCTTCTTCTCCAGAACAAATAGAACAATAAAGGATGACGTTGGAAGCTGAACAATTTAGAAGTGATCAAATAAAAGAAAAGGTGAAACAAAAAAAGGAAGAGGTGGAACGAAAAAGGGAAAAACTGAAACAAAAAGAAACCAAACGGCGGGAGAAATTACCCCCTTTACCAGGTAAGAAAAAAGATCCTGACGATGACTCTTTTGGCGCTACTACAGAAAGTGGTTTAGGAAATAATCTTGTCACCTGCCCTGACAGCGTCATCGCTGACGTGGATAAACTAGAAATTCTCATAGGAGGAAAACGCGCTGGAAATAATTCTCATGAAATCGTCAACGAAATCCATGTTATTTGTCGACGATTCTTTACCGTTGGTATCATGGACATCAATATCTATCGGGAATTTATCGATGAAATTACAGATGATTAAATCCCTTGACACATCATTTAGATCATGGTGAATGATTAAATAAAATGATCGTACATAATACTTGTCGTAGATCAAGAATGGTCAGAGTAGTAACGATTACCAGTTTATGAAATGACCTACGGAGATGGAATTAGTGATGTTGTTCGGGGTTTATTTACCATAATAGCCCCCAAAGTAACGCCAATTGCAAAACAGTTATCAATGAAAGCTATCGATATTATTTGCGACAAAGCTCCTAGCGCAATCGGTGATCTTGCCGGTAAAGCGTTTTCGTCGGTCAAGGACAGAATTTTACGGTTGTTACGAGGAAGAAAAAAAACAACTGAAATTACCATCTACTGAAGTTATGCTTGCAAATAAAAGTAAAATAATAAATCAGGCCGCAACCCAAAGATTAATGGAACTGGCGATGCGTCTTTAAAAGAAAAAGAAGATAACATAACCGCTAATTTGACAGCAGGAAGTGGCCTTCATAGATAATTTTAATTTAGATCATAGTAATTACAATAAAATTTTTAAACGTGAAATTGATACCGCGTTGGATATGGGTGAACCGGTTCGTAAAAATGATTCCCTGCGTGATTATCAATATTATTTTTACGATGCAGTACAACCAAATCAACGTGGAAGAATAGAATTACAAGTTCAAGGCACAATTCGGTATTTCTTACCCGCTGAGGTATTTATCGAAGTCGATGGGATACTTTCAAAAGTAGAAGATACAAATTATGAAGCTGCCACTAAAATTGCTTCTGTTAATAATGACATTATTTAGTAGTACCACATACATGATCGATGGAAAACACATCAAATCATGTCTGCAACATGTTGATGTTGCTACGACGATACTTGGTCTAGCAAGATACTCTGATGACTATTCAAGATCAGCTGGTCAATCGATGATGTTTGCAAAGAATATAACTGATCATGCACATCATACAGATTTAACTATTGGTAATGTAAGAGCCGCAAGTGGAGCCGCAGACCCAAATGCAGTATTATCAAGAAATAACAATTTCAGCCTTGGATTTGCAGCACGTATGTCAATGTTGAACGCTAATGGAGAATTTTTGTGTGTAATTCCATTATCCATTCCATTATGTTAGAAAGGTTATATTTGGTGCTAAACACACCATAGTACGTATCATAAAAGACTCAGACAATAATGAAATCTGGCAAACCGATGGGGTTATTGATGATGGTAAAATAACGAAAACTGGATTATCATTGTGGATGCCGGTAATGGTTCCATCTATCACAGAATAAAATAAATTACTTTATTTCATGAATCAATGTGGTAAATCGCTGCTGTCATGGAAAACAATGACTACAAATGGTACTCAAGGTAATGGTGCTGGTCAATTTATATGGCATATATCAGCACAACGGGGTGCGGGGTGGGGGGTTAGTACCACGAGACATGTTTGTTGTACTTCAGGCAAATGCACGAGTAAATAATCAGAAACAAGTACGATGATATTTGACACACTTGATGTTACCGAGGTTAGTTTAAGAATAAATGGACACCAAGAACCTGCCGAAGATATAAAGTTAAATTTTGAACATAATAAAGTTGCACGTGCATATCATCGTTTAATGTCATTTTCCTGCTGGTGCTGTAGGTCCACCTGTTGTTCCTGCTGGTTTCAGAGGGATCGCTGTTATACGTAGCGACAGAGCAGTATTACTCCAGGGTGTTGGTGCACAAATGCGAGTCTTTGATGCACCCATAGAGAACATGTAATTAAAATCAATCAAGTAAATATAAAAATGTCGTATAGTGATGTTAACACAACTCTGACTTAAGGTCAGATAAAAAATTTCAGAATCCAAAAACGCAAATCAATGTGGGACAATAATAACGTTAAATAAAAAACAAATGAGTGGTGGTCCAAACAAATTATCGTTAACCGGTAATCAGCTTAAGCGTTTCAATAAAGCTCTGGAGTTCAACTTGAATTTTTCTCCAAGTGCCCTCAAAGATATGATCAAACCAGGAGGTATATTTACACCGCTTGCAGCAATACTAGCATTAACTGCTGCTGCCGCACCTGCAGTTGCAAAAGCAGCTGCGTTAAGTACTATTGGATCTGCCGCTGGATTTTGATTAAAAAAAGCAGTAGGAAAAGGTTATAAAAAAGGGGCGCGGTCTCAGACTTCCGGGAACTTATCTAGGTAAGGGACTGAGACTTCCAGGAACATAATACCGATGTCGAATGTTGATTTGGTAAATACCGCTAAAAATTAAAAATAATTTAAATTAGAGGAGTTTTCATGCGTGATCAATTACCGAAACAACCACATCACGTTGAAACCGGTATCATCAATCTTGATTCGAATTCCGGTCCAGGAACCCACTGCGTTGCATACGCAATTGATCCACGCGGAATTGTTTATTTTGATTCGTACGGACTATCACCACCAGTCGATTTTTTAAGTTATATCAATCAATTACCTGTCAGAACCTGGTATTCAACGTTACCGACATAGACAATGACAGATCCAACGATATGTGTCATGAATCCATCGCTTTACTTGATGCGATATCAAAATCAACTAATCCACATCATAAAGTTGCAAACGAATACACAAGCAATCGTTGGACAGGTATTTAAAATTGTACATATATATATAATGGTTGATATTTACGGAAGATCCTTGAGTGACAGAAAAGAAAGATAAATACTTCGACGTATCAAAATTTGCAACTAAAGATGACCTTGCTGATATTATGAACCTAGCTGGAGTTGACCGAGATGAAGTTGTTATTTTTTAGGACAAACACGGTGTTTTGAAAACAAGTAATATTAAATGGAATGATATAGCTCGTAGGGTTCTTGGCGCTGCTACGGATAATATTCCCTTATTTACCGACAGCGGAAAAATACGAGATTCAGGTATATCGATAGAATATATCAGAAGTGAAATTATAAGAAATGTTCAAAAACGATTATCAACGTCAGGTGGTGTATTGACAGGGAAACATTCCATGAACGGAAATAAAATTACCGTCCTAAGAGATCCAACATCAGATGAAGATGAGGTGACAAAAATATACGAGGATGTCGTTAGTGGTAAATTATCTACATTAAAAACCGAACATGATGCCGTTAATGGCATATTATCCACGTTAAAAACCAATTACAAAACTCACTTAAACGATCACAATACCCTAGACGGAAAATGATCTACTTAGACAGCCGAGTATGACGTTCACGGAGCTGCGGTTACAAGTCTCCGTAGAAATTTCAGAAAGATCGATGAAATTACAGATGAATTCTTCGGAAAACCAGTAATCGTTGATACAAAACTTTCTGATATTACAATATTAATCGATACGATTAAGAAAACACAGGGAGATATTGTAAGTGATGTTCATAACATTATTAATAAAATTGATCTCCTTGAAAAATATCAGGGTAAAAATATTCACAGGCGGATTAACAACGTCGTATAGACAATCAAACATACAGCGGAAGTTACTGGCGTGTACAGATTGTCTGTGTTTAGTAGTGCTGAATTTGAGATATTTACCACATATCCATGGCGTCACTCAACAGACAAGTTTTCTGGAACCGTATCTGTTATATTAAACTGTGGAGACGAAAAAAACATTTATCCTGGTTGCATCCGACAAAAAATTAACTGCAACAACGATCTGGTTATGTCTGGAATTTGTCGCTGAAACATCTCAATGGATTACAGCGTAAATAATATGGACTACAGATACAATCAAGCGCGTGCATGGCAAGATAAATTAAAATCTATCGTTGATAATTACACGACAAAAGTAAAAAAAATATCACAGACGTGCAATTGTCATTGACATAATTGTATACTCAGTCTCCGCGGTTGTTGCTGGAGTCGGTCTTTTATTATCCGCGGTAACATTGACATCGCCTGCGGTCATAACGATCTGTGTTTCAGCGTCAACTGCGATCGCTGTAGTTTTTAATATAATCGAAAAAATATCGACATGCACGAATGAATAATTATCCGATTATGCGGTGAAGTTACTCGTATCAATTGCAGCTTAATCTATCTATCTCAGTTATTATCCGAAAGCCTCAACGATGGTTCAATATCGGATTCTGAGTTCGCATTAATGACTAAAATATTCTCCGAAGCAATAACTGTGATGGAATCTACACCCATTAAACTTACAGATAAATTTATAAATGTCAGCACAAGAACTATTGCAACAGATTGCCACGAACACAACACCGGTGAAAACAACTATGATATCAGTGAGCACAACTAATCCTGAATTTAGTAATAATTTTCCCACTGCAATTTCAGCAAAAGAGATTGCACGTGCTCAATTACGAGTATATCATAGTTGGCCAAATATAAGATCTGAGCCATTTGGGGAATTACCTCCAAATAATTCGCATGTACTTGAAAACAACATAAACAAGATGGAACCCCAGATTTTTTGTTGTTTCTATCCCCACAGGTAGTTATCAGATTGAACAAATCGACGATGAATTCCAGAGTAGAATGAAAACAAAAAAAAAGAATAAAAAAAAAAATTACTGTGATCGAACCAACATTATCATCTGGGATTGAAGTAAAATCTTCCGATTACGTCGTAGATAGGTATCGATCATCGATAAAAACTGTTCTGGAATGGCATAAAACTCCACCTGATGATGTTCTCAAATTTAACAATGATCCAGATGCTGAAGGCAGACATAATTCACCAGAGATTGTAAATATGACCTCAGTGATTGCAGTCAATCTTGTATGTGATGCAATGGATGGTAGTTATGAAACAGATCTTGGGATATCAAATTAAGCTCAACAAGGATACGTTCTATACAAATTTACTCCAAAGGTTCCTTCTGAATCCTTGATCGTGCAAGAGCCAATCAATCGGAGTTATCTACGCACGCATAATCCATACTTGTCAAAAATAAATTTTAAACTCACTGACCAAAGTGGACATTTGATTGATTTACGCTGCGAGGTTTTACTGGTATATCTCAAGGTAAAATCGTAAGCGATTGTTTTATCTTGATTCACGAATTAATCAGATACATATTTTATATGTACCAGCACGAAAGGTTTTTATACACGACAAGGAAGCACTTGCAAATGCAATCAAATTAATATTTACAGTCTTCATTCAACATCATTGATATTGTCAATAATAATTGCCTAACCACCTTCAATTGTTTTGTTGTTGGATTGATTCGAAATCACAAAACATTTTTTTCTGGATCGAGTTGTATATTTATATTTTCAATTTTTTTTTTTTTACTACAAATATGATATCATTAATATTTTCAAAATTGATATATAATAACATATATTTACAAGGACGGCACAACCTTTAACCTCTAGGTTCGAGTGTTATAGCAAGTTCAAGGTACATGAAACATATAACCTTAATTAAGGACAGTACAACCTTTGAACCCGTATCCTAGCAGGTTGAAAAGCACATTAAGGACGGTACAACCTTTAACTTCTAGGTTGGAGTGTTCTAGCAAGTTCAAGGCACATATATTTACATATTAACAAGGACGGCACAACCTTTGAACCCCTAGGTTACCAACGTATCCTAGCAGGTTCAAAGGCACATATATTTACAAATAACCTTAATTAAGGACGGCACAACCTTTACCCCCTAGGTTCGAGTGTTCTAGCAAGTGCAAGGTACATTAAGGACAGCACAATCTTTAACCTCTAGGTTTATACATATAAGGTATTTATGAAAAACCCCATGTGAACTCCTAAATGCCTTCACATGTCAACATATTATGTACCCCCCCCCCAGACGCATATCAAACCCGGGTGAGTAAAACGATCACACATCATGATTCGAACATGGTGAGATGTGTGTACATAATTCTGTTGAATTTCGATTGAGGTCTTGGACTATATCAGAGAAACCATTACAATCGGTACCGCCAGACAAAATGTAATTTGAGGGATTCGAACCACGGTCGCTTTTACCAGAGTTATACTCGATACCGATTTGTCCACGATTTTATCTGAGATATATATTGTATTAGGTAATATATAGCTATCTGAACGGAACAGACAGTATAAACATAATTGTATATTTTTCACAGACATTATATATTTCCACAGACAGTTTGAATATAATATATAGTTATCTGCATAGAACAGACAGTCAACATGATTAAATTTTCACAGAGAGATTGAATATGATATATACCTATCTGCATAGAGCAGACAGTCAACGCGATTATATTTTCACAGAATTATACATTTACAAACAGAACGAGGGTTTTTCCAAGAAATTTAGGTCTGAATACATGTACGTAATGTCTTTTCTGCTCGATTCTGTTTGCAAGCGAGGAACAATAAAATTATCTTCTACTAATTTGAACTATTATCCAATTATGTTACTTGAATGATATTAATTAAGACGTAGATGGTTAATTAGTTAACTACAGCGACAAAATAAATCACGATCAACGGAGAAATGTGTAATATGGAGTTATTTCCCATTTTTCGGATCATTAATAAATCATTCGTACTTTTTTATTATCCTGAAGTTGTCTGTGTAAGAGTAATATTTATTTACTGAAAATGATGACAGAAAGAAATATTAAATAAATAGTAAAGTAAATATAAACCGTAACTACAGAGACAGTCTCCCTTCCACAGTATTGACATGTAATTATTTGTTTATATTTTTTTGAGAGAGAAGATTTGTATATTTTGTTTGCTACGAAATATATTGATTTTGTTTGAATATAAAAATATTTGGCAGATGCGTTCATTGTTGGAAATATTATTTCTTCGTGTGTCTCTATAGTAATAGACTTAAATGTCCTTTTTCCTATTTTTTGTTACATTTACCAGTATTACCACATATAGAATTGTCTTTCTGCGTGATAGCGAGCAGATTATCCAGGGAATTTGTTTTGGGATCCGAATTAATATGGTCAATGACAAGACCGTTTTCGATAATTCCATTGAAACATTCGAATACGAATCTGTGACAGAGATATGTCCTTTTTTATTTATTTCGTTAATACTGAAATTGAGATAACCAGTATTAATGATATAACTGACTGGTTTTTTATCATATAGTGTGTGATATCACCATCACGAATTGCTTTGTAGTTCGTTATGACAGGATGTATCATGAATTCTTTTTGCTCCATTATATATAAATATCTATTTGTTTAAATTATTATTTGGCTTGTCTTTACGTTGAAAAAATATCATCATATAATCTTCCGGGGTTTATATAATCCTGTCATTATCATTTTTTTAAATCGTAATATTGTTTCAGCTCTCTGTATCTTTTACCACCATATTGCACGCACAAGCGTGTTTCTTCTCGTACTCCAAAAAACATCGTAAACACGGTTTTGGTCCCAGACTTCCATCTCGGACACGTTGCGAATGGATTCCACAGAATTCGTTTACGCAAGATCTGTTACAAATAGTAACAGAGCCTATCATCAACCACTTGCATAGATTCCTTGTTTTAATCATTATATATATTTAATATATTTAATTTAAATACTTGTTTTAGTTATAAAGATGGGGGAGTTCGAGAGATCGAGTTTTCTAAAATTAAAATTTTTAAGCTTGACAGAATATTCCCTGTACCGATGCGAGATCTGGTTGATCCGGCAGATAAAACCTTGATCAATACAATACATGACGCCAAAACAGAATTTCAGAAAAATGATGCATCTCGTGTGTGGTCGACGTTTAAGATTATAAGTGATACTAAAAATATAGATGATACGATGAACGACAAACGAGCAGCGATGAACATTAACTACCTTGACCATATAAAATATATTTTAAAAATCAAATTTATCGTACTATCAGATACAGATAATTGGATTATTCATGATGAACGTGATCCTGTTCTTCATAACGATAAAACTGCTATACTGGTTCCAAACCAGGGATGTTGACCTGTATTGATACACTATATTACGAAAGATCTTATCCTGTAACAGCGGTTATTTATTGGATATATCCGCTTGAGAAACCCAACATTAATACTCTAAAAAGCCGATGAAAATCGCAAAGATAAATTGTGTGGACGAACGAATAACATAACAGTTCACCGTCTCGACTAGTGAGAAGGGGTTAACGGATAAACGACGTAATATAATAAATTCGTGGGTAGAAATGGTGAAATATACCGGAGAATCTATCAAAGATGTTGCTGAACTATGAAAGGAAATAAAATTCTTATAACAATAAAAACGATAACAGGAAAGATCTTATACAAATCGAAATATAAATCAAAGGGAGCTTCAATCGAAATTGTTGATCATAATGCGCATGTGTGGACTAATGCAGTAACAGGATTTCCACGCACGAGGACGGTTAAATTCTATAACTGTGATACGTTTGACTTTATTAACGAAATAAGTAAAAACGATCCTGTATCCGCGTGGTAGTTTAGTTCTGAAAATGAATTCGATCAGTTTTTAAGACCAAATGGTGATATTTGTCGAACAGAATCCCTCCACGAGGAAATAAGAAAATATACCCCTGACGAAAAATTATTCGGTGAATGTTTAACTGTTCCATCAGTTGCACCTCATTCTGCTAGAGAGAGAAGTTTCTGGAAACCAACTCGGTTTGATTTTATTGATGATATAATATTAGGTTGTGTTGATGTGGTCAGGGTGGACTGTGGAACCGTGAATACTCGCGTAAAGATGTTATATGGTTGCATGTTATCCGGTAAGTTTTCTAGGATACAGAGACAGAGAGTGTTCTGGGTATTTTAAAAGATTCGGTCACCCGAAACACGCGATGACGCGACTATCAATTAATGGACCGTTACCTGATTTTAAAATTACCGGATTGGCATGTATCGAATCATTGGAGTTTACAGAAGACCTTCATTCGATTTATTATGTTTGGTTCGGTAGACATTTTTCAGAAAAGAAGTGGGCGCCAATAGTACTGTTACGATATATGCTTGATTGTTTAATGTTGACGTTGATTGTCAATGAAGCGATTATATCATACTGAATGCAGACCGAAGTTTGGTTACCACAACAAAAGAAATATTCTGATGAAGAAAATGTTATCAGAAAATAAAACTGCAAAAGATCTTGACAGGAAAATAATAGGTAAATTTACCCAAGAGGGATCATATGATTATAAACGAAATTGTATAAGATTGATCATGGATGATGCTGAATAAAATTTTATAATCGGTGAAACAACGAAAAGAATTACATTTAAAAGTCGGGATATAGCATTCTTATCAAATGGGATAAAGGTGAGTTATATTGATGGTGAATCACCGCAGTATACTCATTTGAGATCTTCGTTGCTCGACTAAATTGTTATCGATGATAAATAAAATTCCGGAGTTTACTATCAGAGTAGCTACTGATTCGTTTTATATCAGTAAAAAATATTCAAAATTACTAGACCAACTAAATATCATCAATCATGCACCATGATGTTCGTGGAGAATAAAAAAAGAAAATATACTCGGTTATTCTGAATCAGCCGATGTTCCAATCAAAGATATTTACCGTAGAATAATCAGATATTGAAACCGTCATCTGCACCATCAATATATGATCTAGTAGCTGGACACAAAACGATTTATCTCAATGGACCTGGATGATCAGGAAAGGCGACACTTGCGATTGAACTATTTCAGAATTCTGATATGATCGTTTTGACACCTACACACAGACTAGCGCGAGAAATGACAAAACGAGGAACGCAGTCATGTACTTATCATACGTTCTTTCGATGGAAGGGAGACACGTGGACTCCTGATCGAATGGGAGATAAATATATTCCGAAGATCATCATTTGGGATGAAATATGTACAGTACCATTAGATAATCTAAAAATATTTATTGATTTGTTATTGACAAATTATACTGCTGTAATAATGTGTGGCGATCATGGTCAACCACCACCTTTTGTTGGACCGTCTCCACACGAATGGCTAAAGAGATCCGTTGACTATTACGAAGAAATAACTGATGATCAAAGAGCACTTGATTTAACATTTAAAAATTAATCAGATTACAACCGAATAAAATTCTATGTGAAGTAATGCGTAATATAATTTCAGTAACCTCTTTGAACGACTTTTGGGATACGTGGAGACCAAATGATCTGATAGCTGCAAGTAGAAAGATAGTTCGTGACACACTTGAAGAGAAATTATTTCTGCTACATAAAGAAAATTTCGCAGAGTTGCTGGTACCATTATGTTATCGCCCAGCAGATACGAGACGACAGAATATTCTCGCTCACATACCAAGACAGACGGAGAAACAAAATCTCATGTTGAATGATTTTGATTTATTTGATCTCAATGTTGTTGATAGCGCGTTATCGGATAGGACGCTAGGATACTCAATGAAATTACATTCATCTCAAGGATTAACTATTTATGATACAGTTGTCTGGATTGTGGATGATCATATCGAGTGGTCGAATTTTGTTTATCCAGCGGTGTCTCGCGTCAGGAAAATATCTCAGCTACGTATGAATGTCGTGGATGCGTCAGAAACCACTGGCAATGTTAACAATGATATAGTAAGAAAAAATTAGATAGCTATAAACAATGTGATAAAAAAAGTAAACACTACTTCGATCTTGACGTGCAATGTATCATACCATTGAAACATCAACAGGATAATCATTGTTCAAGCTGTAATTGTAAAATGCTGTGGCAAAACTTGAGTAAAAATCCTAGATAATTTACCGTACATAGGAAAGATTACAGTCTTGGTCACATACGTGATAATGTGATGTTAACTTGTCTTGAATGTAATCGTCGTAGAGGTGCTAGTTAAGTGAATGTGGTGGTAATTGTGTATCTTCCGGAATTACCTGTAATTGTTCACGTGTAAATCCACGTTGAGGAGTAGTTGAATCTAATCTGCAGATTGCAGGTCTCCCTGTAGAACGTACCACGCTGGATATCTTGTGTGTTGTAATACTCCAAATAGGATCTGTCGCTCTTTGTTTTCTCCTTCAAGTTCACCTTATTCGTATAAATACCGGACGATACCATTACCTAATACTGGCTGCAGTGAAACATTATGCTGCATTGGTATATATTTCCTTGTAATCGTATTAAAATTTTTCATGGCAGTTGTTCGAGTAACCTCATTGTTTAATGCAGCTATCACACTTGGTAATCGTGTAACCCATTCACGAGATCTTGTATCCTGAATGAATTTCTTCGCGTATTGATATCCAAATGTTTGTTTGTTTGATTAATTTTTAACGGCGCACCAGCACACTTAGGCTATTTAGCGCCATACAGTAGGTTCTACTTATACATGATTAAAATCCTTAAAGGTTGTATGTCGACCAGAGACATAGAAATAATCGTTCAGCAAGTGTTCGATTACATCGTTCAACGATCGCTTGATCGCGAGGAATTTCAGTATGTCATCGTCGTATTTTAACATTATGTCGCTTCATTAATGATGATACTGCACCAAGAAAGTCTTTGCCAGGAACAACTTGTAATAGTTGTGGCTACCCAAGGGTCCGTTCGAAGGCAGATGCAACTTCGGTAGCTTTTTTAGTTGATAATGGTTCTGGTTCTTTATATCTACTTGCAACATCAACAACGGTTGATGCGAATTAACTTGGTACTCTACGTATACGATCATGAGGTAAAAATAGAATATCAGCTTGATGAACTTCATTAGGAACATTAACATCTAAATGTGCGTACTCGATTCCTTTAGTCGGTGGTAGGTAAATTTGCCATATTGCTTGTCGTGTTAACCACGCTCCGGCGGTAGAACGTGTGACATTTGCTGCATTAGCGAGCTTATCGATTGCTTCTCTGCCTTTCCAGTATCATCTTGGGGTATAATAAATTGATTCCATTACAATTAATTACCCAGCACCTATTGCTAATTTGGATTTCATCGCAGATTTTACTAACCAAACAAACTAACTAATCTTTCCTTGAGATTTTTATTTTTTATGGAATTCAATACATGAATCAATTTCACATCTGCGATATGTCGTTGTTCTAGATCTTTAATTTTATAGGCTACACCATGAACATGACACGCTTTTATCGATTGCATTTACCGTATATTCAGCGGATTTTGATTGATCTTGTTCATCAAGTCTGATATCAAGTCAAGTGCCAGGACCGCAGTATTTGTATCCTGGAAGATGTTTTTCTCCGGGAGTTCCTGGAAATTTTGACATTAATGTTGCAATGTCACCATCGTTTCTTTTTGTTGAGTTTTTGGTAACAATGAGATTTTTTTCTGCCACATACGGAACATTTTCCACCGTTTGATATTTTTTTAATTTTTTGTTGTAACCGTAGATGAATCAGTAGCGGGGTTTTTATCTCGGCAACGCAAACAATATAAATCCATAATATAATTATACCATGGATGTAATTGATATATATTTTTCAGCGGCACGAAAACGAGAATAGGTAAAACATAATCCAACGTTATCAAATTCGATCAGAATGATACTAATAGGTCGATCTGGATCCGATAAAATACAGTTGTTACTTAATTTGATAATGAGATGGTTCAAATGGAATGAATAGTACTTAGAAGAACCATCTGTATATGATCAGAGATGCGTAATGCTAGATAAACAATCAAATCCGGCAAGAATATTTTCTCGAGGAAGACATAAAAAAATACTGATGTTGGTTATGTAACTCAGCGGTATACACAAATTCCGAAAGGAATCAGAGATAATTGTAATATTTTAGCTGTATTTAATGGAATTGATACACACACGCTAAGAAATATTCATCAGACCTGGTGTAGCAGAGATATGTATATAAATAAATTCAGAAATTGCTTTTCACGTGCGCAAGTAGCAAATATGGTTTTGTAACAATAAATCTGCATGATCCCAGGACAAGATATTGTGTAGGTAACGATAAAATATTTGGCTAATTTGTAGCAGCCGAGAGGGCGTGACTTCAGTTTGGTCGTCAGCAGGATAAACCGGTTGCATAAAATTGATGTAAACAACTCGGTAAATTAAGGGGTTTTGTTTAAGATTTTATTATATTTTCGTAGGAAGGTTATGTTTTAGGTAAATGACGATTGAGCCAAGTCTGTTCGCCCTCTCTGCTGCTAATAGAGGCATCATATTCAAATTATTATTACAGTTCATAAAATTAAAATCTTAACATGGTTTGATAAAGTATATGTACCACAAAAATATCAATCCGGATGTTCCAAATCAGCCTATTAATTAATTAATAGCTGTTGAAATAGTTATACCATGGACATGCGACGCGGAACATTTATGTGTACTATACGGAAATCCAGGTTGAATATTTGTATGTATCACAATATTGTGGTCCAAGGTTGAGATTGCCGGGGTGGGAGTGGGAGACAAGCTTCCCACTCCTCCAAAAATGCCCCATAGGGCTTGCGACTCTGATCGCCTCTGTCAACTAAAATCCAGCTCCTGGCCTTCGCGAGTAGCTTAGCTTCTAAGTCCGGCGGACCATGTTTTCACTGACAGGGGAAGGGGTGAAGGCGGCCACTGGCGCCTTAAAACCAGTCGCTTCGGGTAGATGGGGCTCGTAAACCTTGGATGGTAGCTCATCTAGGAGAAGGAAAACTCTGATCCCAAGCCTTGCGGCTATACCCACTCACGAGAAGGCTAAGGGAGTAAACCCCGACAGAAAATCCGGAGACGGAGTCCCTAAGGCGGTCTGACGTTGACTTGAACGTCATTCCGGCAACTCCTGCGACGCCGTTGGTGCCAAGCTGTAGCGACATTTGTAGTTCCCTTGGGTCCACCAGCTGCATGGAGAGGGGGGATCTGCTGCATGGGCAACAGCTGATTCTCCATTCTAGACTGCCCAGGCTTTGTAGCTCCACTGGAGAGGACACTCCAGCGTCGTCTTAAGGCGTCGGCACAACACGGGATGCATCAGTCTACCGGTTATAAGCCATAGCTCGATTGGCGTAGAACTTGGCGCCAGGGGCTGCTTTCGACGGTGGGAGAGATCGCCATGTCTCATTGGAAGCTACCGCCCGCCTCAAGCTGGGCAGCCCCCAGTCAATAAGGTGCTTCCCGCCATGGCCTGCCTGCTTCACTGGGTGCGTGGAGCTTAGAGAACCATCTCGACAGGCACGCCAAAAAAAACTCTGCACTCTGCATCTCGACAGGCAGGCCAAAAAAAAACTCTGCACCAAGCAAGATACAAAGAGGAAACAAGAAGACTCCAGCTCTTCGTTTCGCAAGCTGGAACATCAGAACCTTGTGCCCTGGACTCACCACTGACCTGCAGAAGATCAACAACGCACGGAAGACTGCCGTCATTGACAGAGAACTCTCCCGACTGAATGTCGACATTGCCTGTATTCAAGAGACCCGACTGGCCGACAGCGGCACCATCAGGGAAGCCAACTACACATTCTTCTGGCAAGGAAAACTATCAGACGAACCCAGGCAGCATGGTGTCGGCTTCGATGTAAAGAACACCCTCGTCGCCTTCATTGGCCCTCCATCATCAGGCACTGAGAGGATCATTGCCCTCCGGCTATCAACATCCTCAGGCTCAGCCAATATGTTCAGCGTGTATGCCCCAACCCTCTACTCAAACCCAGAAGAAAAAGACCAGTTCTACGAGGCTCTGGATCAAGCAATATCAAACATCCCCAGTACCAAGGGCCTCTACCTACTAGGAGACTTCAATGTGCGAGTGGGAGCTAACTACGAGTCGTGTCCCACCTGTCTCGGCCCGCACGGAAGAGGCAAAATCAACGAGAATGACCAGCGACTGCTGGAGATGTGCTGCACTCACAGCTTATGTGTGACCAACACCTTCTTCAAATGCAAGGAGATCGACCAGGTATCATGGAGACACCCACGTTCCTGCCACTGGCACCAGCTAGATCTAATCATCACCAGGCGCGCGGAACTAGCCAGCGTCCTTCTCACCCGCAGTTACCACAGTGCCGACTGCGACACGGACACCTCCCTTGTGGCCAGCAAGGTGCGAATAATACCCAAGAAACTGCACCACGCCAAGAAGAATGGTCGCCCACGCATCAACACCTGCAAGCAATCCAGAGAAGACACAGCAGTTCATCTGCAAACTTCACCATGTTCTCACCAAAGAGACTCCAAGTGGTCCCACCTCCGAGACGCTGTGTACAACGCAACCATTACTGCCTATGGGAAGAAAGAGCACAAAAACACAGACTGGTATGAGGCCAGCTGGGAGGAGATGGAACCCGTGACTGAGGCGAAGAGGAAAGCACTCCTGGCTTACAAGACTGCGCCTAGCCTTGGTACATTACAGGCCCTCAGGACTGCCAGGAAAAATGCCCAGCAGACCGCCCGTTACTGCGCTAACACCTACTGGCTGAACCTCTGCACCAGCATACAGATAGCTGCCGAAACTGGGGATGCAAGGGGCATGTACGAGGGTATCAAGAAGGCAACAGGCCCACCCACCTCCAAGATCGCCCCACTCAAGTCCAAGACTGGTGAAGGCATCAAAGACCAGGGCAAACAGCTGCAGCGCTGGGTTGAGCACTATCTTGAGCTGTATGCAACCCAAAACGTCGTCACGGACACTGCCTTAGACACCATCCCAGACCTGCCAGTCTTGGAGGAACTAGACACACCACCCACCCTGGAAGAGCTTAGCAAAGCCATCGACTACCTCGCTTGTGGGAAGGCCCCTGGGAGTGACGGAATTCCGCCTGAAGTCCTAAAGATAGGGAAACCAGCACTAATCCAGCCTCTGCACGAACTCCTCTGCCTCTGCTGGGGACAAGGACACATCCCCCAGGACATGCAAGATGCAAACATTGTCACTCTATACAAGAACAAAGGAGACCGCAGTGACTGCAACAACTACCGGGGCATCTCTCTTCTCAGTACTGTTGGAAAGGCGTTCGCCCGTGTCGTCCTGGCGCGCTTGCAGACCTTAGCATCCCGAGTCTACCCCGAATCCCAGTGTGGCTTCCGAGCAGGCAGGTCAACTGTAGACATGATCTTCTCACTACGACAGCTGCAGGAGAAGTGTCGTGAGCAGCAGATGCCCCTCTACATTGCCTTCATAGACCTGACCAAGGCATTTGACCTGGTCAGCCGGAGCGGACTCTTCAGGATGCTTAAGAAGATAGGCTGCCCCCCACGACTGCTCGCTATCATAAAATCGTTCCACGAGAACATGCACAGCACAGTGTGCTTCAACGGCGCAACATCAGAGGCCTTCCCAGTCAGCAGCGGAGTGAAGCAAGGCTGTGTCCTTGCGTCAACTCTCTTTGCCATCTTCTTTTCCATTCTCCTCCAGTACGCCTTCAAGGACTGCAGCGAGGGTGTGTATATACACACTAGGACTGACGGAAAGCTGTTTAACATCGCCCGTCTCCGTGCAAAGACTAAAGTTACAAAGGTTCTCATCCGTGAATTGCTCTTCGCCGACGATGCAGCCTTGACATCACACACGGAAGATGGACTGCAGCAGCTAGTATGCCGCCTCTCCCACGCCTGCAAGGAGTTCGGACTGATGCAGACGTGCAGGACGCAGACTCCTCTCCCACCATCGCCATTGATGGGTACAACCTGGAAGTTGTTGAGGACTACTCATACCTTGGGTCCACCATCTCCAACTCGCTCTCCGTTAATGGCCGGATTGCCAAGGCATCAGCAGTTATGGCGAGACTGAACCAGAGGGTCTGGGATAATCACAACCTCACCGAGAAGACCAAACTGCGCGTCTACCAGGCATGCGTGCTCAGCACACTCCTTTACAGCAGCGAGGCATGGACCACCTATGCGAGTCACGTGAGGAAACTCAACAGCGTCCACCTGAGATGCTTGCGGCGCATTCTGCGTATCCAGTGGCAGGACAAAGTTCCCAACACAGAGGTTCTGAAACGCACCGACATGAACAGCATGTTCTCCATTCTCAGCGAGAGGCGCCTTCGCTGGCTAGGCCATGTTAGGAGAATGGACCCAGGCCGCATACCCAAGGAACTGCTGTACGGCGAGCTAGTAGAAGGTGCACGAACGACTGGAAGGCCACGTCTGCGATACAAAGATGTCTGCAAAAGGGACATGAAGACAGCCAACATCAACATAAACAATTGGGAGAGATGTGCTGACGACCGCTCCGCGTCGCGTCTTGCTGTCAGACAGGGCACTCAGAAAGCTGAGGAGATAAGAAACACAAACCTCGCTGCAAAGAGAGCCAGGAGGAAGGCGAACCAAAAATATCCTTAGCAAGCATCAGCATATACCTGCAGCAAGTGCAACAGAGACTATCACTCAAGGGTCGGACTCTTCAGCCACTCGCGAAGGTGCAGATAGGATACCCAAATCGGAAGCTACACCATCGTCTCTCGAAGACGGACGGATGCCGACGATCACAATATTATAACTGTGGTTTCAACGGTTATGTTGTAAAAAATGTATTTTTTTCCCGCTGAAATGTGCACCCTTGAATGCATAGCTGTAACACGATTTTGCCGCAATTGTTGCCCTGATGAGACTGGGCGATCTAGTTTCGTATTTTTCTATTCCGATGTGAAATTGTCAATTAAGCATGACGTTCTATCACACAGATAGAACGTATTTGCACAATATATAGAAGTATAAAAAAATGAATACAATATATAAGAATATAAATATTTAATACAAGATTCGTTATGTTCTACATATGTTAATGACTTCATAAAATTCCTTTGTTTCAGTGGAGCATTTTAAAATATCTTTATTTCAATACAGAGAAAAATATTTAAAGGCTAAAACAATTATAGTGGCAACACCATGTTGGGTTACATGCATATAAAATAATGTGTTTTTATATTTATGTAGTCAATGAAATAATACAGTGTCGGCAATACACTTATGGATTGTAAATAGCTAATAATGAATTATCCAAATATACGTTCTACATGCTCATAATATGCAAATGCTGCAACGAAAAGTTAGATTAGATCCGCCAGCAGACCATAGAAGATGTTTTCATTAAAGCGAAATATAACTTGCGTAGACCATTATCATACAGGGTATGATATGACTGCAGATCTTGATCTGCACTGATATAGGTGGTTGTATATGAACCACAATTTAGATGTATTGCATCAGTAGCTAATAAAACCAGTTATAAAAATAAATGTATATTAAAATATAAATATAAACGTTGTGCTATGTGAGAACCTATCCATTTGTTACATATTCCATCTATGATAACCTGAACACATTTTACTTATTTAAAACTGTTGTCAAAATGCTAAAACATACACTATTTAAAGAGCTAAAAATAATTGCATTCATGTAAATTGCATATGAATGTGCAACCTTAAAGCCTGCACATTTTTTGCATCGATTCTTATTAACGGACACCAATAATGATTAAACTCTATCAAACATAAAATCGACGCGTTCTTCTACAAATGTATTCCTTTTACATAGTTGAATCAACAACGACTAGATTTATTAAAATGCTTAACAACATATATAACGTTCTTATTATATATAAAATACCATTATGTGTATCTGGTAATTGAGATTGTTTACAAGAATGGACACTAAAATTACTAATGTGAACTCTGATGAGATAAACCCTTGCAGCATACAATAGCAAGTTTATGCAACCTGCTTCATGTATAATGTAAATGGTAGCACCTCATCATTTAAACAGAAAAAAAAAAACCATGGACTATGATACTACATGAATAATACACAAAAGCATTTAGAATGCCAGCAAATGAGAATTAGTAGAGTTTCTGTTTCTTATTAATTTGATAAATGGTTACTAATGATTTTTAGACTTTTTTGACGCGTGTGATCTAACATAAAAACAATTATATATGTTGGTGTTCAGAGTGCACAATACACCTATCAATATTCACAATTTTTAGGAAGATTTAGTTCGGTAAAGGTATACAGAACATGTCAAACATATCGCTTATCAAACATATAAAGAGACTTAAGTGGAAGATGAAATAGTACTATGACACAACACTTGGCGAAACCATTATTGGAATGCCGAAATACGAGCACACATACAAATGTGTTTTATATTTGTCTAGATTGTTCGTCTTTAATTTGTTTTCATGTGTAGTGATAGCCATTGAACTTAAAAAAAATCATATCCGTTTAAAGAACACAAAATTACGAAATGCGAAATATTTGTCTTAGTCACAAGATCCAAAACACAGAAAATAGGGTATGTTTTTGCCACGTTTAACAATATTTCATGCACTGATATTTTCAAACTTGTCTGCTGTAAATTTCATAATTTCAAATGGTAAACGTAATCAAAGGAAATCTCTCATCGTTTTCAGTTTGTTCAAGTAACCAAATTATATAAGTTCTAATGTGGATATTATATATGATAATACGTTACGTCTCATTTCTTATTACTCGCTGATCGCACTAAATGAAGCACCGAGAACATGATTCCCAAATTGCTTGATCTTTCTACATTTCAGATTTTTTCTATTCAAATAACTATTCCCTTTTGACGACATGGCAAAGATTAATGTGCATGTTAAGCCGTAATCCCAAGTTAATCGCAGGAAAGATAAATATATGAATAATGTGGTGTCTTTTTACAAAACCTAACTATATTATATTCACCGGTGTTCCACATGATCATTGTTTGGATAAGTATGGTAGCATTACACAGCTATTATCATACGTTTAATACGGGAACATTTAGGTAGGCTGAACGTGAATCGAAAACACTTTCCATTCAAAACGTTAATAGTAATCAATAAAAATATGTTTCATACAGATCTTCTAGAAGCACTGATTATGAAAATAAACAATCATCAATTTGTTCTATATGATCTTAGACAATAGATAAGCTGAATCATAAGTATGCATGAAGGTATCGAACCAATATATATTATAATAATATATTACTTTAATGTGCGACAACACTATTGTTGACTATGACATTCTGTGGATAAAGTATTGGCTATAAGGAATACGATAGTTGTATTGGTAAATAGAGATATAAGAGAGTCGGGTTAGCTGCACATCAATGGAATACGTCTTTTAACTATGCATCTGGAAAAAAAAGAAAACGCGTTCATTCGATCAATCTCATTTAGTAAACAAGGAAGTCTGATATAGTAGGCTAAATAACATTAAAAAATGTCACCTATATCAAAATGAAATTACAATTCACGCTTGTCATACATTTTGGAAATGAAGAATATATATATATATATATATATATATATATATATATATGTATGCTTTTTTGCTTCAAATTACTAGAGACCGACCAAATTGATATATATCAAATTTCGTCATAGAACTATGAGAAGTTTCCAACTTCCAAGAAATTAACTACTGTTTGATAAAACATACAACATTATTATTTCACTTGCATTCTTTTTCCCATTACCTTCCAATGACCAAAAGGAATCCTTTCAATGCCCAAAGAAAAGATCGAATATTAAATACTAATTTAAACTTTACAAACATACAATTGTCTTTTAAATGAATATATGTTCCGTGTGAGACTTCCATGTCAGAATCAAAATGAGATTCTACATTAAAAAGACTACAAATAGTCAAGATCGACGTTGGGTTAGGATATATAGATGATGAAACTTACGGACAAAGCAATAAAGCATGTACCATTGGTGCAAATACTCAAAACAACTGTGTGACTATAGTACTGCACAGAGGTAATGGGGCATTGTCATAAAATCGATGTGATTGATTCTGATAACAATTCAGAAGCATCTGTAAGTACATTTTGTATATCTATGTAACAAATCATCTAGTAACATAATAATAACACTTTCGGAGTTTTGGTTCTGATTTAAGTCCAACTGATTTAAGTCCAACTTCTTATAATTCATGGGCTTGCCGTAACATCTCACGTTCACGTGAAAGGTTTGGGTAGATGTCTCCAGACTAGGCCAGTAATCAAACTGACTGCAGCTATAGTACTACTACAATAAAAGTGATGTGTTTGATTCCAACTCTTAAAACCATAAACGTGGATCCACGCAAGAGACGTTCTCTGAATTGTGGCTAATATGTCGGGCTTGTCTGTCTGTTAATCAACATTGTTAATGCATTGTTCTTGAGATATGCTCTTAGCTTCAGGTGTGATTAAAGTTTCTTCTCAACACGTTGTTCCGATACAATACGTTACAATACGCCTCATATGCTAGAGATAGAGGGTTCAAACCTGGCCGAGTCATAGCAAAGACTTATGAAACTAATACTGGCAGCAGTCGTGCTTGGCGACCAGCATTAGCAGGCATGTGTAAAGACTGTTAGGCTTGGAGTCATGTGGGACACGATGCTACATGTCTACGGCATTGTGCCCCACTGTTACACATCAATATACACTGCCTCGTTGCATACATCGTCGTTATATAACTGAACACATTTTTAAAACCCTGACCCTTACTAATCAGTGTATTTGCAAAAGATTTCAAGAATATCCTGATAATTATACTGAGATTGAATTATGCCGTATCTGTAAGTTCACAATATGCACGTATTGTTGAATGCAGTGGTAATGAGATTAGCGTAGCCACGTGCACCCTGTTCTATTAATATGACCCATACAACAGTTCAAATTCATGTGCTTATACTAGTTGTTATATTTTGGATTCCCATAATACCTAGAATAAGGCTGAAATTCAGTATTTAACTTCTCTTCTAAAAATAAACACGTTCGTTTATGTTTTACCAGTATTGCAGATATTTGATGATTGAGTATACAAGCCAGTGTACTATCTCAAGTTTGTTGCTGTCATTGTCTTTGGCTACGAATCTTTTGTCAATTATTAGACATGTAGTCGCGAATGTATAATTGGACCATACATCAGTCTTTCTCAGCTGTAACACGCTTAGGCACTAACCGTTTGGTATCTTTTACTGATGCAACAATTATGCAATCATTTAAAATATATTTCTGGTGAATGTTAGGGCCTGACATTATGTTAACATAACCTTAATGATTAAACCATAACAACTATCTTAAACCATTGTTCTTGTCATTGCAGAAAACTTAAAATTGGATTACTGAGTGCCTGCTGAATTTTCTTTCTTTTTGGCGTTAATGATGATGAAACATTATAAATGGGGAACTCGACAAGGGCTGACTCCACATCATCATTATATTAAGAATTTCTGAATATCGTTATTCATAGTTATGTATTGTATAAATGAGCATTTTCAAGGAAGTGCTATTGCATTGTCTTTGAGATAGATCTGGTAATTAAGGCTGGTCCTAAATATAGATCTTTGTCTGGACATGACCAAGCTTCTTTTATAAGACCGATTGCCCATTGATATGCATCAACATAAAATATAATCATGTATCAATGTTGGCTGGTCCAACAGCTAACCGCCGAATTCCACAAAGTACCTATGATCCAAACAGGGGTACCTCTAAAATTGGCTCTGACATAGTAACGGTTTATGGACGTGTATACGGAAACCACCTTTGATAGTAATTCAATCATTAATTGTTGTAGTTGATTTCGATTTCCAATGCAATGTGCTTAGCGATTACTTCAGTGTTCGAAAAGAAGGTCCAAAACAACTTCGATGTGGCTCTAAAATATCCAAGTGCAGCATTCGCAAAGCCAGTTACATAATATACGAGACCGATCTCTAATGTGCTATTACATCTCCAGGTTTATGGTGCAGGTTAACAATATGATACAATCCTGATGAAACTTTGTTTTATGGCATGGAATATTCATCGATGCATCGTGAATAGTTTAGAGCAAAGAATAATTTGACAATTTGCAGACAGACATAAAACTAGGAATGCTACGTTTTTGGAAGGTCTACTTTCGTAACTTCTGTGGATTGTCCTGGTCATTAGATTAATAATATTATGCATCATAGTTTGAATTCAAATATCGTATAGCGAAATGGTATCCATGTCATTTAGGTCATTTGCATGAAATTGGTTTTCATTCGGAGTTTCATCAATATTTTCTGGCTACTCAATCCATAACAGTTTTCAAAGACGACTGTGAGATATCAACGGCGTACATTGTATACTAAATTCCATTGAACATCTAATTATATGTTCGTTTATGCCTATATATATATATATATATTGTAGAATCCTTGATCACAGCAAAATTATTCGCCTAATTTCTGCATTGATTTAAATTATGATGTACAGTTTCTTGGAAATCAAAGTACAGTCCATGTTCTGTAATGGTTGTCTACTGGCGACCCCAAAGTTTATTTGTATATCAGTACACGCAATATGAGGTCTCTGACCTGAAGTACTCAATCTCACCAGTTGGTGACACAATTCAAAGAAAGTTTTAAACGTGAAAAGTGAAACATCAGATACGCTTTTATTCAAACGCCGTTGTAGCAACTTAAAACAGAGACAGTCATCAGAACCTGCACAATTAATTTTACTACTAACGTTAGAGAAACTCAGAAACGATTTTGATACATAAATGTAAACACCTAGTTAGACCTTTCTCTGCGAACAGAGCAGTTGTGTTTTAGGACTTGCACGTCATTGATGCAAATATTCAACATAAATATAGTACCAGATAACATATTACTTAATCACACGTTGAATTATTTCTGCAATCCTGATATTTTGGAAGCAAGCAATTTATTTTCTTGATCCGCTTACCTGAACACACATCTATGAATTAGACAGTGGATACTAGTTGTTGCAAAACCGATTTAATAGACGCGTTGCAGACATGTTCGTGATGACTTCGGTTTTTGAATAAACAAATAGTTATTGCCTTTATCAAACAAGTTTGATTTGTAGACGTACTGGAGATGCTCTTTATGTATACAATTAATGCAGCAAAAGCATCGACAAGTTTAGGAAATACGCTCAATATGTCTCAACTTTGTCAGCATTAAATGATTGTTGTACTGCTAATGGGCAATGAGTCAGCCATCAGTAACGTTTGAATGACTCATATGCCGGGTTGGCGACAAAAATGCAATGCTTTTGATGTTTAATGTCAGTAACATGGATGTTCATCACATTTGCAATGTTTTTCAAAACACAGTATCGTAAATAAGTCTGAAACGTCGTACACAATATGTGGTTGACGCTGTAGTCCGATCTGTAGTTATATTGATGAAAAGTGCTATCAAGGCAAACTATCAAGATTTCAGCAGAAATCCAAATCCGTGTATTCCCAACCGCAAATACACCTGCAGGCTTCTTAAGTGTATGATATAGATGTTCAGTATCGTAAAACATCATACGTGAGGTAAACATTGCATTCAGCATCATTCACAATCTGACACTGATAAGTAAACATCCATCTTCGATTCACCTACAGCGCTAGCGGATCATTATTATCTGTCTAGTGTAGCTAGTCCGGATACTTCAGGTCATTTTTGGAGAAATTTTCGATAACACTTTGAATCGTATTGAGTCTATAATGTTGGAAAGTACTAGGGAAAAACCAAACTCACTGACGAGCAGAAATTGGTACAGAATCAATCCATTCAACATACATACACTGACCCAAATGAAAGACACAGCTTGACGGAAAGGCAGACTCCTAAACCCAATATATATATATATATATATATATATATATATATATATATATATATATATATATATATATATATATATACATACGAGATGTATGTCTAAGTGGGATCGAACACGGTATCAAGTAGAGTAACCTGCTCTTTAATGATAATCTGAACAATTATAGCAGGATCTTATTTTCAGTAGAATGGAGTGTAATATGAATATTCAGTGATAATAAATCTGCTAACGTATATAAAAGTTTTCTTAATTCGATATTTGTGCAAAGCAGCAAATGAAAACACTGACAAAGTACAGAGCCAACCTGCATTCTTCAGTTCGCAACATCAAATTCAATTTTATACATGTTTTGGTTTGTTTGAATATATTATATATATATTGTTTCGGTTCGTTTCATCAACGCGATTCCATTTGTAAGCGAGTCTGTATACTATTGTTATATTAAAAGTGAACATATTTATTTATTTCTGAGTAGCTAAGTAGCTAAGTTTAGTAGCTGCTGTCAGCGACCTGGACGTGTCTTGTGTAATATCAAATAGCGTATTTTCTGTCTGGGTTTTCTTATACGATTTATCCAGCTTACGTTGTTGTAATTCCAATATAATTCACATGTCCTTTCAGTTATCAAGATGCTACGATCGCAGTTCAAATTCATGCATCTGTTGGGTGTGTTTGAAATATTTGTATGATGCGTTTAAACAAACTTATTATTTAATCTTTCATGTAACATTATAAATATTCCATTGTTAGAGTAATGTCATTTCAGCGTTAGATATATTCATACATTCCCATCAAAATACTTTACAAATCAAAATCTGTGGACTTTTCACAATCATACAATCATGTCGTATGCCACACGGAACAGAAACTAGAACCACGCAAATAAGACAAAGTTGTATATACAGTATAGTAGCTATCCTAATGACGTTACTGTTGGGTGTTCTTAACTCGTAAAAAATAATATCCAGATATTTAGTATTTTCACAACAGATACTATTTGTCTGACTAAAAAATTAATTTGTACATATGTTTTGCGTGAGAGTAATGATATTATATTACTTGTAATTGGTGCTAGAAATATGATATTAGTTATTTGTTTGGCTAATAATTCGGAGCAAAGTTTTAGACTCATGAATTTCTCTGACACTTTTGCTCGTAGTAGTTTTTTTTTACCTGTTTCAAAATAGGGATCACATCAGCATCATGTTGTTGTGAGCACAAATGCGTGTGGGCAGAAGGCTTCGTCTTCGATCGACAACAAAACGTAAACATGGCTGACATTATACAACTCAATTTGATAAATTGAATATATTTGCATCCTGTGTATATTATGTTCCAAGTACATTGAAACTTTAAAAAAGATATTTTTCGATATGATATTTCTTTAAAAGGAAACGTGCATAGTTATATGTTGTACCCTGTGTTTTTTGTGAAGATCAAATGGATTAGTAGTTCTGACGAGGCTGTTTTAAACATATAAAATCTGTTTGTGTACGTTGAAGAATAAGATGTAATGCGATCTTACGTCATATAGAGGATTTGGATTGTGATCTGCTTGGGGTCGTCTTATTTCATACTGAAAGAGAAAACAAAGAAAATAAGCTTGAACGCTCGTATGTATGTATGTATGTATGTATGTATGTATGTATGTATGTATGTATGTATGTATGTATGTATGTATGTATGTATGTATGTATGTATGTATGTATGTATGTATGCATGCATGCATGCATGCATGCATGCATGCATGTATGTATGTATGTATGTATGCATGTATGTATGTATTTATGTATTTATGTGTATATGTATCTACCTAAACACACTTTGCCATTTATTCAGAACTCTTTTCTGTTCCCACAAACTGTTTATTTATTCTTTGTCTCTTTATCATTTTGTTTGTTTTCGGTAAATAAATGAGTATCGAATGATATATAAGAAATAGCAGCATGGCATATCGCATACGTATAATACGATTTTGCAAATTATTAGAGACATCGCTGAATTTTCATTACGAGATAACGTCACTTTTTGGAATATCTTTAATTGGTGTGCTATATGATTATTAAATGAAATCAATGCGTACTTTAATCATGAGAGAGTTATCACATGAAGTTAACACTGGGTAACACATTAAATATATACAGTTTTGCTTCCATTTTATTAAACATATTTATTTCGATAATCAAAAACACATTCCACTAAAGTTCAAAGGTGGTATGTTTCGTTGAATAAGTGTGATTTCTTGTTCAGAGGGGACACTATCAGATTTCCATTTTCTATCCTTGCTAATTGTCTTCTCTCTGTCTCGTGACCACAATATGAACCATTGGATCAATCATGCTTTTATATAACAACACGTTTCGCTAACACATGCTAACATATATGTTTTTATGGTTTGGAGTTACATCACCAAGGATTATTTGGAACCATCGTCTGATGTGTATGACTCATAACCATTACTTCAACTGTTTTCTACCTTACAAAATTCAACATTTGACATTATTAAGACAATACGAATAAAATATTTCAAATAACTCTTATGAAACGTTTATTGCTATGACAGTAATGGTACTAGTATAGCTAATATTATTACTACTACCACTGATCACAAAACCCAAAATAATGAATGACCAGCATCATCATCGGAATAATCTTGACTTTTCTTAATCTTACCATATCTAAGGATAAATCTAAATAATTCCATTGTATTATGATTTGCACTTTCATAGCTTGTTCTAAGATAGATTTTATTTCAGAAATTTCATACATGCTTCAACCATACTCAGTATTTATTTTGATAATGGAACTATTTATTTAATTATCTCCCTCTTGTACACGACAGACGAATATGCTTCCTAACAGCTATTTGTTCTGATATTTTCAGGCTGTAATACAAAATATATTACAGTCATATTAACAGCAACCGAAACAGCGCTGCATACTGACTTCCAATTTCAATCCAGTTGATGTTTGAGTTGTTCATTGTAAACTAGAACTGGTTCTCTCCCTCAATTAAATAAATTTTTTATATATTGATTACATCATATATATATATATATATATATATATATATATATATATATATATATATATATATATATATAACGCTGATTGCATGATTATTTGTAGTATGCATCAAATGAATGCCTCATAATTTATATAGATATATGATTGTTTCGGAGAGTAAACATTTTTGTATAAAATATTAATTTTCAATACATCTTCCTGCCTTCTTTATTCAAAGATCTTGCAGTTCGAAACACAAATATGTCAATTCCCCCTTTCTCTCTCTATCTCTCTATCTCTCTCTCTCTCTCTCTCTCTCTCTCTCAAAGACCCATGTCACACAACCCAACGAATATTTTGCTATGCATATATATGTCTCTTGTACTGTAAGCTAATACTACTACTACTACTACTATTGCTACTACTACAAAAAATAATACTATTATTATTATTATTATTATTATTATTATTATTATTATTATTATCACAAACTGGTGGCAGTATATTCCATATAAAAACTCACACAAACACGAACGTTACATTTCACGTCAATTGATCTCATGCTTACCTTTTCCTTTGGATTCATATGTTCATACACGAAGTCCCATGAGAAATTAGACTGTTCCTTTTCTCCTTCATAATTTGCATTTGTCCCTACAATAAACGATTATTTTCTTGATTAATAAATTGTAATTAAAATCACTATGAAAGATTTTGAATTGAAAGTCTCGTAAGAATACACAATCACCTCCCAGCAGATATATATATATATATATATATATATATATATATATATATATATATATATATTGTATGTATGTATGTATGTATGTATGTATGTATGTATGTATGTATGTATGTATGTATGTATGTATGTATGTATGTATACAAATCATATGGCGAATAACAGTCATTTTAAGTGCACTGGTCTCAGCAACGGATCGTGTGTCCTAAACCTTGCACGCAGTCTTCATCTCAACCACGTTTCTCTGGACACAAACACAAGACTAGCACAAAACAAACTCCTTAACATATTTATTCAAAACCAGCTGACAGACACCATTATCTCCTCTCAATCAGTTGTCATCCAAAACACTTCTTTAGGATCATCTATATTGCCAGGCATTGATAATTTGCTCCGACGATGAAACATGCAAGAAACGGTCTTAAGAGTTATCTGAACCTATTGATTCACCGAGGCTAAGACAAAGACTTGATTGCGGAGGCATAACAAATGGCATAAACAACAAATCCGCCATGACGTACTAAAATATGTAGATAATATAAAAGTTGATAGTTTAACGTTTATCCTGACCTACCATCTAGACAAACCAATAGTAGGTTAACTAATTGGGAAACACTGGTTCATTGTAGCAACTTCTGACACAATAAAAATAAATATACCGAACAAATATGCAGTAGCCTGGCAGTGAAGAAAACTTCTCAAGGACATCTTAGTCAATAATATGCTAACGTTAATCACTAAGCAAGAATACCCTAGTCGATCTGGTGCCTGTGGCGATAAATGGTGCATAGCGTGTCAATGTATGATAGAGGCCAGGACATTACCTACCCCAATGACTAGAGAAAAGCTAATAACTACTATGACATCTTTAAATATATAGGTTTCGATACTTGAAAGTTATAAATACATATAGGTAGCATATTTATATATTATCTACACGTACTATCTATGCGTCCTTGGTAAAGGCCTTCAAACGCTGACTGATATTGTTGTGTGCCTGCTGTACTGAGACCTCGATGTAAGCTAGCAGAGGACATATCTGAATCGGATTCCCATTGATGTAGGCCAGTAAGTGGTCCTCTGCGTGCCGCACCGTCGAATTTCGTGGCGATCATTCCAGCAGAAGCAAATCCTTCCATCGAAGCCCTAGATCTGTGTAAATTTTAAACAAACATGTATAATTATATAACTATACGACGTTCTCATATAAGGGTATTGATAGGTCGAATCCTTTACATATCGTATATAGAACCAAGACGCTCAACTGGACACCCGCTCGCATGAAGTTTATAACTGACATTATAGAGAAAGAAAAACACTTGTTACTTCCCATTGGGTAACAACATGTTACCTATTGAAAGGCCATACTAGCCAATGTGTTGCTTATACAGCAGTAACCGTTCAATAGTTATGGCAATACATTGTCAATTAATGAAACTGTAATACTACGCAAAGTTTTTGTCATTCTGAACATATTTTCACAAATAATTTATATGCCCGAGCCTAGGTATATGGTCTGTATTGCGTAATCGTTATGAACTGAGAATATACGGACTTTTTCTGCAAGAAAAGAAAGAAAGAAGGAAAGAAATTATATCAAAACCCCAGAATTCACACGAATGCTATAAGTATATTTCAATAATTGTGCAAAACTTAGTAGTAAATGGCCTATGAAGAGATGTATTCGTTATAGCCTCACTGAACCATAATGCATATATTTGATTAAATAATCAGTTGGAAAAATAAGTTACAAACAAATCTAGAAGTATAAAACTGCAATAATTATGAATATGTATTACCTTTGGTCGTAGGAGGAGCTCTCTGAGAAGAGTTCTGTTTTTCTAGAACGTCTACAATACAGGGCGACCACAATGACTATCAAAATCAACAGTACTCCCAGTGGAATCCCAACGCCTAGGCCAACAACGAGCTCAAAGTTGTCTACAATAGAAGCAATTGAATATACATTTCTGACGACAAGGTAATACATAATGCATTTCATTCATTTGTAATACAGTCAAACAACGTTCATGCCCATTAGTTATTTCCCAAGAAGGTTACTGAACATCATATGCGTAAAATGATTATATAACTAATAAGTAATATATGCAGTTTCAGAACAATCCTGCTTTTAGAGTTATCAAATCAAAATCATAAGCAATGATATCAGCGAATATATATATATATATATATATATATATATATATATATATATATATATATATATATATATATATATATATATATATATATCACCGTGATACGTTGAACATTCTATGAAGTATACCAAAACACAAAACAGCCCGTTCAGAATGCAACAGATAAAATGTTCTTACCTTTAGCCTTTTGTCTGAAATATAAAATATGTATATACAACAATATTTGTTTTCCATCAATATATTTTCTTCATATTCCATTTTAGTAATCAAATCGTACATGAACATAATAAACTAGTTGTATACTTTGTCAGTACTTCCAGAGACTTTTAATTTCATGAAAAAATCGAAATATTGTAAGGAAACTTTGAGTTAAGTAATATTAAAATCTTTGAGTTGTATTATTCCATTTATTTTGCTCAATGTCATTAAGGTAATGGAAACGATTTATAATAACAATATTTCTTGACATTGAGACACATTGTCTGTATTAAATGTGTAAATATTTACAAACACCCCACTGTCTGGTTCCAATTGAACAACCCCGTCAACACAGAAAAAGTGTAAACACTTATATGTCTAATTATTATCAACGTTTTTCTCCCTTTTCAACGCGTCCAAATGACGTTGTAGCAAAGAATGTAAAGAGTTACAAGCCAGTTAAGTAGCTGGATTTTTATTGATGTAAGAGATACATGTATAAGTATAAGAACATTAAAAACAAAAAAACTTAGCGGATTATAATTTATTACGTTTGAAACAAGGCATTACATGTCTTCATGTAACTGATCAAAACAACGCCTTAAAAAAATAACGAAAATACACAATAAAATAAGCGTTGGTTGTATGGCTAACAGGGCTTTGCACAATTGTTAAAATAAATCAAGATGATTAATGTATCTAATCTCTGAACCCGAATTAGGGGATGAATGGTGCCTCTGAATTGAATGGCTATTGCGCATTCAAATTTAGAAGTGAAGATAAAGACGTGCAATTGGAAGTATTCATAACTTTGGATACGTTACGGACCTTAAAGTCCGTCACTTGGAAGAAGGTGACTAGGAACAACAACTACAAAGTATCAATGGATTTCAATCAAGCAAAATATTACTACTTCATTTATTTAAAACATCTCTATGAAAAGATATGTATGGCAATATTCGTGTTATCCTTGAACACTAAAAATGTTGACGTCACGTGTTTACCAAATATAGTCAAAGACTGCTAGATTGTGACAATATGCAAAATCCTAATTACACAGATTTTATCTGTCATAATTTCATGGACGATTTATTAAATTTATACTTAATTATCACACTGATTTACCCGTTCTTCAAATGATTATGACTGGTAAGCGTGACTAGTGGCATTATAGTTTCACTGCATATATTAATAGCTATAACATACAACTGAACTAGTACTATATTGTTGATATGTATGCCATATACAGAACTGTGCGAGTGTGTGTGTTTGGCTCCTCTCACGATGGTAAACAAACTATTTGCTATTATATTCTGCCAAATGTTCTTATCGGGGTGATCTCGTTCTACATATCATGCGACACAATGATGCTAGTCAAATTTTGAAGTGATTGTACTTAAGTGGCATCAAGAGTTCAATGCAAACTATGTGAAGAGATACGTGTTGCTATCTTTCAGGACCTTCATATATATATATATATATATATATATATATATATATATATATATATATATATATATATATATATATATATATATATATATATATATATATATATATATATATATATATATATATATATATATATATATATATATATATATATATATATATATATATATATATATATGACGTCCACCTCGGATGCAGAAGGTTTTTGATTAGATCACCGCCCGAGTAATACAAAAGACAACCAAAAATGGCACGAACATCTGCCTTGATTGGCGATCAGGACTGGTCGGCCTGGTTTCTGTACAATGTGGTTGGTAGAATGTTATGCTACATGTCTGCGGCATGATGAGCCAGTGCTATACATCGGTATAATCTGCCAAAATGCAGACATCGTAGCGATATGACTGACACATTGTTAAAGTTACGTTACAAATCCAAATCAGACACGCATATATATATATATATATATATATATATATATATATATATATATATATATATATATATGACCATACGCACTGTGTGAGGAGCATATATATATTTTAGGTTAAGTACCTGTATTAAAACTGTGAACAAAAATACCGTAAAAGTTTTGATTTTCATAAATAGTACATTCAACAAATATATCATGTAAGTTGTATCAGTAAAGAAAGCATGATATAATATTATAAAATAATGTATTCTAAATATATATATATATATATATATATATATATATATATATATATATATATATATATATATATACATATATATAGATAGATAGATAGATAGATAGATAGATAGATAGATAGATAGATAGATAGATAGATAGATAGATAAATAGATAAACAATATACGTACTTGCATACTGCTCCACCTGCCTCAACTATGCACTCATAATTATTAGGACAGGGGTCTATTATCCTCGCATATGCTTCACATTGGTTCATGCTTTCCATCACTATCGCAACAAAATACATGCATTAATGACATACAAGGTCAATTTGGATAAGCAAAACCGTAATTATTCTTTACCAAGAAAAAGAAACACAACTGTATTTACATTATGAGCTTTGCTCTCGCGCAGATCTAAACATTATAATGTTATAATGATTTTTATAAAAGCACGTAAGGCGTACAATGTGTTAAGTTTGTTGTGGTAATTAACATGCTTGATACAAAATATGTGTGTAAGTTTGTGTGTGTGTGTGTGTGTTGATATGTATTGTTAAATTTTGGTGCATGTATGTATAGAACTTTTATAAATATAATATCTAGTGTTATGAACGATATAACGGATATTAATTCTGCGTTTGCGTTGGTATAATGACATGACGTGTATGACACGGATATTCAAGAAACCATATAAAATCTTTAAACTAAACAATCTACATTTTTAAATGATATTCAACGAGTATATTTCATTTACATAGTACACTTTTCTAAGACAATGATAGACTGTTTGGAAACAAAACATTATTCTAAACCTACTGACAAACATGAATATACTATTTCATTTAGCGTCTAGGAAAGGAATCTGAATCAATAACATTAATCATTAATTATCAAATAATTTGTATCAGCTGTGGTAAAATACGATGAGTATTGCATATAGCAAATTGATGGTCAGAGTCTGTTGAAATGTATTAGTCACACGGGCTTGTAGAATTGGCCTGACGTGTCCTCACTACGTGTCCTAAGAAACGACTATATAGAAGCAATATGTTTACTCTGGGTTGCGTTTCGTGTCAAAGAGGAAAGGATCCTGGTAGTTGCGAAGAGGCTTTCCGATGCAGTACACAGCTTCGTCTTCAACGTCTAATATAATATAATATCCCTGACACATTATAGTTTCACTGTGTTAGGGTCCATGGTGAGCGATATAATTCCAAACAAATTAACGCAAATGAATGGCAACTGTATCCGACTTGGATGACGAACCGTGTAGTGTATAAACGTTCACAAACTTCATGGTTATGCAATAAAAAGATCCTTAAAGATTGATTGCGTCACTCTCTCTGTTTGTAATGGAAAGGACCATAACAGGATCGATCGGCATATCAAAACGTGTACAACATGTAATATCGGACTGCCTTCAACTGGAGTGTTAGCGACGTGTACAAACGGAAAATGTCCGGAAAATAAAAACTGCCATACTTCAATAACCTCTTTAATATAAGACATCAAAAGGCACGATTCACTGTCATGACTTTGGTGGAGTCAGTGACACAGTATTAGTATAGTAGTAGTAGTATCGACGCCATGAAAAACGAAGGTATTGCTGCGTTCCGTTCAATACGTACTAAACTTAATATTCTCCAGGACACCAACACCGTTGTACTCATCTTTTGACAAGCCAACAGTACCCAGAGTAGTCAAAGTTGGATTTTTGCAAGTGACGGTTGAGATTCACGAATCGGGACCACTTGGATGATAAACGTGTCGAAAAATGGCCAATGTGAAGGCCGATACTCAACAAACCAAATATGTGGCCGATAAGGAGACAATGCGCATCAGGAATAGGAGTGTAGAACATTCTTTGCATTGCATTAAACGTAGAAAGTAGTACCACGCCTGTTCCAAGGATTGTGACACTTGGAAACAGGAGAAGGAAATACAGAAGGTAAAATACAATTGTAGCATTCCATATCCAGATAGCAGAACAATTGTAATGGCTTAAACATCCCTTCCTCGCGCAGCCTTTTCCACTGTAAGAGAATTACAATCCTTAAACAACGATGAAATCACAAACTCACACAGTTTCACCCGATTCACTATCGAGTCAAATCATCCACATTACCAAGTTATTTTAATTTATGGATACTAGCAATGCACTTAGGATTTGCAACGAAACAACAGCAGTAGCAGTTTCAAAACCAGTTAAAGATAGCACTGACCCTACCAACCTATTTCCCAATGCACATGTTAGTTGTGTGTGCAAAACAATGGAACAATGACAATGTCGCGGCTTATATGGTAATCGGAGATTAATAATTTAATATCTCCATTTTAAAGTGAATTTCGATATATCCACAGCTTCATATGCCATATGTAAAGATAGGAAACATGTATTCGAGATGTTTGTATGAAAAAAGAACATTAAATAGCAGTTTCCTTTGATTTATTAAATGCATATGATACGACATGAAAGTACACGACATTAAATAACCTGCACCATGTGGGTTTAAAAATCCTTCTCTCTACTTTAATATCAAACCGTATCCCAATCTCGGAATCCATCCTATCAAATATGTACGAGCAAGATATTGATGCGCCCCATGGTATGATCTTATCTGTGACAGAATGCAAAATGAACATTAATAGTATTTCTAAATGTCTAGCTCAAATTGTCGATTGTTCGCAATAAGCTGACGATCTCTTAATGCTCTTATGGCTGTTTTCCAGATGAAATACAAATATGTAAACGAAAATGAAACTGAAAACAATGCCAAGTCGCCTTAGAAAATCCGTCTCCTTCTTGCCTGTTAGAGATTACTCACTAGCCTTTCCCATGAGATGATGTCGCAAGGAAACGAAGGTTTGAAGTCAGAGAGTAACTTCTTCTAGATGGGAGACCACCCAAGATTTTCCTGCCCCATCTGCCCAAGCGTCTGGTTTTCGGACGCCAGGAACTCTATTGTCGTCCCATTTCCAGTCCGTGAAAGCAGGTTCCGCCGGGCTTAGTTAAAGCCACTAACGAAGGCGTGAAGCTGTATTTGATTGCCAGAGGCTATATCAGATGCAAGCCACTGGGGCTTTTCCAAGGGAAATATGTACTTATCTCTCCCATCCACTCATGCGACAACAACCCTTCGAACCAGAGGACTCTATAGTCATACAAGTCTACCATAAGCAAAGCGCAGAGGTTAGCACGGCAGTGCGCTATAGAATATTGGTTTGAGCTCTCTCAGAGCATCCAGTCAATAGCAGATATCGGATACATCACAGGCATGTACGATGGCATAAAGAAAGCAATGGGTCCCACAAAGACAATAAGAGCACCACTGACGTTTTCCTTAGACGATACCATCCATTACTAGGGCAATTAGATGGAGCTTTAGGTGGAGTAGTACTCTGCACTGTACTCCAAAAAGAACCATGTGAACAACTATGCCATCGACTCTATTGAAATCATGCCCCTATTGGGAAGTCAAGCGTGACCTAAAAGCCCTTGCCATCGATGAGAGATGCGCTCATGATAAATGTCCAGATGGTGCTTTTGCAGCGTCTGTAGTTGATATGTAGCCCAACACGGGACTGGCAGTTCTTGCTGGACTTGCTACACTTCAACGTTGAGTGTATTATGTGTTGGAACTCCCGCTTTCTTTATTCCAGATCGGATTTTACCCGCTAGTTAGCGTACCTTGTCCTCGCCGGCTTTCAAACCAGTCATTAGAGGGTTTGCCTGCTGTGCCTGTCTAGAGCAAGCTCTTCCCACATGTTGACATCGATGTCAATGTCTTTATTGTCGCGCATGCAGGCATCCTTAAAACGGAGAGGTGGCCCTCCAAGCGACCTTTTGCCAGAGGCAAGTTCCGAATAAAGATCTTTGGGGATCCGTCTGTCATCTATCTGACGTACATGGCTCTCATATCTGATGCGGCATTGGTGGAAGAGTGTGACCATGCTTCCGTCACTACACAATATTAAACTGGAATATCCATTATTCAGCAATATCCACATCGAAAATTATGAGTTGAGTACCTCTAACAATATAATATAATGTTGATTAACCAGCCATATTGGTATTAATGGTATTGAAAAAGTAGACAGCGTTGCTAAAATGGCCATATACCAAACATCATTTAATTTTAAAATACCGTATAGTGATGTTAAACTTAGTATCAAAACATCCGATGTGGCAGGCGTCATGGAATGATGCAGTGAATAACAAACTTCATTCAATCAAGCCAAACGTATTACAATTGATCCCTTTCGCCAGAACATCTGTAGGGAGGAGGATGTCATTGCAAGCATTCGTACTTATCATGCTTATATATCCCAGTCCCACATGATGTAAAGCAAAAGGCCACCATTCACTGTAAAGCACTTTATAATGAAGTCTTTAGAGTGGTTCCATATACAACCTTTGGGATATAAGTACCACCATATGTATAGCATAAAATAACCTTCTGATTAAAAAAACAGTACTGAAAGTAGCAAACATTTATTCTAAGATTCGTTACGTGTTTGCTATTATTTTGAGTATTTATTTATAATGTGAATACTATTCGTCATACCCAGTACCTTTTCATCTAAATCTTCATTAACACACACCAATAAAATGTCCCGTTGATCGGTTAGTATTAGATATTACCCATACCATCGTATCCTTTTTCGTTTAACTGTTTGATATTTATATCGCTGATCAATACGCATCGTTTGATCTCTTTTAAGTAATCCAACGTATTACGGTTTGTTTGGCGATACATATCCTAACAGTGATGATGCGCCTTAAAATACAATCAGCCAATTGTTCGTACAGCAATTGTGACTTTAGAGCCGAGTATTATTGATAGAGATATGACCTTAATGTAATAGTTTTAGTACCCGTTTGTCCATCCGCCTTAATCTCCAAAACTTTCACAATTTCCCCAGATATATTGAAGGATTCAGCGAAGGCTCCTGATACATATTTAACAATCAGCACTTTGGCGACGTCCGTATCTCGGGTAATTATAACGTATTCAACGATTAAGCTGCCAGATCTGAAATATAATTGTAATGGTGCGAAAATGTGCAACATTCAGTTTGAGGGAACTGATCATATTAATTGGAAGCAAATGTCAACTGTTAAATTGATAACATTTATCACAATATTTAATAAAGTGTTGACTTTGATAATTTATTTATCTAATGACCATTAGTATCGCCTTTTAGAAATGGCAATTATCTCATTATACAAGATACAAATATATTCGTATCTTATAGTTTGCTCATGATAACGGCATATGTAGTAAAGCAACTCCTGATTGGCAATATATAATTAATTTATAAGAAATTCTAGGCGATAATAAAAGAAAGTAATGCTATTCAGAAACAGAAGACATGTGTGCGTGTGAACTTGTTCTGATATTCTTCATAAAGGCATATGTAAAAACTGTTTGTTAAATACGAATAAAGTTATCAATATGCTGTGCTGCTTTCTGTGAAACATAAAGACCAATGCCGTTATTTCAGTTAGTACTTACATACTGTGTTATGTTGTCTTAATAACAAGTTATGATTACGTTTCAATTATCTTTGTCTTCTGTATCATGGATTGAAATATGTCACTAAAACAGATTTATCCCAGTAGCATTCTACTTACGATAATACTTTTTTCAATTGGATATACGGATATAATGACAAAGGAATAGTATTGGTTTCACCATCAATTATGTCTGAAGGCGTTTTGTTCATTCTAACAAAAATATAACGTGTCCAAAAATTTAAACTTTACCTTATGTTTATATTTTATATATAATGGTTGTGTACGCATTTCTACTTCAGAATCATTCCAGAGATAAATGAAACGTTTATATTATAGATATTAATCATCATTAGTAATATGACGCTTAGATTTGCTTTTGCATTTTCTAAAAAGGAAGTATTACCTTATTTTTTGTATTTCTACACGAACAAATTCCGCTTGCAGATGCTTGCTATAATAATCTGAAAGCTGGAAATATATCACATGTGTTAGTAAAGAATTGAACTATATGTAAAGAGTACAGCAAAACCCGTAAGATGACAATAACATCACCAATAATTACCCGCTCAGGTGGCCTAGTGGTTAGAGCGTCCGCCCCGGAAGCGGGAGGTCGTAGGTTCGATCCCCGGCCGAGTCATACCAAAGACTTACAAAAATGGTACTAACAGCTGCCTCGCTTGACGCTCAGCATTAAGAGGTTAGTGTTAGAACTGGTCGGCCTGGTGTCTGGATAATGTGACTGGGTGAGACATAATGCTACATGTCTGTGGCATGATGTCTCAGTGCTAGACATCACTATAAACTGCCTCACTGCAGACATCGTAGCGATATGACTGAAAACTTGTTAAAGCTACGTTAAAAATCCTAATCAAACAAACAAAATCACCAATAAAATATTATATCAAATTGAACATCATCTTACAACTTGCACTAAACGTTAATGGTATCTTAGTATGTAGTAATCTAAGAATAAAAAATTAATATATTTGCATCATTGCTCTCAGCAGGTCTATATAAGCAATATAATGGTCTTGAAATCAAACAAAAAATAATCCATGTTTGCTTGCATTGCTAATGAAAGCAATCTTTTTAGTTAGGTACATGGAAACTACATAATTTAAAAATGTAATTGTTATCTCTATCCCTACCCATCTATATTTGTCTACAAGCATTGATATCTTACCGTCTGATTCAAATTTGCTACATATCCATTATAGATGGCGGGAATCTTCAAGCTTTCCGGACTTGAAAGGTTAAAGTCAAATGTAAAACTCAATGATACAGAATATCGTCCCTGCGGAGCTGTACAATTGATGCCATTTCCTACGAATTCTGAATAGCACAAACATTGATAACTTCCGTTTATGTTCTTACAATCTTGCGAACAATTGTCTTTTGCTTCGTAGCATTCATCAACATCTGCAAGAAATTATAATTAAATAAGTAGTTATAAAGAGCGCACGATATATTGCAAACACAATGAATATATGTTTCTAAAGTTACTTGCCTGTACACATATGCTTGATGTAAACATTTCTTAACTGATCGAACCAAATGAACCAAGACTTATTAGGAATGCAACAATTGTATTTACACCATGGAAATTATGTCTGGATTAGAGAAGAAGGTATGCGGATAATTTATACCTTACATTATAGTAGTGAATGAATTGTTTATAATTCATGCCTTGGTGATATTTGTAATTTACTAAATGATGCTTCAGTCTTCAATATTGCTTGCATAACACAGGTTACATTGCACTGTTCTAGTTCAGTACATTCCTGACCACCTTCAACAATATACTTATTCTCCGTATTGATAATAAAATGTGCACGTCCATTGCGTCAATATAACATTCCTGATACATGTTATGATCTTTTTGTAGGAAGCGAGAACGTGTTTCAAATGATGATGTTCCAGCGAAGTAGCGTGGCACAGAATACGAAATCAATACACGCAACACAACTAAGCATCAGCATAATGGAGTCACGGCGAGTATATACGGTTTTATCCTCCAAATCCGTTTAATAAATGTAGTTAGGATTACATTATTATTAGTGTTGTTGTTACTCTTCTTGTTATCATTATTCGTCTTGTATTTTTATGCTTATTATTATTAGTAGTATTAGTAATATGAGTAGTAGTTGTTGTAGTTATAATATTAGTAGTAATTCTACTGCTGGTAGTGGCCGCGCAGAGGATGCAGTTTTATTACAATGGGAACAGTTTATTCCCTTCCAACCAATTGGACAATGACACATATATGAGCCGTTCAAATTTGTGCAGTTTCCTCCGTTGTCATATGTGTCATCATTACATTTATTAATATCTCAAATTTAAGAGATATGGAAAGAATACAAACATCAATTTATTTAATAATTTCTAAATATTTTGATCTAAATATTGTCTTCAACAGCTACAATGTGTAGGGAACAAAGGGATTCAAGAACATAAAAGTATTTGAACTGTATTGATTAACGAGCATTGGACAAAATCATTAGCAACTCAACCCATCGACCCCTTTGACGTGAGACAGAGAAATGGAATTATGCTGATAATATTATATGAGGGAAGCATTTAAAAGTTTATCTAATGGCCTTATGTTTCATAATGTAGACGTTTAAAATCGCACATTAACATGGTTTTGCTATTGCACTGGATAAAGCGACAGACCTTTATATCCAGGGAAAGACTTGCAATGTGGTCATATTGTTGATCACTGTACTTATTTAAGTCTTTATTTATTTCAGCTAAAATTAAACTGGGTTTGGAAAAGAAAAATATTAATTCATTAAATCGTAACCTTTCAGAGGAATACTAAAGTGAAACTCCATTCAATATGCCAATGCAGATCCATTAGAGCTTTTGCAAGAAAAGAGCGTTAATTTCCCTTGGAATGCTGTACGTTTTTGAATAGAAGCTTTAAAGATATATCGTATATATATATATATATATATATATATATATATATATATATATATATATATATATATATATATATATATATATATATATATATAGCGATTTAATAACTATAAGGTTGCAACTAAATATGTATAGGGTTGATACTGTATATAGTAGTAGTAGTAGTAGTAGTAGTAGTAGCAGTAGTATTACCATCAGAACAGTTCTTTCCATCCCATCCAGACGGACAATGACACACATAGGATCCGTTTGTGTTTGTACAGTTTCCTCCGTTTATACACGGCTTTTTACTACACTCGTTTACATCTGAAATTAAGACATAAAGATGAACATTTAATAAATAATCGAGCATTGAAGACCATGTATATACGTCATACGACTCTGTATACAAAATATGAAAATAAAGATAACGTTTTAATAACTATAAAGGTTGCAACTAAATATGTATAGGGGTTGATACTGTATATAGTAGTAGTAGTAGTATTACCATCAAAACAGTTCTTTCCATCCCATCCAGACGGACAATGACACACATAGGATCCGTTTGTGTTTGTACAGTTTCCTCCGTTTATACACGGCTCTTTACTACACTCGTTTACATCTGAAATGAAGACAAAAAGATGAATATTTAATAAATAATCGAGCACTGAAGACTATGTATATACGTCATACGAATCTGTATACAACATATGAAAATAAAGATAACTTTGACCATTAAAGGAACAATGTGATTGTTTTTATATCAGAACTTAAACGGCTATTTCTGTGGCATGCACAATTTGATTTAAATCTTACATTCCTCATGTGGCACACTTTGTCGTATTTACAAAGAGCAACCAATTAATATGGTAAATATTGTTAGATAGATTCCCAAACAAATCAAAAGCCGTAAATTATTAGGTCAGAATTTAGTATGCTAAGGTAAATGAGATTGGAAATATGACTTAGAATGTTTTCGTGTTCTTGATTTGAGATTGTAGAGTATATTATCTAGTAATCATTCGTTATGCCAATTCCAGCTCCTTTGTTAAAATGTCATTTTTCAAAATCCATGGCGATTGAAAAGCTCCTGATTGTTACCTAAGGTAACTATTGTGTGGCCAGGCTCAAACGCGATTACCACGTGAACAGCTACTAGCTTGAACATTTGCTCAGATATGAACTCATCTTAGCCACTCGATTATAAGCATATATGCAAAGAGCGTGCACCTTAATTTATTTTTTATATAATAAATATGAACATCATCATTATTTGTTTACGGAAGATATTGTACTGTTCTACGTTACTTATTTTGAGGAAATTTACATGCACATGTATACTTAGTTGTATTTGTGTATATTAATAACTTGGTTTTGTTTCAAGTCACATGGATATATGTTAACTTAGAAATCATCCTTAAACAGAATATATGTAACTATGTCAGCAAAAATTTACAACTAGCCGATTTTGATTGAAGGAATTAAATGTCTGGATTAGAGAAGAATGTATACGGATTGTTACACGCACACCAAATGAATTGTAACCCATGACAGAACTATTCACACATATCCCACCGCTGCCACCAGAAATTTTCTTGTTACACGCACAGGGGTATTCACTTGACCGAGCGGTGTCAAACCCTGGCGCAAGTCACGCTGGAAGTGATATGTTTTCCCCAAATTTCGACTTCCATACAACTTGAGTTGTAAAATGGAAAGAGAGACGTGTCTGTTATATTTAATAACCTTTGCTCTAATTAATTGACGACTCAGATGAGACAACTTGCCCAAAAGTCCATTAACTGCACCTTTGCATGGTTTATCTTCATTATCATCCGATTTCCGTACCAACAGCTTGTCATGCCATAGAAATTACACTAGTATTCCTTTACTAACTGGGAAATATTTAACTGCGAGACCCTAGGCCAGGCAATCCACATAATTTCCGGCTATCACGCTCATATACATACGCCCATTTTCCATACAGGTCAACCAGTCAAGGTTTTTAAATATGTGAAATAAGCCAACAGCTGCAGACCTCGCATAAATGCTGCCATTTCAACCACAATACTGTCATACACCGCTGAATTTTAATATGGACTAGGTTACACCAGGGACAGTCATTCGGCTTGTACTTAAATTCACTACTAACGATCCCAGCATGGTTGAAATTCACTAACACTCGGCTTTGTGACTTTTGCTCCTACTAACTGGCCAACTATTTCGGGCTAGTAATATTTCCATGGCACCGAAGACTAAATAATCACACAAATAAATCGAAGAAATTGCCTAAAAACGGGATGTTGTCAAATATTCATACTCCAAATTTATTACAGGATAATTTATACCTTACATTACGGTAGTGAATGAATTGTTTTATATTGAATGCCTTGGTGATATATTTGTAATTTACTTAATAATGCTGCAGTCTTCAATATTGCTTGCATAACACAGATTACATTGCACTGTTCTAGTTCAGTCCTTCACTGGCCACCTTCAACACTATACTTATTCTCCGTATTGATAATAAAATGTGCACGTCCATTGCGTCAGTATAACATTCCTGATACATGTTATGATCTATTTGTAGTATCATCGAGGTAGGAAGCGAGAACGTGTTTCAAATGATGATGATCAAGCGCCGTAGCGTGGCACAGAATACGAAATGAATACACGCAACACAACTAAGCATCAGCATAATGGAGTCACGGCGAGTATATACGGTTTTATCCTCGAAATCCGTTTAATAAATGGAGTTAGGATTACATTATTATTAGTGTTGTTGTTATTCTTCTTGTCATCATTATTCTTCTTGTATTAGTATACTTATTATTATTATTATTAGTAGTAGTAGTAGTATTAATATGAGTAGTAGTAGTTGTAGTTATAATATTAGTAGTAATTCTACTGCTGGTAGTGGCCGCGCAGTGGATGCAGTTTTATTACAATGGGAACAGTTTATTCCCTTCCAACCAATTGGACCATGACACATATATGAGCCGTTCGAATTTGTGCAGTTTCCTCCGTTCTCATATGGGTAATCATTACATTCATTAATATCTCAAATTTAAGAGATATGGAAAGAATACAAACATCAATTTGTTTAATAATTTCTAAATATTTTGATCTAAATATTGTCTTCAACAGCTACAATTTGTAGGGAACAAAGGGATTCAAGAACATAAAAGTATTTGAACTGTATTGATTGACAAGCATTGGACAAAATCATTACCAACTCATTCCATCGACCCATTTGACGTGAGACAGAAATGGAAGTATGCTGATAATATTATATGAGGGAAGCATTTAAAAGTTTATCTAATGGCCTTATGTTTCATAATGTAGACGTTTAAAATCGCACATGAACATAGATTTACTATTGCACTGGATAAAGCGACAGACCTTTATATCCAGGGAAAGCCTTGCAATGTGGTCATATTTATGATCACTGTATTTATTTAAGTCTTTATTTATTTCAGCCAAAAATAAACTGGGTTTGGAAAAGAAAAATATTAATTCATTAAATCGTAACCTTTCAGAGGAATACTAAAGTGAAACTCCATTCAATATGCCAATGCAGATCCATTAGAGCTTTATGCAAGAAAAGAGCATTAATTTTCCTTGGAATGCTGTACGTTTTTGAACAGAAGCATTTAGATATATCGCAAATATAGAGATTTAATAACTATAAGGATGCAACTAAATATGTATAGGGGTTGATACTGTATAGTAGTAGTAGTAGTAGTAGTAGTAGTAGTAGTAGTATTACCATCAGAACAGTTCTTTCCATCCCATCCAGACGGACAATGACACACATAGGATCCGTTTGTGTTTGTACAGTTTCCTCCGTTTATACACGGCTTTTTACTACACTCGTTTACATCTGAAATTAAGACATAAAGATGAACATTTAATAAATAATCGAGCATTGAAGAACATGTATATGCGTCATACGACTCTGTATACAAAATATGAAAATAAAGATAACGTTTTAATAACTATAAAGGTTGCAACTAAATATGTATAGGGGTTGATACTGTATATAGTAGTAGTAGTAGTAGTATTACCATCAAAACAGTTCTTTCCATCCCATCCAGACGGACAATGACACACATAGGATCCGTTTGTGTTTGTACAGTTTCCTCCGTTTATACACGGCTCTTTACTACACTCGTTTACATCTGAAATGAAGACAAAAAGATGAATATTTAATAAATAATCGAGCACTGAAGACTATGTATATACGTCATACGAATCTGTATACAACATATGAAAATAAAGATAACTTTGACCATTAAAGGAACAATGTGATTGTTTTTATATCAGAACTTAAACGGCTATTTATGTGGCATGCACAATTTGATTTAAATCTTACATTCCTCATGTGGCACACTTTGTCGTATTTACAAAGAGCAACCAATTAATATGGTAAATATTGTTAGATAGATTCCCAAACAAATCAAAAGCCGTAAATTATTAGGTCAGAATTTAGTATGCTAAGGTAAATGAGATTGGAAATATGACTTAGAATGTTTTCGTGTTCTTGATTTGAGATTGTAGAGTATATTATCTAGTAATCATTCGTTATGCCAATTCCAGCTCCTTTGTTAAAATGTCATTTTTCAAAATCCATGGCGATTGAAAATCTCCTGATTGTTACCTAAGGTAACTATTGTGTGGCCAGGCTCAAACGCGATTACCACGTGAACAGCTACTAGCTTGAACATTTGCTCAGATATGAACTCATCTTAGCCACTCGATTATAAGCATATATGCAAAGAGCGTGCACCTTAATTTATTTTTTTATATAATAAATATGAACATCATCATTATTTGTTTACGGAAGATATTGTACTGTTCTACGTTACTTATTTTGAGGAAATTTACATGCACATGTATACTTAGTTTTATTTGTGTATATTAATAACTTGTTTTTGTTTCAAGTCACATGGATATATGTTAATTTAGAAATCATCCTTAAACAGAATATATGTAACTATGTCAGCAAAAATTTACAACTAGCCGATTTTGATTGAAGGAATTAAATGTCTGGATTAGAGAAGAATGTATACGGATTGTTACACGCACACCAAATGAATTGTAACCCATGACAGAACTATTCACACATATCCCACCGCTGCCACCAGAAATTTTCTTGTTACACGCACAGGGGTATTCACTTGACCGAGCGGTGTCAAACCCTGGCGCAAGTCACGCTGGAAGTGATATGTTTTCCCCAAATTTCGACTTCCATACAACTTGAGTTGTAAAATGGAAAGAGAGACGTGTCTGTTATATTTAATAACCTTTGCTCTAATTAATTGGCGACTCAGATGAGACAACTTGCCCAAAAGTCCATTAACTGCACCTTTGCATGGTTTATCTTCATTATCATCCGATTTCCGTACCACCAGCTTGTCATGCCATAGAAATTACACTAGTATTCCTTTACTAACTGGGAAATATTTAACTGCGAGACACTAGGCCAGGCAATCCACATAATTTCCGGCTATCACGCTCATATACATACGCCCATTTTCCATACAGGTCAACCAGTCAAGGTTTTTAAATATGTGAAATAAGCCAACAGCTGCAGACCTCGCATAAATGCTGCCATTTCAACCACAATACTGTCATACACCGCTGAATTTTAATATGGACTAGGTTACACCAGGGACAGTCATTCGGCTTGTACTTAAATTCACTACTAACGATCCCAGCATGGTTGAAATTCACTAACACTCGGCTTTGTGACTTTTGCTCCTACTAACTGGCCAACTATTTCGGGCTAGTAATATTTCCATGGCACCGAAGACTAAATAATCACACAAATAAATCGAAGAAATTGCCTAAAAACGGGATGTTGTCAAATATTCATACCCCAAATTTATTACAGGATAATTTATACCTTACGGTAGTGAATGAATTGTTTTATATTGAATGCCTTGGTGATATATTTGTAATTTACTTAATAATGCTGCAGTCTTCAATATTGCTTGCATAACACAGATTACATTGCACTGTTCTAGTTCAGTCCTTCACTGGCCACCTTCAACACTATACTTATTCTCCGTATTGATAATAAAATGTGCACGTCCATTGCGTCAGTATAACATTCCTGATACATGTTATGATCTATTTGTAGTATCATCGAGGTAGGAAGCGAGAACGTGTTTCAAATGATGATGATCAAGCGCCGTAGCGTGGCAGAGAATACGAAAACAATACACGCAACACAACTAAGCATCAGCATAATGGAGTCACGGCGAGTATATACGGTTTTATCCTCGAAATCCGTTTAATAAATGGAGTTAGGATTACATTATTATTAGTGTTGTTGTTATTCTTCTTGTCATCATTATTCTTCTTGTATTAGTATACTTATTATTATTATTATTAGTAGTAGTAGTAGTATTAATATGAGTAGTAGTAGTTGTAGTTAAAATATTAGTAGTAATTCTACTGCTGGTAGTGGCCGCGCAGAGGATGCAATTTTATTACAATGGGAACAGTTTATTCCCTTCCAACCAATTGGACAATGACACATATATGAGCCGTTCGAATTTGTGCAGTTTCCTCCGTTCTCATATGGGTAATCATTACATTCATTAATATCTCAAATTTAAGAGATATGGAAAGAATACAAACATCAATTTGTTTAATAATTTCTAAATATTTTGATCTAAATATTGTCTTCAACAGCTACAATTTGTAGGGAACAAAGGGATTCAAGAACATAAAAGTATTTGAACTGTATTGATTGACAAGCATTGGACAAAATCATTACCAACTCATTCCATCGACCCATTTGACGTGAGACAGAAATGGAAGTATGCTGATAATATTATATGAGGGAAGCATTTAAAAGTTTATCTAATGGCCTTATGTTTCATAATGTAGACGTTTAAAATCGCACATGAACATAGATTTACTATTGCACTGGATAAAGCGACAGACCTTTATATCCAGGGAAAGCCTTGCAATGTGGTCATATTTTTGATCACTGTATTTATTTAAGTCTTTATTTATTTCAGCCAAAAATAAACTGGGTTTGGAAAAGAAAAATATTAATTCATTAAATCGTAACCTTTCAGAGGAATACTAAAGTGAAACTCCATTCAATATGCCAATGCAGATCCATTAGAGCTTTATGCAAGAAAAGAGCATTAATTTTCCTTGGAATGCTGTACGTTTTTGAACAGAAGCATTTAGATATATCGCAAATATAGAGATTTAATAACTATAAGGATGCAACTAAATATGTATAGGGGTTGATACTGTATAGTAGTAGTAGTAGTAGTAGTAGTAGTATTACCATCAGAACAGTTCTTTCCATCCCATCCAGACGGACAATGACACACATAGGATCCGTTTGTGTTTGTACAGTTTCCTCCGTTTATACACGGCTTTTTACTACACTCGTTTACATCTGAAATTAAGACATAAAGATGAACATTTAATAAATAATCGAGCATTGAAGACCATGTATATACGTCATACGACTCTGTATACAAAATATGAAAATAAAGATAACGTTTTAATAACTATAAAGGTTGCAACTAAATATGTATAGGGGTTGATACTGTATATAGTAGTAGTAGTAGTAGTATTACCATCAAAACAGTTCTTTCCATCCCATCCAGACGGACAATGACACACATAGGATCCGTTTGTGTTTGTACAGTTTCCTCCGTTTATACACGGCTCTTTACTACACTCGTTTACATCTGAAACGAAGACAAAAAGATGAATATTTAATAAATAATCGAGCACTGAAGACTATGTATATACGTCATACGAATCTGTATACAACATATGAAAATAAAGATAACTTTGACCATTAAAGGAACAATGTGATTGTTTTTATATCAGAACTTAAACGGCTATTTCTGTGGCATGCACAATTTGATTTAAATCTTACATTCCTCATGTGGCACACTTTGTCGTATTTACAAAGAGCAACCAATTAATATGGTAAATATTGTTAGATAGATTCCCAAACAAATCAAAAGCCGTAAATTATTAGGTCAGAATTTAGTATGCTAAGGTAAATGAGATTGGAAATATGACTTAGAATGTTTTCGTGTTCTTGATTTGAGATTGTAGAGTATATTATCTAGTAATCATTCGTTATGCCAATTCCAGCTCCTTTGTTAAAATGTCATTTTTCAAAATCCATGGCGATTGAAAAGCTCCTGATTGTTACCTAAGGTAACTATTGTGTGGCCAGGCTCAAACGCGATTACCACGTGAACAGCTACTAGCTTGAACATTTGCTCAGATATGAACTCATCTTAGCCACTCGATTATAAGCATATATGCAAAGAGCGTGCACCTTAATTTATTTTTTATATAATAAATATGAACATCATCATTATTTGTTTACGGAAGATATTGTACTGTTCTACGTTACTTATTTTGAGGAAATTTACATGCACATGTATACTTAGTTTTATTTGTGTATATTAATAACTTGGTTTTGTTTCAAGTCACATGGATATATGTTAATTTAGAAATCATCCTTAAACAGAATATATGTAACTATGTCAGCAAAAATTTACAACTAGCCGATTTTGATTGAAGGAATTAAATGTCTGGATTAGAGAAGAATGTATACGGATTGTTACACGCACACCAAATGAATTGTAACCCATGACAGAACTATTCACACATATCCCACCGCTGCCACCAGAAATTTTCTTGTTACACGCACAGGGGTATTCACTTGACCGAGCGGTGTCAAACCCTGGCGCAAGTCACGCTGGAAGTGATATGTTTTCCCCAAATTTCGACTTCCATACAACTTGAGTTGTAAAATGGAAAGAGAGACGTGTCTGTTATATTTAATAACCTTTGCTCTAATTAATTGGCGACTCAGATGAAACAACTTGCCCAAAAGTCCATTAGCTTCACCTTTGCATGGTTTATCTTCATTATCATCCGATTTCCGTACCATCAGCTTGTCATGCCATAGAAATTACACTAGTATTCCTTTACTAACTGGGAAATATTTAACTGCGAGACCCTAGGCCAGGCAATCCACATAATTTCCGGCTATCACGCTCATATACATACGCCCATTTTCCATACAGGTCAACCAGTCAAGGTTTTTAAATATGTGAAATAAGCCAACAGCTGCAGACCTCGCATAAATGCTGCCATTTCAACCACAATACTGTCATACACCGCTGAATTTTAATATGGACTAGGTTACACCAGGGACAGTCATTCGGCTTGTACTTAAATTCACTACTAACGATCCCAGCATGGTTGAAATTCACTAACACTCGGCTTTGTGACTTTTGCTCCTACTAACTGGCCAACTATTTCGGGCTAGTAATATTTCCATGGCACCGAAGACTAAATAATCACACAAATAAATCGAAGAAATTGCCTAAAAACGGGATGTTGTCAAATATTCATACCCCAAATTTATTACAGGATAATTTATACCTTACATTACGGTAGTGAATGAATTGTTTTATATTGAATGCCTTGGTGATATATTTGTAATTTACTTAATAATGCTGCAGTCTTCAATATTGCTTGCATAACACAGATTACATTGCACTGTTCTAGTTCAGTCCTTCACTGGCCACCTTCAACACTATACTTATTCTCCGTATTGATAATAAAATGTGCACGTCCATTGCGTCAGTATAACATTCCTGACACATGTTATGATCTATTTGTAGTATCATCGAGGTAGGAAGCGAGAACGTGTTTCAAATGATGATGATCAAGCGCCGTAGCGTGGCACAGAATACGAAATCAATACACGCAACACAACTAAGCATCAGCATAATGGAGTCACGGCGAGTATATACGGTTTTATCCTCGAAATCCGTTTAATAAATGGAGTTAGGATTACATTATTATTAGTGTTGTTGTTATTCTTCTTGTCATCATTATTCTTCTTGTATTAGTATACTTATTATTATTATTATTATTAGTAGTAGTAGTATTAATATGAGTAGTAGTAGTTGTAGTTATAATATTAGTAGTAATTCTACTGCTGGTAGTGGCCGCGCAGAGGATGCAGTTTTATTACAATGGGAACAGTTTATTCCCTTCCAACCAATTGGACAATGACACATATATGAGCCGTTCGAATTTGTGCAGTTTCCTCCGTTCTCATATGGGTAATCATTACATTCATTAATATCTCAAATTTAAGAGATATGGAAAGAATACAAACATCAATTTGTTTAATAATTTTTAAATATTTTGATCTAAATATTGTCTTCAACAGCTACAATTTGTAGGGAACAAAGGGATTCAAGAACATAAAAGTATTTGAACTGTATTGATTGACAAGCATTGGACAAAATCATTACCAACTCATTCCATCGACCCATTTGACGTGAGACAGAAATGGAAGTATGCTGATAATATTATATGAGGGAAGCATTTAAAAGTTTATCTAATGGCCTTATGTTTCATAATGTAGACGTTTAAAATCGCACATGAACATAGATTTACTATTGCACTGGATAAAGCGACAGACCTTTATATCCAGGGAAAGCCTTGCAATGTGGTCATATTTTTGATCACTGTATTTATTTAAGTCTTTATTTATTTCAGCCAAAAATAAACTGGGTTTGGAAAAGAAAAATATTAATTCATTAAATCGTAACCTTTCAGAGGAATACTAAAGTGAAACTCCATTCAATATGCCAATGCAGATCCATTAGAGCTTTATGCAAGAAAAGAGCATTAATTTTCCTTGGAATGCTGTACGTTTTTGAACAGAAGCTTTTAGTTATATCGCAAATATAGAGATTTAATAACTATAAGGATGCAACTAAATATGTATAGGGGTTGATACTGTATAGTAGAAGTAGTAGTAGTAGTAGTAGTAGTATTACCATCAGAACAGTTCTTTCCATCCCATCCAGACGGACAATGACACACATAGGATCCGTTTGTGTTTGTACAGTTTCCTCCGTTTATACACGGCTCATTACTACACTCGTTTACATCTGAAATGAAGACAAAAGATGAACATTTAATAAATAATTGAGCATTGAAGACCATGTATATACTTCATACGAATCTGTATACAACATATGAAAATAAAGATAAATTTGACCATTAAGAGAACAATGTGATTGCTGTTATGTCAGAACTTAAACGGCTATTTCTGTGGCATGGAAAACTTGAATTAAATCTTACATTCCTCATGTGGCACACTTTGTCGTATTTACAAAGAGCAACCAATTAATATGGTAAATATTGTTAGATAGATTCCCAAACAAATCAAAAGCCGTATATTAGTAGGTCAGGCTTTAGTATGCTAAGGTACATGAGATTGGAAATATGACTTAGAATGTTTTCGTGTTCTTGATTTGAGATTGTAGAGTATATTATCTAGTAATCATTCGTTATGCCAATTCCAGCTCCTTTGTTAAAATGTCATTTTTCAAAATCCATGGCGATTGAAAAGCTCCTGATTGTTACCTAAGGTAACTATTGTGTGGCCAGGCTCAAACGCGATTACCACGTGAACAGCTACTAGCTTGAACATTTGCTCAGATATGAACTCATCTTAGCCACTCGATTATAAGCATATATGCAAAGAGCGTGCACCTTAATTTATTTTTTATATAATAAATATGAACATCATCATTATTTGTTTACGGAAGATATTGTACTGTTCTACGTTACTTATTTTGAGGAAATTTACATGCACATGTATACTTAGTTGTATTTGTGTATATTAATAACTTGGTTTTGTTTCAAGTCACATGGATATATGTTAATTTAGAAATCATCCTTAAACAGAATATATGTAACTATGTCAGCAAAAATTTACAACTAGCCGATTTTGATTGAAGGAATTAAATGTCTGGATTAGAGAAGAATGTATACGGATTGTTACACGCACACCAAATGAATTGTAACCCATGACAGAACTATTCACACATATCCCACCGCTGCCACCAGAAATTTTCTTGTTACACGCACAGGGGTATTCACTTGACCGAGCGGTGTCAAACCCTGGCGCAAGTCAAGCTGGAAGTGATATGTTTTCCCCAAATTTCGACTTCTGTTGTGTGGCCAGGCTCAAACGCTATTACCAAGTGAACAGCTACTAGCTTGAACATTTGTTCAGATATGAACTCATCTTAGCCACTCGATTATAAGCATATATGCAAAGAGCGTGTACCTTACTTTGTTTTTTATATAATAAATATGAACATCCTCATTATTTGTTTACGGAAGATATTGTTCTGTTCTACGTTACTTTTCTTGAGGAAATTTACATGCACATGTATACTTAGTTTTATTTGTGTATATTACTAACTTGGTTTTATTTCAAGTCACATGGATATTTGTTAATTTAGAAATCGTCCTTAAACAGAATATATGTAACTATGTCAGCAAAAGTTTACAAGTAGCCGATTTTGATTGAAGGAATTAAATGTTAGTGTATATGGATACAAAATCATGCATACAAAAGATTAGTGCTAGCATTATATAATGTAGTATTAATACCAACAACATTTGAAGTTTAAACATCAGTATTGCTAATAATTCTTTATATTAACCACCGTTACATTATGGGTTCCATTTCAAACGTGATGCCCTTTTGAAAAATAAAGAACTGTTTATATTGGTATAATCATCCACATGTATTCATTGGGCGATGCCAAACTAGTGCTAAACAAAACTATAATTAGAGATTGCGTGTTCAATTTCACTGATAATAACATTGTATTCTGTATGTAGCAACATTTAGCTCTTTCCGATCATCAAACATGTTCAATAGATAACTGACATATCAGTAGAACACTTGATACATCTTATTTGCAAACAAACATACGGGGCCAACACAGGCTTTCTTTAATAAAGATTCTGGGCACAGTTTTTAAATATTACCTTTACGAATCTTTTTCAACACCACTTCTGTAATGAAAATATAAACAAACTTATCAACCTTAAATATATCTATACTGATATTAATATTTACTTCCTCTTGATCTTCTGCTTCCTTTTGTTGTTCTTGTTATTCATCTTGTTATCCTATTTCTTCTTCTCATTAATATAATTATTGTAATTATTAGTTGTAGTAGTAATACAAGTATTAGTAGTAGTACTAGTTACAATCTTAGTAGTAGTTCTACTGCTGGAAGAGGCAGTGTAGAGGATGCTATTTTATTACCATCGGAACAGTTTATTCCCTTCCAACCAATTGGACAATGACACATATATGAGCCGTTCGAATTTGTGCAGTTTCCTTCGTTGGCACATGGGGAATCAGTGCATTCATTAATATCTGAAATGTAAGACAAATAGAAAGAATAAAACAAATTATTGACTAATTTATAAATGCTTTGATCTAACTAATTCGAGAACAATAGAGGACTTGAAATATATTGATTGTCGAGCATTGAACAAAATCATTAGGAACTCATCACATTCGACATGAGACTGTAAAATCGAATTCAGATGATACTAATATATTAAGGAAACATTTAACAAGTTATCTACGGGCCTTTTGCTTCATAATGTACACGTTCGAAAGTGCACATACAAAATGGTGTTGCTACTTCATGGATATATGGACATACCATTATATACAAAGAAATCTTGCAATGTGGTCATGTGGTTGATCAGTGTATTTACTTTTTTATTTATATAAGCCTGAACTCATCTGGGTTAGGACAATACATATATAATTCATTAAATCGTGACCTTTCAAAGAATACTAAAATGAAATTCCATTCAATATGCCTCCGTATATTTATTAGAGCTTTTATAACAAAAGAGTCTTAATTTCCCTTGGAATGCTCTACGTTTTCGAACAGAAGCTTCCAGTCAAATCAACTATATTTTTCACATTGTCGGAAGTGTATCTCACCATATGAATGTTACGCATTATATTTGTTTTATTTGTGATAAAATTATGGTCTATTTCTTTTTTCAGAACGCTTCTTCAAATACCAACATGCGTAAAAGATAGATACAAAAGGTAAATATTAACTGGATGCCTAGAGGTGAAGGTCTGGCAAACTAACTTGCTTCCTATTTTCGAAGAGATACTTTGTATAGTACTACATTATTAGTAGCAATACTTTTTAGTGTCTGAATTAGAACATTCATCTGTCTACGCATGCTTCTGCGCATGCTTCTGGTAAGATGTTCAACATTTGCCTATCAAAATATTTGCAAGAAATATGAGCATGGAATTTTCAGATATAAAGTGGATGTGTCCATATAGGCAATTATTGGTTATATTCACTAGTGTTGCTATTATTAATATAAGTTTTAACAATGGGTCAGTTCTTCTCCTCCCACCGATTGAATATATACATTAATATTTCTTTTGAAGATTTAAGACGTTTCAACCTTTTTCAAGTCGGGTTGGTTGTATCTATTTACAGTGTAAAGAAATAAGTAATATACGAATGTTATCAGTAGAAAGGGTGAGCCCATCTCATAATAGGGGCAGATGTTGGTAAGCTTATGTTTACTACGAAAGTGGAAAAGCAAATTACGTCAACAACGCAAAGCTAAGCTTCTAACTAACCGAGAGTTTCTCTAAATGGGTTAGTTAAGTATGTTACTGTTTTTGGTCGTCGTATGTGTTTTTTGTATTTATGCGCGCGATGATTACCACCCGGACACTTATTCAAGGTCACACCCTCTCTGTAGCTCAAATTACACCATTCATTATATTAACCGAATATTGTATCAAGATCGACTCGATTTCTAGATCTGGGTTGATGTAATTGTATCTCTATAAATCTGCTCCAGAGAGCTTGCGCTTTTGACAAAAATTGTTTAATATAATTGTATCCATATCTCAGCTTTACCATGTTTTATGAATATTTATAAGTGTACTGGTAGCTACTCATTAAATACAGCTAGAATATTACAGTTCTGTCTGATCACTTTCGGAATATGTGTGCATCGTTGAGTGTCATAAATTATATCTGTATTTTGTAATCTACCTCGGGGAAAATATTCTTGCTGGATTTGATTGTTTATCCAGCATCACATCATCATAAAGAACTAACAGTTTAGTAAATCCATCCAGTTCATCAACAGTCACCGCTTCATCAGAATCGGTTATAAAATCAATGATATCTTTATTTTCTTTAGTTAATAAGTTTGCATTTGTACTAAAATCCTTAAGTAAATCATATCATCTCTGATCATCTACAGATGGTGCTACCATATATATGTTGTCGCATTTCAAGCATCTCATTATTAGATTGAGCAGAATTTATGTTTTGCCACTTCCATATGGACCTAGTATTATCATTCAGATATAATTTGGTATAGCTGGATGATTTAGTTATTGTTAATTTTTTTTAGAAGGACCGCATATATTGGAAAATGTCTGTATGTGGTAAAAAAATTGGCTTTTACTAAATTCGTTAATAAATTCAGCATCAATATCACAGCCGAGACTTTTTTAGCACTTTGTTTATAACCATCGATATGTGTTTTTACAATATCATCACTAACAATTTCATTGCTGGTGTCAGTAAAATTTACAATAACCCTCAGCAACTGTGATATTATTTTAACGCCTGATATAGACTATTTTGACCACTCAATACGAGCATCAATACTCCAAACAACTGTATCAGGAAGAGTTAATCCTTAAGATGAACGGATTGTCATTGCGTATCTCAGTGTCGGTTGCACATTTGTCAGCCCGTAGTGCATCTTCAATAACACTTTACTGATTAATATTCTACCTAGTTCCTTTGTGTTTTCATCGACAGGTTGCGGTAATCAAACTTCGGTCTAATTCTGATATGATATAGTGACCTCACATACAATCAACGATATCAATATTGTAAGTCAATCATATATCGTAATAAAAACTATTGGTGCCCAGTATGTTTGACGATTGGATGGAATCCCTTCGCTAACTCGATTGATATTACGCTAGCGAATTCGGCTAAATAAAACTCGGGTAATGGTCCATTTATCGATAATCTAGTCAATTTGTTACTGCGGTGTCCAAATCTTTAAAATATCAAGAACATTATCCGTGAGCCTAGAAATCGTCCAGGACAAATTACGAACATATACACAGATATAATGTCGTTGTGGTCATATTTAGTATTCCACAATCTACCGTGTCCATATCCATATGAACGTAAGTGATCGTCTTCGAGAAATTTAAATCGGGTTGGCTTCCACGAATTTGTATATCTTGCAATGTGAGCTGCAACTGACGGAACTGTAAAACATATTGCTAGTAACTGCTCAATATTCTCTGTTGAAATTTATGCACAAGATCTTTGATTCTTTCATGAAGAGATTCTTTAAGATATATTTCGCTGTTATGGTTTATGCTGCCGCTCTGTTATTGACAGCTTATTCTGACCACCTGTAATCTAACTGTGTTTAAGTATCAATGTAGTTCCATATCTTGTACTGACGCGGTTTGTAGTTTTCTAATCTGACCCGGATTCAGAGTAAAATTATAATATTAAGAGTGATATAATTGTATTTCAGATTGTCTACTGGTGCATCAATGACTCTCATTCTTCCGCCAGCACCTTCAAGTAACATCGATTTATCACTGAGTATAACAGAGCGCTTGCTATGTAATTAGGGATAAGAGGGGGGGGATGGTGGAACCGGAAGAGTTACACGAGCTCGGAAGTATATATCAACGACAGTCTGTCGTGTTAAATCAAGAAGTTCCAAGGAAAAGTAATAAATCGGATGACATCTTGTAAAATCTAGTTGTGGTATTTGCACACAGATATCTACATTCTGATCACGTCCCATTACATATCATTAAAGTATGATATGTCTGTGGTACTTAGTTTTGTCCCAAATTGCAAAAATGACATCGAATGGTTCTTTTTAGTCGTTTATACGTAACGAAATCTCAGAAACACCGAGTTTGTCAAATATCATTTGTCTCCACTCTTGAGAATTTAATTGTGTATAATCTTTTAGCGCAAACAATATATGTCGTGGCGCATAGCCATCTTGTTGTGATGTTATATACCATGTAAATATACCGTTCATAGTACTGTGAATACTATATGTTATTTTCAGCCATGATAGTAATGATTTACCACCTGTATCCAAACATGATACTAATTTATTTTTCTCAGTGATTGATGGGGTCATTACTGGCATCCACACTGAGAGTTTTGATAATAATAATTTACCAGCATCGCCTAATGGTCGCCATATAGCATTATTATCATCACCTTTTCGTACGAGTACAACTGTATGCTAGGCTCCAAGAATAATCTTTCTAACTTTTCTACAAAAACCGCAAATGTGAGATAGTGGAATGGCACATGACAATTTCCACGATTACCTTACACCATTGATCGGCGTGTTTTAAATCCTGAATTGCACTCCGAATTAACAATAATAATCATATCCTCTATATTAACACCAGCAACATGATTAGCACGGTAATTTGGTCGTCTAACAACATATTGACTGTCATAAGCATTATTAGAAACATCATTTTCGGACGATCTAATTTTATAATGATCAAAATATCTTGCTAGACCAATTATCATTTTAACAATATCATCATCTTTTTTAATCTATTCTATATGTCTTCCTTCAATCATTTATGTAGCGCTATCAAACAGTGACATAACCCGGTTGTTACCAAAACCGACTTTGACAGCACCCCACCCCAATAATCTGTATCATCTGTTTTACAATTTCACCTTTTACTTCGACAAATGCCTCAGCAGGATGAAACTATCTACTTGTATCCAGAACCTGATGTTCAATTCTGCCTAGTTGATGTATATGTCCTTTGTCATACGAATGTCATTGATAATACCGTGTAGATTCATTCTTGAGAACCGGTGCGTCAATATAAAATGCTGGGTAGTATACACGTTTGAACATGTTATTATATATTTCTCGATCTAAATGTCTACCTCCGGTAAAGATGCTAGATTTTGTTCTGTTGCTTGTGTTATTTTTTTTTACTGACATTCGCGGACATAATTTCAGTAGATGGTAATATTATTGACGGTGATATTCGTCGTATTAATCTCGCTAGTCTATCCTTGTCTGTGGAACCGCCTTACTGGCAAGATTACCAATATGACCAGGAGGTTTGTCAGCAATAAAAACAATAGCCTTCATCGACAACTTTTTTGCGATTGGAGCTATTTTAGGAGCCATTCTTGCAAATAACCCTTTAATAACATTACCAAGAACATCACCATAATTTGCTTTATAGACTGGTAATCGTTAATTTGTCATTCTGACCATTGCATGTTCACGGTGTCTTTTATGTATGATTATTTTAATTGTTATCTATATATCTAATCATGGTGACAATTAGTTACTATGGTGACAATTAGTTACTATGATATTTATCGACGATCTTCAATAAGTTCCCAGTAAATGCTAACGTCATGCTACCACCTTGAAATAATCGTCGACAAATATGAGCGGCCTCAATAATTATTGATGGTGAGTGATTTCCAGATCGTGTTCTTGCTATGATAAGGTATAATTGTAGTAAGTCATTAAGAATATTATTTGGAAAACCACTTCCCCAATTTCTTGGAATACAACTCCCAGTAGCCCAAGGAGGATCATAGAATTGTTCCTTTTCTTTTTTTTTTTTTAGAAAACATTAAATATTCTTGATCATTCTACTAATACTACCCTTATTATGACGAATTCTAAAGATCGTCTTACTATAATCATCTTCGTGAAGTCGAATTAACTGCAGCATATTCAGCTAAATGAGCATCATCCATATCTTTAATTTTTTCAAACGTTAGCGCATGCTCAAAGCTAAGTTTGCGACAACGATAAATATTAAAGGAACCTGGAAAAATAAATATTTGTAGTCGATTAGAAAACAAGAACTGTACAAATACGTATTAGGATTCGACTGTCATCGAATAGGTGCTTAAGTTACTTGAAAACTTGTCCACGGGCTGCAATGATCACTTATGTTATAACAACAGTTCTCATTGTTATAATGTATTGCTACTCAACAACCCCTTGGCCGAATCTCTTACCATAAACAGTCGCTAAATGGCTGAAAAAAAACTCATGTATACTGACCCAGAAACAGTTGTTACAATATTTCACGAACAATGGAATTGGTCGTTTCCCTGTCCTAATCCAGTTTCATACGCAGAATATGTGGTTATAATGTAATAGCTTATCCCACCCAGAAAAAAAAACCAAAAAACGAATGCAGGTGTTTGGTATTTTGCAAGTCAAATAGTACCACATGGAACGACAACATATTAAAAACGCGGCGAAGAACGAATATGGTACAAAGCAACGAACCATATAAATCAGAATCATGACACATACACAAATGCACAAACAACCCCCAACGTCCCATATATATATATATATATATATATATATATATATATATATATATATATATATATATAGCCGACGAGACAAAATATTCAAATTACGTACCTTAAAAAAATGTTGTATCTATGTTTTCACCTTGTCAAAATCATAAAGCACGGTACAACAAGATACGTCTTATGTTCACAGACATATTTAATCCATGCCAATGTCTGAAGATCATGACTCTCTGGTTTCTTGTTTCGATACCTTTATATGAAGGGAGGCTTATTCGAAGCACAACACAATACCGAGGCAATCATAGCAACAGTGACAAGACACACACACACAGATATATATATATATATATATATATATATATATATATATATATATATATATATATATATATATATATATATATATATATTATTTTTTTGAAGAAATTAGACTATATGTGCCATACTAAAGTAGATAGTGTTGTATCAGAATATAAATGGTGATTTCAGATTGCACTCACCTATGCATGCACGACTATCATTAGTCTTTTCGTATCCCTCTACGCATTTACATTCGTACCCTCCAGGTTGGTTCATGCAGTTGGAATGACTGATGCTGCCACAAACATTGATTGTCAAATTACATTCGTCTCGGTCAATGCTACAATTGCCCAGCCAGAAGTAGTTACAGGTGCAGGCCCCAGTTATATGGTCACAGCTTTGAGTAGGATTTTTTGCATTGGTTGCATTGCATGGACATGACATTGTACAGTTCTCACCATAGGAGTTGTTATTACATGCTGTAATAGTACGTATGCATTGTTCAATTATTATTTACATCTAAATCTTTCCTAAGTTTAACATTACCAGTTTAAGAAAATCTGCAAAAATGTTTGACATATCGAACATTAGCATTCACGTGTTGTAGATTAAATGTTTATAAACATCATAAATTGGATCAATATGTTATACACGTTTATTAACTTTTGAGGAAATAAAGGATAAATCGCGTTGCATGAAATACATGCTTCATCCTTAGGTTACATTCATTTTCCTATATATGTATCGTAAGTTGACCAACATTTCCCAATTAAATGTATTGTACAATGTACTACGCTGACATAAAAAGATTATTTAACGAATGTATTTACCTTGATGCAGTTATCTAATGTAAATGCATTATAACTGAATTCGAATATAATTAAAAGTATCTATGTTTCACATAATTTATCAAATTAAATTTGGCCATTTACCTGTGTAATATGGCATTTGTTGTATTCTTTATTTCATGGATTTGTTTTTATAATGAAGCTGGTCCAGAAACAATGAACACAACATGAGTACTTACGGATGCACTGGCTAAGGAGATCTTCTTTCAAAAACCCAGCTTTACAACTGCAACTGAAACCTCCATTAAAGTTATGACACACAGAATTATCAGGACAAGGGTTAGCATCGCATTCGTTTTTATCTTGTCTGCAGTCAATTCCTGTCCAATTGCTGTAGCACTTGCATCCAGTTGCCTTGTCGCAACCGAATGAATTTTCAGAAAAACAGTCACAGGTATTAGTACAGTTCTTACCCCAATGGCTCGATGGACACGCTGAGAAAATAAGATATTTATAAACATAATAGCACATATCCATTTCCTACACTTGTTTATGTTCAGAACATTAGACTTTTTAGCCAAGTCTAGTGTATATACATACATGAATGAGAACAAATAATTACAAACGTTGATCTTTCCTCTTTACATATACTGATCATCTACATATTTACATAGCAGCCATATCTAACCTGTCTATAAATAAACTTTGTACAATCAATATGTAGTTAGCATAAGTATTTCAAAACAGACATTTACACTTACGAGTACAATTGATACCGTCTCCTGTATAACCTGCTGGGCATACACAAGTATAGTTTCCAGCTGTGTTTCTGCATTCTTGTTCGCACGTGTCTGTGCCCTCTAAACACTCATCAATATCTAAAAGTGTAAATAGGTCATGCAATGTAACACATTAATGCATTTTGCTGTGATTGCATTGTTGTAAATGAACGAAACAAGGATAAATTATTCATTTTTTGACAAACCGAAATGCCGTTGAAACATAATTATTGTACGATTGAAACATAACAACTGAATTATGTGCCTTTACAAATATGCATGAGAATGTGAATTGAACGCATCTTGTCATTAACCTATTTTCATTCAAACACAAGAGTCGGTTCGCAGCGGTCCAGAGCCAGATTTCTACTTAGCAATTATTTACATGTATGTTAGTGCTTGACTATTAAATCTAGTAATATTTCAACATGCGATTAAGAAATACTTTATGTACAGTACCATCTTTTTAATGTCCGATAATACCTAATTTAATTTGCAGAATTACATCAGATATTATCATGTAAATAGTGGAAGCAGATCTTTAAATATTATATATATTTGTATATAATTGTGCAGTTTTGCCGATGTTAGTATAATTATGAGTTTGATTGTTTTCATAGAATTGTTTGTCAAATCTCTGTCAATGAAAGTGTACGCTGGGCTCAAAATATCAGTATATAAATATTCATACAATGACCAATTTACTTGCCTTGAAATTATAATGGAATTAGTCTCAACTGATTCGATATTTCGTTCTCAGCACTTGTGTATGTATAGTTATTGAATATAAATTACTAAGATACAAGAAAGAACTCAAAAGTAATGAACGGAATATAACAAATAAAACCAGTTCACTGGCGGCTCCTTATTATACATGTTGAATAAAGCAAATTATTGGGTATGTTTTGTTAGCATTTCATATGTTGACTTTGAGGTTATAGCTAAACAAAGTTTAAGTGCATATAAATCTTTGATCTCGTTTTGAGTTCCTGCCAATTTTAAAAGACTCCTAATCATGAAGTTGGTTAAGTTCTACCACAACAAGGATATGTCAAAAGGTAATGGATATGATACATAGTATACGTCTTTGTTTAATTAAACGCTGATCTTGCTTAATATTTCCTTAATCAGCAATTGCTTGAACGTTATAATTTTTGAGTGAAATGAAAAATTGTGGGTCTTAGTCGTTAATACAAAGGTTATAGGACACTACTTGTATTAAGCAAATACCAATATAAGGAAACCCACCAATGCATCGACCATTGATGTCCAAACTATATCCAGTTGAACATATACAAGCATAAGAACCAGGTGTATTACTGCATTTTTGATTGGACTCTTTGCAGTGTGTGTTGTTAGGTCTGCATTCGTCCACATCGTCGCTACAGTTTTGTCCTTGCCATCCATTTTTACAATTGCATGTGCCATTGACATTATCGCATTTAATCGTATTGGCATCAATACAGGTGCAGTTCTGGTTACAATTTAAGCCGTATCGGGTTGTTGAGCAAACTGCAAATTGTAAAAGAGATCTAATATTCTACACTAAAAACAAAGAACTACAACTAATTCTAGCGTATCAGATCAAATAAACAGATTACAAAATTATTGACAATATAAGATTGCACATATTTACACATTTTGCTCGTTAAAATGTTGTACTCAGACCTGCCCAAGAATTTCTAGAAACATATCTCTTAATATAAACAATGATACATGGAATTAATTAAGGTTAACGTAAATAAAATTTCCCCAAGTTCTATTGTTTTTGTACGTATAAAACGAATCGTTGTAACTGAGCATTTCTATGATGTATTTATTAATAATTTAACCTGTGTATCAAATATAGTAAGTTTTTGCTTTTATTTATAAATGCCTCTATGTATGTATGTATGTATGTATGTATGTATGTATGTATGTATGTATGTATGTATGTATGTATGCATGCATGCATGCATGCATGCATGCATGCATGCCTGCCTGCCTGCTTGCCTGCCTGCCTGTCTGTCTGTCTGTCTGTCTGTATATATGTATGTATGTATTTATGTAATAATGTATGTATGTATGCATGTCTGTATATATGTATACAAGACAAAACCAAACATTGTACAAAGATTATTTCTACTCACTTTGGCATAATCCATCAGTAGTTTTACTATACCCAGTATTGCACTGGCATCTGTACGACCCTTGCAGCTCAATGCATGTCGAATTTGTAGGGCAGTTAGGTATGCTGCTGTTACATTCTTTGACATCATCTTGGCACGAGGGACCAGTCCATCCAGACTTGCATTGACATGTCCCATTCACTGGATTGCATGTATCGGTGTTGCTGGAGTTGCAAGAACAGTTTTGAGCACAACTGTTTCCGAAGTGTCCATCTTTACATTCTGCAACATACAGTTTTTCAAGATAGTAAAAAACTATGTTCATGCTTTACCTTTGAAGGATTTTAGTGCATTAAGGAACACATTTTGTATTTATACATAGTTGTTAAATGGAAATATGGACAGAGAATTCGTATGCACATATTACAAGTGACTCAAATACACTATCTGAAAGTTTTATATTCACAATCATTTTAATTTTTGTTTTATTAATATATTAAGATTTGCTTTCATTTTAAGTCTATGACAGTCAGATATGTCAGTGTACTTTAAGTGTCTGTAACCAAGGTTACCATTTTGATATAGCTAACTATTTGGAGAACTTTAGGCAGCTTCAAATCTTTATCACAAAGAAATCATCATTATATCATATTTTAGCATACATACATACATACATACATACATACATACATACATACATACATACATACATACATACATACATACATACATTACTTACCTGTACATGTTGATAAGTCGGCTCCAAGCTCTTTTCCTGCAGCACATGAACATATATAACTTCCGTTGGTATTTGTACAATTATTAGAGCATGGACTTGGAGAACGGCTACATTCATTGATATCTGTGAAACAAAAATGAGCAAGATTTAAACGCTTTATATTCATAAACGACTGAAATACTGGGTAATTATCCACAAATACAGTTGGAATGTTTACAGGTGCGGCAACAAGAATAAATTAATCTAAGAGGAAATACAAACATAACACGGTCTTGATTCGTATATGTGAAATGTGGAAAACGGCTTCCTATGTCTTTTGTACGCATCTCATGAGAAAGATATATACCTATGTGTATTCGTACTTAATGTTTATCAATTGTATGCATGGTCGACATGCAGGACTGACTACTAAAATCATATCTGTTTCAGCTTGCACGTCATGTTGACGAATACGCCCTGATTCAAGTCCGCATTATAAGACGTGCTTAATGCTAAGAAATTTACACATGTATATTTTATCAACTGAAGATCAAATACAAAAGTTACACTTAATGTGATAAAAAGATTTATGCCAACTTACCAATACATATATCCGAAATGTTTTGATATCCTTTGGCACAATAGCACGTTTCAGACCCGTTAATAAAAGCACATAATGCTTGTCTGGATTTACATTCTAAGATACGTGATGGATCACACTCCTTTGCAGCTGAAAGACAGGGAATGAGAGTCATCAAAATATCACACCTAAATGTATCCTCGAGATAGAATAAATGTTCCCTGAGTATTTCCAGAAAATGAACAACAAAAAAGCAAACATAGGCATACAATAAACATGTTAGGATGCATCCATAATATCTATAAAAAAACCTGAGGCCTTGAAAGTTGTTACGTTTATGTCTATATTTTATCTTTGATAAAGATCATCAATTAAATAACAATATAATTATTTTTCTTATTACAGATAGCTACGATGTTTTTAAGCCTATCGTTCCTTATCACTCTTAAAACATATATATATATATATATATATATATATATATATATATATATATATATATATATATATATATATATATATATATATAAGCTCTTGGTGATTCAATTGGTGTATCATAGATATGACCGGTTATAAATATTAAGAGAGCAACGTTAATTAGATAATTCGAGAAAACGACTGTAATTCAAGAAACAGTTCTTGTAATGTCAATGAGACTTACGATAACATGAACGTCTATCCGTTATATTTAAGCGAAATCCCTCTTCGCACGAGCACCTGTAGTTGCCCAGAGTATTGCTGCAGATTTGTGAACAGTCATGTGTACCTTTACACTCATCTATGTCTGAAACATATTAGTACGATATTTATGTTATGTTTGAATAGCGTAAAAGTATGAAACCAATTCAAGACAAATAGTGGTATTCTAAATTAGAATAGCTATTATGTTCGAAATGTCACAAACGTTAGCAGACATACACTCAACTACACATGTATGGATGGATGGATGAATGGATGTATGTGTGTATGTATGTATCGATGGATGGATGGATGGATGGATGGATGTATTTATGTGTGTATGTATGTATCGATGGATGGATGGATGGATGGATGTATGTATTTATGTGTGTATGTATGTATCGATGGATGGATGGATGGATTTATGTATGCATGTATGTATCGATGGATGGATGGATGGATGGATGTATTTATGTGTGTATGTATTAATGGATGGATGGATGGATGGATGAACGGTACATTACAAGGGGCCATTTTAGTACTGGTTATACTTGTTTTCTTTGAAATACTAATGCAGTGCTAGACTTACGACATAACAAAGTATTATCATATTTACCTTCACACTCAATTCCGTTTTGAAGAAATCCTGCTTGGCATCTGCATAAATAGCTTCCATCGGTGTTTAAACATGTTTGTGCGCATTTCTTGGGACTGCTGTAAGCACACTCGTCAAGATCTATAATTATTTATGACACATATTATATATACCAAATTTTATAAATTGTTCAATATATGCATATATTTCTTGCTGCTTTTATTTTTAAAAAAAACCCAACATATCTTTACTTCTTGACATTTAGTACGTTTTATTCATATACAATCATCCAATAAAAGAAATTATTAAAAAGATTAAGGTCATTACCATTACACCTGCAATTTTGTTTTTGCAATTGTTCTCAACAAAGTTACAGCTTATTTAGTTATTTAATATTAGGTTGTATATATCGTTGTGGCAGGAAACCGGTTCAAACGTGACTGGTCTTATGCTTAAATAGTTCCCTCTTTGCTTAGTCTCATGGTTACATTGTTATATGCAATATTTGTAAAACTTAATTGTATGAAGTGATTGCTTGAAATTAAATGGTTTATTAAATAGTTTCTGATTTTAAGCTATAAGAAGTTCATGTTTGATTATTTTAGAATTAAATATTCAACAGCAACGTAACTTTGTCCTTATTCTTGTTAAGTGGCAAACATTTTTTGCCCACTATCAAACTGTATGCATATTATTCTCACCTATGCATGAACCATTGTTATCCTTTGCATAACCATTTTCACACAAGCACTCAAAGGACCCTGGGGTATTTAGGCAATATGTATGGGTCCCATTACATACACCTGTGCTGCTGCATTCATCTTGATCCAAGCTGCACCTTGCTCCGGTCCAACCATTTTTACAGATACAACCCGTGACTTTGCTACACGTGTATGCTCCTATCCCGCAATTGCACTCACTAGAGCAGTTGATCCCGTAATGGAAACTGTCACATTCTGTGAAAATAGTTGATAGTGTTAATTGCGCAGACCAGTTTAATATGTTGATCTAAGGATATTATAAAACAACTATAATAGCAACATACTACGTTTATGGTTATATTTGAGACCCAGTAATGTTTTGCATGCTAACACATACAGACAAATATAAACATGTTTCCCTCAATGCAAAAGCGGAAAAAGAAACGCATTTCCTATTGCTTGCATTGACATTACGGCAGCAATCAGTTAACTATCGTGCTATTTATTTATAATTTATAATTGTTATGAAATTATTGTATGCAATGAGCGATGTTTGAATCGTTTCTCATTATAATAAATAGCATATATACATTTGTGTGTATTATATATATATATATATATATATATATATATATATATATATATATATATATATATATATATATATATATATATATATATATATATATATATGTATATTTATGTGTATCTATGTATGTATATATATGTATATATATGTATATCTATATATATATATATATATGTGTGTATATATATATATATATATATATATATATATATATATATATATATATATATATATATATATATATATATATATATGTATATATGTATATGTATATATGTCTACGTCTTGAGAGTTACAAAAATGATATTAGTATTAAAAAATGATTGCGATATTGGAATCTTTTTCATTGAGCAATTTAATTAGATAGTATCATATAATAATTATATCAATATCTGTTGGATGGGTTATGTAGCATACATTTGAAATATTAGATTTTGTAGAACAATCTGTCACGTGGTTTTATTTTATAATATATTCGTAATAGACACTATTAAGGTGTATAAATGGAGGGAACTTTGACAACATATTATATTCCTGTTTTTGATTATTTATGGCGTTTCTATTGTAACATAAACTAAATATATGTGTGTTATATACTAAATCTATATTATTTGAGAGGGAAGACATTTTTGTATCTCGACAACTCATGGTAATGGAAAATGCTCAATGGATAATAAAGCTAGTTTGGAACTATGAAAAATTATTCAAAGGACACCTGGAAAAAAACCATTTGGATAACGCCACAATTCGTGGCAGGCAGGAACATTTCCGTTCCTGAAAGAGATACGGAACGTTTGAAATTGTTGGAGTTTAATCAGTTTTCGATACAACTTTGTATTAACTTGATACTATATGCAACTTCTTCTCATAATTTCATTAGTAATTGTTTAAAATATGGTATTCAGTAAGCTTTATAAACATGTTAGATTTGGCTATGTAAGGATCTTAGTTTATGATCATACTAGGATTCGTCCAGGAAACGCATCTTAGACATATTGTTAAAATGAAAATTGCTTGCAAATGTACAATCATTTAATCTCATTTTATTGTCTTTTACGTGCATAAAGAAAACTTTATATATATATATATATATATATATATATATATATATATATATATATATATATATATATATATATATATCGTGGGCATATATTTATTAATAAATGTCTGTATCTTAGTCTGTCTGAATTTATTTATGTATGCAAATATGTATGTATCGATGAAAGTACTGATGGTTTTATCAATGGATGCATGTTTGAACGCAAGCATATATGTATTTATTGATGGACGAGGTATAACTGCACTCATGCATTTTCATATATATATATATATGTGTATATATATATATATATATATATATATATATATATATATATATATATATATATATATATATATATATATATATATATATATATAGCTTGATTGCTTGATTGATTTATCAATTCATTCAGAATAATACATTAATTAATTAATTAATTAATTAATTAATTAATAATTTAATTAATTAATTAATTAATTAATTAATTAATTAATTAATTAATTAATTAATTAATTAATTAATTACATAAATAATTAATTATTTAATTAATTAATTAATTCATGGATACATCAGTGATCCAATAATGTTTTCCATCAGAATGTAATGGATTACCTTTACATGTTCTCCCATCGTTGTCTAAAAAGAAGCCAGCATCACACGTACATAAGTAACTCCCATTGGTATTCCTACAATTGTTCTTCTCACTGCATTCATTGAGTGTGCCATTCTTGTCTGTGCATTCGTTAACATCTGTAGAATTAGATTATAGTTCATACGTTGATATGTTGATAAACGTTATTTACACCAATATTTAATATAACAGTGCGCATGAGTACCAATATAGCAGTTTATAATAATAATATGTTACGTATATTTGATTTAAATTATGTATTTTTGTTTGTCAGATTCAAATTTTACATTTTTGGTTTTAAAATTCGCTAATTGAGAGAGATTTTCTAGCAATGGATGAGCTATATACTCTACTTGTTAACACCAGATGTTAACCTCATTTCTGGCATGGTTTCAAAGCTGATAAACAAGTTTTAAAAATGATTGGTTGATTCCAAGGACATGGCTGATTTTCAGCTGATTCTCATGGGGTGAGTAGGTGACTTTGTGAACGTAGCCATTTTCTGTGAGCTTCTAGAAAATCACGTGACCCATTCCTGTTTACGTAAAACAGGCATTTAAATTATTGTTCTGGTAGAGAACAGTCAGTAGTCGTCTGGGCTTTAAAATACAAAGATGTGTGTTATTGTTATTATTATAAATTAATTTGTGCGGTAATTTATTTCAATTCGTTTGGATCAAGAGGAATTTATTGTGTTATGTATCTGGAAAATACTTGTGTTCATTGAATTATTATAAAACTAAAACTGACTTCATCACGTGACATCGTCGTCCATCTTGGATTACATCGTCAAGATTAGAACCGGTAACTATTAGAACATTTTATTATCAGGACTTTTGCAATTCCACTAGTGGATTATATTGTGAATTTTTTTTGGATTAATTTTTGGAATTGATTCTTTAAAACCGTAAGTTTATTTTTTTCTTTTATGAAAATATTTGTACTCAATAAATTGCTTGTTAAATTTTTACAAGCTTGTTATTTTCATTCTTTCTATGTTACTGTTTATTTGAGCGTAAGCACGTAACAAATGATAATGAGGACTTTGTATAGCGCCTAATCTTTCAAAGCTGTAAGCGATTTACACCATCAATAATGATATGACTACACTACAGAAAAACAAATGACAAAAACAATGAAATTGGAAAAGATAAAACATGCTGAAAACATAAAAGATACAAAACACGATTAGGTCTCTAAGTTTTTCCCTGCAGTAGAAACAGGTGACTTTTAAGAGCACTCTTAAAAGGGACCACTGTGTCTTTGTGACTAATTTCAATGGGCAAATCGTTCCACGTCGCCAGGCCTTGGTATGCAAACGAACGTTTTCCATATGACTTTGTTTTCACCCTGGGAAGAATGAGTATACGATTATCAGAAAAAGAACGTAAGTATCTAGCTGGGGTATACACATGGGTGAGGCTAGATAGGTATGTTGTATTGGAGTCTGTCATTGAAACATAACACAGACAACAAATGTTGTGTTTGATTCTGTATCGAATCGATAGCCAGTATATGGTACAGAGCAGTGGTGATGTGTGCTCTGATCGAGGTACTCTAAAGATGATCCGTGCATCTAAGTTTTGAACTTTTTTAAGTTTCTGGAGTAAATATTGTGACACACCAGACAGAATTGAGTTACACTAGTCAAGTCTTGAAAGTACTAATGAACACACAAGTGTTCTAGTGGCATCAACTGAAAGATATTTACGAATGGAACTGATGTGTCTGAATTCATGATATGCAGCCTTGCATATGTTCATGACATGTTTGTGCAATGTGAGAGTACTGTCTAAAGTAACGCCTAGCTTTTGTACTGACTGTGAGAATTTAATGTTGGTGATGCTGATATTTATTGTCTGAGGTAAAGGATGTGAATGAGAAAATCTTTGTGTTGTGATCAGAATAACCTCAGTTTTAGCTTTATTCATCTGCAGATTGTTACATGTCATTCATGATTTCACATCAGAAATTCACTTTTCTACTCCATGGATGGTATCATCAACTTCAGTTGGGTGGCTAGACTTGTATATGTGGGTGTCATCCGCATACAATTGGTTCGACACTGGGTGGTGATCTATGACACTTGAGAGCGGCTGAGTGTACGGAATTAAGAGAACAGGTCCAAGAACAGATCCCAGTGTTCACATACGTCGACTGGGCTGGAGTGTATTCTATCTGCATATATAATTTGTGTCCTGTTGACTAAGTAGGAATTGAACCACTGTAAGGCTATATTCTGGATGCCCAATACATGCTGGAGATGGTGAAGTAATATATCATGGTTTATTGTGTCAAATGCTGCAGATAAATCCAGGAAAGTGAGGACTGTAATCTTTCCACTATCCAAAGCAGAGAGAATGTCATTAAATACGTTTAAAAGAATAGTTTCTGTACTGATGCATGAGCGATATGCAGACTGTACAATGCTAAAAGGACTGTTTGAATTCAAATGATATACAAGTTAGGTTAGAACAACCTTTTTTAAGATTTTTGATATGAACGGGAGATTAGAAACTGGGCGGTAGTTCCTTAAATCGTTATGGTCAAGTGTCGGTTTTTTCAGCAGTGGCTTTAAGATGGCATTTTTGAAAAATGATGGGAACTCCCCCGATGAGAGAGAGATATTAATAACATCAGTTAGTATGGGTAATATTTGGGTGTAAACACTCAAGCAGCAGTGATGTCGGAATTGGATCAAGTTCACAAGACTTTGGTGCACTTTTTATCACGATTGTCCGTACTAAATAAATAGAAATAGGATCAAATGCTCCTAACTGTTGTCGCTGAAATTCTGCATCATAACTGTATGGTGACGAGTCATTTGAAATTGTGCTGTCAAGCGAATCTCTAATGGTTTGTACTTTGCCACGGAAGAAATTTGCAAATTGGTCCGGAAGGTCTTGTGGAGAGAAGTTTGTTGGAAGTGGTGTACATTTGTTCCTTGACATTAGTTTGTTAGCTATCTCGAAGAGCTCTTTGCAGCTGGAACTGTCCTTGATCTTAGTACTGTAGTGGGATAATTTGGCTAAATGCACTATGTTTATACATATTAAGAAAATGTAATGTACTATTGAAATAAATGATACAAGTAGGTGAGAGATACTACTGGTGGACATTTCATCTAAACTGTTTGCAAATACATTGTATGATAAAGATATGTTGATAGATAGATGTAGGTAAAGGAATATAAGTATTCGGGTAAATATTTGCCTATGCATGTATAGTTGTCCGCTCCAAGCCTGAATCCTTGATTGCACCCACATTTAGCAGTCTTCGTTTCAAGACTGACCAGACATATTTGACTGCATTGCAAATTTCCATATTTCTTGCAGGGCTCCTCAACTGAAATGTGTAAATAACATGTGTACTATTTGTTACCATTTCATTTGTGTCAAATTCATTCTTTCCGTCAAATAAATATAGTTTGATTTGTTTCCCTGTATGTTGCAGTTAGGTTCATAAACATTTTCAGCTGCTGGATATATACTTTGTTGTCATTTCATGTTTGTTAAAAATATACAATACTTTATTATGTAGCTACAAAATCACGTGGAATTGTTCCCGCAATTCCAGAAATATTTAATGAACAAAAGCGAAAACAATATCAATATGAGGCATTTACGATTTGTAGCCATCACCAAAATAGTGTGTTTTAGAAAGATATGAAGGTTTATGATAATTTTGTGTGCAGCTTGGCTTCTATGATGACATCTTGAATATATTATAATTGTAATTTATCCATGTTCGTAGTTAGAAATTGCACATTAAATCACGATATTCAACTTGTACTACTAGCATGTGAAAATCTTTTACGGGTGCGGCATACAATTAAAATGTTGTCAATGATTGCATGGCGCAAAGCATGGATAATTTGTGACGATAGTTTAATCCTCTCTTTCGTCATCTTTTTTTTTTGTTCTTGTTCTTTTTGTTCTTGTTCTTGCTCTTCTTCTTCTTCGTATTATTATTATTATTATTATTATTATTATTATTATTATTATTATTATTATTATTATTTATATACAGTATACTATGTAAGGTAAAAACCTTGTTTGCAAGATTTTCTGTCCATTTGCAGCTCGTATCCAAAGTAGCAGGAACAGGAATACCTTCCAGGTGTATTTTCACACACTTGCTGACACCCAGATTGCTCTGCTAAACACTCGTCTATATCTGTATAAATACGTATACACCACATTATATTTCAATGCAAAGACCACTACATCACAGTGATACAATTTAAATTACACATGTACTATTCCGTATTGATCTTCAAGTAAGGAAACCGATTTATATTTTGTGACGACGTGATTATGTCCACAGCGAAATGACTTGCACTGACTGATAGGCCTGTCAGGGTCATTTATATGCAGCACGTATTCTGAATATATGTTTTGCCAGATATTATAGCAAAAACTAAAATGGCACATAATTTGATTTCACGACAAGGTCAGTCGTACAAGGTCAATAGTACATTGAACCGAGTATAATATTCGTTTGGAATCGAAAGGAAGCATATACGAGTAATTAGATGCAAAGTGATATTGTAAGATACCAACCAAGGTTTCAGCGGCATTCCAATAGTTATAGTTATCTTTGATTAAGTTGATCCATTGATGTAAACGTGTAATGAAAACACATTTCTACCAAGTACATGTACTTGTCCCAATTATTAAAATACAAATATCATATAAACATATCAAGATGTTACGAATGTCATCTTGGAGCCATAGATATAAATTTACATACAGTATAACGATCAGCTTAAGTTTCGATCCTAATACAATCTAATGTTACTTTAGATCTTCAGACATAGTGATTCGGCAACAATTCATTTGATAATGATCATATCGAAATGCTAATGGTTCAGTTTATCTTAAACATACCTTTACATTTCGATGCATTCTTTGGGTCAATGATGTATCCAGGTCTACAACTGCATGCGTATCCACCCAATGTATTGGAACATATTTGATCACATGTATTAGCAGACGGATCATTGCATTCATTAAAATCTGTGAACAAAACAAACTCAATGAAAAGGTAAACTAACGTTCGATATTATTTTTCAAGCGTCATCTTTGCAAGCCATTTAAATTATTGTAATGGTATTAGTTGCCCAACATGTGTTTTTAATTTGTGATTTCAAAAATTGTTCAAATTAACTCAAATTACAAAGAAAACTAAGTATAATGGCACTAATTTGGTATATATCAGTAATTCGTACAATATTGGTTCTAAGGGATCATCTTTAATGTCTAATGGATCGATCTTTAGGCATAACTCGTTTTAACATTTGATGGCTAATTTAGAAATATATCCTAAAGACTCTTCTAATAGAATAGTAAGTAAAATTAACATATAGTGTAAAGGGGTCAATTGTATGATATAATATCACTGTTATGTTCTCATCATATATTCCTACATTATCTAGGAAATAGCGCGTATTAATGTGTTTGTGTTGCTTTATATTATTTTCGAATGTAACAAAGTACACTGTAAAGCAATAGTTCTTATCGCAGTAAGTTTTAGACCATTATATTCGAGATTCGTAATGCTTTTTATTAGTAGAAAAAGATACTTGCTCGAATAAGTTGACGTATTGTAGATCTAATAGCATACCAACCTTGGCATGTGTTATTCTGAGCTGCATATCCCAATTGGCAGCTGCAAGAATAGTTTCCATTGACATTTGTACAGGTCTTAAGTGGGTCACCACATACAGTTTCGTTTTCTTTACATTCGTCAATGTCAATGTCACAATTGACTTCCTTCCAACCGGCCAAGCAAACACATCCCCTTATTGGATCACATTTCAGGCCTCCAATGCCACAATTACAAATTTCGGAGCAGTTGGTCCCATAATAAGGATATGGACAAGCTAAAATGTATATTAAAGTATCTTTAATTGGTACAGTATTAAAATATTATTACAGTGAATGTATCTACATGTGCAGACCCATTTTCAAAATTGTCACAAGGTACTTGCCAAGCTTATTTTGAAGATATTATTTCTGTACTGTTTAATGTCATGGTTGACTTCTTATATCACATTAAAAAAAACTGTTACTAGAGCAATAAAACCAAACATCAGATATACACATAAAAATGAAACAAATTTTTTCAGTTAATCGTTCTCAGGCACATACATAGAAAACGACTTATTGGAGAATGTACAGAATGCAACGAACACTCGTCCCAATACTTATATTAAGATCACATCATATCGGCAGAGACGGCTTTACGTTTTCATGATTACGTGCTCAATGCTATCAGTTAATGGTTATTTTTGTGTAGAAAATATCTAACAACTTGTTATTTTGCAAAACGCATCGAAGAAAAAATATAAGCTCTTACTTACAAATACATGATGTCTTATCACTCCATAGTGAGTAGCCCGCCAGACAGGAACACCGATAGCTGCCATTAGTATTCTCACACAGTTGGGAACATACGTTATGTTCGCATTCATTGACATCTGAAATATTGGATTGGTCATTAATATATATATATATATATATATATATATATATATATATATATATATATATATATATATATGTATATATGTATGTATGTGTGTGTGTGTGTGTGTGTGTGTACGCAAGTATTATAGACATATGGAGTTTGACAAGATATGATTTTGCTAACAAAGGATAAGAAAGGGACTAATTGAATGGGACTCAATATGTAGTGATCCAACGAGACAGAACTAGGGAGTGCACCTTGCATTCCTTCAGTCACCGATTCTCTTTTTGAATGCATTTATACTCCTTCACTCAACCGTTTCAAAGCCATGTCATCTGCTCATGATGTGATCACTCACGCACCTCATTAACAATTTGAAATATTGTTTTTCGCACATGCCTGTTTTTAATGCATGTAAAGAAAGATGGATATGTAAATATGATAGTGTAGACCTGAATGTAAATATTGATATCACGTCGTTTAATTCTAAGAAAGCCATCACTTATTTTCAAGCGTGTGTAACTTACTTGCAAAAGTGCGCTATGGTCTATCAACATCATCGGATTTATTCAATTAACACTTTTAGCTACAACACTAAATTGTATCTCTATGTATACACATATACATACATACATACATACGGAAATAATCCACACACATATACATCACATATATATATATATATATACACACACACACACATACACTCACACTCACACTCACACACACACACACCACACACATTTTTATATATTGATGAACACTAAATTTCCAGTATTTTCTTCTCAAGCGCACTAAAGCCAGGAAAGGATGTCAATTGTATGGCTTGATAAAGATGCAGAAGTAAATATTAAACAGGCAGGATTATTCATTTTAATTTTACGGGTTTGTTATATTACTTATTGTACATATATAGTACGAACGCGACTAAACATAGTTATTAATTTCACATCGTAAGTTCATAATACGTTATGAATAGACATATCTCAGTTGTGTGGAGCTGTTTGTAAACAAACCTATGTAACATATTAAACAATATAAAATCAAGCAATGTTTAAACTTCTGTTGTTGTAAGAAAGTAGTCTGATTGTTAAGTGTCCCGTCAAACTAATTTGCGCTACAATCTTGATACTAACAACTATGCAACAACTATGCCGATATATTATGTATGGGTATAGAAACTCGCTTCGAAAACGATGGTATCACTGTCGCTATACACATAGAATCGCTACAGTGGCGATATAATTGTCTCCCTTTTTGAAATATCTCATATATGATAAAGAGATATTTACTAAATAATGTATCACTTTTAAATGCTTCTCGTTAGCTAATAATTTAGAAACCTTTGCATGTGTTGTTTTCTGTAAGTCCATAACCAGCTCGACAAAAGCAGGTAGCGTTTCCATTCGTATCTTTTGTACACCCATGCGCCTGGATGCAGTTGTTTTGTTTACATACATCAAGTAGTTCACCTATACATTATAACAAAAATGGAAAAATTCGATTAAATACTTGATACGTATTGTTCTGCTAACACCCAAATCATAACATGCATGCCATTAATGATTATTAAGGATAATGATTATTTAGTACTGGTATGATGGCAAATATATCAAATGCATAAAGTACTAAAACACCAAATATTTTCCCCAATAATTTACTTTGAATACTGTTATAATTAGAATGACATATTTCTTAGATAAATAATCCTCCAGGTAGATTCGTGTTATGCTATAAAGTATGAGTCGCATTTGGATGCTGCCTCCAAACATTAAAAGGAAAATGTTCAACTCTGAATCACTTATAAATATTGACCAATAGCAGCCTCCACTCAATATAAGTATCAATACATTTAAAGGTAAACACACTTTAAAAAGACAGCCAAAATATACCAGCCATCGGGAGGTTTGATATCTAATCGGAACTAATCTGCAAATATAAAGTGATGCATAAGCCAATATTACCTTGTACACACGCTGCTCCTGTCCTATTGTATATGTACCCAGTTTGGCAAGTACAGTTGAACGATCCATATGTGTTATTGCACATCTGATCGCAATCGGACGTTCCTTCTTGACACTCGTTGATGTCTAAACACACACAGATATATATATATATATATATATATATATATATATATATATATATATATATATATATATATATATATAGAAAGAAATAGGTACATAAATACTCATTGAAACAAACTTATATCCATAATTTCAAAGATGCACAAATATTCATAGTATCACAAATACACATACTAAGAAACCTTCATTTTTCAAAATGAAATAAATATTTCTTGACGAGATACAAAACACTTTTATAAGGGAGATGCGCTATATTTATCGATTTGTAAAATATTTTCTCTACCGATACATTTTGTGCGTCGCGAACGGTATTATTCAAAACACTTGCAAGTTGCATAAGTGATATCTTAATACTTGATATGTTATATGTTATCACTGTAGGAAGGATTTCCCCATATTACTGACTGGAAGTTGTATTAATACCTTCACATTTCGATGTATTCGGGTCCAATCTAAATCCACTGTTGCATGTACAGTAATAACTCCCATCTGTGTTCACACAGTTCTGGTTACATCGGTAAGGGACAATTTGACACTCATCTATGTCTGCAAAAACAGACACAAAATATAATGGGGTGTATATGCATACAGATATCACATACCTATGTTTTCCAAGTGATATTAAACTGTTGCATACAAAAACTAGTACATGTAATTGTATTGGAGGTTTGTAATCAAGATAAATCTAATGCGTATATCTGATAATAAGATATATACATATCCCTTAATGCCGGTATTCTTAGGTACGCATATGCCAGTTATGTTATTTATAACAGGTTCCAGCTGCACTTGAAGAAAACTACCAATTTACAGTAAAACAATTTATATCACAAGTGTATTGAAACGTGTAAAACAATGACTTCATAATGCATTTGTTTAGCAGTATTGTAAGACATTTAAGTCAATAGGGCCATATTTGGGTTATCGAACGGCAGTACAAGATAGTTTGAAGAAAGTAGATAGACTACATGATTTATTTAAGAAATTAACTATAACGAATCTTTTCAGGTCAACTGGAACAATACATCATGTTACGAAGCATTGACTTTACATAAAATGTGAACAATATAAACTTAACTTATTACATAGCGATATAAAAACTAATATTGAATACGACTAATTTATGGATTGAAGGCGTCTGTCTGCATTTTCTATTTCATTTTATGTTTTATGTTTGGGCAGAACACTCAGATGAATGCCGTGTGTATATAAATGATTATATTATTTATGTTGCCTCTTACCCACACACTTTGTCAGGTCATTCGTTTCATCTTTGTACCCGCTAGGACAGGATGAACAATTATATGCTCTTCCAAGTGCCTCGTGGACATTTGCAGGATTGTCTGTGCAATTTCTGAGAGGAGAACATGGTGTGGAGGCACATCCATTGAAGTCGATTTCGCAGTCACTCCCTGTGCAAAATATTCACAAAAAAAGTAATGCGTATGTTATAATGTATGACTTTAGCAACGCTTGAATATAATGCAAAACATTTGTATGTTCGTATCAATTATATCATTATTTATATATTTATTTCTGTTCAAATACGTATTTATGTCAACACCAGTGTACTTAGTAAGTACGTTAATCATTGAAAACCTTGCTTTCTCTAAATGCATACAACTCTAAACATTATTTGTCAAATCTAATTGCCTGTACATGACTATATGAAGGCGGACGTGTTCAATACAGTATACAATATGCACATTTTAAATGTAACAAAAGTATAAGTATACGATCAAAATAACATATATGCAAGTTAATTAGATAAAGTCACATGTTTACATTTGACTCAGGATGTTTAGGAAACAAGCCAATATTGCTAATTTCTGTACAACGTTATGTATGAATATGATAACAATCCAAACGTAAGATCCATAAAACAATGGAAATAAAACATTATGAGACACAGTGTTAATACAATCTCCGTGATGCAATTAAACCCGAGTACTAGCCAGGTGTCGCAGGTACTCGAGAACGGATCTATTCCGCTCTGCTCAGTTTCTATCGTTTTGCGGTATCAGAAGGAGGTAGCTGAAGCTACATTTGCATGCATCAGGTTCTAACAACAATGACATGAAGTTATTAATGTAACCAAAAATCCATTTGAAGATACTTTACTTTTATACTAACAGCTAAGAAAAGTCGGAATCGTTTCGACACACGTTAGTATGAATGGGCCCTCATATCACACGATATAAAATAGTTAAGATTTAGTTGTTTTACACGATCCCCCTTTTCCCCAACTCAAGACAGATACGTAATACGTTTATTCAACACAAACATCCCGATGGTTGTGTTTCAAAAGTAAAATTAGAAACGTCACAAGCCTTGCATAACTACATATTCAATGAGGTAACTTATATCTTACACTTGAAAAGCCAGATAATGTTAGGTATAGACCAACCATGAAAGGAAATGGAGCACATGTGATTATAATCATTTCATACTGAGTATTATGAAACCATATAAATAGTCTTAATGCCCCAAAACGGGATAAATATGTAGTATGATTCACACAATAAAATAACTTCAATATATATATGTATATATATATATATATATATATATATATATATATATATATATATATATATATATATATATATATATATATATATATATATATATATATATATATATATATATATATATATATATATATTGTGTATTTTGTGTCTTTAGTAAAACACGTTTCCGTGTAAACATGTAGCATTGTCAAATAATCAGAAAAATAATTTACCTTCCCAGTACAAACTGCAGTTGCATACTGTGTATTGGAAATTATTAGTTGCTCGACTGTCTGCTCTTTCTTGCGTGTAAACGCACGTTCCATGTCCGGAACAGTGACTGCATAGCCATATATCTAGGACAAGTGCACGAGATTGCATTCCATAGTTATCTTGCGCTACCACACTGTTTCGATGCAGAAAATGCAAATTAACTTCAAACAAGATACTGTTAAGAAACAAATCTAATCTTACTAACCCGACTTATTCTGTAATGACGAAATGTTTCGCATTGAACATTATACATTTTGTTATACATAAAATAGAGTTAGATTGGTGTCATACAACCTCAGATGGATCGCAAACTGAGATGTTTTGTTAATATCTTGTTCATGGAATAATTAATTTAACTTTCGGTTGAGAACGCACTAATTGGTGATGTTGATTACCATACGATTAACCAGCAATTGGAAATTACATTGTTTCTAAAACATTGTTAACAAATACAAATATAAGCCAATATATTGTACCTTACTGACACTGGGTTAGTGTCCTTAAGAACAAATGAAAGGAGTCCAGTACTATCGTTCCCCGTTCTAATAGTGGCATTTGCTGTATTTTCCAGTAGTACATAGGTAAATTTCCCGTCATCAGATGCGTTTACACTCAAATACACCGTGTCACCAACAGAAGCATACACCGTGCTGTTTCCATCAATTGTTGGGATTGTATTTACTAGCAATATAATAATACAAGTTATAATAGGTATATACGTATCAATAATATTCTTTTATTTAAATTACAAAGTGCCCGTATATATGTATTTATATACTTTACGAAAAGGAAACAAAGAAAAATTTTACATTGTTGAAATATTAATGTCTTGTAATGAAAAAAATTAAAAAAGTAGCTGAATAGCAATACGTTAATGAGTTTGGAGAAATCGGATACCATTTAACAGTTTTATATCATCACAAAACGTATTTGGAATGAAACATAATGTGCTATATTATTATGTATGTCAATGTAAGTAATATTATTTGCATATGTTTCTCTATTTTCGTTATTGACTATCACCTGTTCCATATCGTAATATTCCGACTATATGTAGGGTTTATCTTGCTCACTTTATAAAATTTATAAACAAATCCGAATTGTGCTCGATGTTACCTTTGAAGATTCTGTAATGAGAGCATACTAGTTATACTGTAATGTTTGTTCTCTTGTTGTACATATTAAAATTCGGTTTGCAAAGGGAATTTACTTGAGGAAAGCGAGAGATAAGTTAAGTTGTGAACGACTTTTATGACAGAATAGGAAACAAGATTGCACTACCAGTGGTAATTGTTTTATATTTTTATCAATGTTGGATACGTTTGGTTAACTTAATTATTTCACCAATTATTTTAATTACTGACCCACTTCATTCTTGATTAATAAAGCACGTTGCTCCACGTTGCGAGTGTTATTAGCTACTGCCTCGTTTCCGGTGAAAACTAAATCAAATATACATTCTTGGTTATCTTTGCCACACTTCTGCTCCGCCTCTACAACTTTTATTGGATCTGCTTCATCCAAAAATTTGGGGACGAACTCTGTATGTTGAAAGTCGGTGTGGTTCTTCCCAGGAGGATATCGAAAAACTGATGCTTGAGCATCTACCTCCCCTATAATAGAACATGACACTATGAAACAAATGCGATTAAAGATATATGAGTAAAACGTTTACGATTCATAATAACAACTTCGCATTTCAACAAGGTCTATACACAGCCAAAGATGGCCGTCCAATGTTCATTTTAACCTCGACGTTTTGTACTTCAAAATCAAACTGAACAATAAATCGAAGGAGATCCATTGTTATGAAATCACTTGCATATATAGGTTGTACGAACTCCTAGTTTGAATCAGTACCATATACATATTTTCATGGCTGTGATTTTCATTAGAGAAGAGTTACAATATATATATATATATATATATATATATATATATATATATATATATATATATATATATATATATATGAGATTGTTATACATTTGATTGCATTACAAATATATTGCAATTAGATGCGATTCTTAAGATAATTTACTATATTTGCTCGTGGCAATAATATTGTTACTGCATTAATGGAGTGTTATAAATTTTAAAGTTTATTATTAAATATGTCAATCGTATATGATCATTTTACAAAACATATCTTTGATTGTTTGCATTGGCGTAGTTATAATTTTTTCCTTATGACTATATGAAACCAACGTGTAATATAGCTTTTTTGTATACATATATGAAAAACACTAACACAACTGTCCATATGTAAATATTTGCCGATGGGAGATTGAAGATGGCAGAATGGTGCCATTAGGACAAATAAAATCGTTGGTAGAGTTGTCATCGAAATTTCCAAGGAGTCCTTTCGGTGTTCCCTTTAAGCTAGTGGGAACAACAACAGTTACAGAAAGCATTCGGATACCCACAGATACGTTGAAAGATATACCTAAAAATAGAAAATCATTCACAATGTTAATCGCATAATTATAATCAAGGCTTTCTAAGACATTTGTGCAATTAGAGAAATTGTTTGATTTACATTCCTATATTAGCAACGTTCTCTTTGTGAAGAAACATGTGAATATATTACAAATTCTTTGTCAGAATATTTAACTTTAACAAAATACCGACCTTGTGCATAAACGTCGAAGTGACGATGTAGGAAGTTATATAATAAATTTTACTGATATTGCACCATAAATACTACTGTTGATCACTATAACACATTTGAACTGAGGACTCACAAGCAACGTGCATATAGGACGAACACTCTAGAGGAGAAAAAGGACGCATGTTTAATATTCAATGGTAGCATGATTAAAATACATGTTTGTTCTTTGGTATATTTGTTCTGCTCTTTAATAAGCAATATAGTGCATAGTTTTCAAATACTCTCCTGCGATACAGAGACAAATCATCTTGATTATAATATTTAATTAAAACACACACACAGTGTGTGTGGTGTGTGTGTTTGTGTGTATATTAAAAACCTCAAATATAGAACAAAAGAATGAAAGTAGAAATTACAACGTTCATACCGGACGAGAATACTGCAGTGAGAATCCCGGCAGCCCTATCTCGAGTTAAAGAAATATATTCACTCTGAACGTCAAACTCCTTGGAACGATCGGCAAAGTCGGCTGTGTAGTCATCAAACGATGTTGCATTTATATTAGATTTAGCGTAAATGATCATTCCTGTAAAATATATTTCGAAATACATAGGTGTATAGGCGAAAAAGAACATTACTACGAACAAATGGATTTTGATATAATATGTCATAATTGTGTCAACACATCGTAGTTGTAGAACCAAACAGTATATGTAAATTTATTATCACACTTTGTAATCTATACCCAACACTGAGCAGCAATATTAATATAGTTTTTTCCTGCCACTAATAACGTTTATTGAAGTTTATAATGTTCAAAAACGTGATAACAATACATTTGTAAAGTCATTATGACAAGAAAACACATAAGCATGAATACATATAAAGTCTTAAAAAGGTTGATCGGTTATTCTCTGAACTTCTTTTTTTCTACCTATATAGTTGTTGTTTGAGAGTCTTTGTACTGGATTTATACAGTTATATTACCTTGCACAATAGCGTCGTTCAACCATGATTAAGTACGCTTGACAATTTATCTTTAGAATCAATCAAAGAAGTATATAAGCGTCTGTCAATAAAATGAAAGTTAAATATCCGTGTCAATGACTCAGGTGTTAAATATATCTTACCGTCTTTATTTTCATTCAGTTCTACATGAACATTTATGCCATGATTATCCTTTGCTGCAAAAGCCGAGAAAATGGTGGCATCTGTGAGATTTCCGTCCACTTTTACGGCCCTAGATGTACGCGACTGTAGGTCAAATGTAACGTTCTTTGTGTTCAATGATACAAGCGTGTATTCCCCCCATCCATTAAATGTAAATTTCTTTTTATCCAGGGTTTCGATGTGAGGATCACCCCAAAATGTGGCTGAAAAACAAATTTGATGCTTGTTGATGGTATAGGTGTATTCTAACTGATACTGATATCATAATCCTAGTCTTTATTTTGCATTAATCCACACAGTACTTAATTATTAAATATAATATAAGTGTGCGAATTAAAGCCGCATTTTGAATATACCTTTATGAAAGCTGGATTGTCATTTTTCCACAACATCATATATATTGTAAATGTATTTGCTTTATCTAGTTTAACGCACAGTCATGGTTATATATTTTTACTATCAAATTACAAAGTAAAACAAACAGTATTAAATGAAAGATGAAAATCGCTGTAAAGGCCAATGATTGTACTAATTATAACTAATTTCAATAGCACAAATTACCACATATAGATATCTGTATCGAACTGACAATTAAATTACCGTTTAATGATATTATCTATACAACATTATTCTTTCTTATATTTTATTTAAATGCGCTTATTGAAATCAATAGTAAACAGATAATGGTATGGCAAGCAATTATTGGTGTTTTATGGATGCGTTTTCATTTCATTGACTGTATATTTAACTTTCTTTTTCTTTCTGAAGTATGTACATACTGTCACAGATATAACGGACCCCTAAACCTATTTAATTAAAAAAAAAACATAAAAGCATTGCACTCACCAAAGAAGAATGGAAACAGGTTGTAACAAGTACTAACTGGTCGTAATTCGTAGTATAAGTGGCAGAGATTTGTTCTTTGGCAGCAGTATTCCTTCATCCTGGAATCGATAGCTTGATGTTGTTTGGAGTTCAATATTTTGTGATATTCCTGAAAACCGCCAGCTCTTGGTGGCGTATTTTGGTATTGGCCAGTCCTCACGTCATAACAACATGTCTTTGATAATAATAATAATAATAATAATAATAATAATAATAATAATAATAATAATGATAATAATAATAATAATAACAATAATACTATTAATAATAATAATGATACTAGTAACAAAACTAGTTGCGATCGTACGAGGTAGAAGTAGGATGAAGGTAAAACATTGTCATCGTTCTCATTACGATGATATATCCATACAATCACAGAATCAATTAAAACACCAACAACAATGTAATGCCAAGGGCGATACACTCAATCCGTTGATGGAGAATGTGCCAAAACATATTATGAGTGCATTATACAAATTACAAGTAAAAAGTATTATATTGAATATAAGATCTTAGCGGGCTATAATAGAGCAGATATTGTCTTTTAGCATGTTGCTTTAACAATATTGTGATTCTCGTCACGGTGGGTAATGAACATGTTAGGATACACAAGAGGACAATCAGTCTTCATGTCATATTGATATATATTCAGTATATCAGGTATATACATAGTTTTAGGGAACAGAGTTAATGTGAGGTTAGTAACGGATATATGTGTGCGGACACCCGCCTGAAAAACCAATTGTTAATTCAATATATGAGTAAACAAGTAAATTTTGATGTACAACATATTGAATGGGTATTACTATTCTAACAATGTCCACATATATGGGTATATTTATCGTTTGTGGCGTCTGTAAATCATGCGTAGCATTATTATTAGCAAATGAAGTCATTTGCTTCCCGTGTTCGGAAATGTGAAATTATAGAGAATCTGTATAATTATGATAACCATCTCTTCCCTGTTTTATAATCTATATCTAGCATCTAATACCTATCTTGTGCAAAATTAGCATAGCCGCATTTGTTGCAAATAAAATATATGATGACGTTTTCAGTTAAGCTTACCTTCCCATGCGGACTGTACCACCAGCTTGGTCTTACCACTGAACAGTAGGTATTAGAATCTTGGAAGTAATCATTTCCGAAAGAGCTGTCCCACCAAAGCCAATTCAAGGAGCAGGGACATGAAGGCATAATGTTGTTCATCATTCCATAGTAGTTTTTGTTGCCACGGTTTTCTGACCACCATGAAAGGCACACTCGTTGATCACTGTTGAACTGATACCCAAGTGGTGTCAATCGGTAGTACAAAATACCTGGTTGACCTGTCAATAATTAGACCTTCATCAACCATTAAGATCTTATCGTATGCTTAGGAGTATTACCTAATTTTGTGCAAGATTATATGTATATGCATCCATTTAATTTCAAAGAAAATATATATTCACATATAATTAATGAATGTCCCACTTCACATTTTGCACATCCAACAAATAAGATTATGTATATACATTTATTTGTATGATTATATCAGTACTAGAAAATATAGGCAACATCGCAAGCAAGACAATAAATATTAGCAAATCATAGTCATTCATCCAACTGATCGTTCCCTTTAAAAGCATGAACAAGGATATTAAATAGTGTACAATGTACCAGTATGTAAACTGTTTTTTTACGTTTAATATGGGTAGACAAAACAGTGATAGTGAGACAACTTACCATTTGTCACTACATTTCTGTCGATATCCAGAGCTCTGGTCGTAAAAGAATTTAAATCTCGTTTAACTATTCCTGGTATTTTGAAGGAATAACCAATAAAGATTTCATTGTATTTCAACCGCATTAGATCTTTAAAGTAGATGTAGAGGACAAAGGTGTTTCGTCCATCCGTCACCAAAACGAGCTGAAAACTAACGGTCTGAAAAAGTAAGGGTACATAACGTTACAATTGTTGACAGCATTGCACTGTTGATCTACGCAAATATTACACACTGTTCGCTCATATTATATTTGGGTTATTTTACTCTTAGGAGTAATACATACCGATACGCTAACTAGAACCCGATATAGATAAAACAAAATATAAGTGATCTGCACTAATAGAGTATAGTATACTATGTATGTATGTGCTTGTGTGTGATTTGGATGTAAGACGTAGCGTTAACACTATTTAGTCATATCGCTACCACGGCTGCAGTGTGACAGTTTATAGTGATGACGAGCACTATGGCATCATGCCGGAAAAATGGGAAACTATTTGGCAGTGTTACAATTATGCATAATTTTATACCAAATGGCAGTCTTCGAATGAATAAGTAACGAAAGTAGTGTTTCTTTGGAAAATTCAGCCATATAAACAAACATACTGTAAAAATACAAGCATGTACAAGCATCAACCATTCAGGATTCCTCATTTTTTTCATGCTCAAACGACAATATAACAGCCCTTTTTAAAGTACAACAACAAAAATTGTATCAGTTATAAGCAAAGTACGAAGTAAAAATCGGTAGTAAAATAATGTAAGTTAAATATTCTTTGAGCATGATATTGTATATGTAAAACATATTACTGTATGAACCCGTTATTGCTAAATAAAGCCGACCCTACTAAAATTATCGGTATGATATACTGGTACTATTAGTAAGCTTATGAACATCGTTTTACCTCATTTTGACGAGAGTTTGCGGGATACGCAAAGACGTTGTCCCACGTGGAAACGAGTGCAAATGTCGGAGTAAAGCTTCCCTGATCACTTTCAGTTCTGCGCACATAATTGCGCGCCTTAATAACATTTTCGTTCGTACTTAAATTGTAGTTCTGTATTACATCATAAGCACGGTAGTAGATGGTTGATCGTTTGAAAGATCCTGCCTGTCGAAGGTCAAGATCGGTAAAGTAGGGAGCAAGATACGAATGTTGCTGAAATTCAAGGTCACTATGTGGCGGATTCGGAGTGGTGACGCTCTCGGTGAATGAAACAATTCCATTACTGCATACCTTTGCAAAACATAAATGAAGATGACTGAGAGTTTTACATGAAAGCAATCAGAAATATAGTAAGCAATTTTAAAGAATCTGTAAGTAGTAGGAAACAATTATATTACACCTGTTAAAATCAGAGGAGAAGAAAAAAATCTAAATACTACCAGCCTTGACCTTAAGCTAATTCGGTAATCTGAAGAGGTATATGCACTGTCTGTGCACTTCACTTAGTAAGTAGTTAAATATTTCTTGTTTTCACTACATATTTCATTTTATCATCGAATACTCAAAATGGATTAAGTCTGTTTTTGTATTCGTATTATTAGACATGGAAAATCAATTAATAACAGACTGCATGCTTTCAAGTAAGTACTTTTCATTTAAAATCCCGTTTAGGCCTATCCGAATATGAATTTTTGTATTGTCGCTTACATGCATTTGTGTGTATAGTATTCCATACACTGGAAATGGCAATGCGGAATTCAAAGAGGGACTGCAGGCGTCATCAACATCTGTGAGGCTCAGATCATGTGTATCGACTCCATAGCTAAACATGAAGGGAACTAAAAGAAAAAACACTAATTCTATTCGAGAATTAAATACAATAATGTTCCCATATAATGTAAGTTCCTTTGCAAAGTAGATAAATGAATACCTATTACAAGATATCATTATTATACGCATGATATTATAGCAATGGCAGAGATGTTTCGAAGGTTGAATTAATCATAGGTGAGTACAATAATATGTTTTATTAAATGTTCTGCTCCTACTTAATAACTTAGTGAGCCAATTCGTAAAACATTGTACGTAATGACATTGACGAAATGTAGTCTGATCATATACATGAAAATGTTTTCAATGACATCCATTTCCAAATAGTCGTCAATAATCTTTAAAACATTCCATCTCATCGAATGTTCACATATTGGTTTCTTCGGATATTTAATTTTCTAGTCCATCCATATTTGCAAACGTTATTTCGATATTTACTGTTGAAGGAGAAAAGGAACTTCAAAAAAAAAAAGCATTGACAAACAAATTCATTAACATGTTCTAATTGTTTTATCACATATTTTAATGAGAAGCTCTGTCTTGCACGTCTTTCATTCTGTTTAAGTTAACTTGACTCATTGGCTTTATTATGCAATTTTCAACTGCTTACCAATTTGCTGAAATGTGAAATATAACACTCGCGTTATTATTTTCACTACAACAATCTTAAATTGACACCTAATAAGATTTAAAAGTCAGTCGCAATTAAAAAAGTAATGCAAGCTTATAAGGGAGGTGTTTTATTTGAATAGAAAACCACCATTTTGAAGGGCACACAAACAATCTTGCCTCCAACAACACTCGAAATTAAAAGTAAATGACATCGTTCATTTCAAAGAATTACGCGTTCAAGACAAAACATTGTATATCTAAATCCGCTTTTGATCATAATTATAGAATATAATTATTTAGTTATGCATATATACCTGTAGTTGTTGGATTACTCGTGCTTGCACGGAACGGTGTTGTTGTACTGGTAATTAATGGTGTAATTGTTTTAGCAGTTGCAGACAGTGTGGAAGTGTTTCTTGAATCAGCCACAACACTCGTTACAGTTGGATTGGAACTTGTCATGACGCTCGTGCTTGTCATTGTCAAGGTAGAATTTGATGGCACGTTTGTTTGTGATGTTATGCTTATTATCCGCGTTGTTGTCGAACTCTCAGTTGATAGATTACTCGTACGTGAATAAAACGGTGTTGTTGTACTGGTTATTGTCGGCGTATTGATTTCAGTAGATGAATATTGTGTGGTTCTGCTAGTTGTCTCAGCTTCAGTACTCGTTACAATTGGAATCAGACTTGACGTGATGCTCGTGTTCGTCACTTTCGTGCTAGTACTTGACGGAACTTGTGTTGGTGATGTAGTGCTAATTAATGTCGTCGTTGTTGATTTCTTATCTGTGGATTGAGTAGTAGACACCGTACTGGACGTTAAGCTGGTTGTCGGCATTTCAGTCGTCGTGCTCATGCTACCCGTCGCTGGTGTAGTTGTCGCCCATGTGGTGACTATTGTTGCTTTCGTCGTGGTGCTGCTTGTTGGTGTTTGCACTGCAAAAATGAATTGAAAATGAGATTGCCAGTAATGATTTTCTGCAGTATGTAAACATACTATTGTAAAGCGTTTCATTACAGCCAAAGCCTGAAAACGCAATGTTTGAAAATCACTTTCATCAGTAGATCATCTAAATATACGTAGTACGTAAAACAATTAACATTTTTAACTTCTATCATTTTCAAATACTTCTTTTCTAAGGTGCCGAAACTGGAATACTTTCCTTGTTTTTGTACCATGTATTTACAATCGAAACAATAATACCTTTTCAGGCAACAACACACTATTGATGCTATACGTTTTCCACATTTATATCTGTATGTGATGCGCCTTCTTTGAGATAGTTATGTGTTCATGTGTATGCATTACATACATATTTTGCAAACAATCACAAGGAAATTATATTAGATCCTGACGCACATTCTTTTGAACAAATATTGCTATTGTGATGTAAATGCTAAAGGTTTCATCAAGGAATATATAAATGGAATGAGCTCGTTTTCGTCCGTCTTCTCACTCCGTTTCAAATATATAAAAGAATTAGCCACGCCTCAGTGTTAGTTTTCGAACACAAATATTTTTGTCCATCATTAATCAAACATTCCTACAAAAACATGTCACAGTCTACACTTATTTCCCATTTTCTCCTATGATACATAAACATAATATTGATTCGCCTAACTTCCCCGATGTTTTGTATTTTGACATAACCTGTTTTAAATCCCACTCCTACTGTCGATCGGACATTGAATGATTGAATACTTACATATAACGTGCGATTTTCAGATCGTTCTATTATTATGTTCATGAAATGTTGAATAAAACGTTTGTCTTATTATTTTGACATCAGCAACCTTCAATTGACACATTTTGAGTTTGTAAAATTCAGTCGCCGATTATTATGACATAAAACCATTATAGTTATATTAAATATTATTGAAAAATCTTCAAAAAGAATGGCTATTGGCACACACATACACACACATACACACACACACATATATATATATATATATATATATATATATATATATATATATATATATATATATATATATATATATATATATATATATATATACATATGTACTCGTACTCGTAAGATTTAATAGTTGCGGTAGGCAAAGCATTGTATAAGTACTTGCTCTACAGGGCATCGTTTACAAAAGGTCATCAACAAATAGATAATAGCTTCAGACTCACATTCCTTTCAACAAAAAGTTCCGTTCAATATCGCCTACATTTGTGGTGCTGCTTGTTGGTGTTAGCACGGTGAAAAGGAATTGAAAATGAGATTGCCAATTCAGTGTATAAAAGCAATTTGGTTGTAAAAGTAAACGTTTTATGGTAAAGCGTTTCATAATAGCCAAAGCCTGTAAACGGAATGTTTGAAACAGACATTCGCCGGCAGTACATATAAATATACGTACTTCTTAAAACAGGTAACATTTTTAACTTATATCCGTGTCAAATACTTCGCTTTTAAGGTGCCGAAACTGGACAGGTTTCATTTTCTTACCATGTATTCACGATCGAAACAAGCAACACTTCTCGATGCAGCAACATACTTATGAACCAATACGTTATTCACATCTATATATAAATACGATGTGCATTTTTTGAGACAGGTATGTGTTCGTGTTTTTGCATTACATACATATTTTAGGAAGTATCACGACGAAATATTTATTAGATTCTGAATCAAATTCTTCTCAACATACATTGCTATTGTAATGTCAATGCCAAATTTATCATAAAGGAATATCTTAATTGTACGAGCTCGAATTCTTCCGTCGTTGCGCTCACATTCAAACATATACAAGAATAAGCCACGCATCAATGGTAGTTTTGGAACAATAATATTGTTGATCTATTTTTAATCAAACATTCCTACAAAGACATCTTTTAGTCTTCAGTTGTTTTCCATGTACTACAACGATACATCAACATAATATTAATTCACCTACGTTCCTCGATGTTTGGTATTAAGACATAACATTGTCTTAAATACCACTCCTAATGTCGATCTTAGACTGAATGATTAAACAATTACCTATAACGTGCGAGCTTGAGATCTTGTTTTTATTAAGTATATGCAAGGTGAAATAAAAAGTTTGTCTTATTTCATTGACTTCAGTAATCTTCAATTGACACGTTTTGAGTTTGTAAAACTCAGTCGCGGGCTATTATATTATGACATAAAATCATTATAGTTTTATTTTTCTTTATATATATATAATATACTCGATCATTACCAAGATTCAATAGTTGCGATAGGTAGAAAACACATTGTATATGAGGTGCACTACAGGATATAATTTGCAAAAGGTCATCAACAAATAGATAATATCTTCACCAAACATTCCTTTCAACAACCAGTTCGGTTCAATATCAAAGGTCTTATTAAGCAATACATAGATCATGTTAAATTGTATATTTCACACACAGTTTCGAGATGTTCTCCAATTTACCCCGAGGATCCATTAACAGAATATGGATTCATCTAAATTACCATTATTCTTTAGTATGAAGACGTGATGCTGTCTTAAAGCATGCTCATACCGTTCATCTTACATTGAGAAATTGCCTATAAGTTGCGATCGTCGGATCGTTTATTAGTTTCGGCAATGGGACATATAATATTCGTTTTAATATTTTGACTTCAGCATTTCCTAAATTAACACTTGTGTTGGTGATGTAGTGCTGAAACATACGAAGCAAAACATATGACTTCCTTCTCCTCGAAGCTCTAATATTTGAGGTAGTTTGATAAAGTACTGTAAACTAAATCCGCATTTCATGGAAATAAAAACCTAAGGAATGTTAATTATGTATAGATACCTCTCGTTCCGCTTGAGGTCGTTGTCGGTGATGTGATTATTGTGGATGTCGTACTCTCAGTTGTTGGATTACTCGTACTTGTAAGGATCTGTGTCGTTGTACTGGTTATTGTTGGTGTATTGGTTTCAGTAGTAGGAGTCTGTGTGGTTGTGCTAGTTGGGTCAGCTTCAGTACTCGTTACAGTTGGGTTCGGACTTGTGAAGGTTGTGCTTGTCACTGTCGTGCTAGTACTTGATGGAACTTGTGTTGGTGATGTGGTGCCAATTAACGTCGTCGTTGTTGTTGGCATCTCTGTGGATTGAGTAGTAGACACCGTGCTGGATGTTAAGCTTGTTGTTGGTATCCTAGTCGTTGTGCTCAAGCTAACCGTCGCTGGTGTAGTTGTTTCCTCTGTGGTGACTGTTGTTTCTTCCGTCGTGGTGCTGCTTGTTGGTGTTTGAACTGTGAAAATGAGTTGAAAATGAGATTGCCAATGTCTTTCTTCAGTGTGCAAATGCAATTTGGATGTAAAATCAAACACACTATTGTAATGCTTTTCATAATAGCTATAGCCTGTAAACGCAATGTTTGAAAATGAATTTCGTCGGCAGTTCCGTTTATGATACGTACTTCTTAAAAATGCTCACATTTTCAACTTCTATCTGTTTGAAATACTTCCTTTGTAAGGAACCGAAACTGGAACAGGTTTCCTTTTCTACCATGTATTCCGATCGAAACAAAAAACAGTATTCGAAGCAGCAACACACTTTTGAACAAAGACGTTGACCTCATCTATATATGTATCCGATGTGCATTATTTTAGACAGGTATTTGTTCATGTTTATGCATTGCATACATATATTACGCCATGTCACAACGAAATATACATATTAGATACTGACTCAGATTTTTTTCAATAAATATTGCTATTGAGGCGTCAATGCCAATGGCTTCATAAAGGAATATATTATGGTATGAGCTCGCCTTCGTCCGTCTTCTCACTCCTTTTCAAACATAAAAAGAATAAGCCACTCCTCATGGATAGTTTTTGATCAGTAACATTTTTTATCCTATCATTATACAAACATTCCTACAAAAACATCTTTCACAGTCTACAGTTCTTTCCCATGTACCACTATGATACATAAACATAATATTGATTCACCTAACTTCCTCGATGTTTGCTATTAAGAAATAACACTGTTTTGAATCCCACTCCTACTGTCGATAACAGAGTGAATTATTGAATAATTACCTATAACGTCCGATTTTCAGATTGTTCTTTTATTAAGTTTATGCAATGTGGAATAAAACGTTTGTCTTATTATTTTGACTGCAGCAATCTTCGTTTGAGACGTTTTGAGTTTGTAATACACAGTCGCCGACAATTATCTTATGAAATAAACCATTACAGTTTAATTATATTGAAATGCAAATGTACTAATAGGAATGGCATTTTGTTGTTTTATATTCTTTCATTTCCAAGCATTAATAGTTGAGGTAGGTAGACAGATCATTGCGTATGAACATGCACTACAGGGCATATTTTAGAGAAAAATCATCAAGAAATAGATAAAACCTCAGACACACATTCCTTTCAACAAACAGTTCGGTTCAATATCGAAGGGTTTATAAAACAATATATAAATCATGTCGGTCCATTTTCGAATCCGTCTTCACACTCCTTTTCTAAAACATTTATAAATAATTAACAACGCCTCAGGCTACAGGTTTCAAGTGAAACCTTTTCTTCAAGCTTTCCTCAATTATGCCTTAAATTGTATATTTCACACACAGTTTCGAGCTGTTTTCCCATTTACCCCGAGGATCCATTAACAGAATATGGTTTCATCTAAATTACCATTATTCTTTAGTATGAAGACATGATGCTGTCTTAAAGCATGCTTATACCGTCCATCTTACATTGAATAATTTCCTATAAGTTGCGATCGTCAGATCGTTTATTAGTTTCAGCAATGGGACATATAATATTCGTCTTAATATTTTGACTTCAGCATTCCTAAATTAACACTTGTGTTAGTGATGTAGTGCTGAAACATACGAAACAAAACATATATTACTTCCTTCTCCTCGAAGCTCTAATATTTGAGGTAGTTCGATAAGTTACTGTAAACTAAATCCGCATTTCATGGAAATAAAATTCAAAGGAATGTTAATTATGCATATATACCTGTCGTTTCGCTTGAGGTCGTTGTCGGTGATGTGATTATTGTGGTTGTCGTACTCTCAGTTGTTGGATTACTCGTACTTGTAAGGATCTGTGTCGTACTGGTAATTGTTGGTGTATTGGTTTCAGTAGTAGGAGTCTGTGTGGTTGTGCTAGTTGGCTCAGCTTCAGTACTCGTTACAGTTGGGTTCGCACTTGTGAAGGTTGTGCTTGTCACTGTCGTGCTAGTACTTGATGGAACTTGTGTTGGTGATGTGGTGCTAACTAACGTCGTCGTTGTTGTTGGCATCTCTGTGGATTGAGTAGTAGACACCGTGCTGGATGTTAAGCTTGTTGTCGGTACCTCAGTCGTTGTGCTCAAGCTAACCGTCGCTGGTGTAGTTGATGCCTCTGTGGTGACTGTTGTTCGTTCCGTCGTGGTGCTGCTTGTTGGTGTTTGCACTGTGAAAATGAATTGAAAATGAGATTGCCAATGACTTTTTTCAGTGTGCAAATGCGATTTGGATGTAAAATTAACCACATTATTGTAATGCTTTTCATAATAGCTATAACCTTTAAACGCAATGTTTGACAATGAATTTCTTCGACAGTTTGTTTATGATACGTACTTCTTAAAAAAGCTAACATTTTTAACTTCTATCCGTTTGAAATACTTCCTTTGTAAGGAGCCGAAACTGAAACGGGTTTCCTTTTCTACCATGTATTCCCGATCGAAGCAAAAAACACTATTCGATGCAGAAACACACTTTTGAACAAATACGTTTTCCACATCTATATATGTATCCGATGTGCATTATTTTAGACAGGTATGTGTTCATGTTTATGCATTACATACATATTTTACGAAATGTCAGAACGAAATATATATTAGATTCTGACTCAGATTTTTTTCAATAAATATTGCTATTGAGGCGTCAATGTCAATGTTTTCATAAAGGAATATATTATGGTATGAGCTCGCCTTCGTCCGTCTTCTCACTCCTTTTCAAACATAAAAAGAATAAGCCACTCCTCATTGATAGTTTTTGATCAGTAACATTTTTTATCCTATCATTATACAAACATTCCTTCAAAAACATCTTTCACAGTCGACAGTTCTTTCCCATGTACCACTATGATACATAAACATAATATTGATTCACCTAACTTCCTCGATGTTTGCTATTAAGAAATAACACTGTTTTGAATCCCACTCCTACTGTCGATAATAGAGTGAATTATTGAATAATTACCTATAACGCCCGATTTTCAGATTGTTCTTTTATTAAGTTTATGCAATGTGGAATAAAACGTTTGTCTTATTATTTTGACTGCAGCAATCTTCGTTTGAGACGTTTTGAGTTTGTAATACACAGTCGCCGACAATTATCTTATGAAATAAACCATTACAGTTTAATTATATTGAAATGCAAATGTACTAATAGGAATGGCATTTTGTTGTTTTATATTCTTTCATTTCCAAGCATTAATAGTTGAGGTAGATAGACAACTCATTGCATATGAACATGCACTACAGGGCATATTTTAGAGAAAAATCATCAAGAAATAGATAAAACCTCAGACACACATTCCTTTCAACAAACAGTTCGGTTCAATATCGAAGGGTTTATAAAACAATATATAAATCATGTCGGCCCATTTTCGTATCCGTCTTCACACTCCTTTTCTAAAACATTTATAAATAATTAACAACGCCTCAGCTACAGTTTTCAAGTGAAACCTTTTCTTCAAGCTTTCCTCAATTATGCCTTAAATTGTATATTTCACACACAGTTTCGAGCTGTTTCCCCATTCACCCCGAGGATCCATTAACAGAATATGGTTTCATCTAAACTACCATTATTCTTTAGTATGAAGACATGATGCTGTCTTAAAGCATGCTTATACCGTCCATCTTACATTGAATAATTTCCTATAAGTTGCGATCGTCAGATCGTTTATTAGTTTCAGCAATGGGAAATATAATATTCGTCTTAATATTTTGACCTCAGCATTCCTAAATTAACACTTGTGTTAGTGATGTAGTGCTGAAACATACGAAACAAAACATATATGACTTCCCTCTCCTCGAAGCTCTAATATTTGAGGTAGTTCGATAAGGTACTGTAAACTAAATCCGCATTTCATGGAAATAAAAACCAAAGGAATGTTAATTATGCATATATACCTGTCGTTTCGCTTGAGGTCGTTGTCGGTGATGTGATTATTGTGGTTGTCGTACTCTCAGTTGTTGGATTACTCGTACTTGTAAGGATCTGTGTCGTTGTACTGGTAATTGTTGGTGTATTGGTTTCAGTAGTAGGAGTCTGTGTGGTTGTGCTAGTTGGTTCAGCTTCAGTACTCGTTACAGTTGGGTTCGCACTTGTAAAGGTTGTGCTTGTCACTGTCGTGCTAGTACTTGATGGAACTTGTGTTGGTGATGTGGTGCTAACTAACGTCGTCGTTGTTGTTGGCATCTCTGTGGATTGAGTAGTAGACACCGTGCTGGATGTTAAGCTTGTTGTCGGTACCTCAGTCGTTGTGCTCAAGCTAACCGTCGCTGGTGTAGTTGATGCCTCTGTGGTGACTGTTGTTCGTTCCGTCGTGGTGCTGCTTGTTGGTGTTTGCACTGTGAAAATGAATTGAAATGAGATTGCCAATGACTTTTTTCAGTGTGCAAATGCAATTTGGATGTAAAATTAACCACATTATTGTAATGCTTTTCATAATAGCTATAACCTTTAAACGCAATGTTTGACAATGAATTTCTTCGACAGTTTGTTTATGATACGTACTTCTTAAAAATGCTAACATTTTTAACTTCTATCCGTTTGAAATACTTCCTTTGTAAGGATCCGAAACTGAAACAGGTTTCCTTTTCTACCATGTATTCCCGATCGAAGCAAAAAGCACTATTCGATGCAGAAACACACTTTTGAACAAATACGTTTTCCACATCTATATATGTATCCGATGTGCATTATTTTAGACAGGTATGTGTTCATGTTTATGCATTACATACATATTTTACGAAATGTCACAACGAAATATATATTAGATTCTGACTCAGATTCTTTTCAATAAATATTGCTATTGAGGCGTCAATGTCAATGTTTTCATAAAGGAATATATTATTTTTGAGCTCGCCTTCGTCCGTCTTCTCACTCCTTTTCAAACATAAAAAGAATAAGCCACTCCTCATTGATAGTTTTTGATCAGTAACATTTTTTATCCTATCATTATACAAACATTCCTACATAAACATCTTTCACAGTCTACAGTTCTTTCCCATGTAAAACTATGATACATAAACATAATATTGATTCACCTAACTTTCCTCGATGTTTGCTATTAAGAAATAACACTGTTTTGAATCCCACTCCTACTGTCGATAATAGAGTGAATTATTGAATAATTACCTATAACGTCCGATTTTCAGATTGTTCTTTTATTAAGTTTATGCAATGTGGAATAAAACGTTTGTCTTATTATTTTGACTGCAGCAATCTTCGTTTGAGACGTTTTGAGTTTGTAATACACAGTCGCCGACAATTATCTTATGAAATAAACCATTACAGTTTAATTATATTGAAATGCAAATGTACTAATAGGAATGGCATTTTGTTGTTTTATATTCTTTCATTTCCAAGCATTAATAGTTGAGGTAGATAGACAACTCATTGCATATGAACATGCACTACAGGGCATATTTTAGAGAAAAATCATCAAGAAATAGATAAAACCTCAGACACACATTCCTTTCAACAAACAGTTCGGTTCAATATCGAAGGGTTTATAAAACAATATATAAATCATGTCGGCCCATTTTCGTATCCGTCTTCACACTCCTTTTCTAAAACATTTATAAATAATTAACAACGCCTCAGCTACAGTTTTCAAGTGAAACCTTTTCTTCAAGCTTTCCTCAATTATGCCTTAAATTGTATTTTTCACACACAGTTTCGAGCTGTTTCCCCATTCACCCCGAGGATCCATTAACAGAATATGGTTTCATCTAAACTACCATTATTCTTTAGTATGAAGACATGATGCTGTCTTAAAGCATGCTTATACCGTCCATCTTACATTGAATAATTTCCTATAAGTTGCGATCGTCAGATCGTTTATTAGTTTCAGCAATGGGACATATAATATTCGTCTTAATATTTTGACCTCAGCATTCCTAAATTAACACTTGTGTTAGTGATGTAGTGCTGAAACATACGAAACAAAACATATATGACTTCCTTCTCCTCGAAGCTCTATTATTTGAGGTAGTTCGATAAGGTACTGTAAACTAAATCCGCATTTCATGGAAATAAAAACCAAAGGAATGTTAATTATGCATATATACCTGTCGTTTCGCTTGAGGTCGTTGTCGGTGATGTGATTATTGTGGTTGTCGTACTCTCAGTTGTTGGATTACTCGTACTTGTAAGGATCTGTGTCGTACTGGTAATTGTTGGTGTATTGGTTTCAGTAGTAGGAGTCTGTGTGGTTGTGCTAGTTGGCTCAGCTTCAGTACTCGTTACAGTTGGGTTCGCACTTGTGAAGGTTGTGCTTGTCACTGTCGTGCTAGTACTTGATGGAACTTGTGTTGGTGATGTGGTGCTAACTAACGTCGTCGTTGTTGTTGGCATCTCTGTGGATTGAGTAGTAGACACCGTGCTGGATGTTAAGCTTGTTGTCGGTACCTCAGTCGTTGTGCTCAAGCTAACCGTCGCTGGTGTAGTTGATGCCTCTGTGGTGACTGTTGTTCGTTCCGTCGTGGTGCTGCTTGTTGGTGTTTGCACTGTGAAAATGAATTGAAAATGAGATTGCCAATGACGTTTTTCAGTGTGCAAATGCGATTTGGATGTAAAATTAACCACATTATTGTAATGCTTTTCATAATAGCTATAACCTTTAAACGCAATGTTTGACAATGAATTTCTTCGACAGTTTGTTTATGATACGTACTTCTTAAAAATGCTAACATTTTTAACTTCTATCCGTTTGAAATACTTCCTTTTTAAGGAGCCGAAACTGAAACGGGTTTCCTTTTCTACCATGTATTCCCGATCGAAGCAAAAAACACTATTCGATGCAGAAACACACTTTTGAACAAATACGTTTTCCACATCTATATATGTATCCGATGTGCATTATTTTAGACAGGTATGTGTTCATGTTTATGCATTACATACATATTTTACGAAATGTCACAACGAAATATATATTAGATTCTGACTCAGATTCTTTTCAATAAATATTGCTATTGAGGCGTCAATGTCAATGTTTTCATAAAGGAATATATTATGGTATGAGCTCGCCTTCGTCCGTCTTCTCACTCCTTTTCAAACATAAAAAGAATAAGCCACTCCTCATTGATAGTTTTTGATCAGTAACATTTTTTATCCTATCATTATACAAACATTCCTACAAAAACATCTTTCACAGTCTACAGTTCTTTCCCATGTACCACTATGATACAGAACATAATATTGATTCACCTAACTTCCTCGATGTTTGCTATTAAGAAATAACACTGTTTTGAATCCCACTCCTACTGTCGATAATAGAGTGAATTATTGAATAATTACCTATAACGCCCGATTTTCAGATTGTTCTTTTATTAAGTTTATGCAATGTGGAATAAAACGTTTGTCTTATTATTTTGACTGCAGCAATCTTCGTTTGAGACGTTTTGAGTTTGTAATACACAGTCGCCGACAATTATCTTATGAAATAAACCATTACAGTTTAATTATATTGAAATGCAAATGTACTAATAGGAATGGCATTTTGTTGTTTTATATTCTTTCATTTCCAAGCATTAATAGTTGAGGTAGATAGACAACTCATTGCATATGAACATGCACTACAGGGCATATTTTAGAGAAAAATCATCAAGAAATAGATAAAACCTCAGACACACATTCCTTTCAACAAACAGTTCGGTTCAATATCGAAGGGTTTATAAAACAATATATAAATCATGTCGGCCCATTTTCGTATCCGTCTTCACACTCCTTTTCTAAAACATTTATAAATAATTAACAACGCCTCAGCTACAGTTTTCAAGTGAAACCTTTTCTTCAAGCTTTCCTCAATTATGCCTTAAATTGTATATTTCACACACAGTTTCGAGCTGTTTCCCCATTTACCCCGAGGATCCATTAACAGAATATGGTTTCATCTAAACTACCATTATTCTTTAGTATGAAGACATGATGCTGTCTTAAAGCATGCTTATACCGTCCATCTTACATTGAATAATTTCCTATAAGTTGCGATCGTCAGATCGTTTATTAATTTCAGCAATGGGACATATAATATTCGTCTTAATATTTTGACCTCAGCGTTCCTAAATTAATACTTGTGTTAGTGATGTAGTGCTGAAACATACGAAACAAAACATATATGACTTCCTTCTCCTCGAAGCTCTAATATTTGAGGTAGTTCGATAAGGTACTGTAAACTAAATCCGCATTTCATGGAAATAAAAACCAAAGGAATGTTAATTATGCATATATACCTGTCGTTTCGCTTGAGGTCGTTGTCGGTGATGTGATTATTGTGGTTGTCGTACTCTCAGTTGTTGGATTACTCGTACTTGTAAGGATCTGTGTCGTTGTACTGGTAATTGTTGGTGTATTGGTTTCAGTAGTAGGAGTCTGTGTGGTTGTGCTAGTTGGCTCAGCTTCAGTACTCGTTACAGTTGGGTTCGCACTTGTGAAGGTTGTGCTTGTCACTGTCGTGCTAGTACTTGATGGAACTTGTGTTGGTGATGTGGTGCTAACTAACGTCGTCGTTGTTGTTGGCATCTCTGTGGATTGAGTAGTAGACACCGTGCTGGATGTTAAGCTTGTTGTCGGTACCTCAGTCGTTGTGCTCAAGCTAACCGTCGCTGGTGTAGTTGATGCCTCTGTGGTGACTGTTGTTCGTTCAGTCGTGGTGCTGCTTGTTGGTGTTTGCACTGTGAAAATGAATTGAAAATGAGATTGCCAATGACTTTTTTCAGTCTGCAAATGCACTTTGGATGTAAAATTAACCACATTATTGTAATGCTTTTCATAATAGCTATAACCTTTAAACGCAATGTTTGACAATGAATTTCTTCGACAGTTTGTTTATGATACGTACTTCTTAAAAATGCTAACATTTTTAACTTCTATCCGTTTGAAATACTTCCTTTGTAAGGAGCCGAAACTGAAACAGGTTTCCTTTTATATCATGTATTCCCGATCGAAGCAAAAAACACTATTCGATGCAGAAACACACTTTTGAACAAATACGTTTTCCACATCTATATATGTATCCGATGTGCATTATTTTAGACAGGTATGTGTTCATGTTTATGCATTACATACATATTTTACGAAATGTCACAACGAAATATATATTAGATTCTGACTCAGATTCTTTTCAATAAATATTGCTATTGAGGCGTCAATGTCAATGTTTTCATAAAGGAATATATTATGGTATGAGCTCGCCTTCGTCCGTCTTCTCACTCCTTTTCAAACATAAAAAGAATAAGCCACTCCTCATTGATAGTTTTTGATCAGTAACATTTTTTATCCTATCATTATACAAACATTCCTACAAAAACATCTTTCACAGTCTACAGTTCTTTCCCATGTACCACTATGATACAGAACATAATATTGATTCACCTAACTTCCTCGATGTTTGCTATTAAGAAATAACACTGTTTTGAATCCCACTCCTACTGTCGATAATAGAGTGAATTATTGAATAATTACCTATAACGCCCGATTTTCAGATTGTTCTTTTATTAAGTTTATGCAATGTGGAATAAAACGTTTGTCTTATTATTTTGACTGCAGCAATCTTCGTTTGAGACGTTTTGAGTTTGTAATACACAGTCGCCGACAATTATCTTATGAAATAAACCATTACAGTTTAATTATATTGAAATGCAAATGTACTAATAGGAATGGCATTTTGTTGTTTTATATTCTTTCATTTCCGAGCATTAATAGTTGAGGTAGATAGACAACTCATTGCATATGAACATGCACTAAAGGGCATATTTTAGAGAAAAATCATCAAGAAATAGATAAAACCTCAGACACACATTCCTTTCAACAAACAGTTCGGTTCAATATCGAAGGGTTTATAAAACAATATATAAATCATGTCGGCCCATTTTCGTATCCGTCTTCACACTCCTTTTCTAAAACATTTATAAATAATTAACAACGCCTCAGCTACAGTTTTCAAGTGAAACCTTTTCTTCAAGCTTTCCTCAATTATGCCTTAAATTGTATATTTCACACACAGTTTCGAGCTGTTTCCCCATTCACCCCGAGGATCCATTAACAGAATATGGTTTCATCTAAACTACCATTATTCTTTAGTATGAAGACATGATGCTGTCTTAAAGCATGCTTATACCGTCCATCTTACATTGAATAATTTCCTATAAGTTGCGATCGTCAGATCGTTTATTAGTTTCAGCAATGGAACATATAATATTCGTCTTAATATTTTGACCTCAGCATTCCTAAATTAACACATGTGTTAGTGATGTAGTGCTGAAACATACGAAACAAAACATATATGACTTCCCTCTCCTCGAAGCTCTAATATTTGAGGTAGTTCGATAAGGTACTGTAAACTAAATCCGCATTTCATGGAAATAAAAACCAAAGGAATGTTAATTATGCATATATACCTGTCGTTTCGCTTGAGGTCGTTGTCGGTGATGTGATTATTGTGGTTGTCGTACTCTCAGTTGTTGGATTACTCGTACTTGTAAGGATCTGTGTCGTTGTACTGGTAATTGTTGGTGTATTGGTTTCAGTAGTAGGAGTCTGTGTGGTTGTGCTAGTTGGCTCAGCTTCAGTACTCGTTACAGTTGGGTTCGCACTTGTGAAGGTTGTGCTTGTCACTGTCGTGCTAGTACTTGATGGAACTTCTGTTGGTGATGTGGTGCTAACTAACGTCGTCGTTGTTGTTGGCATCTCTGTGGATTGAGTAGTAGACACCGTGCTGGATGTTAAGCTTGTTGTCGGTACCTCAGTCGTTGTGCTCAAGCTAACCGTCGCTGGTGTAGTTGATGCCTCTGTGGTGACTGTTGTTCCTTCCGTCGTGGTGCTGCTTGTTGGTGTTTGCACTGTGAAAATGAATTGAAAATGAGATTGCCAATGACTTTTTTCGGTGTGCAAATGCAATTTGGATGTAAAATTAACCACATTATTGTAATGCTTTTCATAATAGCTATAACCTTTAAACGCAATGTTTGACAATGAATTTCTTCGACAGTTTGTTTATGATACGTACTTCTTAAAAATGCTAACATTTTTAACTTCTATCCGTTTGAAATACTTCCTTTGTAAGGAGCCGAAACTGAAACAGGTTTCCTTTTCTACCATGAATTCCCGATCGAAGCAAAAAACACTATTCGATGCAGAAACACACTTTTGAACAAATACGTTTTCCACATCTATATATGTATCCGATGTGCATTATTTTAGACAGGTATGTGTTCATGTTTATGCATTACATACATATTTTACGAAATGTCACAACGAAATATATATTAGATTCTGACTCAGATTTTTTTCAATAAATATTGCTATTGAGGCGTCAATGTCAATGTTTTCATAAAGGAATATATTATGGTATGAGCTCGCCTTCGTCCGTCTTCTCACTCCTTTTCAAACATAAAAAGAATAAGCCACTCCTCATTGATAGTTTTTGATCAGTAACATTTTTTATCCTATCATTATAAAAACATTCCTACAAAAACATCTTTCACAGTCTACAGTTCTTTCCCATGTACCACTATGATACATAAACATAATATTGATTCACCTAACTTCCTCGATGTTTGCTATTAAGAAATAAAACTGTTTTGAATCCCACTCCTACTGTCGATAATAGAGTGAATTATTGAATAATTACCTATAACGTCCGATTTTCAGATTGTTCTTTTATTAAGTTTATGCAATGTGGAATAAAACGTTTGTCTTATTATTTTGACTGCAGCAATCTTCGTTTGAGACGTTTTGAGTTTGTAATACACAGTCGCCGACAATTATCTTATGAAATAAACCATTACAGTTTAATTATATTGAAATGCAAATGTACTAATAGGAATGGCATTTTGTTGTTTTATATTCTTTCATTTCCAAGCATTAATAGTTGAGGTAGATAGACAACTCATTGCATATGAACATGCACTACAGGGCATATTTTAGAGAAAAATCATCAAGAAATAGATAAAACCTCAGACACACATTCCTTTCAACAAACAGTTCGGTTCAATATCGAAGGGTTTATAAAACAATATATAAATCATGTCGGCCCATTTTCGTATCCGTCTTCACACTCCTTTTCTAAAACATTTATAAATAATTAACAACGCCTCAGCTACAGTTTTCAAGTGAAACCTTTTCTTCAAGCTTTCCTCAATTATGCCTTAAATTGTATATTTCACACACAGTTTCGAGCTGTTTCCCCATTCACCCCGAGGATCCATTAACAGAATATGGTTTCATCTAAACTACCATTATTCTTTAGTATGAAGACATGATGCTGTCTTAAAGCATGCTTATACCGTCCATCTTACATTGAATAATTTCCTATAAGTTGCGATCGTCAGATCGTTTATTAGTTTCAGCAATGGGACATATAATATTCGTCTTAATATTTTGACCTCAGCATTCCTAAATTAACACTTGTGTTAGTGATGTAGTGCTGAAACATACGAAACAAAACATATATGACTTCCTTCTCCTCGAAGCTCTAATATTTGAGGTAGTTCGATAAGGTACTGTAAACTAAATCCGCATTTCATGGAAATAAAAACCAAAGGAATGTTAATTATGCATATATACCTGTCGTTTCGCTTGAGGTCGTTGTCGGTGATGTGATTATTGTGGTTGTCGTACTCTCAGTTGTTGGATTACTCGTACTTGTAAGGATCTGTGTCGTTGTACTGGTAATTGTTGGTGTATTGGTTTCAGTAGTAGGAGTCTGTGTGGTTGTGCTAGTTGGCTCAGCTTCAGTACTCGTTACAGTTGGGTTCGCACTTGTGAAGGTTGTGCTTGTCACTGTCGTGCTAGTACTTGATGGAACTTGTGTTGGTGATGTGGTGCTAACTAACGTCGTCGTTGTTGTTGGCATCTCTGTGGATTGAGTAGTAGACACCGTGCTGGATGTTAAGCTTGTTGTCGGTACCTCAGTCGTTGTGCTCAAGCTAACCGTCGCTGGTGTAGTTGATGCCTCTGTGGTGACTGTTGTTCCTTCCGTCGTGGTGCTGCTTGTTGGTGTTTGCACTGTGAAAATGAATTGAAAATGAGATTGCCAATGACTTTTTTCAGTGTGCAAATGCAATTTGGATGTAAAATTAACCACATTATTGTAATGCTTTTCATAATAGCTATAACCTTTAAACGCAATGTTTGACAATGAATTTCTTCGACAGTTTGTTTATGATACGTACTTCTTAAAAATGCTAACATTTTTAACTTCTATCCGTTTGAAATACTTCCTTTGTAAGGAGCCGAAACTGAAACAGGTTTCCTTTTCTACCATGTATTCCCGATCGAAGCAAAAAACACTATTCGATGCAGAAACACACTTTTGAACAAATACGTTTTCCACATCTATATATGTATCCGATGTGCATTATTTTAGACAGGTATGTGTTCATGTTTATGCATTACATACATATTTTACGAAATGTCACAACGAAATATATATTAGATTCTGACTCAGATTCTTTTCAATAAATATTGCTATTGAGGCGTCAATGTCAATGTTTTCATAAAGGAATATATTATGGTATGAGCTCGCCTTCGTCCGTCTTCTCACTCCTTTTCAAACATAAAAAGAATAAGCCACTCCTCATTGATAGTTTTTGATCAGTAACATTTTTTATCCTATCATTATACAAACATTCCTACAAAAACATCTTTCACAGTCTACAGTTCTTTCCCATGTACCACTATGATACATAAACATAATATTGATTCACCTAACCTCCTCGATGTTTGCTATTAAGAAATAACACTGTTTTGAATCCCACTCCTACTGTCGATAATAGAGTGAATTATTGAATAATTACCTATAACGTCCGATTTTCAGATTGTTCTTTTATTAAGTTTATGCAATGTGGAATAAAACGTTTGTCTTATTATTTTGACTGCAGCAATCTTCGTTTAAGACGTTTTGAGTTTGTAATACACAGTCGCCGACAATTATCTTATGAAATAAACCATTACAGTTTAATTATATTGAAATGCAAATGTACTAATAGGAATGGCATTTTGTTGTTTTATATTCTTTCATTTCCAAGCATTAATAGTTGAGGTAGATAGACAACTCATTGCATATGAACATGCACTACAGGGCATATTTTAGAGAAAAATCATCAAGAAATAGATAAAACCTCAGACACACATTCCTTTCAACAAACAGTTCGGTTCAATATCGAAGGGTTTATAAAACAATATATAAATCATGTCGGCCCATTTTCGTATCCGTCTTCACACTCCTTTTCTAAAACATTTATAAATAATTAACAACGCCTCAGCTACAGTTTTCAAGTGAAACCTTTTCTTCAAGCTTTCCTCAATTATGCCTTAAATTGTATATTTCACACACAGTTTCGAGCTGTTTCCCCATTCACCCCGAGGATCCATTAACAGAATATGGTTTCATCTAAACTACCATTATTCTTTAGTATGAAGACATGATGCTGTCTTAAAGCATGCTTATACCGTCCATCTTACATTGAATAATTTCCTATAAGTTGCGATCGTCAGATCGTTTATTAATTTCAGCAATGGGACATATAATATTCGTCTTAATATTTTGACCTCAGCGTTCCTAAATTAATACTTGTGTTAGTGATGTAGTGCTGAAACATACGAAACAAAACATATATGACTTCCTTCTCCTCGAAGCTCTATTATTTGAGGTAGTTCGATAAGGTACTGTAAACTAAATCCGCATTTCATGGAAATAAAAACCAAAGGAATGTTAATTATGCATATATACCTGTCGTTTCGCTTGAGGTCGTTGTCGGTGATGTGATTATTGTGGTTGTCGTACTCTCAGTTGTTGGATTACTCGTACTTGTAAGGATCTGTGTCGTTGTACTGGTAATTGTTGGTGTATTGGTTTCAGTAGTAGGAGTCTGTGTGGTTGTGCTAGTTGGCTCAGCTTCAGTACTCGTTACAGTTGGGTTCGCACTTGTGAAGGTTGTGCTTGTCACTGTCGTGCTAGTACTTGATGGAACTTGTGTTGGTGATGTGGTGCTAACTAACGTCGTCGTTGTTGTTGGCATCTCTGTGGATTGAGTAGTAGACACCGTGCTGGATGTTAAGCTTGTTGTCGGTACCTCAGTCGTTGTGCTCAAGCTAACCGTCGCTGGTGTAGTTGATGCCTCTGTGGTGACTGTTGTTCGTTCAGTCGTAGTGCTGCTTGTTGGTGTTTGCACTGTGAAAATGAATTGAAAATGAGATTGCCAATGACTTTTTTCAGTGTGCAAATGCACTTTGGATGTAAAATTAACCACATTATTGTAATGCTTTTCATAATAGCTATTACCTTTAAACGCAATGTTTGACAATGAATTTCTTCGACAGTTTGTTTATGATACGTACTTCTTAAAAATGCTAACATTTTTAACTTCTATCCGTTTGAAATACTTCCTTTGTAAGGAGCCGAAACTGAAACAGGTTTCCTTTTATATCATGTATTCCCGATCGAAGCAAAAAACACTATTCGATGCAGAAACACACTTTTGAACAAATACGTTTTCCACATCTATATATGTATCCGATGTGCATTATTTTAGACAGGTATGTGTTCATGTTTATGCATTACATACATATTTTACGAAATGTCACAACGAAATATATATTAGATTCTGACTCAGATTCTTTTCAATAAATATTGCTATTGAGGCGTCAATGTCAATGTTTTCATAAAGGAATATATTATGGTATGAGCTCGCCTTCGTCCGTCTTCTCACTCCTTTTCAAACATAAAAAGAATAAGCCACTCCTCATTGATAGTTTTTGATCAGTAACATTTTTTATCCTATCATTATACAAACATTCCTACAAAAACATCTTTCACAGTCTACAGTTCTTTCCCATGTACCACTATGATACATAAACATAATATTGATTCACCTAACTTCCTCGATGTTTGCTATTAAGAAATAACACTGTTTTGAATCCCACTCCTACTGTCGATAATAGAGTGAATTATTGAATAATTACCTATAACGCCCGATTTTCAGATTGTTCTTTTATTAAGTTTATGCAATGTGGAATAAAACGTTTGTCTTATTATTTTGACTGCAGCAATCTTCGTTTGAGACGTTTTGAGTTTGTAATACACAGTCGCCGACAATTTTCTTATGAAATAAACCATTACAGTTTAATTATATTGAAATGCAAATGTACTAATAGGAATGGCATTTTGTTGTTTTATATTCTTTCATTTCCAAGCATTAATAGTTGAGGTAGATAGACAACTCATTGCATATGAACATGCACTACAGGGCATATTTTAGAGAAAAATCATCAAGAAATAGATAAAACCTCAGACACACATTCCTTTCAACAAACAGTTCGGTTCAATATCGAAGGGTTTATAAAACAATATATAAATCATGTCGGCCCATTTTCGTATCCGTCTTCACACTCCTTTTCTAAAACATTTATAAATAATTAACAACGCCTCAGCTACAGTTTTCAAGTGAAACCTTTTCTTCAAGCTTTCCTCAATTATGCCTTAAATTGTATATTTCACACACAGTTTCGAGCTGTTTCCCCATTCACCCCGAGGATCCATTAACAGAATATGGTTTCATCTAAACTACCATTATTCTTTAGTATGAAGACATGATGCTGTCTTAAAGCATGCTTATACCGTCCATCTTACATTGAATAATTTCCTATAAGTTGCGATCGTCAGATCGTTTATTAGTTTCAGCAATGGGACATATAATATTCGTCTTAATATTTTGACCTCAGCATTCCTAAATTAACACTTGTGTTAGTGATGTAGTGCTGAAACATACGAAACAAAACATATATGACTTCCCTCTCCTCGAAGCTCTAATATTTGAGGTAGTTCGATAAGGTACTGTAAACTAAATCCGCATTTCATGGAAATAAAAACCAAAGGAATGTTAATTATGCATATATACCTGTCGTTTCGCTTGAGGTCGTTGTCGGTGATGTGATTATTGTGGTTGTCGTACTCTCACTTGTTGGATTACTCGTACTTGTAAGGATCTGTGTCGTTGTACTGGTAATTGTTGGTGTATTGGTTTCAGTAGTAGGAGTCTGTGTGGTTGTGCTACTTGGCTCAGCTTCAGTACTCGTTACAGTTGGGTTCGCACTTGTGAAGGTTGTGCTTGTCACTGTCGTGCTAGTACTTGATGGAACTTGTGTTGGTGATGTGGTGCTAACTAACGTCGTCGTTGTTGTTGGCATCTCTGTGGATTGAGTAGTAGACACCGTGCTGGATGTTAAGCTTGTTGTCGGTACCTCAGTCGTTGTGCTCAAGCTAACCGTCGCTGGTGTAGTTGATGCCTCTGTGGTGACTGTTGTTCCTTCCGTCGTGGTGCTGCTTGTTGGTGTTTGCACTGTGAAAATGAATTGAAAATGAGATTGCCAATGACTTTTTTCGGTGTGCAAATGCAATTTGGATGTAAAATTAACCACATTATTGTAATGCTTTTCATAATAGCTATAACCTTTAAACGCAATGTTTGACAATGAATTTCTTCGACAGTTTGTTTATGATACGTACTTCTTAAAAATGCTAACATTTTTAACTTCTATCCGTTTGAAATACTTCCTTTGTAAGGAGCCGAAACTGAAACAGGTTTCCTTTTCTACCATGAATTCCCGATCGAAGTAAAAAACACTATTCGATGCAGAAACACACTTTTGAACAAATACGTTTTCCACATCTATATATGTATCCGATGTGCATTATTTTAGACAGGTATGTGTTCATGTTTATGCATTACATACATATTTTACGAAATGTCACAACGAAATATATATTAGATTCTGACTCAGATTTTTTTCAATAAATATTGCTATTGAGGCGTCAATGTCAATGTTTTCATAAAGGAATATATTATGGTATGAGCTCGCCTTCGTCCGTCTTCTCACTCCTTTTCAAACATAAAAAGAATAAGCCACTCCTCATTGATAGTTTTTGATCAGTAACATTTTTTATCCTATCATTATACAAACATTCCTACAAAAACATCTTTCACAGTCTACAGTTCTTTCCCATGTACCACTATGATACATAAACATAATATTGATTCACCTAACTTCCTCGATGTTTGCTATTAAGAAATAAAACTGTTTTGAATCCCACTCCTACTGTCGATAATAGAGTGAATTATTGAATAATTACCTATAACGTCCGATTTTCAGATTGTTCTTTTATTAAGTTTATGCAATGTGGAATAAAACGTTTGTCTTATTATTTTGACTGCAGCAATCTTCGTTTGAGACGTTTTGAGTTTGTAATACACAGTCGCCGACAATTATCTTATGAAATAAACCATTACAGTTTAATTATATTGAAATGCAAATGTACTAATAGGAATGGCATTTTGTTGTTTTATATTCTTTCATTTCCAAGCATTAATAGTTGAGGTAGATAGACAACTCATTGCATATGAACATGCACTACAGGGCATATTTTAGAGAAAAATCATCAAGAAATAGATAAAACCTCAGACACACATTCCTTTCAACAAACAGTTCGGTTCAATATCGAAGGGTTTATAAAACAATATATAAATCATGTCGGCCCATTTTCGTATCCGTCTTCACACTCCTTTTCTAAAACATTTATAAATAATTAACAACGCCTCAGCTACAGTTTTCAAGTGAAACCTTTTCTTCAAGCTTTCCTCAATTATGCCTTAAATTGTATATTTCACACACAGTTTCGAGCTGTTTCCCCATTCACCCCGAGGATCCATTAACAGAATATGGTTTCATCTAAACTACCATTATTCTTTAGTATGAAGACATGATGCTGTCTTAAAGCATGCTTATACCGTCCATCTTACATTGAATAATTTCCTATAAGTTGCGATCGTCAGATCGTTTATTAGTTTCAGCAATGGGACATATAATATTCGTCTTAATATTTTGACTTCAGCATTCCTAAATTAACACTTGTGTTAGTGATGTAGTGCTGAAACATACGAAACAAAACATATATGACTTCCTTCTCCTTTAAGCTCTATTTTTTGAGGTAGTTCGATAAGGTACTGTAAACTAAATCCGCATTTCATGGAAATAAAAACCAAAGGAATGTTAATTATGCATATATACCTGTCTTTTCGCTTGAGGTCGTTGTCGGTGATGTGATTATTGTGGTTGTCGTACTCTCAGTTGTTGGATTACTCGTACTTGTAAGGATCTGTGTCGTTGTACTGGTAATTGTTGGTGTATTGGTTTCAGTAGTAGGAGTCTGTGTGGTTGTGCTAGTTGGCTCAGCTTCAGTACTCGTTACAGTTGGGTTCGCACTTGTGAAGGTTGTGCTTGTCACTGTCGTGCTAGTACTTGATGGAACTTGTGTTGGTGATGTGGTGCTAACTAACGTCGTCGTTGTTGTTGGCATCTCTGTGGATTGAGTAGTAGACACCGTGCTGGATGTTAAGCTTGTTGTCGGTACCTCAGTCGTTGTGCTCAAGCTAACCGTCGCTGGTGTAGTTGATGCCTCTGTGGTGACTGTTGTTCCTTCCGTCGTGGTGCTGCTTGTTGGTGTTTGCACTGTGAAAATGAATTGCAAATGAGATTGCCAATGACCTTTTTCAGTGTGCAAATGCACTTTGGATGTAAAATTAACTACATTATTGTAATGCTTTTCATAATAGCTATAACCTTTAAACTCAATGTTTGACAATGAATTTCGTCGGCAGTTCGTTTATGATACGTACTTCTTAAAAATGCTAACATTTTTAACTTCTATCCGTTTGAAATACTTCCTTTGTAAGGAGCCGAAACTGAAACAGGTTTCCTTTTCTACCATGAATTCCTGATCGAAGCAAAAAACACTATTCGATGCAGAAACACACTTTTGAACAAATACGTTTTCCACATCTATATATGTATCCGATGTGCATTATTTTAGACAGGTATGTATTCATTTTTATGCATTACATACATATTTTACGAAATGTCACAACGAAATATATATTAGATTCTGACTCAGATTTTTTTCAATAAATATTGCTATTGAGGCGTCAATGTCAATGTTTTCATAAAGGAATATATTATGGTATGAGCTCGCCTTCGTCCGTCTTCTCACTCCTTTTCAAACATAAAAAGAATAAGCCACTCCTCATTGATAGTTTTTGATCAGTAACATTTTTTATCCTATCATTATATAAACATTCCTACAAAAACATCTTTCACAGTCTACAGTTCTATCCCATGTACCACTATGATACATAAAGATAATATTGATTCACCTAACTTCCTCGATGTTTGCTATTAAGAAATAACACTGTTTTGAATCCCACTCCTACTGTCGATAATAGAGTGAATTATTGAATAATTACCTATAACGTCCGATTTTCAGATTGTTCTTTTATTAAGTTTATGCAATGTGGAATAAAACGTTTGTCTTATTATTTTGACTGCAGCAATCTTCGTTTGAGACGTTTTGAGTTTGTAATACACAGTCGCCGACAATTATCTTATGAAATAAACCATTACAGTTTAATTATATTGAAATGCAAATGTACTAATAGGAATGGCATTTTGTTGTTTTATATTCTTTCATTTCCAAGCATTAATAGTTGAGGTAGATAGACAACTCATTGCATATGAACATGCACTACAGGGCATATTTTAGAGAAAAATCATCAAGAAATAGATAAAACCACAGACACACATTCCTTTCAACAAACAGTTCGGTTCAATATCGAAGGGTTTATAAAACAATATATAAATCATGTCGGCCCATTTTCGTATCCGTCTTCACACTCCTTTTCTAAAACATTTATATATAATTAACAACGATTCAGCTACAGTTTTCAAGTGAAACCTTTTCTTCAAGCTTTCCTCAATTATGCCTTAAATTGTATATTTCACACACAGTTTCGAGCTGTTTCCCCATTTACCCCGAGGATCCATTAACAGAATATGGTTTCATCTAAACTACCATTATTCTTTAGTATGAAGACATGATGCTGTCTTAAAGCATGCTTATACCGTCCATATTACATTGAATAATTTCCTATAAGTTGCGATCGTCAGATCGTTTATTAGTTTCAGCAATGGGACATATAATATTCGTCTTAATATTTTGACTTCAGCATTCCTAAATTAACACTTGTGTTAGTGATGTAGTGCTGAAACATACGAAACAAAACATATACGACTTCCTTCTCCTCGAAGCTCTAATATTTGAGGTAGTTCGATAAGGTACTGTAAACTAAATCCGCATTTCATGGAAATAAAAACCAAAGGAATGTTAATTATGCATATATACCTGTCGTTTCGCTTGAGGTCGTTGTCGGTGATGTGATTATTGTGGTTGTCGTACTCTCAGTTGTTGGATTACTCGTACTTGTAAGGATCTGTGTCGTTGTACTGGTAATTGTTGGTGTATTGGTTTCAGTAGTAGGAGTCTGTGTGGTTGTGCTAGTTGGCTCAGCTTCAGTACTCGTTACAGTTGGGTTCGCACTTGTTAAGGTTGTGCTTGTCACTGTCGTGCTAGTACTTGATGGAACTTGTGTTGGTGATGTGGTGCTAACTAACGTCGTCGTTGTTGTTGGCATCTCTGTGGATTGAGTAGTAGACACCGTGCTGGATGTTAAGCTTGTTGTCGGTACCTCAGTCGTTGTGCTCAAGCTAACCGTCGCTGGTGTAGTTGATGCCTCTGTGGTGACTGTTGTTCCTTCCGTCGTGGTGCTGCTTGTTGGTGTTTGCACTGTGAAAATGAATTGAAAATGAGATTGCCAATGACTTTTTTCAATGTGCAAATGCAATTTGGATGTAAAATTAACCACATTATTGTAATGCTTTTCATAATAGCTATAACCTTTAAACGCAATGTTTGACAATGAATTTCTTCGACAGTTTGTTTATGATACGTACTTCTTAAAAATGCTAACATTTTTAACTTCTATCCGTTTGAAATACTTCCTTTGTAAGGAGCCGAAACTGAAACAGGTTTCCTTTTCTACCATGTATTCCCGATCGAAGCAAAAAACACTATTCGATGCAGAAACACACTTTTGAACAAATACGTTTTCCACATCTATATATGTATCCGATGTGCATTATTTTAGACAGGTATGTGTTCATGTTTATGCATTACATACATATTTTACGAAATGTCACAACGAAATATATATTAGATTCTGACTCAGATTTTTTTCAATAAATATTGCTATTGAGGCGTCAATGTCAATGTTTTCATAAAGGAATATATTATGGTATGAGCTCGCCTTCGTCCGTCTTCTCACTCCTTTTCAAACATAAAAAGAATAAGCCACTCCTCATTGATAGTTTTTGATCAGTAACATTTTTTATCCTATCATTATACAAACATTCCTACAAAAACATCTTTCACAGTCTACAGTTCTTTCCCATGTACCACTATGATACATAAACATAATATTGATTCACCTAACTTCCTCGATGTTTGCTATTAAGAAATAAAACTGTTTTGAATCCCACTCCTACTGTCGATAATAGAGTGAATTATTGAATAATTACCTATAACGTCCGATTTTCAGATTGTTCTTTTATTAAGTTTATGCAATGTGGAATAAAACGTTTGTCTTATTATTTTGACTGCAGCAATCTTCGTTTGAGACGTTTTGAGTTTGTAATACACAGTCGCCGACAATTATCTTATGAAATAAACCATTACAGTTTAATTATATTGAAATGCAAATGTACTAATAGGAATGGCATTTTGTTGTTTTATATTCTTTCATTTCCAAGCATTAATAGTTGAGGTAGATAGACAACTCATTGCATATGAACATGCACTACAGGGCATATTTTAGAGAAAAATCATCAAGAAATAGATAAAACCTCAGACACACATTCCTTTCAACAAACAGTTCGGTTCAATATCGAAGGGTTTATAAAACAATATATAAATCATGTCGGCCCATTTTCGTATCCGTCTTCACACTCCTTTTCTAAAACATTTATAAATAATTAACAACGCCTCAGCTACAGTTTTCAAGTGAAACCTTTTCTTCAAGCTTTCCTCAATTATGCCTTAAATTGTATATTTCACACACAGTTTCGAGCTGTTTCCCCATTCACCCCGAGGATCCATTAACAGAATATGGTTTCATCTAAACTACCATTATTCTTTAGTATGAAGACATGATGCTGTCTTAAAGCATGCTTATACCGTCCATCTTACATTGAATAATTTCCTATAAGTTGCGATCGTCAGATCGTTTATTAGTTTCAGCAATGGGACATATAATATTCGTCTTAATATTTTGACTTCAGCATTCCTAAATTAACACTTGTGTTAGTGATGTAGTGCTGAAACATACGAAACAAAACATATATGACTTCCTTCTCCTCGAAGCTCTATTTCTTGAGGTAGTTCGATAAGGTACTGTAAACTAAATCCGCATTTCATGGAAATAAAAACCAAAGGAATGTTAATTATGCATATATACCTGTCTTTTCGCTTGAGGTCGTTGTCGGTGATGTGATTATTGTGGTTGTCGTACTCTCAGTTGTTGGATTACTCGTACTTGTAAGGATCTGTGTCGTTGTACTGGTAATTGTTGGTGTATTGGTTTCAGTAGTAGGAGTCTGTGTGGTTGTGCTAGTTGGCTCAGCTTCAGTACTCGTTACAGTTGGGTTCGCACTTGTGAAGGTTGTGCTTGTCACTGTCGTGCTAGTACTTGATGGAACTTGTGTTGGTGATGTGGTGCTAACTAACGTCGTCGTTGTTGTTGGCATCTCTGTGGATTGAGTAGTAGACACCGTGCTGGATGTTAAGCTTGTTGTCGGTACCTCAGTCGTTGTGCTCAAGCTAACCGTCGCTGGTGTAGTTGATGCCTCTGTGGTGACTGTTGCTCGTTCCGTCGTGGTGGTGCTTGTTGGTGTTTGCACTGTGAAAATGAATTGAAAATGAGATTGCCAATGACTTTTTTCAGTGTGCAAATGCAATTTGGATGTAAAATTAACCACATTATTGTAATGCTTTTCACAATAGCTATAACCTTTAAACGCAATGTTTGACAATGAATTTCTTCGACAGTTTGTTTATGATACGTACTTTTTAAAAATGCTAACATTTTTAACTTCTATCCGTTTGAAATACTTCCTTTGTAAGGAGCCGAAACTGAAACGGGTTTCCTTTTCTACCATGTATTCCCGATCGAAGCAAAAAACACTATTCGATGCCGAAACACACTTTTGAACAAATACGTTTTTCACATCTATATATGTATCCGATGTGCATTATTTTAGACAGGTATGTGTTCATGTTTATGCATTACATACATATTTTACGAAATGTCACAACGAAATATATATTAGATTCTGACTCAGATTTTTTTCAATAAATATTGCTATTGAGGCGTCAATGTCAATGTTTTCATAAAGGAATATATTATGGTATGAGCTCGCCTTCGTCCGTCTTCTCACTCCTTTTCAAACATAAAAAGAATAAGCCACTCCTCATTGATAGTTTTTGATCAGTAACATTTTTTATCCTATCATTATACAAACATTCCTACAAAAACATCTTTTACAGTCGACAGTTCTTTCCCATGTACCACTATGATACATAAACATAATATTGATTCACCTAACTTCCTCGATGTTTGCTATTAAGAAATAACACTGTTTTGAATCCCAATCCTACTGTCGATAATAGAGTGAATTATTGAATAATTACCTATAACGTCCGATTTTCAGATTGTTCTTTTATTAAGTTTATGCAATGTGGAATAAAACGTTTGTCTTATTATTTTGACTGCAGCAATCTTCGTTTGAGACGTTTTGAGTTTGTAATACACAGTCGCCGACAATTATCTTATGAAATAAACCATTACAGTTTAATTATATTGAAATGCAAATGTACTAATAGGAATGGCATTTTGTTGTTTTATATTCTTTCATTTCCAAGCATTAATAGTTGAGGTAGATAGACAACTCATTGCATATGAACATGCACTACAGGGCATATTTTAGAGAAAAATCATCAAGAAATAGATAAAACCTCAGACACACATTCCTTTCAACAAACAGTTCGGTTCAATATCGAAGGGTTTATAAAACAATATATAAATCATGTCGGCCCATTTTCGTATCCGTCTTCACACTCCTTTTCTAAAACATTTATAAATAATTAACAACGCCTCAGCTACAGTTTTCAAGTGAAACCTTTTCTTCAAGCTTTCCTCAATTATGCCTTAAATTGTATATTTCACACACAGTTTCGAGCTGTTTCCCCATTCACCCCGAGGATCCATTAACAGAATATGGTTTCATCTAAACTACCATTATTCTTTAGTATGAAGACATGATGCTGTCTTAAAGCATGCTTATACCGTCCATCTTACATTGAATAATTTCCTATAAGTTGCGATCGTCAGATCGTTTATTAGTTTCAGCAATGGGACATATAATATTCGTCTTAATATTTTGACCTCAGCATTCCTAAATTAACACTTGTGTTAGTGATGTAGTGCTGAAACATACGAAACAAAACATATATGACTTCCCTCTCCTCGAAGCTCTAATATTTGAGGTAGTTCGATAAGGTACTGTAAACTAAATCCGCATTTCATGGAAATAAAAACCAAAGGAATGTTAATTATGCATATATACCTGTCGTTTCGCTTGAGGTCGTTGTCGGTGATGTGATTATTGTGGTTGTCGTACTCTCAGTTGTTGGATTACTCGTACTTGTAAGGATCTGTGTCGTTGTACTGGTAATTGTTGGTGTATTGGTTTCAGTAGTAGGAGTCTGTGTGGTTGTGCTAGTTGGCTCAGCTTCAGTACTCGTTACAGTTGGGTTCGCACTTGTGAAGGTTGTGCTTGTCACTGTCGTGCTAGTACTTGATGGAACTTGTGTTGGTGATGTGGTGCTAACTAACGTCGTCGTTGTTGTTGGCATCTCTGTGGATTGAGTAGTAGACACCGTGCTGGATGTTAAGCTTGTTGTCGGTACCTCAGTCGTTGTGCTCAAGCTAACCGTCGCTGGTGTAGTTGATGCCTCTGTGGTGACTGTTGTTCGTTCCGTCGTAGTGCTGCTTGTTGGTGTTTGCACTGTGAAAATGAATTGAAAATGAGATTGCCAATGACTTTTTTTGGTGTGCAAATGCAATTTGGATGTAAAATTAACCACATTATTGTAATGCTTTTCATAATAGCTATAACCTTTAAACGCAATGTTTGACAATGAATTTCTTCGACAGTTTGTTTATGATACGTACTTCTTAAAAATGCTAACATTTTTAACTTCTATCCGTTTGAAATACTTCCTTTGTAAGGAGCCGAAACTGAAACAGGTTTCCTTTTCTACCATGAATTCCCGATCGAAGCAAAAAACACTATTCGATGCAGAAACACACTTTTGAACAAATACGTTTTCCACATCTATATATGTATCCGATGTGCATTATTTTAGACAGGTATGTGTTCATGTTTATGCATTACATACATATTTTACGAAATGTCACAACGAAATATATATTAGATTCTGACTCAGATTTTTTTCAATAAATATTGCTATTGAGGCGTCAATGTCAATGTTTTCATAAAGGAATATATTATGGTATGAGCGAGCCTTCGTCCGTCTTCTCACTCCTTTTCAAACATAAAAAGAATAAGCCACTCCTCATTGATAGTTTTTGATCAGTAACATTTTTTATCCTATCATTATACAAACATTCCTACAAAAACATCTTTCACAGTCTACAGTTCTTTCCCATGTACCACTATGATACATAAACATAATATTGATTCACCTAACTTCCTCGATGTTTGCTATTAAGAAATAACACTGTTTTGAATCCCACTCCTACTGTCGATAATAGAGTGAATTATTGAATAATTACCTATAACGTCCGATTTTCAGATTGTTCTTTTATTAAGTTTATGCAATGTGGAATAAAACGTTTGTCTTATTATTTTGACTGCAGCAATCTTCGTTTGAGACGTTTTGAGTTTGTAATACACAGTCGCCGACAATTATCTTATGAAATAAACCATTACAGTTTAATTATATTGAAATGCAAATGTACTAATAGGAATGGCATTTTGTTGTTTTATATTCTTTCATTTCCAAGCATTAATAGTTGAGGTAGATAGACAACTCATTGCATATGAACATGCACTACAGGGCATATTTTAGAGAAAAATCATCAAGAAATAGATAAAACCTCAGACACACATTCCTTTCAACAAACAGTTCGGTTCAATATCGAAGGGTTTATAAAACAATATATAAATCATGTCGGCCCATTTTCGTATCCGTCTTCACACTCCTTTTCTAAAACATTTATAAATAATTAACAACGCCTCAGCTACAGTTTTCAAGTGAAACCTTTTCTTCAAGCTTTCCTCAATTATGCCTTAAATTGTATATTTCACACACAGTTTCGAGCTGTTTCCCCATTCACCCCGAGGATCCATTAACAGAATATGGTTTCATCTAAACTACCATTATTCTTTAGTATGAAGACATGATGCTGTCTTAAAGCATGCTTATACCGTCCATCTTACATTGAATAATTTCCTATAAGTTGCGATCGTCAGATCGTTTATTAGTTTCAGCAATGGGACATATAATATTCGTCTTAATATTTTGACTTTAGCATTCCTAAATTAACACTTGTGTTAGTGATGTAGTGCTGAAACATACGAAACAAAACATATACGACTTCCTTCTCCTCGAAGCTCTAATATTTGAGATAGTTCGATAAGGTACTGTAAACTAAATCCGCATTTCATGGAAATAAAAACCAAAGGAATGTTAATTATGCATATATACCTGTCGTTTCGCTTGAGGTCGTTGTCGGTGATGTGATTATTGTGGTTGTCGTACTCTCAGTTGTTGGATTACTCGTACTTGTAAGGATCTGTGTCGTTGTACTGGTAATTGTTGGTGTATTGGTTTCAGTAGTAGGAGTCTGTGTGGTTGTGCTAGTTGGCTCAGCTTCAGTACTCGTTACAGTTGGGTTCGCACTTGTTAAGGTTGTGCTTGTCACTGTCGTGCTAGTACTTGATGGAACTTGTGTTGGTGATGTGGTGCTAACTAACGTCGTCGTTGTTGTTGGCATCTCTGTGGATTGAGTAGTAGACACCGTGCTGGATGTTAAGCTTGTTGTCGGTACCTCAGTCGTTGTGCTCAAGCTAACCGTCGCTGGTGTAGTTGATGCCTCTGTGGTGACTGTTGTTCGTTCCGTCGTGGTGCTGCTTGTTGGTGTTTGCACTGTGAAAATGAATTGCAAATGAGATTGCCAATGACCTTTTTCAGTGTGCAAATGCAATTTGGATGTAAAATTAACCACATTATTGTAATGCTTTTCATAATAGCTATAACCTTTAATCTCAATGTTTGACAATGAATTTCGTCGGCAGTTCGTTTATGATACGTACTTCTTAAAAATGCTAACATTTTTAACTTCTATCCGTTTGAAATACTTCCTTTGTAAGGAGCCGAAACTGAAACAGGTTTCATTTTCTACCATGAATTCCCGATCGAAGCAAAAAACACTATTCGATGCAGAAACACACTTTTGAACAAATACGTTTTCCACATCTATATATGTATCCGATGTGCATTATTTTAGACAGGTATGTATTCATTTTTATGCATTACATACATATTTTACGAAATGTCACAACGAAATATATATTAGATTCTGACTCAGATTTTTTTCAATAAATATTGCTATTGAGGCGTCAATGTCAATGTTTTCATAAAGGAATATATTATGGTATGAGCGAGCCTTCGTCCGTCTTCTCACTCCTTTTCAAACATAAAAAGAATAAGCCACTCCTCATTGATAGTTTTTGATCAGTAACATTTTTTATCCTATCATTATACAAACATTCCTACAAAAACATCTTTCACAGTCTACAGTTCTTTCCCATGTACCACTATGATACATAAACATAATATTGATTCACCTAACTTCCTCGATGTTTGCTATTAAGAAATAACACTGTTTTGAATCCCACTCCTACTGTCGATAATAGAGTGAATTATTGAATAATTACCTATAACGTCCGATTTTCAGATTGTTCTTTTATTAAGTTTATGCAATGTGGAATAAAACGTTTGTCTTATTATTTTGACTGCAGCAATCTTCGTTTGAGACGTTTTGAGTTTGTAATACACAGTCGCCGACAATTATCTTATGAAATAAACCATTACATTTTAATTATATTGAAATGCAAATGTACTAATAGGAATGGCATTTTGTTGTTTTATATTCTTTCATTTCCAAGCATTAATAGTTGAGGTAGATAGACAACTCATTGCATATGAACATGCACTACAGGGCATATTTTAGAGAAAAATCATCAAGAAATAGATAAAACCTCAGACACACATTCCTTTCAACAAACAGTTCGGTTCAATATCGAAGGGTTTATAAAACAATATATAAATCATGTCGGCCCATTTTCGTATCCGTCTTCACACTCCTTTTCTAAAACATTTATAAATAATTAACAACGCCTCAGCTACAGTTTTCAAGTGAAACCTTTTCTTCAAGCTTTCCTCAATTATGCCTTAAATTGTATATTTCACACACAGTTTCGAGCTGTTTCCCCATTCACCCCGAGGATCCATTAACAGAATATGGTTTCATCTAAACTACCATTATTCTTTAGTATGAAGACATGATGCTGTCTTAAAGCATGCTTATACCGTCCATCTTACATTGAATAATTTCCTATAAGTTGCGATCGTCAGATCGTTTATTAGTTTCAGCAATGGGACATATAATATTCGTCTTAATATTTTGACTTCAGCATTCCTAAATTAACACTTGTGTTAGTGATGTAGTGCTGAAACATACGAAACAAAACATATACGACTTCCTTCTCCTCGAAGCTCTAATATTTGAGGTAGTTCGATAAGGTACTGTAAACTAAATCCGCATTTCATGGAAATAAAAACCAAAGGAATGTTAATTATGCATATATACCTGTCGTTTCGCTTGAGGTCGTTGTCGGTGATGTGATTATTGTGGTTGTCGTACTCTCAGTTGTTGGATTACTCGTACTTGTAAGGATCTGTGTCGTTGTACTGGTAATTGTTGGTGTATTGGTTTCAGTAGTAGGAGTCTGTGTGGTTGTGCTAGTTGGCTCAGCTTCAGTACTCGTTACAGTTGGGTTCGCACTTGTTAAGGTTGTGCTTGTCACTGTCGTGCTAGTACTTGATGGAACTTGTGTTGGTGATGTGGTGCTAACTAACGTCGTCGTTGTTGTTGGCATCTCTGTGGATTGAGTAGTAGACACCGTGCTGGATGTTAAGCTTGTTGTCGGTACCTCAGTCGTTGTGCTCAAGCTAACCGTCGCTGGTGTAGTTGATGCCTCTGTGGTGACTGTTGTTCGTTCCGTCGTGGTGCTGCTTGTTGGTGTTTGCACTGTGAAAATGAATTGCAAATGAGATTGCCAATGACCTTTTTCAGTGTGCAAATGCACTTTGGATGTAAAATTAACCACATTATTGTAATGCTTTTCATAATAGCTATAACCTTTAATCTCAATGTTTGACAATGAATTTCGTCGGCAGTTCGTTTATGATACGTACTTCTTAAAAATGCTAACATTTTTAACTTCTATCCGTTTGAAATACTTCCTTTGTAAGGAGCCGAAACTGAAACAGGTTTCCTTTTCTACCATGAATTCCCGATCGAAGCAAAAAACACTATTCGATGCAGAAACACACTTTTGAACAAATACGTTTTCCACATCTATATATGTATCCGATGTGCATTATTTTAGACAGGTATGTATTCATTTTTATGCATTACATACATATTTTACGAAATGTCACAACGAAATATATATTAGATTCTGACTCAGATTTTTTTCAATAAATATTGCTATTGAGGCGTCAATGTCAATGTTTTCATAAAGGAATATATTATGGTATGAGCTCGCCTTCGTCCGTCTTCTCACTCTTTTTCAAACATAAAAAGAATAAGCCACTCCTCATTGATAGTTTTTGATCAGTAACATTTTTTATCCTATCATTATATAAACATTCCTACAAAAACATCTTTCACAGTCTACAGTTTTATCCCATGTACCACTATGATACATAAACATAATATTGATTCACCTAACTTCCTCGATGTTTGCTATTAAGAAATAACACTGTTTTGAATCCCACTCCTACTGTCGATAATAGAGTGAATTATTGAATAATTACCTATAACGTCCGATTTTCAGATTGTTCTTTTATTAAGTTTATGCAATGTGGAATAAAACGTTTGTCTTATTATTTTGACTGCAGCAATCTTCGTTTGAGACGTTTTGAGTTTGTAATACACAGTCGCCGACAATTATCTTATGAAATAAACCATTACAGTTTAATTATATTGAAATGCAAATGTACTAATAGGAATGGCATTTTGTTGTTTTATATTCTTTCATTTCCAAGCATTAATAGTTGAGGTAGATAGACAACTCATTGCATATGAACATGCACTACAGGGCATATTTTAGAGAAAAATCATCAAGAAATAGATAAAACCTCAGACACACATTCCTTTCAACAAACAGTTCGGTTCAATATCGAAGGGTTTATAAAACAATATATAAATCATGTCGGCCCATTTTCGTATCCGTCTTCACACTCCTTTTCTAAAACATTTATATATAATTAACAACGATTCAGCTACAGTTTTCAAGTGAAACCTTTTCTTCAAGCTTTCCTCAATTATGCCTTAAATTGTATATTTCACACACAGTTTCGAGCTGTTTCCCCATTTACCCCGAGGATCCATTAACAGAATATGGTTTCATCTAAACTACCATTATTCTTTAGTATGAAGACATGATGCTGTCTTAAAGCATGCTTATACCGTCCATATTACATTGAATAATTTCCTATAAGTTGCGATCGTCAGATCGTTTATTAGTTTCAGCAATGGGACATATAATATTCGTCTTAATATTTTGACTTCAGCATTCCTAAATTAACACTTGTGTTAGTGATGTAGTGCTGAAACATACGAAACAAAACATATACGACTTCCTTCTCCTCGAAGCTCTAATATTTGAGGTAGTTCGATAAGGTACTGTAAACTAAATCCGCATTTCATGGAAATAAAAACCAAAGGAATGTTAATTATGCATATATACCTGTCGTTTCGCTTGAGGTCGTTGTCGGTGATGTGATTATTGTGGTTGTCGTACTCTCAGTTGTTGGATTACTCGTACTTGTAAGGATCTGTGTCGTTGTACTGGTAATTGTTGGTGTATTGGTTTCAGTAGTAGGAGTCTGTGTGGTTGTGCTAGTTGGCTCAGCTTCAGTACTCGTTACAGTTGGGTTCGCACTTGTTAAGGTTGTGCTTGTCACTGTCGTGCTAGTACTTGATGGAACTTGTGTTGGTGATGTGGTGCTAACTAACGTCGTCGTTGTTGTTGGCATCTCTGTGGATTGAGTAGTAGACACCGTGCTGGATGTTAAGCTTGTTGTCGGTACCTCAGTCGTTGTGCTCAAGCTAACCGTCGCTGGTGTAGTTGATGCCTCTGTGGTGACTGTTGTTCGTTCCGTCGTGGTGCTGCTTGTTGGTGTTTGCACTGTGAAAATGAATTGAAAATGAGATTGCCAATGACTTTTTTCAGTGTGCAAATGCAATTTGGATGTAAAATTAACCACATTATTGTAATGCTTTTCATAATAGCTATAACCTTTAAACGCAATGTTTGACAATGAATTTCTTCGACAGTTTGTTTATGATACGTACTTCTTAAAAATGCTAACATTTTTAACTTCTATCCGTTTGAAATTCTTCCTTTGTAAGGAGCCGAAACTGAAACAGGTTTCCTTTTCTACCATGTATTCCCGATCGAAGCAAAAAACACTATTCGATGCAGAAACACACTTTTGAACAAATACGTTTTCCACATCTATATATGTATCCGATGTGCATTATTTTAGACAGGTATGTGTTCATGTTTATGCATTACATACATATTTTACGAAATGTCACAACGAAATATATATTAGATTCTGACTCAGATTTTTTTCAATAAATATTGCTATTGAGGCGTCAAAGTCAATGTTTTCATAAAGGAATATATTATGGTATGAGCTCGCCTTCGTCCGTCTTCTCACTCCTTTTCAAACATAAAAAGAATAAGCCACTCCTCATTGATAGTTTTTGATCAGTAACATTTTTTATCCTATCATTATACAAACATTCCTACAAAAACATCTTTCACAGTCTACAGTTCTTTCCCATGTATCACTATGATACATAAACATAATATTGATTCACCTAACATCCTCGATGTTTGCTATTAAGAAATAACACTGTTTTGAATCCCACTCCTACTGTCGATAATAGAGTGAATTATTGAATAATTACCTATAACGTCCGATTTTCAGATTGTTCTTTTATTAAGTTTATGCAATGTGGAATAAAACGTTTGTCTTATTATTTTGACTGCAGCAATCTTCGTTTGAGACGTTTTGAGTTTTTAATACACAGTCGCCGACAATTATCTTATGAAATAAACCATTACAGTTTAATTATATTGAAATGCAAATGTACTAATAGGAATGGCATTTTGTTGTTTTATATTCTTTCATTTCCAAGCATTAATAGTTGAGGTAGATAGACAACTCATTGCATATGAACATGCACTACAGGGCATATTTTAGAGAAAAAACATCAAGAAATAGATAAAACCTCAGACACACATTCCTTTCAACAAACAGTTCGGTTCAATATCGAAGGGTTTATAAAACAATATATAAATCATGTCGGCCCATTTTCGTATCCGTCTTCACACTCCTTTTCTAAAACATTTATAAATAATTAACAACGCCTCAGCTACAGTTTTCAAGTGAAACCTTTTCTTCAAGCTTTCCTCAATTATGCCTTAAATTGTATATTTCACACACAGTTTCGAGCTGTTTCCCCATTCACCCCGAGCATCCATTAACAGAATATGGTTTCATCTAAACTACCATTATTCTTTAGTATGAAGACATGATGCTGTCTTAAAGCATGCTTATACCGTCCATCTTACATTGAATAATTTCCTATAAGTTGCGATCGTCAGATCGTTTATTAGTTTCAGCAATGGGACATATAATATTCGTCTTAATATTTTGACTTCAGCATTCCTAAATTAACACTTGTGTTAGTGATGTAGTGCTGAAACATACGAAACAAAACATATATGACTTCCTTCTCCTCGAAGCTCTAATATTTGAGGTAGTTCGATAAGGTACTGTAAACTAAATCCGCATTTCATGGAAATAAAAACCAAAGGAATGTTAATTATGCATATATACCTGTCGTTGCTCTTGAGGTCGTTGTCGGTGATGTGATTATTGTGGTTGTCGTACTCTCAGTTGTTGGATTACTCGTACCTGTAAGGATCTGTGTCGTTGTACTGGTAATTGTTGGTGTATTGGTTTCAGTAGTAGGAGTCTGTGTGGTTGTGCTAGTTGGTTCAGCTTCAGTACTCGTTACAGTTGGGTTCGCACTTGTGAAGGTTGTGCTTGTCACTGTCGTGCTAGTACTTGATGGAACTTGTGTTGGTGATGTGGTGCTAACTAACGTCGTCGTTGTTGTTGGCATCTCTGTGGATTGAGTAGTAGACACCGTGCTGGATGTTAAGCTTGTTGTCGGTACCTCAGTCGTTGTGCTCAAGCTAACCGTCGCTGGTGTAGTTGATGCCTCTGTGGTGACTGTTGTTCGTTCCGTCGTGGTGCTGCTTGTTGGTGTTTGCACTGTGAAAATGAATTGAAAATGAGATTGCCAATGACTTTTTTCAGTGTGCAAATGCACTTTGGATGTAAAATTAACCACATTATTGTAATGCTTTTCATAATAGCTATAACCTTTAAACTCAGTGTTTGACAATGAATTTCGGCAGTTCGTTTATGATACGTACTTCTTAAAAATGCTAACATTTTTAACTTCTATCCGTTTGAAATACTTTCTTTGTAAGGAGCCGAAACTGAAACAGGTTTCCTTTTCTACTATGTATTCCCGATCGAAGCAAAAAACACTATTCGATGCAGAAACACACTTTTGAACAAATACGTTTTCCACATCTATATATGTATCCGATGTGCATTATTTTAGACAGGTATGTGTTCATTTTTATGCATTACATACATATTTTACGAAATGTCACAACGAAATATATATTAGATTCTGACTCAGATTTTTTTCAATAAATATTGCTATTGAGGCGTCAATGTCAATGTTTTCATAAAGGAAAATATTATGGTATGAGCTCGCCTTCGTCCGTCTTCTCACTCCTTTTCAAACATAAAAAGAATAAGCCACTCCTCATTGATAGTTTTTGATCAGTAACATTTTTTATCCTATCATTATACAAACATTCCTACAAAAACATCTTTCACAGTCTACAGTTCTTTCCCATGTATCACTATGATACATAAACATAATATTGATTCACCTAACTTCCTCGATGTTTGCTATTAAGAAATAACACTGTTTTGAATCCCACTCCTACTGTCGATAATAGAGTGAATTATTGAATAATTACCTATAACGTCCGATTTTCAGATTGTTCTTTTATTAAGTTTATGCAATGTGGAATAAAACGTTTGTCTTATTATTTTGACTGCAGCAATCTTCGTTTGAGACGTTTTGAGTTTGTAATACACAGTCGCCGACAATTATCTTATGAAATAAACCATTACAGTTTAATTATATTGAAATGCAAATGTACTAATAGGAATGGCATTTTGTTGTTTTATATTCTTTCATTTCCAAGCATTAATAGTTGAGGTAGATAGACAACTCATTGCATATGAACATGCACTACAGGGCATATTTTAGAGAAAAATCATCAAGAAATAGATAAAACCTCAGACACACATTCCTTTCAACAAACAGTTCGGTTCAATATCGAAGGGTTTATAAAACAATATATAAATCATGTCGGCCCATTTTCGTAACCGTCTTTACACTCCTTTTCTAAAACATTTATAAATAATTAACAACGCTTCAGCTACAGTTTTCAAGTGAAACCTTTTCTTCAAGCTTTCCTCAATTATACCTTAAATTGTATATTTCACACACAGTTTCGAGCTGTTTCCCCATTTACCCCGAGGATCCATTAACAGAATATGGTTTCATCTTAACTACCATTATTCTTTAGTATGAAGACATGATGCTGTCTTAAAGCATGCTTATACCGTCCATCTTACATTGAATAATTTCCTATAAGTTGCGATCGTCAGATCGTTTATTAGTTTCAGCAATGAGACATATAATATTCGTCTTAATATTTTGACTTCAGCATTACTAAATTAACACTTGTGTTAGTGATGTAGTGCTGAAACATACGAAACAAAACATATATGACTTCCTTCTCTTCGAAGCTCTAATATTTGAGGTAGTTCGATAAGGTACTGTAAACTAAATCCGCATTTCATGGAAATAAAAACCAAAGGAATGTTAATTATGCATATATACCTGTCGTTTCGCTTGAGGTCGTTGTCGGTGATGTGATTATTGTGGTTGTCGTACTCTCAGTTGTTGGATTACTCGTACTTGTAAGGATCTGTGTCGTTGTACTGGTAATTGTTGGTGTATTGGTTTCAGTAGTAGGAGTCTGTGTGGTTGTGCTAGTTGGCTCAGCTTCAGTACTCGTTACAGTTGGGTTCGCACTTGTGAAGGTTGTGCATGTCACTGTCGTGCTAGTACTTGATGGAACTTGTGTTGGTGATGTGGTGCTAACTAACGTCGTCGTTGTTGTTGGCATCTCTGTGGATTGAGTAGTAGACACCGTGCTGGATGTTAAGCTTGTTGTCGGTACCTCAGTCGTTGTGCTCAAGCTAACCGTCGCTGGTGTAGTTGATGCCTCTGTGGTGACTGTTGTTCCTTCCGTCGTGGTGCTGCTTGTTGGTGTTTGCACTGTGAAAATGAATTGAAAATGAGATTGCCAATGACTTTTTTCAGTGTGCAAATGCAATTTGGATGTAAAATTAACCACATTATTGTAATGCTTTTCATAATAGCTATAACCTTTAAACTCAATGTTTGACAATGAATTTCGGCAGTTCGTTTATGATACGTACTTCTTAAAAATGCTAACATTTTTAACTTCTATCCGTTTGAAATACTTTCTTTGTAAGGAGCCGAAACTGAAACAGGTTTCCTTTTCTACTATGTATTCCCGATCGAAGCAAAAAACACTATTCGATGCAGAAACACACTTTTGAACAAATACGTTTTCCACATCTATATATGTATCCGATGTGCATTATTTTAGACAGGTATGTGTTCATGTTTATGCATTACATACATATTTTACGAAATGTCACAACGAAATATATATTAGATTCTGACTCAGATTTTTTTCAATAAATATTGCTATTGAGGCGTCAATGTCAATGTTTTCATAAAGGAAAATATTATGGTATGAGCTCGCCTTCGTCCGTCTTCTCACTCCTTTTCAAACATAAAAAGAATAAGCCACTCCTCATTGATAGTTTTTGATCAGTAACATTTTTTATCCTATCATTATACAAACATTCCTACAAAAACATCTTTCACAGTCTACAGTTCTTTCCCATGTACCACTATGATACATAAACATAATATTGATTCACCTAACTTCCTCGATGTTTGCTATTAAGAAATAACACTGTTTTGAATCCCACTCCTACTGTCGATAATAGAGTGAATTATTGAATAATTACCTATAACGTCCGATTTTCAGATTGTTCTTTTATTAAGTTTATGCAATGTGGAATAAAACGTTTGTCTTATTATTTTGACTGCAGCAATCTTCGTTTGAGACGTTTTGAGTTTGTAATACACAGTCGCCGACAATTATCTTATGAAATAAATCATTACAGTTTAATTATATTGAAATGCAAATGTACTAATAGGAATGGCATTTTGTTGTTTTATATTCTTTCATTTCCAAGCATTAATAGTTGAGGTAGATAGACAACTCATTGCATATGAACATGCACTACAGGGCATATTTTAGAGAAAAATCATCAAGAAATAGATAAAACCTCAGACACACATTCCTTTCAACAAACAGTTCGGTTCAATATCGAAGGGTTTACAAAACAATATATAAATCATTTCGGCCCATTTTCGTATCCGTCTTCACACTCCTTTTCTAAAACATTTATAAATAATTAACAACGCTTCAGCTACAGTTTTCAAGTGAAACCTTTTCTTCAAGCTTTCCTCAATTATGCCTTAAATTGTATATTTCACACACAGTTTCGAGCTGTTTCCCCATTAACCCCAAGGATCCATTAACAGAATATGGTTTCATCTTAACTACCATTATTCTTTAGTATGAAGACATGATGCTGTCTTAAAGCATGCTTATACCGTTCATCTTACATTGAATAATTTCCTATAAGTTGCGATCGTCAGATCGTTTAATAGTTTCAGCAATGGGACATATAATATTCGTCTTAATATTTTGACCTCAGCATTCCTAAATTAACACTTGTGTTAGTGATGTAGTGCTGAAACATACGAAACAAAACATATATGACTTCCTTCTCTTCGAAGCTCTAATATTTGAGGTAGTTCGATAAGGTACTGTAAACTAAATCCGCATTTCATGGAAATAAAAACCAAAGGAATGTTAATTATGCATATATACCTGTCGTTTCGCTTGAGGTCGTTGTCGGTGATGTGATTATTGTGGTTGTCGTACTCTCAGTTGTTGGATTACTCGTACTTGAAAGGATCTGTGTCGTTGTACTGGTAATTGTTGGTGTATTGGTTTCAGTAGTAGGAGTCTGTGTGGTTGTGCTAGTTGGCTCAGCTTCAGTACTCGTTACAGTTGGGTTCGCACTTGTGAAGGTTGTGCTTGTCACTGTCGTGCTAGTACTTGATGGAACTTGTGTTGGTGATGTGGTGCTAACTAACGTCGTCGTTGTTGTTGGCATCTCTGTGGATTGAGTAGTAGACACCGTGCTGGATGTTAAGCTTGTTGTCGGTACCTCAGTCGTTGTGCTCAAGCTAACCGTCGCTGGTGTAGTTGATGCCTCTGTGGTGACTGTTGTTCGTTCCGTCGTGGTGCTGCTTGTTGGTGTTTGCACTGTGAAAATGAATTGAAAATGAGATTGCCAATGACTTTTTTCAGTGTGCAAATGCAATTTGGATGTAAAATTAACCACATTATTGTAATGCTTTTCATAATAGCTATAACCTTTAAACTCAATGTTTGACAATGAATTTCGGCAGTTCGTTTATGATACGTACTTCTTAAAAATGCTAACATTTTTAACTTCTATCCGTTTGAAATACTTTCTTTGTAAGGAGCCGAAACTGAAACAGGTTTCCTTTTCTACTATGTATTCCCGATCGAAGCAAAAAACACTATTCGATGCAGAAACACACTTTTGAACAAATACGTTTTCCACATCTATATATGTATCCGATGTGCATTATTTTAGACAGGTATGTGTTCATGTTTATGCATTACATACATATTTTACGAAATGTCACAACGAAATATATATTAGATTCTGACTCAGATTTTTTTCAATAAATATTGCTATTGAGGCGTCAATGTCAATGTTTTCATAAAGGAAAATATTATGGTATGAGCTCGCCTTCGTCCGTCTTCTCACTCCTTTTCAAACATAAAAAGAATAAGCCACTCCTCATTGATAGTTTTTGATCAGTAACATTTTTTATCCTATCATTATACAAACATTCCTACAAAAACATCTTTCACAGTCTACAGTTCTTTCCCATGTACCACTATGATACATAAACATAATATTGATTCACCTAACTTTCTCGATGTTTGCTTTTAAGAAATAACACTGTTTTGAATCCCACTCCTACTGTCGATAATAACCGCTCCGGTGGCCTAGTGGTTAGAGCGTCCGCCCCGGAAGCGGGAGGTCGTCGGTTCGATCCCCGGCCGAGTCATACCAAAGACTTACAAAAATGGTACTAACAGCTGCCTCGCTTGACGCTCAGCATAAAGAGGTTAGTGTTAGGACTGGTCGGCCTGGTGTCAGGATAATGTGACTGGGTGAGACATCATGCTACATGTCTGCGGCATGATGTCTCAGTGCTAGACATCACTATAAACTGCCTCACTGCAGACATCGTAGCGATATGACTGAAAAATTGTTAAAGCTACGTTAAAAATCCTAATCAAACAAACAAACAAACTGTCGATAATAGAGTGAATTATTGAATAATTACCTATAACGTCCGATTTTCAGATTGTTCTTTTATTAAGTTTATGCAATGTGGAATAAAACGTTTGTCTTATTATTTTGACTGCAGCAATCTTCGTTTGAGACGTTTTGAGTTTGTAATACACAGTCGCCGACGATTATCTTATGAAATAAACCATTACGGTTTAATTATATTGAAATGCAAATGTACTAATAGGAATGGCATTTTGTTGTTTTATATTCTTTCATTTCCAAGCATTAATAGTTGAGGTAGATAGACAACTCATTGCATATGAACATGCACTACAGGGCATATTTTAGAGAAAAATCATCAAGAAATAGATAAAACCTCAGACACACATTCCTTTCAACAAACAGTTCGGTTCAATATCGAAGGGTTTATAAAACAATATATAAATCATGTCGGCCCATTTTCGTAACCGTCTTTACACTCCTTTTCTAAAACATTTATAAATAATTAACAACGCTTCAGCTACAGTTTTCAAGTGAAACCTTTTCTTCAAGCTTTCCTCAATTATGCCTTAAATTGTATATTTCACACACAGTTTCGAGCTGTTTCCCCATTTACCCCAAGGATCCATTAACAGAATATGGTTTCATCTTAACTACCATTATTCTTTAGTATGAAGACATGATGCTGTCTTAAAGCATGCTTATACCGTCCATCTTACATTGAATAATTTCCTATAAGTTGCGATCGTCAGATCGTTTATTAGTTTCAGCAATGAGACATATAATATTCGTCTTAATATTTTGACTTCAGCATTCCTAAATTAACACTTGTGTTAGTGATGTAGTGCTGAAACATACGAAACAAAACATATATGACTTCCTTCTCTTCGAAGCTCTAATATTTGAGGTAGTTCGATAAGGTACTGTAAACTAAATCCGCATTTCATGGAAATAAAAACCAAAGGAATGTTAATTATGCATATATACCTGTCGTTTCGCTTGAGGTCGTTGTCGGTGATGTGATTATTGTGGTTGTCGTACTCTCAGTTGTTGGATTACTCGTACTTGTAAGGATCTGTGTCGTTGTACTGGTAATTGTTGGTGTATTGGTTTCAGTAGTAGGAGTCTGTGTGGTTGTGCTAGTTGGTTCAGCTTCAGTACTCGTTACAGTTGGGTTCGCACTTGTGAAGGTTGTGCTTGTCACTGTCGTGCTAGTACTTGATGGAACTTGTGTTGGTGATGTGGTGCTAACTAACGTCGTCGTTGTTGTTGGCATCTCTGTGGATTGAGTAGTAGACACCGTGCTGGATGTTAAGCTTGTTGTCGGTACCTCAGTCGTTGTGCTCAAGCTAACCGTCGCTGGTGTAGTTGATGCCTCTGTGGTGACTGTTGTTCGTTCCGTCGTGGTGCTGCTTGTTGGTGTTTGCACTGTGAAAATGAATTGAAAATGAGATTGCCACTGACTTTTTTCAGTGTGCAAATGCAATTTGGACGTAAAATTAACCACATTATTGTAATGCTTTTCATAATAGCTATAACCTTTAAACTCAATGTTTGACAATGAATTTCGGCAGTTCGTTTATGATACGTACTTCTTAAAAATGCTAACATTTTTAACTTCTATCCGTTTGAAATACTTTCTTTGTAAGGAGCCGAAACTGAAACAGGTTTCCTTTTCTACTATGTATTCCCGATCGAAGCAAAAAACACTATTCGATGCAGAAACACACTTTTGAACAAATACGTTTTCCACATCTATATATGTATCCGATGTGCATTATTTTAGACAGGTATGTGTTCATGTTTATGCATTACATACATATTTTACGAAATGTCACAACGAAATATATATTAGATTCTGACTCAGATTTTTTTCAATAAATATTGCTATTGAGGCGTCAATGTCAATGTTTTCATAAAGGAAAATATTATGGTATGAGCTCGCCTTCGTCCGTCTTCTCACTCCTTTTCAAACATAAAAAGAATAAGCCACTCCTCATTGATAGTTTTTGATCAGTAACATTTTTTATCCTATCATTATACAAACATTCCTACAAAAACATCTTTCACAGTCTACAGTTCTTTCCCATGTACCACTATGATACATAAACATAATATTGATTCACCTAACTTCCTCGATGCTTGCTATTAAGAAATAACACTGTTTTGAATCCCACTCCTACTGTCGATAATAGAGTGAATTATTGAATAATTACCTATAACGTCCGATTTTCAGATTGTTCTTTTATTAAGTTTATGCAATGTGGAATAAAACGTTTGTCTTATTATTTTGACTGCAGCAATCTTCGTTTGAGACGTTTTGAGTTTGTAATACACAGTCGCCGACAATTATCTTATGAAATAAACCATTACAGTTTAATTATATTGAAATGCAAATGTACTAATAGGAATGGCATTTTGTTGTTTTATATTCTTTCATTTCCAAGCATTAATAGTTGAGGTAGATAGACAACTCATTGCATATGAACATGCACTACAGGGCATATTTTAGAGAAAAATCATCAAGAAATAGATAAAACCTCAGACACACATTCCTTTCAACAAACAGTTCGGTTCAATATCGAAGGGTTTATAAAACAATATATAAATCATTTCGGCCCATTTTCGAATCCGTCTTCACACTCCTTTTCTAAAACATTTATAAATAATTAACAACGCTTCAGCTACAGTTTTCAAGTGAAACCTTTTCTTCAAGCTTTCCTCAATTATGCCTTAAATTGTATATTTCACACACAGTTTCGAGCTGTTTCCCCATTAACCCCAAGGATCCATTAACAGAATATGGTTTCATCTTAACTACCATTATTCTTTAGTATGAAGACATGATGCTGTCTTAAAGCATGCTTATACCGTCCATCTTACATTGAATAATTTCCTATAAGTTGCGATCGTCAGATCGTTTATTAGTTTCAGCAATGGGACATATAATATTCGTCTTAATATTTTGACCTCAGCATTCCTAAATTAACACTTGTGTTAGTGATGTAGTGCTGAAACATACGAAACAAAACATATATGACTTCCTTCTCCTCGAAGCTCTAATATTTGAGGTAGTTCGATAAGGTACTGTAAACTAAATCCGCATTTCATGGAAATAAAAACCAAAGGAATGTTAATTATGCATATATACCTGTCGTTTCGCTTGAGGTCGTTGTCGGTGATGTGATTATTGTGGTTGTCGTACTCTCAGTTGTTGGATTACTCGTACTTGCAAGGATCTGTGTCGTTGTACTGGTAATTGTTGGTGTATTGGTTTCAGTAGTAGGAGTCTGTGTGGTTGTGCTAGTTGGTTCAGCTTCAGTACTCGTTACAGTTGGGTTCGCACTTGTGAAGGTTGTGCTTGTCACTGTCGTGCTAGTACTTGATGGAACTTGTGTTGGTGATGTGGTGCTAACTAACGTCGTCGTTGTTGTTGGCATCTCTGTGGATTGAGTAGTAGACACCGTGCTGGATGTTAAGCTTGTTGTCGGTACCTCAGTCGTTGTGCTCAAGCTAACCGTCGCTGGTGTAGTTGATGCCTCTGTGGTGACTGTTGTTCCTTCCGTCGTGGTGCTGCTTGTTGGTGTTTGCACTGCGAAAATGAATTGCAAATGAGATTGCCAATGACTTTTTTCAGTGTGCAAATGCAATTTGGATGTAAAATTAACCACATTATTGTAATGCTTTTCATAATAGCTATAACCTTTAAACTCAATGTTTGACAATGAATTTCGGCAGTTCGTTTATGATACGTACTTCTTAAAAATGCTAACATTTTTAACTTCTATCCGTTTGAAATACTTTCTTTGTAAGGAGCCGAAACTGAAACAGGTTTCCTTTTCTACTATGTATTCCCGATCGAAGCAAAAAACACTATTCGATGCAGAAACACACTTTTGAACAAATACGTTTTCCACATCTATATATGTATCCGATGTGCATTATTTTAGACAGGTATGTGTTCATTTTTATGCATTACATACATATTTTACGAAATGTCACAACGAAATATATATTAGATTCTGACTCAGATTTTTTTCAATAAATATTGCTATTGAGGCGTCAATGTCAATGTTTTCATAAAGGAAAATATTATGGTATGAGCTCGCCTTCGTCCGTCTTCTCACTCCTTTTCAAACATAAAAAGAATAAGCCACTCCTCATTGATAGTTTTTGATCAGTAACATTTTTTATCCTATCATTATACAAACATTCCTACAAAAACATCTTTCACAGTCTACAGTTTTTTCCCATGTACCACTATGATACATAAACATAATATTGATTCACCTAACTTCCTCGATGTTTGCTTTTAAGAAATAACACTGTTTTGAATCCCACTCCTACTGTCGATAATAGAGTGAATTATTGAATAATTACCTATAACGTCCGATTTTCAGATTGTTCTTTTATTAAGTTTATGCAATGTGGAATAAAACGTTTGTCTTATTATTTTGACTGCAGCAATCTTCGTTTGAGACGTTTTGAGTTTGTAATACACAGTCGCCGACGATTATCTTATGAAATAAACCATTACGGTTTAATTATATTGAAATGCAAATGTACTAATAGGAATGGCATTTTGTTGTTTTATATTCTTTCATTTCCAAGCATTAATAGTTGAGGTAGATAGACAACTCATTGCATATGAACATGCACTACAGGGCATATTTTAGAGAAAAATCATCAAGAAATAGATAAAACCTCAGACACACATTCCTTTCAACAAACAGTTCGGTTCAATATCGAAGGGTTTATAAAACAATATATAAATCATGTCGGCCCATTTTCGTAACCGTCTTTACACTCCTTTTCTAAAACATTTATAAATAATTAACAACGCTTCAGCTACAGTTTTCAAGTGAAACCTTTTCTTCAAGCTTTCCTCAATTATGCCTTAAATTGTATATTTCACACACAGTTTCGAGCTGTTTCCCCATTTACCCCAAGGATCCATTAACAGAATATGGTTTCATCTTAACTACCATTATTCTTTAGTATGAAGACATGATGCTGTCTTAAAGCATGCTTATACCGTCCATCTTACATTGAATAATTTCCTATAAGTTGCGATCGTCAGATCGTTTATTAGTTTCAGCAATGAGACATATAATATTCGTCTTAATATTTTGACTTCAGCATTCCTAAATTAACACTTGTGTTAGTGATGTAGTGCTGAAACATACGAAACAAAACATATATGACTTCCTTCTCTTCGAAGCTCTAATATTTGAGGTAGTTCGATAAGGTACTGTAAACTAAATCCGCATTTCATGGAAATAAAAACCAAAGGAATGTTAATTATGCATATATACCTGTCGTTTCGCTTGAGGTCGTTGTCGGTGATGTGATTATTGTGGTTGTCGTACTCTCAGTTGTTGGATTACTCGTACTTGTAAGGATCTGTGTCGTTGTACTGGTAATTGTTGGTGTATTGGTTTCAGTAGTAGGAGTCTGTGTGGTTGTGCTAGTTGGCTCAGCTTCAGTACTCGTTACAGTTGGGTTCGCACTTGTGAAGGTTGTGCTTGTCACTGTCGTGCTAGTACTTGATGGAACTTGTGTTGGTGATGTGGTGCTAACTAACGTCGTCGTTGTTGTTGGCATCTCTGTGGATTGAGTAGTAGACACCGTGCTGGATGTTAAGCTTGTTGTCGGTACCTCAGTCGTTGTGCTCAAGCTAACCGTCGCTGGTGTAGTTGATGCCTCTGTGGTGACTGTTGTTCGTTCCGTCGTGGTGCTGCTTGTTGGTGTTTGCACTGTGAAAATGAATTGAAAATGAGATTGCCAATGACTTTTTTCAGTGTGCAAATGCAATTTGGATGTAAAATTAACCACATTATTGTAATGCTTTTCATAATAGCTATAACCTTTAAACTCAATGTTTGACAATGAATTTCGGCAGTTCGTTTATGATACGTACTTCTTAAAAATGCTAACATTTTTAACTTCTATCCGTTTGAAATACTTTCTTTGTAAGGAGCCGAAACTGAAACAGGTTTCCTTTTCTACTATGTATTCCCGATCGAAGCAAAAAACACTATTCGATGCAGAAACACACTTTTGAACAAATACGTTTTCCACATCTATATATGTATCCGATGTGCATTATTTTAGACAGGTATATGTTCATGTTTATGCATTACATACATATTTTACGAAATGTCACAAAGAAATATATATTAGATTCTGACTCAGACTTTTTTCAATAAATATTGCTATTGAGGCGTCAATGTCAATGTTTTCATAAAGGAAAATATTATGGTATGAGCTCGCCTTCGTCCGTCTTCTCACTCCTTTTCAAACATAAAAAGAATAAGCCACTCCTCATTGATAGTTTTTGATCAGTAACATTTTTTATCCTATCATTATACAAACATTCCTACAAAAACATCTTTCACAGTCTACAGTTCTTTCCCATGTACCACTATGATACATAAACATAATATTGATTCACCTAACTTCCTCGATGCTTGCTATTAAGAAATAACACTGTTTTGAATCCCACTCCTACTGTCGATAATAGAGTGAATTATTGAATAATTACCTATAACGTCCGATTTTCAGATTGTTCTTTTATTAAGTTTATGCAATGTGGAATAAAACGTTTGTCTTATTATTTTGACTGCAGCAATCTTCGTTTGAGACGTTTTGAGTTTGTAATACACAGTCGCCGACAATTATCTTATGAAATAAACCATTACAGTTTAATTATATTGAAATGCAAATGTACTAATAGGAATGGCATTTTGTTGTTTTATATTCTTTCATTTCCAAGCATTAATAGTTGAGGTAGATAGACAACTCATTGCATATGAACATGCACTACAGGGCATATTTTAGAGAAAAATCATCAAGAAATAGATAAAACCTCAGACACACATTCCTTTCAACAAACAGTTCGGTTCAATATCGAAGGGTTTATAAAACAATATATAAATCATGTCGGCCCATTTTCGTAACCGTCTTTACACTCCTTTTCTAAAACATTTATAAATAATTAACAACGCTTCAGCTACAGTTTTCAAGTGAAACCTTTTCTTCAAGCTTTCCTCAATTATGCCTTAAATTGTATATTTCACACACAGTTTCGAGCTGTTTCCCATTTACCCCAAGGATCCATTAACAGAATATGGTTTCATCTTAACTACCATTATTCTTTAGTATGAAGACATGATGCTGTCTTAAAGCATGCCTATACCGTCCATCTTACATTGAATAATTTCCTATAAGTTGCGATCGTCAGATCGTTTATTAGTTTCAGCAATGAGACATATAATATTCGTCTTAATATTTTGACTTCAGCATTCCTAAATTAACACTTGTGTTAGTGATGTAGTGCTGAAACATACGAAACAAAACATATATGACTTCCTTCTCTTCGAAGCTCTAATATTTGAGGTAGTTCGATAAGGTACTGTAAACTAAATCCGCATTTCATGGAAATAAAAACCAAAGGAATGTTAATTATGCATATATACCTGTCGTTTCGCTTGAGGTCGTTGTCGGTGATGTGATTATTGTGGTTGTCGTACTCTCAGTTGTTGGATTACTCGTACTTGTAAGGATCTGTGTCGTTGTACTGGTAATTGTTGGTGTATTGGTTTCAGTAGTAGGAGTCTGTGTGGTTGTGCTAGTTGGTTCAGCTTCAGTACTCGTTACAGTTGGGTTCGCACTTGTGAAGGTTGTGCTTGTCACTGTCGTGCTAGTACTTGATGGAACTTGTGTTGGTGATGTGGTGCTAACTAACGTCGTCGTTGTTGTTGGCATCTCTGTGGATTGAGTAGTAGACACCGTGCTGGATGTTAAGCTTGTTGTCGGTACCTCAGTCGTTGTGCTCAAGCTAACCGTCGCTGGTGTAGTTGATGCCTCTGTGGTGACTGTTGTTCGTTCCGTCGTGGTGCTGCTTGTTGGTGTTTGCACTGGGAAAATGAATTGAAAATGAGATTGCCAATGACTTTTTTCAGTGTGCAAATGCAATTTGGATGTAAAATTAACCACATTATTGTAATGCTTTTCATAATAGCTATAACCTTTAAACTCAATGTTTGACAATGAATTTCGGCAGTTCGTTTATGATACGTACTTCTTAAAAATGCTAACATTTTTAACTTCTATCCGTTTGAAATACTTTCTTTGTAAGGAGCCGAAACTGAAACAGGTTTCCTTTTCTACTATGTATTCCCGATCGAAGCAAAAAACACTATTCGATGCAGAAACACACTTTTGAACAAATACGTTTTCCACATCTATATATGTATCCGATGTGCATTATTTTAGACAGGTATGTGTTCATGTTTATGCATTACATACATATTTTACGAAATGTCACAACGAAATATATATTAGATTCTGACTCAGATTTTTTTCAATAAATATTGCTATTGAGGCGTCAATGTCAATGTTTTCATAAAGGAAAATATTATGGTATGAGCTCGCCTTCGTCCGTCTTCTCACTCCTTTTCAAACATAAAAAGAATAAGCCACTCCTCATTGATAGTTTTTGATCAGTAACATTTTTTATCCTATCATTATACAAACATTCCTACAAAAACATCTTTCACAGTCTACAGTTCTTTCCCATGTACCACTATGATACATAAACATAATATTGATTCACCTAACTTCCTCGATGCTTGCTATTAAGAAATAACACTGTTTTGAATCCCACTCCTACTGTCGATAATAGAGTGAATTATTGAATAATTACCTATAACGTCCGATTTTCAGATTGTTCTTTTATTAAGTTTATGCAATGTGGAATAAAACGTTTGTCTTATTATTTTGACTGCAGCAATCTTCGTTTGAGACGTTTTGAGTTTGTAATACACAGTCGCCGACAATTATCTTATGAAATAAACCATTACAGTTTAATTATATTGAAATGCAAATGTACTAATAGGAATGGCATTTTGTTGTTTTATATTCTTTCATTTCCAAGCATTAATAGTTGAGGTAGATAGACAACTCATTGCATATGAACATGCACTACAGGGCATATTTTAGAGAAAAATCATCAAGAAATAGATAAAACCTCAGACACACATTCCTTTCAACAAACAGTTCGGTTCAATATCGAAGGGTTTATAAAACAATATATAAATCATTTCGGCCCATTTTCGTATCCGTCTTCACACTCCTTTTCTAAAACATTTATAAATAATTAACAACGCTTCAGCTACAGTTTTCAAGTGAAACCTTTTCTTCAAGCTTTCCTCAATTATGCCTTAAATTGTATATTTCACACACAGTTTCGAGCTGTTTCCCCATTAACCCCAAGGATCCATTAACAGAATATGGTTTCATCTTAACTACCATTATTCTTTAGTATGAAGACATGATGCTGTCTTAAAGCATGCTTATACCGTCCATCTTACATTGAATAATTTCCTATAAGTTGCGATCGTCAGATCGTTTATTAGTTTCAGCAATGGGACATATAATATTCGTCTTAATATTTTGACCTCAGCATTCCTAAATTAACACTTGTGTTAGTGATGTAGTGCTGAAACATACGAAACAAAACATATATGACTTCCTTCTCCTCGAAGCTCTAATATTTGAGGTAGTTCGATAAGGTACTGTAAACTAAATCCGCATTTCATGGAAATAAAAACCAAAGGAATGTTAATTATGCATATATACCTGTCGTTTCGCTTGAGGTCGTTGTCGGTGATGTGATTATTGTGGTTGTCGTACTCTCAGTTGTTGGATTACTCGTACTTGTAAGGATCTGTGTCGTTGTACTGGTAATTGTTGGTGTATTGGTTTCAGTAGTAGGAGTCTGTGTGGTTGTGCTAGTTGGTTCAGCTTCAGTACTCGTTACAGTTGGGTTCGCACTTGTGAAGGTTGTGCTTGTCACTGTCGTGCTAGTACTTGATGGAACTTGTGTTGGTGATGTGGTGCTAACTAACGTCGTCGTTGTTGTTGGCATCTCTGTGGATTGAGTAGTAGACACCGTGCTGGATGTTAAGCTTGTTGTCGGTACCTCAGTCGTTGTGCTCAAGCTAACCGTCGCTGGTGTAGTTGATGCCTCTGTGGTGACTGTTGTTCCTTCCGTCGTGGTGCTGCTTGTTGGTGTTTGCACTGCGAAAATGAATTGCAAATGAGATTGCCAATGACTTTTTTCAGTGTGCAAATGCAATTTGGATGTAAAATTAACCACATTATTGTAATGCTTTTCATAATAGCTATAACCTTTAAACTCAATGTTTGACAATGAATTTCGGCAGTTCGTTTATGATACGTACTTCTTAAAAATGCTAACATTTTTAACTTCTATCCGTTTGAAATACTTTCTTTGTAAGGAGCCGAAACTGAAACAGGTTTCCTTTTCTACTATGTATTCCCGATCGAAGCAAAAAACACTATTCGATGCAGAAACACACTTTTGAACAAATACGTTTTCCACATCTATATATGTATCCGATGTGCATTATTTTAGACAGGTATGTGTTCATTTTTATGCATTACATACATATTTTACGAAATGTCACAACGAAATATATATTAGATTCTGACTCAGATTTTTTTCAATAAATATTGCTATTGAGGCGTCAATGTCAATGTTTTCATAAAGGAAAATATTATGGTATGAGCTCGCCTTCGTCCGTCTTCTCACTCCTTTTCAAACATAAAAAGAATAAGCCACTCCTCATTGATAGTTTTTGATCAGTAACATTTTTTATCCTATCATTATACAAACATTCCTACAAAAACATCTTTCACAGTCTACAGTTTTTTCCCATGTACCACTATGATACATAAACATAATATTGATTCACCTAACTTCCTCGATGTTTGCTTTTAAGAAATAACACTGTTTTGAATCCCACTCCTACTGTCGATAATAGAGTGAATTATTGAATAATTACCTATAACGTCCGATTTTCAGATTGTTCTTTTATTAAGTTTATGCAATGTGGAATAAAACGTTTGTCTTATTATTTTGACTGCAGCAATCTTCGTTTGAGACGTTTTGAGTTTGTAATACACAGTCGCCGACGATTATCTTATAAAATAAACCATTACGGTTTAATTATATTGAAATGCAAATGTACTAATAGGAATGGCATTTTGTTGTTTTATATTCTTTCATTTCCAAGCATTAATAGTTGAGGTAGATAGACAACTCATTGCATATGAACATGCACTACAGGGCATATTTTAGAGAAAAATCATCAAGAAATAGATAAAACCTCAGACACACATTCCTTTCAACAAACAGTTCGGTTCAATATCGAAGGGTTTATAAAACAATATATAAATCATGTCGGCCCATTTTCGTAACCGTCTTTACACTCCTTTTCTAAAACATTTATAAATAATTAACAACGCTTCAGCTACAGTTTTCAAGTGAAACCTTTTCTTCAAGCTTTCCTCAATTATGCCTTAAATTGTATATTTCACACACAGTTTCGAGCTGTTTCCCCATTTACCCCAAGGATCCATTAACAGAATATGGTTTCATCTTAACTACCATTATTCTTTAGTATGAAGACATGATGCTGTCTTAAAGCATGCTTATACCGTCCATCTTACATTGAATAATTTCCTATAAGTTGCGATCGTCAGATCGTTTATTAGTTTCAGCAATGAGACATATAATATTCGTCTTAATATTTTGACTTCAGCATTCCTAAATTAACACTTGTGTTAGTGATGTAGTGCTGAAACATACGAAACAAAACATATATGACTTCCTTCTCTTCGAAGCTCTAATATTTGAGGTAGTTCGATAAGGTACTGTAAACTAAATCCGCATTTCATGGAAATAAAAACCAAAGGAATGTTAATTATGCATATATACCTGTCGTTTCGCTTGAGGTCGTTGTCGGTGATGTGATTATTGTGGTTGTCGTACTCTCAGTTGTTGGATTACTCGTACTTGTAAGGATCTGTGTCGTTGTACTGGTAATTGTTGGTGTATTGGTTTCAGTAGTAGGAGTCTGTGTGGTTGTGCTAGTTGGCTCAGCTTCAGTACTCGTTACAGTTGGGTTCGCACTTGTGAAGGTTGTGCTTGTCACTGTCGTGCTAGTACTTGATGGAACTTGTGTTGGTGATGTGGTGCTAACTAACGTCGTCGTTGTTGTTGGCATCTCTGTGGATTGAGTAGTAGACACCGTGCTGGATGTTAAGCTTGTTGTCGGTACCTCAGTCGTTGTGCTCAAGCTAACCGTCGCTGGTGTAGTTGATGCCTCTGTGGTGACTGTTGTTCGTTCCGTCGTGGTGCTGCTTGTTGGTGTTTGCACTGTGAAAATGAATTGAAAATGAGATTGCCAATGACTTTTTTCAGTGTGCAAATGCAATTTGGATGTAAAATTAACCACATTATTGTAATGCTTTTCATAATAGCTATAACCTTTAAACTCAATGTTTGACAATGAATTTCGGCAGTTCGTTTATGATACGTACTTCTTAAAAATGCTAACATTTTTAACTTCTATCCGTTTGAAATACTTTCTTTGTAAGGAGCCGAAACTGAAACAGGTTTCCTTTTCTACTATGTATTCCCGATCGAAGCAAAAAACACTATTCGATGCAGAAACACACTTTTGAACAAATACGTTTTCCACATCTATATATGTATCCGATGTGCATTATTTTAGACAGGTATATGTTCATGTTTATGCATTACATACATATTTTACGAAATGTCACAAAGAAATATATATTAGATTCTGACTCAGACTTTTTTCAATAAATATTGCTATTGAGGCGTCAATGTCAATGTTTTCATAAAGGAAAATATTATGGTATGAGCTCGCCTTCGTCCGTCTTCTCACTCCTTTTCAAACATAAAAAGAATAAGCCACTCCTCATTGATAGTTTTTGATCAGTAACATTTTTTATCCTATCATTATACAAACATTCCTACAAAAACATCTTTCACAGTCTACAGTTCTTTCCCATGTACCACTATGATACATAAACATAATATTGATTCACCTAACTTCCTCGATGCTTGCTATTAAGAAATAACACTGTTTTGAATCCCACTCCTACTGTCGATAATAGAGTGAATTATTGAATAATTACCTATAACGTCCGATTTTCAGATTGTTCTTTTATTAAGTTTATGCAATGTGGAATAAAACGTTTGTCTTATTATTTTGACTGCAGCAATCTTCGTTTGAGACGTTTTGAGTTTGTAATACACAGTCGCCGACAATTATCTTATGAAATAAACCATTACAGTTTAATTATATTGAAATGCAAATGTACTAATAGGAATGGCATTTTGTTGTTTTATATTCTTTCATTTCCAAGCATTAATAGTTGAGGTAGATAGACAACTCATTGCATATGAACATGCACTACAGGGCATATTTTAGAGAAAAATCATCAAGAAATAGATAAAACCTCAGACACACATTCCTTTCAACAAACAGTTCGGTTCAATATCGAAGGGTTTATAAAACAATATATAAATCATGTCGGCCCATTTTCGTAACCGTCATTACACTCCTTTTCTAAAACATTTATAAATAATTAACAACGCTTCAGCTACAGTTTTCAAGTGAAACCTTTTCTTCAAGCTTTCCTCAATTATGCCTTAAATTGTATATTTCACACACAGTTTCGAGCTGTTTCCCATTTACCCCAAGGATCCATTAACAGAATATGGTTTCATCTTAACTACCATTATTCTTTAGTATGAAGACATGATGCTGTCTTAAAGCATGCCTATACCGTCCATCTTACATTGAATAATTTCCTATAAGTTGCGATCGTCAGATCGTTTATTAGTTTCAGCAATGAGACATATAATATTCGTCTTAATATTTTGACTTCAGCATTCCTAAATTAACACTTGTGTTAGTGATGTAGTGCTGAAACATACGAAACAAAACATATATGACTTCCTTCTCTTCGAAGCTCTAATATTTGAGGTAGTTCGATAAGGTACTGTAAACTAAATCCGCATTTCATGGAAATAAAAACCAAAGGAATGTTAATTATGCATATATACCTGTCGTTTCGCTTGAGGTCGTTGTCGGTGATGTGATTATTGTGGTTGTCGTACTCTCAGTTGTTGGATTACTCGTACTTGTAAGGATCTGTGTCGTTGTACTGGTAATTGTTGGTGTATTGGTTTCAGTAGTAGGAGTCTGTGTGGTTGTGCTAGTTGGTTCAGCTTCAGTACTCGTTACAGTTGGGTTCGCACTTGTGAAGGTTGTGCTTGTCACTGTCGTGCTAGTACTTGATGGAACTTGTGTTGGTGATGTGGTGCTAACTAACGTCGTCGTTGTTGTTGGCATCTCTGTGGATTGAGTAGTAGACACCGTGCTGGATGTTAAGCTTGTTGTCGGTACCTCAGTCGTTGTGCTCAAGCTAACCGTCGCTGGTGTAGTTGATGCCTCTGTGGTGACTGTTGTTCGTTCCGTCGTGGTGCTGCTTGTTGGTGTTTGCACTGTGAAAATGAATTGAAAATGAGATTGCCAATGACTTTTTTCAGTGTGCAAATGCAATTTGGATGTAAAATTAACCACATTATTGTAATGCTTTTCATAATAGCTATAACCTTTAAACTCAATGTTTGACAATGAATTTCGGCAGTTCGTTTATGATACGTACTTCTTAAAAATGCTAACATTTTTAACTTCTATCCGTTTGAAATACTTTCTTTGTAAGGAGCCGAAACTGAAACAGGTTTCCTTTTCTACTATGTATTCCCGATCGAAGCAAAAAACACTATTCGATGCAGAAACACACTTTTGAACAAATACGTTTTCCACATCTATATATGTATCCGATGTGCATTATTTTAGACAGGTATGTGTTCATGTTTATGCATTACATACATATTTTACGAAATGTCACAACGAAATATATATTAGATTCTGACTCAGATTTTTTTCAATAAATATTGCTATTGAGGCGTCAATGTCAATGTTTTCATAAAGGAAAATATTATGGTATGAGCTCGCCTTCGTCCGTCTTCTCACTCCTTTTCAAACATAAAAAGAATAAGCCACTCCTCATTGATAGTTTTTGATCAGTAACATTTTTTATCCTATCATTATACAAACATTCCTACAAAAACATCTTTCACAGTCTACAGTTCTTTCCCATGTACCACTATGATACATAAACATAATATTGATTCACCTAACTTCCTCGATGCTTGCTATTAAGAAATAACACTGTTTTGAATCCCACTCCTACTGTCGATAATAGAGTGAATTATTGAATAATTACCTATAACGTCCGATTTTCAGATTGTTCTTTTATTAAGTTTATGCAATGTGGAATAAAACGTTTGTCTTATTATTTTGACTGCAGCAATCTTCGTTTGAGACGTTTTGAGTTTGTAATACACAGTCGCCGACAATTATCTTATGAAATAAACCATTACAGTTTAATTATATTGAAATGCAAATGTACTAATAGGAATGGCATTTTGTTGTTTTATATTCTTTCATTTCCAAGCATTAATAGTTGAGGTAGATAGACAACTCATTGCATATGAACATGCACTACAGGGCATATTTTAGAGAAAAATCATCAAGAAATAGATAAAACCTCAGACACACATTCCTTTCAACAAACAGTTCGGTTCAATATCGAAGGGTTTATAAAACAATATATAAATCATTTCGGCCCATTTTCGTATCCGTCTTCACACTCCTTTTCTAAAACATTTATAAATAATTAACAACGCTTCAGCTACAGTTTTCAAGTGAAACCTTTTCTTCAAGCTTTCCTCAATTATGCCTTAAATTGTATATTTCACACACAGTTTCGAGCTGTTTCCACATTAACCCCAAGGATCCATTAACAGAATATGGTTTCATCTTAACTACCATTATTCTTTAGTATGAAGACATGATGCTGTCTTAAAGCATGCTTATACCGTCCATCTTACATTGAATAATTTCCTATAAGTTGCGATCGTCAGATCGTTTATTAGTTTCAGCAATGGGACATATAATATTCGTCTTAATATTTTGACCTCAGCATTCCTAAATTAACACTTGTGTTAGTGATGTAGTGCTGAAACATACGAAACAAAACATATATGACTTCCTTCTCTTCGAAGCTCTAATATTTGAGGTAGTTCGATAAGGTACTGTAAACTAAATCCGCATTTCATGGAAATAAAAACCAAAGGAATGTTAATTATGCATATATACCTGTCGTTTCGCTTGAGGTCGTTGTCGGTGATGTGATTATTGTGGTTGTCGTACTCTCAGTTGTTGGATTACTCGTACTTGTAAGGATCTGTGTCGTTGTACTGGTAATTGTTGGTGTATTGGTTTCAGTAGTAGGAGTCTGTGTGGTTGTGCTAGTTGGTTCAGCTTCAGTACTCGTTACAGTTGGGTTCGCACTTGTGAAGGTTGTGCTTGTCACTGTCGTGCTAGTACTTGATGGAATTTGTGTTGGTGATGTGGTGCTAACTAACGTCGTCGTTGTTGTTGGCATCTCTGTGGATTGAGTAGTAGACACCGTGCTGGATGTTAAGCTTGTTGTCGGTACCTCAGTCGTTGTGCTCAAGCTAACCGTCGCTGGTGTAGTTGATGCCTCTGTGGTGACTGTTGTTCCTTCCGTCGTGGTGCTGCTTGTTGGTGTTTGCACTGGGAAAATGAATTGAAAATGAGATTGCCAATGACTTTTTTCAGTGTGCAAATGCAATTTGGATGTAAAATTAACCACATTATTGTAATGCTTTTCATAATAGCTATAACCTTTAAACTCAATGTTTGACAATGAATTTCGGCAGTTCGTTTATGATACGTACTTCTTAAAAATGCTAACATTTTTAACTTCTATCCGTTTGAAATACTTTCTTTGTAAGGAGCCGAAACTGAAACAGGTTTCCTTTTCTACTATGTATTCCCGATCGAAGCAAAAAACACTATTCGATGCAGAAACACACTTTTGAACAAATACGTTTTCCACATCTATATATGTATCCGATGTGCATTATTTTAGACAGGTATGTGTTCATGTTTATGCATTACATACATATTTTACGAAATGTCACAACGAAATATATATTAGATTCTGACTCAGATTTTTTTCAATAAATATTGCTATTGAGGCGTCAATGTCAATGTTTTCATAAAGGAAAATATTATGGTATGAGCTCGCCTTCGTCCGTCTTCTCACTCCTTTTCAAACATAAAAAGAATAAGCCACTCCTCATTGATAGTTTTTGATCAGTAACATTTTTTATCCTATCATTATACAAACATTCCTACAAAAACATCTTTCACAGTCTACAGTTCTTTCCCATGTACCACTATGATACATAAACATAATATTGATTCACCTAACTTCCTCGATGCTTGCTATTAAGAAATAACACTGTTTTGAATCCCACTCCTACTGTCGATAATAGAGTGAATTATTGAATAATTACCTATAACGTCCGATTTTCAGATTGTTCTTTTATTAAGTTTATGCAATGTGGAATAAAACGTTTGTCTTATTATTTTGACTGCAGCAATCTTCGTTTGAGACGTTTTGAGTTTGTAATACACAGTCGCCGACAATTATCTTATGAAATAAACCATTACAGTTTAATTATATTGAAATGCAAATGTACTAATAGGAATGGCATTTTGTTGTTTTATATTCTTTCATTTCCAAGCATTAATAGTTGAGGTAGATAGACAACTCATTGCATATGAACATGCACTACAGGGCATATTTTAGAGAAAAATCATCAAGAAATAGATAAAACCTCAGACACACATTCCTTTCAACAAACAGTTCGGTTCAATATCGAAGGGTTTATAAAACAATATATAAATCATTTCGGCCCATTTTCGTATCCGTCTTCACACTCCTTTTCTAAAACATTTATAAATAATTAACAACGCTTCAGCTACAGTTTTCAAGTGAAACCTTTTCTTCAAGCTTTCCTCAATTATGCCTTAAATTGTATATTTCACACACAGTTTCGAGCTGTTTCCCCATTAACCCCAAGGATCCATTAACAGAATATGGTTTCATCTTAACTACCATTATTCTTTAGTATGAAGACATGATGCTGTCTTAAAGCATGCTTATACCGTCCATCTTACATTGAATAATTTCCTATAAGTTGCGATCGTCAGATCGTTTATTAGTTTCAGCAATGGGACATATAATATTCGTCTTAATATTTTGACCTCAGCATTCCTAAATTAACACTTGTGTTAGTGATGTAGTGCTGAAACATACGAAACAAAACATATATGACTTCCTTCTCCTCGAAGCTCTAATATTTGAGGTAGTTCGATAAGGTACTGTAAACTAAATCCGCATTTCATGGAAATAAAAACCAAAGGAATGTTAATTATGCATATATACCTGTCGTTTCGCTTGAGGTCGTTGTCGGTGATGTGATTATTGTGGTTGTCGTACTCTCAGTTGTTGGATTACTCGTACTTGTAAGGATCTGTGTCGTTGTACTGGTAATTGTTGGTGTATTGGTTTCAGTAGTAGGAGTCTGTGTGGTTGTGCTAGTTGGTTCAGCTTCAGTACTCGTTACAGTTGGGTTCGCACTTGTGAAGGTTGTGCTTGTCACTGTCGTGCTAGTACTTGATGGAACTTGTGTTGGTGATGTGGTGCTAACTAACGTCGTCGTTGTTGTTGGCATCTCTGTGGATTGAGTAGTAGACACCGTGCTGGATGTTAAGCTTGTTGTCGGTACCTCAGTCGTTGTGCTCAAGCTAACCGTCGCTGGTGTAGTTGATGCCTCTGTGGTGACTGTTGTTCCTTCCGTCGTGGTGCTGCTTGTTGGTGTTTGCACTGCGAAAATGAATTGCAAATGAGATTGCCAATGACTTTTTTCAGTGTGCAAATGCAATTTGGATGTAAAATTAACCACATTATTGTAATGCTTTTCATAATAGCTATAACCTTTAAACTCAATGTTTGACAATGAATTTCGGCAGTTCGTTTATGATACGTACTTCTTAAAAATGCTAACATTTTTAACTTCTATCCGTTTGAAATACTTTCTTTGTAAGGAGCCGAAACTGAAACAGGTTTCCTTTTCTACTATGTATTCCCGATCGAAGCAAAAAACACTATTCGATGCAGAAACACACTTTTGAACAAATACGTTTTCCACATCTATATATGTATCCGATGTGCATTATTTTAGACAGGTATGTGTTCATTTTTATGCATTACATACATATTTTACGAAATGTCACAACGAAATATATATTAGATTCTGACTCAGATTTTTTTCAATAAATATTGCTATTGAGGCGTCAATGTCAATGTTTTCATAAAGGAAAATATTATGGTATGAGCTCGCCTTCGTCCGTCTTCTCACTCCTTTTCAAACATAAAAAGAATAAGCCACTCCTCATTGATAGTTTTTGATCAGTAACATTTTTTATCCTATCATTATACAAACATTCCTACAAAAACATCTTTCACAGTCTACAGTTTTTTCCCATGTACCACTATGATACATAAACATAATATTGATTCACCTAACTTCCTCGATGTTTGCTTTTAAGAAATAACACTGTTTTGAATCCCACTCCTACTGTCGATAATAGAGTGAATTATTGAATAATTACCTATAACGTCCGATTTTCAGATTGTTCTTTTATTAAGTTTATGCAATGTGGAATAAAACGTTTGTCTTATTATTTTGACTGCAGCAATCTTCGTTTGAGACGTTTTGAGTTTGTAATACACAGTCGCCGACGATTATCTTATGAAATAAACCATTACGGTTTAATTATATTGAAATGCAAATGTACTAATAGGAATGGTATTTTGTTGTTTTATATTCTTTCATTTCCAAGCATTAATAGTTGAGGTAGATAGACAACTCATTGCATATGAACATGCACTACAGGGCATATTTTAGAGAAAAATCATCAAGAAATAGATAAAACCTCAGACACACATTCCTTTCAACAAACAGTTCGGTTCAATATCGAAGGGTTTATAAAACAATATATAAATCATGTCGGCCCATTTTCGTAACCGTCTTTACACTCCTTTTCTAAAACATTTATAAATAATTAACAACGCTTCAGCTACAGTTTTCAAGTGAAACCTTTTCTTCAAGCTTTCCTCAATTATGCCTTAAATTGTATATTTCACACACAGTTTCGAGCTGTTTCCCCATTTACCCCAAGGATCCATTAACAGAATATGGTTTCATCTTAACTACCATTATTCTTTAGTATGAAGACATGATGCTGTCTTAAAGCATGCTTATACCGTCCATCTTACATTGAATAATTTCCTATAAGTTGCGATCGTCAGATCGTTTATTAGTTTCAGCAATGAGACATATAATATTCGTCTTAATATTTTGACTTCAGCATTCCTAAATTAACACTTGTGTTAGTGATGTAGTGCTGAAACATACGAAACAAAACATATATGACTTCCTTCTCTTCGAAGCTCTAATATTTGAGGTAGTTCGATAAGGTACTGTAAACTAAATCCGCATTTCATGGAAATAAAAACCAAAGGAATGTTAATTATGCATATATACCTGTCGTTTCGCTTGAGGTCGTTGTCGGTGATGTGATTATTGTGGTTGTCGTACTCTCAGTTGTTGGATTACTCGTACTTGTAAGGATCTGTGTCGTTGTACTGGTAATTGTTGGTGTATTGGTTTCAGTAGTAGGAGTCTGTGTGGTTGTGCTAGTTGGCTCAGCTTCAGTACTCGTTACAGTTGGGTTCGCACTTGTGAAGGTTGTGCTTGTCACTGTCGTGCTAGTACTTGATGGAACTTGTGTTGGTGATGTGGTGCTAACTAACGTCGTCGTTGTTGTTGGCATCTCTGTGGATTGAGTAGTAGACACCGTGCTGGATGTTAAGCTTGTTGTCGGTACCTCAGTCGTTGTGCTCAAGCTAACCGTCGCTGGTGTAGTTGATGCCTCTGTGGTGACTGTTGTTCGTTCCGTCGTGGTGCTGCTTGTTGGTGTTTGCACTGTGAAAATGAATTGAAAATGAGATTGCCAATGACTTTTTTCAGTGTGCAAATGCAATTTGGATGTAAAATTAACCACATTATTGTAATGCTTTTCATAATAGCTATAACCTTTAAACTCAATGTTTGACAATGAATTTCGGCAGTTCGTTTATGATACGTACTTCTTATAAATGCTAACATTTTTAACTTCTATCCGTTTGAAATACTTTCTTTGTAAGGAGCCGAAACTGAAACAGGTTTCCTTTTCTACTATGTATTCCCGATCGAAGCAAAAAACACTATTCGATGCAGAAACACACTTTTGAACAAATACGTTTTCCACATCTATATATGTATCCGATGTGCATTATTTTAGACAGGTATATGTTCATGTTTATGCATTACATACATATTTTACGAAATGTCACAAAGAAATATATATTAGATTCTGACTCAGACTTTTTTCAATAAATATTGCTATTGAGGCGTCAATGTCAATGTTTTCATAAAGGAAAATATTATGGTATGAGCTCGCCTTCGTCCGTCTTCTCACTCCTTTTCAAACATAAAAAGAATAAGCCACTCCTCATTGATAGTTTTTGATCAGTAACATTTTTTATCCTATCATTATACAAACATTCCTACAAAAACATCTTTCACAGTCTACAGTTCTTTCCCATGTACCACTATGATACATAAACATAATATTGATTCACCTAACTTCCTCGATGCTTGCTATTAAGAAATAACACTGTTTTGAATCCCACTCCTACTGTCGATAATAGAGTGAATTATTGAATAATTACCTATAACGTCCGATTTTCAGATTGTTCTTTTATTAAGTTTATGCAATGTGGAATAAAACGTTTGTCTTATTATTTTGACTGCAGCAATCTTCGTTTGAGACGTTTTGAGTTTGTAATACACAGTCGCCGACAATTATCTTATGAAATAAACCATTACAGTTTAATTATATTGAAATGCAAATGTACTAATAGGAATGGCATTTTGTTGTTTTATATTCTTTCATTTCCAAGCATTAATAGTTGAGGTAGATAGACAACTCATTGCATATGAACATGCACTACAGGGCATATTTTAGAGAAAAATCATCAAGAAATAGATAAAACCTCAGACACACATTCCTTTCAACAAACAGTTCGGTTCAATATCGAAGGGTTTATAAAACAATATATAAATCATGTCGGCCCATTTTCGTAACCGTCATTACACTCCTTTTCTAAAACATTTATAAATAATTAACAACGCTTCAGCTACAGTTTTCAAGTGAAACCTTTTCTTCAAGCTTTCCTCAATTATGCCTTAAATTGTATATTTCACACACAGTTTCGAGCTGTTTCCCATTTACCCCAAGGATCCATTAACAGAATATGGTTTCATCTTAACTACCATTATTCTTTAGTATGAAGACATGATGCTGTCTTAAAGCATGCCTATACCGTCCATCTTACATTGAATAATTTCCTATAAGTTGCGATCGTCAGATCGTTTATTAGTTTCAGCAATGAGACATATAATATTCGTCTTAATATTTTGACTTCAGCATTCCTAAATTAACACTTGTGTTAGTGATGTAGTGCTGAAACATACGAAACAAAACATATATGACTTCCTTCTCTTCGAAGCTCTAATATTTGAGGTAGTTCGATAAGGTACTGTAAACTAAATCCGCATTTCATGGAAATAAAAACCAAAGGAATGTTAATTATGCATATATACCTGTCGTTTCGCTTGAGGTCGTTGTCGGTGATGTGATTATTGTGGTTGTCGTACTCTCAGTTGTTGGATTACTCGTACTTGTAAGGATCTGTGTCGTTGTACTGGTAATTGTTGGTGTATTGGTTTCAGTAGTAGGAGTCTGTGTGGTTGTGCTAGTTGGTTCAGCTTCAGTACTCGTTACAGTTGGGTTCGCACTTGTGAAGGTTGTGCTTGTCACTGTCGTGCTAGTACTTGATGGAACTTGTGTTGGTGATGTGGTGCTAACTAACGTCGTCGTTGTTGTTGGCATCTCTGTGGATTGAGTAGTAGACACCGTGCTGGATGTTAAGCTTGTTGTCGGTACCTCAGTCGTTGTGCTCAAGCTAACCGTCGCTGGTGTAGTTGATGCCTCTGTGGTGACTGTTGTTCGTTCCGTCGTGGTGCTGCTTGTTGGTGTTTGCACTGTGAAAATGAATTGAAAATGAGATTGCCAATGACTTTTTTCAGTGTGCAAATGCAATTTGGATGTAAAATTAACCACATTATTGTAATGCTTTTCATAATAGCTATAACCTTTAAACTCAATGTTTGACAATGAATTTCGGCAGTTCGTTTATGATACGTACTTCTTAAAAATGCTAACATTTTTAACTTCTATCCGTTTGAAATACTTTCTTTGTAAGGAGCCGAAACTGAAACAGGTTTCCTTTTCTACTATGTATTCCCGATCGAAGCAAAAAACACTATTCGATGCAGAAACACACTTTTGAACAAATACGTTTTCCACATCTATATATGTATCCGATGTGCATTATTTTAGACAGGTATGTGTTCATGTTTATGCATTACATACATATTTTACGAAATGTCACAACGAAATATATATTAGATTCTGACTCAGATTTTTTTCAATAAATATTGCTATTGAGGCGTCAATGTCAATGTTTTCATAAAGGAAAATATTATGGTATGAGCTCGCCTTCGTCCGTCTTCTCACTCCTTTTCAAACATAAAAAGAATAAGCCACTCCTCATTGATAGTTTTTGATCAGTAACATTTTTTATCCTATCATTATACAAACATTCCTACAAAAACATCTTTCACAGTCTACAGTTCTTTCCCATGTACCACTATGATACATAAACATAATATTGATTCACCTAACTTCCTCGATGCTTGCTATTAAGAAATAACACTGTTTTGAATCCCACTCCTACTGTCGATAATAGAGTGAATTATTGAATAATTACCTATAACGTCCGATTTTCAGATTGTTCTTTTATTAAGTTTATGCAATGTGGAATAAAACGTTTGTCTTATTATTTTGACTGCAGCAATCTTCGTTTGAGACGTTTTGAGTTTGTAATACACAGTCGCCGACAATTATCTTATGAAATAAACCATTACAGTTTAATTATATTGAAATGCAAATGTACTAATAGGAATGGCATTTTGTTGTTTTATATTCTTTCATTTCCAAGCATTAATAGTTGAGGTAGATAGACAACTCATTGCATATGAACATGCACTACAGGGCATATTTTAGAGAAAAATCATCAAGAAATAGATAAAACCTCAGACACACATTCCTTTCAACAAACAGTTCGGTTCAATATCGAAGGGTTTATAAAACAATATATAAATCATTTCGGCCCATTTTCGTATCCGTCTTCACACTCCTTTTCTAAAACATTTATAAATAATTAACAACGCTTCAGCTACAGTTTTCAAGTGAAACCTTTTCTTCAAGCTTTCCTCAATTATGCCTTAAATTGTATATTTCACACACAGTTTCGAGCTGTTTCCCCATTAACCCCAAGGATCCATTAACAGAATATGGTTTCATCTTAACTACCATTATTCTTTAGTATGAAGACATGATGCTGTCTTAAAGCATGCTTATACCGTCCATCTTACATTGAATAATTTCCTATAAGTTGCGATCGTCAGATCGTTTATTAGTTTCAGCAATGGGACATATAATATTCGTCTTAATATTTTGACCTCAGCATTCCTAAATTAACACTTGTGTTAGTGATGTAGTGCTGAAACATACGAAACAAAACATATATGACTTCCTTCTCCTCGAAGCTCTAATATTTGAGGTAGTTCGATAAGGTACTGTAAACTAAATCCGCATTTCATGGAAATAAAAACCAAAGGAATGTTAATTATGCATATATACCTGTCGTTTCGCTTGAGGTCGTTGTCGGTGATGTGATTATTGTGGTTGTCGTACTCTCAGTTGTTGGATTACTCGTACTTGTAAGGATCTGTGTCGTTGTACTGGTAATTGTTGGTGTATTGGTTTCAGTAGTAGGAGTCTGTGTGGTTGTGCTAGTTGGTTCAGCTTCAGTACTCGTTACAGTTGGGTTCGCACTTGTGAAGGTTGTGCTTGTCACTGTCGTGCTAGTACTTGATGGAACTTGTGTTGGTGATGTGGTGCTAACTAACGTCGTCGTTGTTGTTGGCATCTCTGTGGATTGAGTAGTAGACACCGTGCTGGATGTTAAGCTTGTTGTCGGTACCTCAGTCGTTGTGCTCAAGCTAACCGTCGCTGGTGTAGTTGATGCCTCTGTGGTGACTGTTGTTCCTTCCGTCGTGGTGCTGCTTGTTGGTGTTTGCACTGCGAAAATGAATTGCAAATGAGATTGCCAATGACTTTTTTCAGTGTGCAAATGCAATTTGGATGTAAAATTAACCACATTATTGTAATGCTTTTCATAATAGCTATAACCTTTAAACTCAATGTTTGACAATGAATTTCGGCAGTTCGTTTATGATACGTACTTCTTAAAAATGCTAACATTTTTAACTTCTATCCGTTTGAAATACTTTCTTTGTAAGGAGCCGAAACTGAAACAGGTTTCCTTTTCTACTATGTATTCCCGATCGAAGCAAAAAACACTATTCGATGCAGAAACACACTTTTGAACAAATACGTTTTCCACATCTATATATGTATCCGATGTGCATTATTTTAGACAGGTATGTGTTCATTTTTATGCATTACATACATATTTTACGAAATGTCACAACGAAATATATATTAGATTCTGACTCAGATTTTTTTCAATAAATATTGCTATTGAGGCGTCAATGTCAATGTTTTCATAAAGGAAAATATTATGGTATGAGCTCGCCTTCGTCCGTCTTCTCACTCCTTTTCAAACATAAAAAGAATAAGCCACTCCTCATTGATAGTTTTTGATCAGTAACATTTTTTATCCTATCATTATACAAACATTCCTACAAAAACATCTTTCACAGTCTACAGTTTTTTCCCATGTACCACTATGATACATAAACATAATATTGATTCACCTAACTTCCTCGATGTTTGCTTTTAAGAAATAACACTGTTTTGAATCCCACTCCTACTGTCGATAATAGAGTGAATTATTGAATAATTACCTATAACGTCCGATTTTCAGATTGTTCTTTTATTAAGTTTATGCAATGTGGAATAAAACGTTTGTCTTATTATTTTGACTGCAGCAATCTTCGTTTGAGACGTTTTGAGTTTGTAATACACAGTCGCCGACGATTATCTTATGAAATAAACCATTACGGTTTAATTATATTGAAATGCAAATGTACTAATAGGAATGGCATTTTGTTGTTTTATATTCTTTCATTTCCAAGCATTAATAGTTGAGGTAGATAGACAACTCATTGCATATGAACATGCACTACAGGGCATATTTTAGAGAAAAATCATCAAGAAATAGATAAAACCTCAGACACACATTCCTTTCAACAAACAGTTCGGTTCAATATCGAAGGGTTTATAAAACAATATATAAATCATGTCGGCCCATTTTCGTAACCGTCTTTACACTCCTTTTCTAAAACATTTATAAATAATTAACAACGCTTCAGCTACAGTTTTCAAGTGAAACCTTTTCTTCAAGCTTTCCTCAATTATGCCTTAAATTGTATATTTCACACACAGTTTCGAGCTGTTTCCCCATTTACCCCAAGGATCCATTAACAGAATATGGTTTCATCTTAACTACCATTATTCTTTAGTATGAAGACATGATGCTGTCTTAAAGCATGCTTATACCGTCCATCTTACATTGAATAATTTCCTATAAGTTGCGATCGTCAGATCGTTTATTAGTTTCAGCAATGAGACATATAATATTCGTCTTAATATTTTGACTTCAGCATTCCTAAATTAACACTTGTGTTAGTGATGTAGTGCTGAAACATACGAAACAAAACATATATGACTTCCTTCTCTTCGAAGCTCTAATATTTGAGGTAGTTCGATAAGGTACTGTAAACTAAATCCGCATTTCATGGAAATAAAAACCAAAGGAATGTTAATTATGCATATATACCTGTCGTTTCGCTTGAGGTCGTTGTCGGTGATGTGATTATTGTGGTTGTCGTACTCTCAGTTGTTGGATTACTCGTACTTGTAAGGATCTGTGTCGTTGTACTGGTAATTGTTGGTGTATTGGTTTCAGTAGTAGGAGTCTGTGTGGTTGTGCTAGTTGGCTCAGCTTCAGTACTCGTTACAGTTGGGTTCGCACTTGTGAAGGTTGTGCTTGTCACTGTCGTGCTAGTACTTGATGGAACTTGTGTTGGTGATGTGGTGCTAACTAACGTCGTCGTTGTTGTTGGCATCTCTGTGGATTGAGTAGTAGACACCGTGCTGGATGTTAAGCTTGTTGTCGGTACCTCAGTCGTTGTGCTCAAGCTAACCGTCGCTGGTGTAGTTGATGCCTCTGTGGTGACTGTTGTTCGTTCCGTCGTGGTGCTGCTTGTTGGTGTTTGCACTGTGAAAATGAATTGAAAATGAGATTGCCAATGACTTTTTTCAGTGTGCAAATGCAATTTGGATGTAAAATTAACCACATTATTGTAATGCTTTTCATAATAGCTATAACCTTTAAACTCAATGTTTGACAATGAATTTCGGCAGTTCGTTTATGATACGTACTTCTTAAAAATGCTAACATTTTTAACTTCTATCCGTTTGAAATACTTTCTTTGTAAGGAGCCGAAACTGAAACAGGTTTCCTTTTCTACTATGTATTCCCGATCGAAGCAAAAAACACTATTCGATGCAGAAACACACTTTTGAACAAATACGTTTTCCACATCTATATATGTATCCGATGTGCATTATTTTAGACAGGTATATGTTCATGTTTATGCATTACATACATATTTTACGAAATGTCACAACGAAATATATATTAGATTCTGACTCAGACTTTTTTCAATAAATATTGCTATTGAGGCGTCAATGTCAATGTTTTCATAAAGGAAAATATTATGGTATGAGCTCGCCTACGTCCGTCTTCTCACTCCTTTTCAAACATAAAAAGAATAAGCCACTCCTCATTGATAGTTTTTGATCAGTAACATTTTTTATCCTATCATTATACAAACATTCCTACAAAAACATCTTTCACAGTCTACAGTTCTTTCCCATGTACCACTATGATACATAAACATAATATTGATTCACCTAACTTCCTCGATGCTTGCTATTAAGAAATAACACTGTTTTGAATCCCACTCCTACTGTCGATAATAGAGTGAATTATTGAATAATTACCTATAACGTCCGATTTTCAGATTGTTCTTTTATTAAGTTTATGCAATGTGGAATAAAACGTTTGTCTTATTATTTTGACTGCAGCAATCTTCGTTTGAGACGTTTTGAGTTTGTAATACACAGTCGCCGACAATTATCTTATGAAATAAACCATTACAGTTTAATTATATTGAAATGCAAATGTACTAATAGGAATGGCATTTTGTTGTTTTATATTCTTTCATTTCCAAGCATTAATAGTTGAGGTAGATAGACAACTCATTGCATATGAACATGCACTACAGGGCATATTTTAGAGAAAAATCATCAAGAAATAGATAAAACCTCAGACACACATTCCTTTCAACAAACAGTTCGGTTCAATATCGAAGGGTTTATAAAACAATATATAAATCATGTCGGCCCATTTTCGTAACCGTCTTTACACTCCTTTTCTAAAACATTTATAAATAATTAACAACGCTTCAGCTACAGTTTTCAAGTGAAACCTTTTCTTCAAGCTTTCCTCAATTATGCCTTAAATTGTATATTTCACACACAGTTTCGAGCTGTTTCCCATTTACCCCAAGGATCCATTAACAGAATATGGTTTCATCTTAACTACCATTATTCTTTAGTATGAAGACATGATGCTGTCTTAAAGCATGCTTATACCGTCCATCTTACATTGAATAATTTCCTATAAGTTGCGATCGTCAGATCGTTTATTAGTTTCAGCAATGAGACATATAATATTCGTCTTAATATTTTGACTTCAGCATTCCTAAATTAACACTTGTGTTAGTGATGTAGTGCTGAAACATACGAAACAAAACATATATGACTTCCTTCTCTTCGAAGCTCTAATATTTGAGGTAGTTCGATAAGGTACTGTAAACTAAATCCGCATTTCATGGAAATAAAAACCAAAGGAATGTTAATTATGCATATATACCTGTCGTTTCGCTTGAGGTCGTTGTCGGTGATGTGATTATTGTGGTTGTCGTACTCTCAGTTGTTGGATTACTCGTACTTGTAAGGATCTGTGTCGTTGTACTGGTAATTGTTGGTGTATTGGTTTCAGTAGTAGGAGTCTGTGTGGTTGTGCTAGTTGGTTCAGCTTCAGTACTCGTTACAGTTGGGTTCGCACTTGTGAAGGTTGTGCTTGTCACTGTCGTGCTAGTACTTGATGGAACTTGTGTTGGTGATGTGGTGCTAACTAACGTCGTCGTTGTTGTTGGCATCTCTGTGGATTGAGTAGTAGACACCGTGCTGGATGTTAAGCTTGTTGTCGGTACCTCAGTCGTTGTGCTCAAGCTAACCGTCGCTGGTGTAGTTGATGCCTCTGTGGTGACTGTTGTTCGTTCCGTCGTGGTGCTGCTTGTTGGTGTTTGCACTGTGAAAATGAATTGAAAATGAGATTGCCAATGACTTTTTTCAGTGTGCAAATGCAATTTGGATGTAAAATTAACCACATTATTGTAATGCTTTTCATAATAGCTATAACCTTTAAACTCAATGTTTGACAATGAATTTCGGCAGTTCGTTTATGATACGTACTTCTTAAAAATGCTAACATTTTTAACTTCTATCCGTTTGAAATACTTTCTTTGTAAGGAGCCGAAACTGAAACAGGTTTCCTTTTCTACTATGTATTCCCGATCGAAGCAAAAAACACTATTCGATGCAGAAACACACTTTTGAACAAATACGTTTTCCACATCTATATATGTATCCGATGTGCATTATTTTAGACAGGTATGTGTTCATGTTTATGCATTACATACATATTTTACGAAATGTCACAACGAAATATATATTAGATTCTGACTCAGATTTTTTTCAATAAATATTGCTATTGAGGCGTCAATGTCAATGTTTTCATAAAGGAAAATATTATGGTATGAGCTCGCCTTCGTCCGTCTTCTCACTCCTTTTCAAACATAAAAAGAATAAGCCACTCCTCATTGATAGTTTTTGATCAGTAACATTTTTTATCCTATCATTATACAAACATTCCTACAAAAACATCTTTCACAGTCTACAGTTCTTTCCCATGTACCACTATGATACATAAACATAATATTGATTCACCTAACTTCCTCGATGCTTGCTATTAAGAAATAACACTGTTTTGAATCCCACTCCTACTGTCGATAATAGAGTGAATTATTGAATAATTACCTATAACGTCCGATTTTCAGATTGTTCTTTTATTAAGTTTATGCAATGTGGAATAAAACGTTTGTCTTATTATTTTGACTGCAGCAATCTTCGTTTGAGACGTTTTGAGTTTGTAATAAACAGTCGCCGACAATTATCTTATGAAATAAACCATTACAGTTTAATTATATTGAAATGCAAATGTACTAATAGGAATGGCATTTTGTTGTTTTATATTCTTTCATTTCCAAGCATTAATAGTTGAGGTAGATAGACAACTCATTGCATATGAACATGCACTACAGGGCATATTTTAGAGAAAAATCATCAAGAAATAGATAAAACCTCAGACACACATTCCTTTCAACAAACAGTTCGGTTCAATATCGAAGGGTTTATAAAACAATATATAAATCATTTCGGCCCATTTTCGTATCCGTCTTCACACTCCTTTTCTAAAACATTTATAAATAATTAACAACGCTTCAGCTACAGTTTTCAAGTGAAACCTTTTCTTCAAGCTTTCCTCAATTATGCCTTAAATTGTATATTTCACACACAGTTTCGAGCTGTTTCCCCATTAACCCCAAGGATCCATTAACAGAATATGGTTTCATCTTAACTACCATTATTCTTTAGTATGAAGACATGATGCTGTCTTAAAGCATGCTTATACCGTCCATCTTACATTGAATAATTTCCTATAAGTTGCGATCGTCAGATCGTTTATTAGTTTCAGCAATGGGACATATAATATTCGTCTTAATATTTTGACCTCAGCATTCCTAAATTAACACTTGTGTTAGTGATGTAGTGCTGAAACATACGAAACAAAACATATATGACTTCCTTCTCCTCGAAGCTCTAATATTTGAGGTAGTTCGATAAGGTACTGTAAACTAAATCCGCATTTCATGGAAATAAAAACCAAAGGAATGTTAATTATGCATATATACCTGTCGTTTCGCTTGAGGTCGTTGTCGGTGATGTGATTATTGTGGTTGTCGTACTCTCAGTTGTTGGATTACTCGTACTTGTAAGGATCTGTGTCGTTGTACTGGTAATTGTTGGTGTATTGGTTTCAGTAGTAGGAGTCTGTGTGGTTGTGCTAGTTGGTTCAGCTTCAGTACTCGTTACAGTTGGGTTCGCACTTGTGAAGGTTGTGCTTGTCACTGTCGTGCTAGTACTTGATGGAACTTGTGTTGGTGATGTGGTGCTAACTAACGTCGTCGTTGTTGTTGGCATCTCTGTGGATTGAGTAGTAGACACCGTGCTGGATGTTAAGCTTGTTGTCGGTACCTCAGTCGTTGTGCTCAAGCTAACCGTCGCTGGTGTAGTTGATGCCTCTGTGGTGACTGTTGTTCCTTCCGTCGTGGTGCTGCTTGTTGGTGTTTGCACTGCGAAAATGAATTGCAAATGAGATTGCCAATGACTATTTTCAGTGTGCAAATGCAATTTGGATGTAAAATTAACCACATTATTGTAATGCTTTTCATAATAGCTATAACCTTTAAACTCAATGTTTGACAATGAATTTCGGCAGTTCGTTTATGATACGTACTTCTTAAAAATGCTAACATTTTTAACTTCTATCCGTTTGAAATACTTCCTTTGTAAGGAGCCGAAACTGAAACAGGTTTCCTTTTCTACTATGTATTCCCGATCGAAGCAAAAAACACTATTCGATGCAGAAACACACTTTTGAACAAATACGTTTTCCACATCTATATATGTATCCGATGTGCATTATTTTAGACAGGTATGTGTTCATTTTTATGCATTACATACATATTTTACGAAATGTCACAACGAAATATATATTAGATTCTGACTCAGATTTTTTTCAATAAATATTGCTATTGAGGCGTCAATGTCAATGTTTTCATAAAGGAAAATATTATGGTATGAGCTCGCCTTCGTCCGTCTTCTCACTCCTTTTCAAACATAAAAAGAATAAGCCACTCCTCATTGATAGTTTTTGATCAGTAACATTTTTTATCCTATCATTATACAAACATTCCTACAAAAACATCTTTCACAGTCTACAGTTCTTTCCCATACATAAACATAATAAACATAATATTGATTCACCTAACTTCCTCGATGTTTGCTTTTAAGAAATAACACTGTTTTGAATCCCACTCCTACTGTCGATAATAGAGTGAATTATTGAATAATTACCTATAACGTCCGATTTTCAGATTGTTCTTTTATTAAGTTTATGCAATGTGGAATAAAACGTTTGTCTTATTATTTTGACTGCAGCAATCTTCGTTTGAGACGTTTTGAGTTTGTAATACACAGTCGCCGACGATTATCTTATGAAATAAACCATTACGGTTTAATTATATTGAAATGCAAATGTACTAATAGGAATGGCATTTTGTTGTTTTATATTCTTTCATTTCCAAGCATTAATAGTTGAGGTAGATAGACAACTCATTGCATATGAACATGCACTACAGGGCATATTTTAGAGAAAAATCATCAAGAAATAGATAAAACCTCAGACACACATTCCTTTCAACAAACAGTTCGGTTCAATATCGAAGGGTTTATAAAACAATATATAAATCATGTCGGCCCATTTTCGTAACCGTCTTTACACTCCTTTTCTAAAACATTTATAAATAATTAACAACGCTTCAGCTACAGTTTTCAAGTGAAACCTTTTCTTCAAGCTTTCCTCAATTATGCCTTAAATTGTATATTTCACACACAGTTTCGAGCTGTTTCCCCATTTACCCCAAGGATCCATTAACAGAATATGGTTTCATCTTAACTACCATTATTCTTTAGTATGAAGACATGATGCTGTCTTAAAGCATGCTTATACCGTCCATCTTACATTGAATAATTTCCTATAAGTTGCGATCGTCAGATCGTTTATTAGTTTCAGCAATGAGATATATAATATTCGTCTTAATATTTTGACTTCAGCATTCCTAAATTAACACTTGTGTTAGTGATGTAGTGCTGAAACATACGAAACAAAACATATATGACTTCCTTCTCTTCGAAGCTCTAATATTTGAGGTAGTTCGATAAGGTACTGTAAACTAAATCCGCATTTCATGGAAATAAAAACCAAAGGAATGTTAATTATGCATATATACCTGTCGTTTCGCTTGAGGTCGTTGTCGGTGATGTGATTATTGTGGTTGTCGTACTCTCAGTTGTTGGATTACTCGTACTTGTAAGGATCTGTGTCGTTGTACTGGTAATTGTTGGTGTATTGGTTTCAGTAGTAGGAGTCTGTGTGGTTGTGCTAGTTGGCTCAGCTTCAGTACTCGTTACAGTTGGGTTCGCACTTGTGAAGGTTGTGCTTGTCACTGTCGTGCTAGTACTTGATGGAACTTGTGTTGGTGATGTGGTGCTAACTAACGTCGTCGTTGTTGTTGGCATCTCTGTGGATTGAGTAGTAGACACCGTGCTGGATGTTAAGCTTGTTGTCGGTACCTCAGTCGTTGTGCTCAAGCTAACCGTCGCTGGTGTAGTTGATGCCTCTGTGGTGACTGTTGTTCGTTCCGTCGTGGTGCTGCTTGTTGGTGTTTGCACTGTGAAAATGAATTGAAAATGAGATTGCCAATGACTTTTTTCAGTGTGCAAATGCAATTTGGATGTAAAATTAACCACATTATTGTAATGCTTTTCATAATAGCTATAACCTTTAAACTCAATGTTTGACAATGAATTTCGGCAGTTCGTTTATGATACGTACTTCTTAAAAATGCTAACATTTTTAACTTCTATCCGTTTGAAATACTTTCTTTGTAAGGAGCCGAAACTGAAACAGGTTTCCTTTTCTACTATGTATTCCCGATCGAAGCAAAAAACACTATTCGATGCAGAAACACACTTTTGAACAAATACGTTTTCCACATCTATATATGTATCCGATGTGCATTATTTTAGACAGGTATATGTTCATGTTTATGCATTACATGCATATTTTACGAAATGTCACAACGAAATATATATTAGATTCTGACTCAGACTTTTTTCAATAAATATTGCTATTGAGGCGTCAATGTCAATGTTTTCATAAAGGAAAATATTATGGTATGAGCTCGCCTTCGTCCGTCTTCTCACTCCTTTTCAAACATAAAAAGAATAAGCCACTCCTCATTGATAGTTTTTGATCAGTAACATTTTTTATCCTATCATTATACAAACATTCCTACAAAAACATCTTTCACAGTCTACAGTTCTTTCCCATGTACCACTATGATACATACACATAATATTGATTCACCTAACTTCCTCGATGCTTGCTATTAAGAAATAACACTGTTTTGAATCCCACTCCTACTGTCGATAATAGAGTGAATTATTGAATAATTACCTATAACGTCCGATTTTCAGATTGTTCTTTTATTAAGTTTATGCAATGTGGAATAAAACGTTTGTCTTATTATTTTGACTGCAGCAATCTTCGTTTGAGACGTTTTGAGTTTGTAATACACAGTCGCCGACAATTATCTTATGAAATAAACCATTACAGTTTAATTATATTGAAATGCAAATGTACTAATAGGAATGGCATTTTGTTGTTTTATATTCTTTCATTTCCAAGCATTAATAGTTGAGGTAGATAGACAACTCATTGCATATGAACATGCACTACAGGGCATATTTTAGAGAAAAATCATCAAGAAATAGATAAAACCTCAGACACACATTCCTTTCAACAAACAGTTCGGTTCAATATCGAAGGGTTTATAAAACAATATATAAATCATGTCGGCCCATTTTCGTATCCGTCTTCACACTCCTTTTCTAAAACATTTATAAATAATTAACAACGCTTCAGCTACAGTTTTCAAGTGAAACCTTTTCTTCAAGCTTTCCTCAATTATGCCTTAAATTGTATATCTCACACACAGTTTCGAGCTGTTTCCCCATTTTCCCCAAGGATCCATTAACAGAATATGGTTTCATCTTAACTACCATTATGCTTTAGTATGAAGACATGATGCTGTCTTAAAGCATGCTTATACCGTCCATCTTACATTGAATAATTTTCTATAAGTTGCGATCGTCAGATCGTTTATTAGTTTCAGCAATGGGACATATAATATTCGTCTTAATATTTTGACTTCAGCATTCCTAAATTAACACTTGTGTTAGTGATGTAGTGCTGAAACATACGAAACAAAACATATATGACTTCCTTCTCCTCGAAGCTCTAATATTTGAGGTAGTTCGATAAGGTACTGTAAACTAAATCCGCATTTCATGGAAATAAAAACCAAAGGAATGTTAATTATGCATATATACCTGTCGTTTCGCTTGAGGTCGTTGTCGGTGATGTGATTATTGTGGTTGTCGTACTCTCAGTTGTTGGATTACTCGTACTTGTAAGGATCTGTGTCGTTGTACTGGTAATTGTTGGTGTATTGGTTTCAGTAGTAGGAGTCTGTGTGGTTGTGCTAGTTGGTTCAGCTTCAGTACTCGTTACAGTTGGGTTCGCACTTGTTAAGGTTGTGCTTGTCACTGTCGTGCTAGTACTTGATGGAACTTGTGTTGGTGATGTGGTGCTAACTAACGTCGTCGTTGTTGTTGGCATCTCTGTGGATTGAGTAGTAGACACCGTGCTGGATGTTAAGCTTGTTGTCGGTACCTCAGTCGTTGTGCTCAAGCTAACCGTCGCTGGTGTAGTTGATGAATCTGTGGTGACTGTTGTTCCTTCCGTCGTGGTGCTGCTTGTTGGTGTTTGCACTGTGAAAATGAATTGCAAATGAGATTGCCAATGACTTTTTTCAGTGTGCAAATGCACTTTGGATGTAAAATTAACCACATTATTGTAATGCTTTTCATAATAGCTATAACCTTTAAACTCAATGTTTGACAATGAATTTCGGCAGTTCGTTTATGATACGTACTTCTTAAAAATGCTAACATTTTAAACTTCTATCCGTTTGAAATACTTTCTTTGTAAGGAGCCGAAACTGAAACAGGTTTCGTTTTCTACTATGTATTCCCGATCGAAGCAAAAAACACTATTCGATGCAGAAACACACTTTTGAACAAATACGTTTTCCACATCTATATATGTATCCGATGTGCATTATTTTAGACAGGTATGTGTTCATTTTTATGCATTACATACATATTTTACGAAATGTCACAACGAAATATATATTAGATTCTGACTCAGATTTTTTTCAATAAATATTGCTATTGAGGCGTCAATGTCAATGTTTTCATAAAGGAAAATATTATGGTATGAGCTCGCCTTCGTCCGTCTTCTCACTCCTTTTCAAACATAAAAAGAATAAGCCACTCCTCATTGACAGTTTTTGATCAGTAACATTTTTTATCCTATCATTATACAAACATTCCTACAAAAACATCTTTCACAGTCTACAGTTCTTTCCCATGTACCACTATGATACATAAACATAATATTGATTCACCTAACTTCCTCGATGTTTGCTATTAAGAAATAACACTGTTTTGAATCCCACTCCTACTGTCGATAATAGAGTGAATTATTGAATAATTACCTATAACGTCCGATTTTCAGAGTGTTCTTTTATTAAGTTTATGCAATGTGGAATAAAACGTTTGTCTTATTATTTTGACTGCAGCAATCTTCGTTTGAGACGTTTTGAGTTTGTAATACACAGTCGCCGACGATTATCTTATGAAATAAACCATTACAGTTTAATTATATTGAAATGCAAATGTACTAATAGGAATGGCATTTTGTTGTTTTATATTCTTTCATTTCCAAGCATTAATAGTTGAGGTAGATAGACAACTCATTGCATATGAACATGCACTACAGGGCATATTTTAGAGAAAAATCATCAAGAAATAGATAAAACCTCAGACACACATTCCTTTCAACAAACAGTTCGGTTCAATATCGAAGGGTTTATAAAACAATATATAAATCATGTCGGCCCATTTTCGTAACCGTCTTTACACTCCTTTTCTAAAACATTTATAAATAATTAACAACGCTTCAGCTACAGTTTTCAAGTGAAACCTTTTCTTCAAGCTTTCCTCAATTATGCCTTAAATTGTATATTTCACACACAGTTTCGAGCTGTTTCCCCATTTACCCCGAGGATCCATTAACAGAATATGGTTTCATCTTAACTACCATTATTCTTTAGTATGAAGACATGATGCTGTCTTAAAGCATGCTTATACCGTCCATCTTACATTGAATAATTTCCTATAAGTTGCGATCGTCAGATCGTTTATTAGTTTCAGCAATGAGACATATAATATTCGTCTTAATATTTTGACTTCAGCATTCCTAAATTAACACTTGTGTTAGTGATGTAGTGCTGAAACATACGAAACAAAACATATATGACTTCCTTCTCCTCGAAGCTCTAATATTTGAGGTAGTTCGATAAGGTACTGTAAACTAAATCCGCATTTCATGGAAATAAAAACCAAAGGAATGTTAATTATGCATATATACCTGTCGTTTCGCTTGAGGTCGTTGTCGGTGATGTGATTATTGTGGTTGTCGTACTCTCAGTTGTTGGATTACTCGTACTTGTAAGGATCTGTGTCGTTGTACTGGTAATTGTTGGTGTATTGGTTTCAGTAGTAGGAGTCTGTGTGATTGTGCTAGTTGGCTCAGCTTCAGTACTCGTTACAGTTGGGTTCGCACTTGTGAAGGTTGTGCTTGTCACTGTCGTGCTAGTACTTGATGGAACTTGTGTTGGTGATGTGGTGCTAACTAACGTCGTCGTTGTTGTTGGCATCTCTGTGGATTGAGTAGTAGACACCGTGCTGGATGTTAAGCTTGTTGTCGGTACCTCAGTCGTTGTGCTCAAGCTAACCGTCGCTGGTGTAGTTGATGCCTCTGTGGTGACTGTTGTTCGTTCCGTCGTGGTGCTGCTTGTTGGTGTTTGCACTGTGAAAATGAATTGAAAATGAGATTGCCAATGACTTTTTTCAGTGTGCAAATGCAATTTGGATGTAAAATTAACAACATTATTGTAATGCTTTTCATAATAGCTATAACCTTTAAACTCAATGTTTGACAATGAATATCGGCAGTTCGTTTATGATACGTACTTCTTAAAAATGCTAACATTTTTAACTTCTATCCGTTTGAAATACTTTCTTTGTAAGGAGCCGAAACTGAAACAGGTTTCCTTTTCTACTATGTATTCCCGATCGAAGCAAAAAACACTATTCGATGCAGAAACACACTTTTGAACAAATACGTTTTCCACATCTATATATGTATCCGATGTGCATTATTTTAGACAGGTATGTGTTCATTTTTATGCATTACATACATATTTTACGAAATGTCACAACGAAATATATATTAGATTCTGACTCAGATTTTTTTCAATAAATATTGCTATTGAGGCGTCAATGTCAATGTTTTCATAAAGGAAAATATTATGGTATGAGCTCGCCTTCGTCCGTCTTCTCACTCCTTTTCAAACATAAAAAGAATAAGCCACTCCTCATTGATAGTTTTTGATCAGTAACATTTTTTATCCTATCATTATACAAACATTCCTACAAAAACATCTTTCACAGTCTACAGTTCTTTCCCATGTACCACTATGATACATAAACATAATATTGATTCACCTAACTTCCTCGATGTTTGCTATTAAGAAATAACACTGTTTTGAATCCCACTCCTACTGTCGATAATAGAGTGAATTATTGAATAATTACCTATAACGTCCGATTTTCAGATTGTTCTTTTATTAAGTTTATGCAATGTGGAATAAAACGTTTGTCTTATTATTTTGACTGCAGCAATCTTCGTTTGAGACGTTTTGAGTTTGTAATACACAGTCGCCGACAATTATCTTATGAAATAAACCATTACAGTTTAATTATATTGAAATGCAAATGTACTAATAGGAATGGCATTTTGTTGTTTTATATTCTTTCATTTCCAAGCATTAATAGTTGAGGTAGATAGACAACTCATTGCATATGAACATGCACTACAGGGCATATTTTAGAGAAAAATCATCAAGAAATAGATAAAACCTCAGACACACATTCCTTTCAACAAACAGTTCGGTTCAATATCGAAGGGTTTATAAAACAATATATAAATCATTTCGGCCCATTTTCGTATCCGTCTTCACACTCCTTTTCTAAAACATTTATAAATAATTAACAACGCTTCAGCTACAGTTTTCTTGTGAAACCTTTTCTTCAAGCTTTCCTCAATTATGCCTTAAATTGTATATTTCACACACAGTTTCGAGCTGTTTCCCATTAACCCCAAGGATCCATTAACAGAATATGGTTTCATCTTAACTACCATTATTCTTTAGTATGAAGACATGATGCTGTCTTAAAGCATGCTTATACCGTCCATCTTACATTGAATAATTTCCTATAAGTTGCGATCGTCAGATCGTTTATTAGTTTCAGCAATGGGACATATAATATTCGTCTTAATATTTTGACTTCAGCATTCCTAAATTAACACTTGTGTTAGTGATGTAGTGCTGAAACATACGAAACAAAACATATATGACTTCCTTCTCTTCGAAGCTCTAATATTTGAGGTAGTTCGATAAGGTACTGTAAACTAAATCCGCATTTCATGGAAATAAAAACCAAAGGAATGTTAATTATGCATATATACCTGTCGTTTCGCTTGAGGTCGTTGTCGGTGATGTGATTATTGTGGTTGTCGTACTCTCAGTTGTTGGATTACTCGTACTTGTAAGGATCTGTGTCGTTGTACTGGTAATTGTTGGTGTATTGGTTTCAGTAGTAGGAGTCTGTGTGGTTGTGCTAGTTGGCTCAGCTTCAGTACTCGTTACAGTTGGGTTCGCACTTGTTAAGGTTGTGCTTGTCACTGTCGTGCTAGTACTTGATGGAACTTGTGTTGGTGATGTGGTGCTAACTAACGTCGTCGTTGTTGTTGGCATCTCTGTGGATTGAGTAGTAGACACCGTGCTGGATGTTAAGCTTGTTGTCGGTACCTCAGTCGTTGTGCTCAAGCTAACCGTCGCTGGTGTAGTTGATGCCTCTGTGGTGACTGTTGTTCGTTCCGTCGTGGTGCTGCTTGTTGGTGTTTGCACTGTGAAAATGAATTGAAAATGAGATTGCCAATGACTTTTTTCAGTGTGCAAATGCAATTTGGATGTAAAATTAACCACATTATTGTAATGCTTTTCATAATAGCTATAACCTTTAAACTCAATGTTTGACAATGAATTTCGGCAGTTCGTTTATGATACGTACTTCTTAAAAATGCTAACATTTTTAACTTCTATCAGTTTGAAATACTTTCTTTGTAAGGAGCCGAAACTGAAACAGGTTTCCTTTTCTACTATGTATTCCCGATCGAAGCAAAAAACACTATTCGATGCAGAAACACACTTTTGAACAAATACGTTTTCCACATCTATATATGTATCCGATGTGCATTATTTTAGACAGGTATGTGTTCATGTTTATGCATTACATACATATTTTACGAAATGTCACAACGAAATATATATTAGATTCTGACTCAGATTTTTTTCAATAAATATTGCTATTGAGGCGTCAATGTCAATGTTTTCATAAAGGAAAATATTATGGTATGAGCTCGCCTTCGTCCGTCTTCTCACTCCTTTTCAAACATAAAAAGAATAAGCCACTCCTCATTGATAGTTTTTGATCAGTAACATTTTTTATCCTATCATTATACAAACATTCCTACAAAAACATCTTTCACAGTCTACAGTTCTTTCCCATGTACCACTATGATACATAAACATAATATTGATTCACCTAACTTCCTCGATCTTTGCTATTAAGAAATAACACTGTTTTGAATCCCACTCCTACTGTCGATAATAGAGTGAATTATTGAATAATTACCTATAACGTCCGATTTTCAGATTGTTCTTTTATTAAGTTTATGCAATGTGGAATAAAACGTTTGTCTTATTATTTTGACTGCAGCAATCTTCGTTTGAGACGTTTTGAGTTTGTAATACACAGTCGCCGACAATTATCTTATGAAATAAACCATTACAGTTTAATTATATTGAAATGCAAATGTACTAATAGGAATGGCATTTTGTTGTTTTATATTCTTTCATTTCCAAGCATTAATAGTTGAGGTAGATAGACAACTCATTGCATATGAACATGCACTACAGGGCATATTTTAGAGAAAAATCATCAAGAAATAGATAAAACCTCAGACACACATTCTTTTCAACAAACAGTTCGGTTCAATATCGAAGGGTTTATAAAACAATATATAAATCATTTCGGCCCATTTTCGTATCCGTCTTCACACTCCTTTTCTAAAACATTTATAAATAATTAACAACGCTTCAGCTACAGTTTTCTTGTGAAACCTTTTCTTCAAGCTTTCCTCAATTATGCCTTAAATTGTATATTTCACACACAGTTTCGAGCTGTTTCCCCATTAACCCCAAGGATCCATTAACAGAATATGGTTTCATCTTAACTACCATTATTCTTTAGTATGAAGACATGATGCTGTCTTAAAGCATGCTTATACCGTCCATCTTACATTGAATAATTTCGTATAAGTTGCGATCGTCAGATCGTTTATTAGTTTCAGCAATGGGACATATACTATTCGTCTTAATATTTTGACTTCAGCATTCCTAAATTAACACTTGTGTTAGTGATGTAGTGCTGAAACATACGAAACAAAACATATATGACTTCCTTCTCCTCGAAGCTCTAATATTTGAGGTAGTTCGATAAGGTACTGTAAACTAAATCGCATTTCATGGAAATAAAAACCAAAGGAATGTTAATTATGCATATATACCTGTCGTTTCGCTTGAGGTCGTTGTCGGTGATGTGATTATTGTGGTTGTCGTACTCTCAGTTGTTGGATTACTCGTACTTGTAAGGATCTGTGTCGTTGTACTGGTAATTGTTGGTGTATTGGTTTCAGTAGTAGGAGTCTGTGTGGTTGTGCTAGTTGGTTCAGCTTCAGTACTCGTTACAGTTGGGTTCGCACTTGTGAAGGTTGTGCTTGTCACTGTCGTGCTAGTACTTGATGGAACTTGTGTTGGTGATGTGGTGCTAACTAACGTCGTCGTTGTTGTTGGCATCTCTGTGGATTGAGTAGTAGACACCGTGCTGGATGTTAAGCTTGTTGTCGGTACCTCAGTCGTTGTGCTCAAGCTAACCGTCGCTGGTGTAGTTGATGCCTCTGTGGTGACTGTTGTTCCTTCCGTCGTGGTGCTGCTTGTTGGTGTTTGCACTGTGAAAATGAATTGCAAATGAGATTGTCAATGACTTTTTAAGTGTGCAAATGCAATTTGGATGTAAAATTAACCACATTATTGTAATGCTTTTCATAATAGCTATAACCTTTAAACTCAATGTTTGACAATGAATTTCGTCGGCAGTTCGTTTATGATACGTACTTCTTAAAAATGCTAACATTTTTAACTTCTATCCGTTTGAAATACTTCCTTTGTAAGGAGCCGAAACTGAAACAGGTTTCCTTTTCTACCATGAATTCCCGATCGAAGCAAAAAACAATATTCGATGCAGAAACACACTTTTGAACAAATACGTTTTCCACATCTATATATGTATCCGATGTGCATTATTTTAGACAGGTATGTATTCATTTTTATGCATTACATACATATTTTACGAAATGTCACAACGAAATATATATTAGATTCTGACTCAGATTTTTTTCAATAAATATTGCTATTGAGGCGTCAATGTCAATGTTTTCATAAAGGAATATATTATGGTATGAGCTCGCCTTCGTCCGTCTTCTCACTCCTTTTCAAACATAAAAAGAATAAGCCACTCCTCATTGATAGTTTTCGATCAGTAACATTTTTTATCCTATCATTATATAAACATTCCTACAAAAACATCTTTCACAGTCTACAGTTCTATCCCATGTACCACTATGATACATAAACATAATATTGATTCACCTAACTTCCTCGATGTTTGCTATTAAGAAATAACACTGTTTTGAATCCCACTCCTACTGTCGATAATAGAGTGAATTATTGAATAATTACCTATAACGTCCGATTTTCAGATTGTTCTTTTATTAAGTTTATGCAATGTGGAATAAAACGTTTGTCTTATTATTTTGACTGCAGCAATCTTCGTTTGAGACGTTTTGAGTTTGTAATACACAGTCGCCGACAATTATCTTATGAAATAAACCATTACAGTTTAATTATATTGAAATGCAAATGTACTAATAGGAATGGCATTTTGTTGTTTTATATTCTTTCATTTCCAAGCATTAATAGTTGAGGTAGATAGACAACTCATTGCATATGAACATGCACTACAGGGCATATTTTAGAGAAAAATCATCAAGAAATAGATAAAACCTCAGACACACATTCCTTTCAACAAACAGTTCGGTTCAATATCGAAGGATTTATAAAACAATATATAAATCATGTCGGCCCATTTTCGTATCCGTCTTCACACTCCTTTTCTAAAACATTTATAAATAATTAACAACGCTTCAGCTACAGTTTTCAAGTGAAACCTTTTCTTCAAGCTTTCCTCAATTATGCCTTAAATTGTATATTTCACACACAGTTTCGAGCTGTTTCCCCATTTTCCCCAAGGATCCATTAACAGAATATGGCTTCATCTTAACTACCATTATTCTTTAGTATGAAAACATGATGCTGTCTTAAAGCATGCTTATACCGTCCATCTTACATTGAATAATTTCCTATAAGTTGCGATCGTCAGATCGTTTATTAGTTTCAGCAATGGGACATATAATATTCGTCTTAATATTTTGACTTCAGCATTCCTAAATTAACACTTGTGTTAGTGATGTAGTGCTGAAACATACGAAACAAAACATATATGACTTCCTTCTCCTCGAAGCTCTAATATTTGAGGTAGTTCGATAAGGTACTGTAAACTAAATCCGCATTTCATGGAAATAAAAACCAAAGGAATGTTAATTATGCATATATACCTGTCGTTTCGCTTGAGGTCGTTGTCGGTGATGTGATTATTGTGGTTGTCGTACTCTCAGTTGTTGGATTACTCGTACTTGTAAGGATCTGTGTCGTTGTACTGGTAATTGTTGGTGTATTGGTTTCAGTAGTAGGAGTCTGTGTGGTTGTGCTAGTTGGTTCAGCTTCAGTACTCGTTACAGTTGGGTTCGCACTTGTTAAGGTTGTGCTTGTCACTGTCGTGCTAGTACTTGATGGAACTTGTGTTGGTGATGTGGTGCTAACTAACGTCGTCGTTGTTGTTGGCATCTCTGTGGATTGAGTAGTAGACACCGTGCTGGATGTTAAGCTTGTTGTCGGTACCTCAGTCGTTGTGCTCAAGCTAACCGTCGCTGGTGTAGTTGATGCCTCTGTGGTGACTGTTGTTCGTTCCGTCGTGGTGCTGCTTGTTGGTGTTTGCACTGTGAAAATGAATTGAAAATGAGATTGCCAATGACTTTTTTCAGTGTGCAAATGCAATTTGGATGTAAAATTAACAACATTATTGTAATGCTTTTCATAATAGCTATAACCTTTAAACTCAATGTTTGACAATGAATATCGGCAGTTCGTTTATGATACGTACTTCTTAAAAATGCTAACATTTTTAACTTCTATCCGTTTGAAATACTTTCTTTGTAAGGAGCCGAAACTGAAACAGGTTTCCTTTTCTACTATGTATTCCCGATCGAAGCAAAAAACACTATTCGATGCAGAAACACACTTTTGAACAAATACGTTTTCCACATCTATATATGTATCCGATGTGCATTATTTTAGACAGGTATGTGTTCATTTTTATGCATTACATACATATTTTACGAAATGTCACAACGAAATATATATTAGATTCTGACTCAGATTTTTTTCAATAAATATTGCTATTGAGGCGTCAATGTCAATGTTTTCATAAAGGAAAATATTATGGTATGAGCTCGCCTTCGTCCGTCTTCTCACTCCTTTTCAAACATAAAAAGAATAAGCCACTCCTCATTGATAGTTTTTGATCAGTAACATTTTTTATCCTATCATTATACAAACATTCCTACAAAAACATCTTTCACAGTCTACAGTTCTTTCCCATGTACCACTATGATACATAAACATAATATTGATTCACCTAACTTCCTCGATGTTTGCTATTAAGAAATAACACTGTTTTGAATCCCACTCCTACTGTCGATAATAGAGTGAATTATTGAATAATTACCTATAACGTCCGATTTTCAGATTGTTCTTTTATTAAGTTTATGCAATGTGGAATAAAACGTTTGTCTTATTATTTTGACTGCAGCAATCTTCGTTTGAGACGTTTTGAGTTTGTAATACACAGTCGCCGACAATTATCTTATGAAATAAACCATTACAGTTTAATTATATTGAAATGCAAATGTACTAATAGGAATGGCATTTTGTTGTTTTATATTCTTTCATTTCCAAGCATTAATAGTTGAGGTAGATAGACAACTCATTGCATATGAACATGCACTACAGGGCATATTTTAGAGAAAAATCATCAAGAAATAGATAAAACCTCAGACACACATTCCTTTCAACAAACAGTTCGGTTCAATATCGAAGGGTTTATAAAACAATATATAAATCATTTCGGCCCATTTTCGTATCCGTCTTCACACTCCTTTTCTAAAACATTTATAAATAATTAACAACGCTTCAGCTACAGTTTTCTTGTGAAACCTTTTCTTCAAGCTTTCCTCAATTATGCCTTAAATTGTATATTTCACACACAGTTTCGAGCTGTTTCCCATTAACCCCAAGGATCCATTAACAGAATATGGTTTCATCTTAACTACCATTATTCTTTAGTATGAAGACATGATGCTGTCTTAAAGCATGCTTATACCGTCCATCTTACATTGAATAATTTCCTATAAGTTGCGATCGTCAGATCGTTTATTAGTTTCAGCAATGGGACATATAATATTCGTCTTAATATTTTGACTTCAGCATTCCTAAATTAACACTTGTGTTAGTGATGTAGTGCTGAAACATACGAAACAAAACATATATGACTTCCTTCTCTTCGAAGCTCTAATATTTGAGGTAGTTCGATAAGGTACTGTAAACTAAATCCGCATTTCATGGAAATAAAAACCAAAGGAATGTTAATTATGCATATATACCTGTCGTTTCGCTTGAGGTCGTTGTCGGTGATGTGATTATTGTGGTTGTCGTACTCTCAGTTGTTGGATTACTCGTACTTGTAAGGATCTGTGTCGTTGTACTGGTAATTGTTGGTGTATTGGTTTCAGTAGTAGGAGTCTGTGTGGTTGTGCTAGTTGGCTCAGCTTCAGTACTCGTTACAGTTGGGTTCGCACTTGTTAAGGTTGTGCTTGTCACTGTCGTGCTAGTACTTGATGGAACTTGTGTTGGTGATGTGGTGCTAACTAACGTCGTCGTTGTTGTTGGCATCTCTGTGGATTGAGTAGTAGACACCGTGCTGGATGTTAAGCTTGTTGTCGGTACCTCAGTCGTTGTGCTCAAGCTAACCGTCGCTGGTGTAGTTGATGCCTCTGTGGTGACTGTTGTTCGTTCCGTCGTGGTGCTGCTTGTTGGTGTTTGCACTGTGAAAATGAATTGAAAATGAGATTGCCAATGACTTTTTTCAGTGTGCAAATGCAATTTGGATGTAAAATTAACCACATTATTGTAATGCTTTTCATAATAGCTATAACCTTTAAACTCAATGTTTGACAATGAATTTCGGCAGTTCGTTTATGATACGTACTTCTTAAAAATGCTAACATTTTTAACTTCTATCAGTTTGAAATACTTTCTTTGTAAGGAGCCGAAACTGAAACAGGTTTCCTTTTCTACTATGTATTCCCGATCGAAGCAAAAAACACTATTCGATGCAGAAACACACTTTTGAACAAATACGTTTTCCACATCTATATATGTATCCGATGTGCATTATTTTAGACAGGTATGTGTTCATGTTTATGCATTACATACATATTTTACGAAATGTCACAACGAAATATATATTAGATTCTGACTCAGATTTTTTTCAATAAATATTGCTATTGAGGCGTCAATGTCAATGTTTTCATAAAGGAAAATATTATGGTATGAGCTCGCCTACGTCCGTCTTCTCACTCCTTTTCAAACATAAAAAGAATAAGCCACTCCTCATTGATAGTTTTTGATCAGTAACATTTTTTATCCTATCATTATACAAACATTCCTACAAAAACATCTTTCACAGTCTACAGTTCTTTCCCATGTACCACTATGATACATAAACATAATATTGATTCACCTAACTTCCTCGATGTTTGCTATTAAGAAATAACACTGTTTTGAATCCCACTCCTACTGTCGATAATAGAGTGAATTATTGAATAATTACCTATAACGTCCGATTTTCAGATTGTTCTTTTATTAAGTTTATGCAATGTGGAATAAAACGTTTGTCTTATTATTTTGACTGCAGCAATCTTCGTTTGAGACGTTTTGAGTTTGTAATACACAGTCGCCGACAATTATCTTATGAAATAAACCATTACAGTTTAATTATATTGAAATGCAAATGTACTAATAGGAATGGCATTTTGTTGTTTTATATTCTTTCATTTCCAAGCATTAATAGTTGAGGTAGATAGACAACTCATTGCATATGAACATGCACTACAGGGCATATTTTAGAGAAAAATCATCAAGAAATAGATAAAACCTCAGACACACATTCTTTTCAACAAACAGTTCGGTTCAATATCGAAGGGTTTATAAAACAATATATAAATCATTTCGGCCCATTTTCGTATCCGTCTTCACACTCCTTTTCTAAAACATTTATAAATAATTAACAACGCTTCAGCTACAGTTTTCTTGTGAAACCTTTTCTTCAAGCTTTCCTCAATTATGCCTTAAATTGTATATTTCACACACAGTTTCGAGCTGTTTCCCCATTAACCCCAAGGATCCATTAACAGAATATGGTTTCATCTTAACTACCATTATTCTTTAGTATGAAGACATGATGCTGTCTTAAAGCATGCTTATACCGTCCATCTTACATTGAATAATTTCGTATAAGTTGCGATCGTCAGATCGTTTATTAGTTTCAGCAATGGGACATATACTATTCGTCTTAATATTTTGACTTCAGCATTCCTAAATTAACACTTGTGTTAGTGATGTAGTGCTGAAACATACGAAACAAAACATATATGACTTCCTTCTCCTCGAAGCTCTAATATTTGAGGTAGTTCGATAAGGTACTGTAAACTAAATCGCATTTCATGGAAATAAAAACCAAAGGAATGTTAATTATGCATATATACCTGTCGTTTCGCTTGAGGTCGTTGTCGGTGATGTGATTATTGTGGTTGTCGTACTCTCAGTTGTTGGATTACTCGTACTTGTAAGGATCTGTGTCGTTGTACTGGTAATTGTTGGTGTATTGGTTTCAGTAGTAGGAGTCTGTGTGGTTGTGCTAGTTGGTTCAGCTTCAGTACTCGTTACAGTTGGGTTCGCACTTGTGAAGGTTGTGCTTGTCACTGTCGTGCTAGTACTTGATGGAACTTGTGTTGGTGATGTGGTGCTAACTAACGTCGTCGTTGTTGTTGGCATCTCTGTGGATTGAGTAGTAGACACCGTGCTGGATGTTAAGCTTGTTGTCGGTACCTCAGTCGTTGTGCTCAAGCTAACCGTCGCTGGTGTAGTTGATGCCTCTGTGGTGACTGTTGTTCCTTCCGTCGTGGTGCTGCTTGTTGGTGTTTGCACTGTGAAAATGAATTGCAAATGAGATTGTCAATGACTTTTTAAGTGTGCAAATGCAATTTGGATGTAAAATTAACCACATTATTGTAATGCTTTTCATAATAGCTATAACCTTTAAACTCAATGTTTGACAATGAATTTCGTCGGCAGTTCGTTTATGATACGTACTTCTTAAAAATGCTAACATTTTTAACTTCTATCCGTTTGAAATACTTCCTTTGTAAGGAGCCGAAACTGAAACAGGTTTCCTTTTCTACCATGAATTCCCGATCGAAGCAAAAAACAATATTCGATGCAGAAACACACTTTTGAACAAATACGTTTTCCACATCTATATATGTATCCGATGTGCATTATTTTAGACAGGTATGTATTCATTTTTATGCATTACATACATATTTTACGAAATGTCACAACGAAATATATATTAGATTCTGACTCAGATTTTTTTCAATAAATATTGCTATTGAGGCGTCAATGTCAATGTTTTCATAAAGGAATATATTATGGTATGAGCTCGCCTTCGTCCGTCTTCTCACTCCTTTTCAAACATAAAAAGAATAAGCCACTCCTCATTGATAGTTTTTGATCAGTAACATTTTTTATCCTATCATTATATAAACATTCCTACAAAAACATCTTTCACAGTCTACAGTTCTATCCCATGTACCACTATGATACATAAACATAATATTGATTCACCTAACTTCCTCGATGTTTGCTATTAAGAAATAACACTGTTTTGAATCCCACTCCTACTGTCGATAATAGAGTGAATTATTGAATAATTACCTATAACGTCCGATTTTCAGATTGTTCTTTTATTAAGTTTATGCAATGTGGAATAAAACGTTTGTCTTATTATTTTGACTGCAGCAATCTTCGTTTGAGACGTTTTGAGTTTGTAATACACAGTCGCCGACAATTATCTTATGAAATAAACCATTACAGTTTAATTATATTGAAATGCAAATGTACTAATAGGAATGGCATTTTGTTGTTTTATATTCTTTCATTTCCAAGCATTAATAGTTGAGGTAGATAGACAACTCATTGCATATGAACATGCACTACAGGGCATATTTTAGAGAAAAATCATCAAGAAATAGATAAAACCTCAGACACACATTCCTTTCAACAAACAGTTCGGTTCAATATCGAAGGGTTTATAAAACAATATATAAATCATTTCGGCCCATTTTCGTATCCGTCTTCACACTCCTTTTCTAAAACATTTATAAATAATTAACAACGCTTCAGCTACAGTTTTCTTGTGAAACCTTTTCTTCAAGCTTTCCTCAATTATGCCTTAAATTGTATATTTCACACACAGTTTCGAGCTGTTTTCCCATTAACCCCAAGGATCCATTAACAGAATATGGTTTCATCTTAACTACCATTATTCTTTAGTATGAAGACATGATGCTGTCTTAAAGCATGCTTATACCGTCCATCTTACATTGAATAATTTCCTATAAGTTGCGATCGTCAGATCGTTTATTAGTTTCAGCAATGGGACATATAATATTCGTCTTAATATTTTGACTTCAGCATTCCTAAATTAACACTTGTGTTAGTGATGTAGTGCTGAAACATACGAAACAAAACATATATGACTTCCTTCTCTTCGAAGCTCTAATATTTGAGGTAGTTCGATAAGGTACTGTAAACTAAATCCGCATTTCATGGAAATAAAAACCAAAGGAATGTTAATTATGCATATATACCTGTCGTTTCGCTTGAGGTCGTTGTCGGTGATGTGATTATTGTGGTTGTCGTACTCTCAGTTGTTGGATTACTCGTACTTGTAAGGATCTGTGTCGTTGTACTGGTAATTGTTGGTGTATTGGTTTCAGTAGTAGGAGTCTGTGTGGTTGTGCTAGTTGGCTCAGCTTCAGTACTCGTTACAGTTGGGTTCGCACTTGTTAAGGTTGTGCTTTTCACTGTCGTGCTAGTACTTGATGGAACTTGTGTTGGTGATGTGGTGCTAACTAACGTCGTCGTTGTTGTTGGCATCTCTGTGGATTGAGTAGTAGACACCGTGCTGGATGTTAAGCTTGTTGTCGGTACCTCAGTCGTTGTGCTCAAGCTAACCGTCGCTGGTGTAGTTGATGCCTCTGTGGTGACTGTTGTTCGTTCCGTCGTGGTGCTGCTTGTTGGTGTTTGCACTGTGAAAATGAATTGAAAATGAGATTGCCAATGACTTTTTTCAGTGTGCAAATGCAATTTGGATGTAAAATTAACCACATTATTGTAATGCTTTTCATAATAGCTATAACCTTTAAACTCAATGTTTGACAATGAATTTCGGCAGTTCGTTTATGATACGTACTTCTTAAAAATGCTAACATTTTTAACTTCTATCAGTTTGAAATACTTTCTTTGTAAGGAGCCGAAACTGAAACAGGTTTCCTTTTCTACTATGTATTCCCGATCGAAGCAAAAAACACTATTCGATGCAGAAACACACTTTTGAACAAATACGTTTTCCACATCTATATATGTATCCGATGTGCATTATTTTAGACAGGTATGTGTTCATGTTTATGCATTACATACATATTTTACGAAATGTCACAACGAAATATATATTAGATTCTGACTCAGATTTTTTTCAATAAATATTGCTATTGAGGCGTCAATGTCAATGTTTTCATAAAGGAAAATATTATGGTATGAGCTCGCCTTCGTCCGTCTTCTCACTCCTTTTCAAACATAAAAAGAATAAGCCACTCCTCATTGATAGTTTTTGATCAGTAACATTTTTTATCCTATCATTATACAAACATTCCTACAAAAACATCTTTCACAGTCTACAGTTCTTTCCCATGTACCACTATGATACATAAACATAATATTGATTCACCTAACTTCCTCGATGTTTGCTATTAAGAAATAACACTGTTTTGAATCCCACTCCTACTGTCGATAATAGAGTGAATTATTGAATAATTACCTATAACGTCCGATTTTCAGATTGTTCTTTTATTAAGTTTATGCAATGTGGAATAAAACGTTTGTCTTATTATTTTGACTGCAGCAATCTTCGTTTGAGACGTTTTGAGTTTGTAATACACAGTCGCCGACAATTATCTTATGAAATAAACCATTACAGTTTAATTATATTGAAATGCAAATGTACTAATAGGAATGGCATTTTGTTGTTTTATATTCTTTCATTTCCAAGCATTAATAGTTGAGGTAGATAGACAACTCATTGCATATGAACATGCACTACAGGGCATATTTTAGAGAAAAATCATCAAGAAATAGATAAAACCTCAGACACACATTCCTTTCAACAAACAGTTCGGTTCAATATCGAAGGGTTTATAAAACAATATATAAATCATTTCGGCCCATTTTCGTATCCGTCTTCACACTCCTTTTCTAAAACATTTATAAATAATTAACAACGCTTCAGCTACAGTTTTCTTGTGAAACCTTTTCTTCAAGCTTTCCTCAATTATGCCTTAAATTGTATATTTCACACACAGTTTCGAGCTGTTTCCCCATTAACCCCAAGGATCCATTAACAGAATATGGTTTCATCTTAACTACCATTATTCTTTAGTATGAAGACATGATGCTGTCTTAAAGCATGCTTATACCGTCCATCTTACATTGAATAATTTCCTATAAGTTGCGATCGTCAGATCGTTTATTAGTTTCAGCAATGGGACATATACTATTCGTCTTAATATTTTGACTTCAGCATTCCTAAATTAACACTTGTGTTAGTGATGTAGTGCTGAAACATACGAAACAAAACATATATGACTTCCTTCTCCTCGAAGCTCTAATATTTGAGGTAGTTCGATAAGGTACTGTAAACTAAATCCGCATTTCATGGAAATAAAAACCAAAGGAATGTTAATTATGCATATATACCTGTCGTTTCGCTTGAGGTCGTTGTCGGTGATGTGATTATTGTGGTTGTCGTACTCTCAGTTGTTGGATTACTCGTACTTGTAAGGATCTGTGTCGTTGTACTGGTAATTGTTGGTGTATTGGTTTCAGTAGTAGGAGTCTGTGTGGTTGTGCTAGTTGGTTCAGCTTCAGTACTCGTTACAGTTGGGTTCGCACTTGTGAAGGTTGTGCTTGTCACTGTCGTGCTAGTACTTGATGGAACTTGTGTTGGTGATGTGGTGCTAACTAACGTCGTCGTTGTTGTTGGCATCTCTGTGGATTGAGTAGTAGACACCGTGCTGGATGTTAAGCTTGTTGTCGGTACCTCAGTCGTTGTGCTCAAGCTAACCGTCGCTGGTGTAGTTGATGCCTCTGTGGTGACTGTTGTTCCTTCCGTCGTGGTGCTGCTTGTTGGTGTTTGCACTGTGAAAATGAATTGCAAATGAGATTGTCAATGACTTTTTAAGTGTGCAAATGCAATTTGGATGTAAAATTAACCACATTATTGTAATGCTTTTCATAATAGCTATAACCTTTAAACTCAATGTTTGACAATGAATTTCGTCGGCAGTTCGTTTATGATACGTACTTCTTAAAAATGCTAACATTTTTAACTTCTATCCGTTTGAAATACTTCCTTTGTAAGGAGCCGAAACTGAAACAGGTTTCCTTTTCTACCATGAATTCCCGATCGAAGCAAAAAACAATATTCGATGCAGAAACACACTTTTGAACAAATACGTTTTCCACATCTATATATGTATCCGATGTGCATTATTTTAGACAGGTATGTATTCATTTTTATGCATTACATACATATTTTACGAAATGTCACAACGAAATATATATTAGATTCTGACTCAGATTTTTTTCAATAAATATTGCTATTGAGGCGTCAATGTCAATGTTTTCATAAAGGAATATATTATGGTATGAGCTCGCCTTCGTCCGTCTTCTCACTCCTTTTCAAACATAAAAAGAATAAGCCACTCCTCATTGATAGTTTTCGATCAGTAACATTTTTTATCCTATCATTATATAAACATTCCTACAAAAACATCTTTCACAGTCTACAGTTCTATCCCATGTACCACTATGATACATAAACATAATATTGATTCACCTAACTTCCTCGATGTTTGCTATTAAGAAATAACACTGTTTTGAATCCCACTCCTACTGTCGATAATAGAGTGAATTATTGAATAATTACCTATAACGTCCGATTTTCAGATTGTTCTTTTATTAAGTTTATGCAATGTGGAATAAAACGTTTGTCTTATTATTTTGACTGCAGCAATCTTCGTTTGAGACGTTTTGAGTTTGTAATACACAGTCGCCGACAATTATCTTATGAAATAAACCATTACAGTTTAATTATATTGAAATGCAAATGTACTAATAGGAATGGCATTTTGTTGTTTTATATTCTTTCATTTCCAAGCATTAATAGTTGAGGTAGATAGACAACTCATTGCATATGAACATGCACTACAGGGCATATTTTAGAGAAAAATCATCAAGAAATAGATAAAACCTCAGACACACATTCCTTTCAACAAACAGTTCGGTTCAATATCGAAGGATTTATAAAACAATATATAAATCATGTCGGCCCATTTTCGTATCCGTCTTCACACTCCTTTTCTAAAACATTTATAAATAATTAACAACGCTTCAGCTACAGTTTTCAAGTGAAACCTTTTCTTCAAGCTTTCCTCAATTATGCCTTAAATTGTATATTTCACACACAGTTTCGAGCTGTTTCCCCATTTTCCCCAAGGATCCATTAACAGAATATGGCTTCATCTTAACTACCATTATTCTTTAGTATGAAAACATGATGCTGTCTTAAAGCATGCTTATACCGTCCATCTTACATTGAATAATTTCCTATAAGTTGCGATCGTCAGATCGTTTATTAGTTTCAGCAATGGGACATATAATATTCGTCTTAATATTTTGACTTCAGCATTCCTAAATTAACACTTGTGTTAGTGATGTAGTGCTGAAACATACGAAACAAAACATATATGACTTCCTTCTCCTCGAAGCTCTAATATTTGAGGTAGTTCGATAAGGTACTGTAAACTAAATCCGCATTTCATGGAAATAAAAACCAAAGGAATGTTAATTATGCATATATACCTGTCGTTTCGCTTGAGGTCGTTGTCGGTGATGTGATTATTGTGGTTGTCGTACTCTCAGTTGTTGGATTACTCGTACTTGTAAGGATCTGTGTCGTTGTACTGGTAATTGTTGGTGTATTGGTTTCAGTAGTAGGAGTCTGTGTGGTTGTGCTAGTTGGTTCAGCTTCAGTACTCGTTACAGTTGGGTTCGCACTTGTTAAGGTTGTGCTTGTCACTGTCGTGCTAGTACTTGATGGAACTTGTGTTGGTGATGTGGTGCTAACTAACGTCGTCGTTGTTGTTGGCATCTCTGTGGATTGAGTAGTAGACACCGTGCTGGATGTTAAGCTTGTTGTCGGTACCTCAGTCGTTGTGCTCAAGTTAACAGTCGCTGGTGTAGTTGATGCCTCTGTGGTGACTGTTGTTCGTTCCGTCGTGGTGCTGCTTGTTGGTGTTTGTACTGTGAAAATGAATTGCAAATGAGATTGCCAATGACTTTTTTCAGTGTGCAAATGCACTTTGGATGTAAAATTAACCACATTATTGTAATGCTTTTCATAATAGCTATAACCTTTAAACTCAATGTTTGACAATGAATTTCGGCAGTTCGTTTATGATACGTACTTCTTAAAAATGCTAACATTTTTAACTTCTATCCGTTTGAAATACTTTCTTTGTAAGGAGCCGAAACTGAAACAGGTTTCCTTTTCTACTATGTATTCCCGATCGAAGCAAAAAACACTATTCGATGCAGAAACACACTTTTGAACAAATACGTTTTCCACATCTATATGTGTATCCGATGTGCATTATTTTAGACAGGTATGTGTTCATTTTTATGCATTACATACATATTTTACGAAATGTCACAACGAAATATATATTAGATTCTGACTCAGATTTTTTTCAATAAATATTGCTATTGAGGCGTCAATGTCAATGTTTTCATAAAGGAAAATATTATGGTATGAGCTCGCCTTCGTCCGTCTTCTCACTCCTTTTCAAACATAAAAAGAATAAGCCACTCCTCATTGATAGTTTTTGATCAGTAACATTTTTTATCCTATCATTATACAAACATTCCTACAAAAACATCTTTCACAGTCTACAGTTCTTTCCCATGTACCACTATGATACATAAACATAATATTGATTCACCTAACTTCCTCGATGTTTGCTATTAAGAAATAACACTGTTTTGAATCACACTCCTACTGTCGATAATAGAGTGAATTATTGAATAATTACCTATAACGTCCGATTTTCAGATTGTTCTTTTATTAAGTTTATGCAATGTGGAATAAAACGTTTGTCTTATTATTTTGACTGCAGCAATCTTCGTTTGAGACGTTTTGAGTTTGTAATACACAGTCGCCGACGATTATCTTATGAAATAAACCATTACAGTTTAATTATATTGAAATGCAAATGTACTAATAGGAATGGCATTTTGTTGTTTTATATTCTTTCATTTCCAAGCATTAATAGTTGAGGTAGATAGACAACTCATTGCATATGAACATGCACTACAGGGCATATTTTAGAGAAAAATCATCAAGAAATAGATAAAACCTCAGACACACATTCCTTTCAACAAACAGTTCGGTTCAATATCGAAGGGTTTATAAAACAATATATAAATCATGTCGGCCCATTTTCGTAACCGTCTTTACACTCCTTTTCTAAAACATTTATAAATAATTAACAACGCTTCAGCTACAGTTTTCAAGTGAAACCTTTTCTTCAGGCTTTCCTCAATTATGCCTTAAATTGTATATTTCACACACAGTTTCGAGCTGTTTCCCCATTTACCCCGAGGATCCATTAACAGAATATGGTTTCATCTTAACTACCATTATTCTTTAGTATGAAGACATGATGCTGTCTTAAAGCATGCTTATACCGTCCATCTTACATTGAATAATTTCCTATAAGTTGCGATCGTCAGATCGTTTATTAGTTTCAGCAATGGGACATATAATATTCGTCTTAATATTTTGACTTCAGCATTCCTAAATTAACACTTGTGTTAGTGATGTAGTGCTGAAACATACGAAACAAAACATATATGACTTCCTTCTCCTCGAATCTCTAATATTTGAGGTAGTTCGATAAGGTACTGTAAACTAAATCCGCATTTCATGGAAATAAAAACCAAAGGAATGTTAATTATGCATATATACCTGTCGTTTCGCTTGAGGTCGTTGTCGGTGATGTGATTATTGTGGTTGTCGTACTCTCAGTTGTTGGATTACTCGTACTTGTAAGGATCTGTGTCGTTGTACTGGTAATTGTTGGTGTATTGGTTTCAGTAGTAGGAGTCTGTGTGGTTGTGCTAGTTGGTTCAGCTTCAGTACTCGTTACAGTTGGGTTCGCACTTGTGAAGGTTGTGCTTGTCACTGTCGTGCTAGTACTTGATGGAACTTGTGTTGGTGATGTGGTGCTAACTAACGTCGTCGTTGTTGTTGGCATCTCTGTGGATTGAGTAGTAGACACCGTGCTGGATGTTAAGCTTGTTGTCGGTACCTCAGTCGTTGTGCTCAAGCTAACCGTCGCTGGTGTAGTTGATGCCTCTGTGGTGACTGTTGTTCCTTCCGTCGTGGTGCTGCTTGTTGGTGTTTGCACTGTGAAAATGAATTGCAAATGAGATTGTCAATGACTTTTTTCAGTGTGCAAATGCAATTTGGATGTAAAATTAACCACATTATTGTAATGCTTTTCATAATAGCTATAACCATTAAACTCAATGTTTGACAATGAATTTCGTCGGCAGTTCGTTTATGATACGTACTTCTTAAAAATGCTAACATTTTTAACTTCTATCCGTTTGAAATACTTCCTTTGTAAGGAGCCGAAACTGAAACAGGTTTCCTTTTCTACCATGAATTCCCGATCGAAGCAAAAAACACTATTCGATGCAGAAACACACTTTTGAACAAATACGTTTTCCACATCTATATATGTATCCGATGTGCATTATTTTAGACAGGTATGTATTCATTTTTGTGCATTACATACATATTTTACGAAATGTCACAACGAAATATATATTAGATTCTGACTCAGATTTTTTTCAATAAATATTGCTATTGAGGCGTCAATGTCAATGTTTTCATAAAGGAATATATTATGGTATGAGCTCGCCTTCGTCCGTCTTCTCACTCCTTTTCAAACATAAAAAGAATAAGCCACTCCTCATTGATAGTTTTTGATCAGTAACATTTTTTATCCTATCATTATATAAACATTCCTACAAAAACATCTTTCACAGTCTACAGTTCTATCCCATGTACCACTATGATACATAAACATAATATTGATTCACCTAACTTCCTCGATGTTTGCTATTAAGAAATAACACTGTTTTGAATCCCACTCCTACTGTCGATAATAGAGTGAATTATTGAATAATTACCTATAACGTCCGATTTTCAGATTGTTCTTTTATTAAGTTTATGCAATGTGGAATAAAACGTTTGTCTTATTATTTTGACTGCAGCAATCTTCGTTTGAGACGTTTTGAGTTTGTAATACACAGTCGCCGACGATTATCTTATGAAATAAACCATTACAGTTTAATTATATTGAAATGCAAATGTACTAATAGGAATGGCATTTTGTTGTTTTATATTCTTTCATTTCCAAGCATTAATAGTTGAGGTAGATAGACAACTCATTGCATATGAACATGCACTACAGGGCATATTTTAGAGAAAAATCATCAAGAAATAGATAAAACCTCAGACACACATTCCTTTCAACAAACAGTTCGGTTCAATATCGAAGGGTTTATAAAACAATATATAAATCATGTCGGCCCATTTTCGTAACCGTCTTTACACTCCTTTTCTAAAACATTTATAAATAATTAACAACGCTTCAGCTACAGTTTTCAAGTGAAACCTTTTCTTCAGGCTTTCCTCAATTATGCCTTAAATTGTATATTTCACACACAGTTTCGAGCTGTTTCCCCATTTACCCCGAGGATCCATTAACAGAATATGGTTTCATCTTAACTACCATTATTCTTTAGTATGAAGACATGATGCTGTCTTAAAGCATGCTTATACCGTCCATCTTACATTGAATAATTTCCTATAAGTTGCGATCGTCAGATCGTTTATTAGTTTCAACAATGGGACATATAATATTCGTCTTAATATTTTGACTTCAGCATTCCTAAATTAACACTTGTGTTAGTGATGTAGTGCTGAAACATACGAAACAAAACATATATGACTTCCTTCTCCTCGAAGCTCTAATATTTGAGGTAGTTCGATAAGGTACTGTAAACTAAATCCGCATTTCATGGAAATAAAAACCAAAGGAATGTTAATTATGCATATATACCTGTCGTTTCGCTTGAGGTCGTTGTCGGTGATGTGATTATTGTGGTTGTCGTACTCTCAGTTGTTGGATTACTCGTACTTGTAAGGATCTGTGTCGTTGTACTGGTAATTGTTGGTGTATTGGTTTCAGTAGTAGGAGTCTGTGTGGTTGTGCTAGTTGGTTCAGCTTCAGTACTCGTTACAGTTGGGTTCGCACTTGTGAAGGTTGTGCTTGTCACTGTCGTGCTAGTACTTGATGGAACTTGTGTTGGTGATGTGGTGCTAACTAACGTCGTCGTTGTTGTTGGCATCTCTGTGGATTGAGTAGTAGACACCGTGCTGGATGTTAAGCTTGTTGTCGGTACCTCAGTCGTTGTGCTCAAGCTAACCGTCGCTGGTGTAGTTGATGCCTCTGTGGTGACTGTTGTTCCTTCCGTCGTGGTGCTGCTTGTTGGTGTTTGCACTGTGAAAATGAATTGCAAATGAGATTGTCAATGACTTTTTTCAGTGTGCAAATGCAATTTGGATGTAAAATTAACCACATTATTGTAATGCTTTTCATAATAGCTATAACCTTTAAACTCAATGTTTGACAATGAATTTCGTCGGCAGTTCGTTTATGATACGTACTTCTTAAAAATGCTAACATTTTTAACTTCTATCCGTTTGAAATACTTCCTTTGTAAGGAGCCGAAACTGAAACAGGTTTCCTTTTCTACCATGAATTCCCGATCGAAGCAAAAAACACTATTCGATGCAGAAACACACTTTTGAACAAATACGTTTTCCACATCTATATATGTATCCGATGTGCATTATTTTAGACAGGTATGTATTCATTTTTATGCATTACATACATATTTTACGAAATGTCACAACGAAATATATATTAGATTCTGACTCAGATTTTTTTCAATAAATATTGCTATTGAGGCGTCAATGTCAATGTTTTCATAAAGGAATATATTATGGTATGAGCTCGCCTTCGTCCGTCTTCTCACTCCTTTTCAAACATAAAAAGAATAAGCCACTTCTCATTGATAGTTTTTGATCAGTAACATTTTTTATCCTATCATTATATAAACATTCCTACAAAAACATCTTTCACAGTCTACAGTTCTATCCCATGTACCACTATGATACATAAACATAATATTGATTCACCTAACTTCCTCGATGTTTGCTATTAAGAAATAACACTGTTTTGAATCCCACTCCTACTGTCGATAATAGAGTGAATTATTGAATAATTACCTATAACGTCCGATTTTCAGATTGTTCTTTTATTAAGTTTATGCAATGTGGAATAAAACGTTTGTCTTATTATTTTGACTGCAGCAATCTTCGTTTGAGACGTTTTGAGTTTGTAATACACAGTCGCCGACAATTATCTTATGAAATAAACCATTACAGTTTAATTATATTGAAATGCAAATGTACTAATAGGAATGGCATTTTGTTGTTTTATATTCTTTCATTTCCAAGCATTAATAGTTGAGGTAGATAGACAACTCATTGCATATGAACATGCACTACAGGGCATATTTTAGAGAAAAATGATCAAGAAATAGATAAAACCTCAGACACACATTCCTTTCAACAAACAGTTCGGTTCAATATCGAAGGGTTTATAAAACAATATATAAATCATTTCGGCCCATTTTCGTATCCGTCTTCACACTCCTTTTCTAAAACATTTATAAATAATTAACAACGCTTCAGCTACAGTTTTCAAGTGAAACCTTTTCTTCAAGCTTTCCTCAATTATGCCTTAAATTGTATATTTCACACACAGTTTCGAGCTGTTTCCCCATTAACCCCAAGGATCCATTAACAGAATATGGTTTCATCTTAACTACCATTATTCTTTAGTATGAAGACATGATGCTGTCTTAAAGCATGCTTATACCGTCCATCTTACATTGAATAATTTCCTATAAGTTGCGATCGTCAGATCGTTTATTAGTTTCAGCAATGGGACATATAATATTCGTCTTAATATTTTGACTTCAGCATTCCTAAATTAACACTTGTGTTAGTGATGTAGTGCTGAAACATACGAAACAAAACATATATGACTTCCTTCTCTTCGAAGCTCTAATATTTGAGGTAGTTCGATAAGGTACTGTAAACTAAATCCGCATTTCATGGAAATAAAAACCAAAGGAATGTTAATTATGCATATATACCTGTCGTTTCGCTTAAGGTCGTTGTCGGTGATGTGATTATTGTGGTTGTCGTACTCTCAGTTGTTGGATTACTCGTACTTGTAAGGATCTGTGTCGTTGTACTGGTAATTGTTGGTGTATTGGTTTCAGTAGTAGGAGTCTGTGTGGTTGTGCTAGTTGGCTCAGCTTCAGTACTCGTTACAGTTGGGTTCGCACTTGTGAAGGTTGTGCTTGTCACTGTCGTGCTAGTACTTGATGGAACTTGTGTTGGTGATGTGGTGCTAACTAACGTCGTCGTTGTTGTTGGCATCTCTGTGGATTGAGTAGTAGACACCGTGCTGGATGTTAAGCTTGTTGTCGGTACCTCAGTCGTTGTGCTCAAGGTAACCGTCGCTGGTGTAGTTGATGCCTCTGTGGTGACTGTTGTTCCTTCCGTCGTGGTGCTGCTTGTTGGTGTTTGCACTGTGAAAATGAATTGAAAATGAGATTGCCAATGACTTTTTTCAGTGTGCAAATGCAATTTGGATGTAAAATTAACCACATTATTGTAATGCTTTTCATAATAGCTATAACCTTTAAACTCAATGTTTGACAATGAATTTCGGCTGTTCGTTTATGATACGTACTTCTTAAAAATGCTAACATTTTTAACTTCTATCCGTTTGAAATACTTTCTTTGTAAGGAGCCGAAACTGAAACAGGTTTCCTTTTCTACTATGTATTCCCGATCGAAGCAAAAAACACTATTCGATGCAGAAACACACTTTTGAACAAATACGTTTTCCACATCTATATATGTATCCGATGTGCATTATTTTAGACAGGTATGTGTTTATGTTTATGCATTACATACATATTTTACGAAATGTCACAACGAAATATATATTAGATTCTGACTCAGATTTTTTTCAATAAATATTGCTATTGAGGCGTCAATGTCAATGTTTTCATAAAGGAAAATATTATGGTATGAGCTCGCCTTCGTCCGTCTTCTCACTCCTTTTCAAACATAAAAAGAATAAGCCACTCCTCATTGATAGTTTTTGATCAGTAACATTTTTTATCCTATCATTATACAAACATTCCTACAAAAACATCTTTCACAGTCTACAGTTCTTTCCCATGTACCACTATGATACATAAACATAATATTGATTCACCTAACTTCCTCGATGTTTGCTATTAAGAAATAACACTGTTTTGAATCCCACTCCTACTGTCGATAATAGAGTGAATTATTGAATAATTACCTATAACGTCCGATTTTCAGATTGTTCTTTTATTAAGTTTATGCAATGTGGAATAAAACGTTTGTCTTATTATTTTGACTGCAGCAATCTTCGTTTGAGACGTTTTGAGTTTGTAATACACAGTCGCCGACAATTATCTTATGAAATAAACCATTACAGTTTAATTATATTGAAATGCAAATGTACTAATAGGAATGGCATTTTGTTGTTTTATATTCTTTCATTTCCAAGCATTAATAGTTGAGGTAGATAGACAACTCATTGCATATGAACATGCACTACAGGGCATATTTTAGAGAAAAATCATCAAGAAATAGATAAAACCTCAGACACACATTCCTTTCAACAAACAGTTCGGTTCAATATCGAAGGGTTTATAAAACAATATATAAATCATTTCGGCCCATTTTCGTATCCGTCTTCACACTCCTTTTCTAAAACATTTATAAATAATTAACAACGCTTCAGCTACAGTTTTATTGTGAAACCTTTTCTTCAAGCTTTCCTCAATTATGCCTTAAATTGTATATTTCACACACAGTTTCGAGCTGTTTCCCATTCACCCCAAGGATCCATTAACAGAATATGGTTTCATCTTAACTTAATATTTTGACTTCAGCATTCCTAAATTAACACTTGTGTTAGTGATGTAGTGCTGAAACATACGAAACAAAACATATATGACTTCCTTCTCTTCGAAGCTCTAATATTTGAGGTAGTTCGATAAGGTACTGTAAACTAAATCCGCATTTCATGGAAATAAAAACCAAAGGAATGTTAATTATGCATATATACCTGTCGTTTCGCTCGAGGTCGTTGTCGGTGATGTGATTATTGTGGTTGTCGTACTCTCAGTTGTTGGATTACTCGTACTTGTAAGGATCTGTGTCGTTGTACTGGTAATTGTTGGTGTATTGGTTTCAGTAGTAGGAGTCTGTGTGGTTGTGCTAGTTGGTTCAGCTTCAGTACTCGTTACAGTTGGGTTCGCACTTGTTAAGGTTGTGCTTGTCACTGTCGTGCTAGTACTTGATGGAACTTGTGTTGGTGATGTGGTGCTAACAAACGTCGTCGTTGTTGTTGGCATCTCTGTGGATTGAGTAGTAGACACCGTGCTGGATGTTAAGCTTGTTGTCGGTACCTCAGTCGTTGTGCTCAAGTTAACAGTCGCTGGTGTAGTTGATGCCTCTGTGGTGACTGTTGTTCGTTCCGTCGTGGTGCTGCTTGTTGGTGTTTGCACTGTGAAAATGAATTGCAAATGAGATTGCCAATGACTTTTTTCAGTGTGCAAATGCACTTTGGATGTAAAATTAACCACATTATTGTAATGCTTTTCATAATAGCTATAACCTTTAAACTCAATGTTTGACAATGAATTTCGGCAGTTCGTTTATGATACGTACTTCTTAAAAATGCTAACATTTTTAACTTCTATCCGTTTGAAATACTTTCTTTGTAAGGAGCCGAAACTGAAACAGGTTTCCTTTTCTACTATGTATTCCCGATCGAAGCAAAAAACACTATTCGATGCAGAAACACACTTTTGAACAAATACGTTTTCCACATCTATATGTCTATCCGATGTGCATTATTTTAGACAGGTATGTGTTCATTTTTATGCATTACATACATATTTTACGAAATGTCACAACGAAATATATATTAGATTCTGACTCAGATTTTTTTCAATAAATATTGCTATTGAGGCGTCAATGTCAATGTTTTCATAAAGGAAAATATTATGGTATGAGCTCGCCTTCGTCCGTCTTCTCACTCCTTTTCAAACATAAAAAGAATAAGCCACTCCTCATGGATAGTTTTTGATCAGTAACATTTTTTATCCTATCATTATACAAACATTCCTACAAAAACATCTTTCACAGTCTACAGTTCTTTCCCATGTACCACTATGATACATAAACATAATATTGATTCACCTAACTTCCTCGATGTTTGCTATTAAGAAATAACACTGTTTTGAATCCCACTCCTACTGTCGATAACAGAGTGAATTATTGAATAATTACCTATAACGTCCGATTTTCAGATTGTTCTTTTATTAAGTTTATGCAATGTGGAATAAAACGTTTGTCTTATTATTTTGACTGCAGCAATCTTCGTTTGAGACGTTTTGAGTTTGTAATACACAGTCGCCGACAATTATCTTATGAAATAAACCATTACAGTTTAATTATATTGAAATGCAAATGTACTAATAGGAATGGCATTTTGTTGTTTTATATTCTTTCATTTCCAAGCATTAATAGTTGAGGTAGGTAGACAGATCATTGCGTATGAACATGCACTACAGGGCATATTTTAGAGAAAAATCATCAAGAAATAGATAAAACCTCAGACACACATTCCTTTCAACAAACAGTTCGGTTCAATATCGAAGGGTTTATAAAACAATATATAAATCATGTCGGTCCATTTTCGTATCCGTCTTCACACTCCTTTTCTAAAACATTTATAAATAATTAACAACGCCTCAGGCTACAGGTTTCAAGTGAAACCTTTTCTTCAAGCTTTCCTCAATTATGCCTTAAATTGTATATTTCACACACAGTTTCGAGCTGTTTTCCCATTTACCCCGAGGATCCATTAACAGAATATGGTTTCATCTAAATTACCATTATTCTTTAGTATGAAGACATGATGCTGTCTTAAAGCATGCTTATACCGTTCATCTTACATTGAATAATTTCCTATAAGTTGCGATCGTCAGATCGTTTATTAGTTTCAGCAATGGGACATATAATATTCGTCTTAATATTTTGACTTCAGCATTCCTAAATTAACACTTGTGTTAGTGATGTAGTGCTGAAACATACGAAACAAAACATATATTACTTCCTTCTCCTCGAAGCTCTAATATTTGAGGTAGTTCGATAAGTTACTGTAAACTAAATCCGCATTTCATGGAAAAAAAATTCAAAGGAATGTTAATTATGCATATATACCTGTCGTTTCGCTTGAGGTCGTTGTCGGTGATGTGATTATTGTGGTTGTCGTACTCTCAGTTGTTGGATTACTCGTACTTGTAAGGATCTGTGTCGTACTGGTAATTGTTGGTGTATTGGTTTCAGTAGTAGGAGTCTGTGTGGTTGTGCTAGTTGGCTCAGCTTCAGTACTCGTTACAGTTGGGTTCGCACTTGTGAAGGTTGTGCTTGTCACTGTCGTGCTAGTACTTGATGGAACTTGTGTTGGTGATGTGGTGCTAACTAACGTCGTCGTTGTTGTTGGCATCTCTGTGGATTGAGTAGTAGACACCGTGCTGGATGTTAAGCTTGTTGTCGGTACCTCAGTCGTTGTGCTCAAGCTAACCGTCGCTGGTGTAGTTGATGCCTCTGTGGTGACTGTTGTTCGTTCCGTCGTGGTGCTGCTTGTTGGTGTTTGCACTGTGAAAATGAATTGAAAATGAGATTGCCAATGACTTTTTTCAGTGTGCAAATGCGATTTGGATGTAAAATTAACCACATTATTGTAATGCTTTTCATAATAGCTATAACCTTTAAACGCAATGTTTGACAATGAATTTCTTCGACAGTTTGTTTATGATACGTACTTCTTAAAAAAGCTAACATTTTTAACTTCTATCCGTTTGAAATACTTCCTTTGTAAGGAGCCGAAACTGAAACGGGTTTCCTTTTCTACCATGTATTCCCGATCGAAGCAAAAAACACTATTCGATGCAGAAACACACTTTTGAACAAATACGTTTTCCACATCTATATATGTATCCGATGTGCATTATTTTAGACAGGTATGTGTTCATGTTTATGCATTACATACATATTTTACGAAATGTCACAACGAAATATATATTAGATTCTGACTCAGATTTTTTTCAATAAATATTGCTATTGAGGCGTCAATGTCAATGTTTTCATAAAGGAATATATTATGGTATGAGCTCGCCTTCGTCCGTCTTCTCACTCCTTTTCAAACATAAAAAGAATAAGCCACTCCTCATTGATAGTTTTTGATCAGTAACATTTTTTATCCTATCATTATACAAACATTCCTTCAAAAACATCTTTCACAGTCGACAGTTCTTTCCCATGTACCACTATGATACATAAACATAATATTGATTCACCTAACTTCCTCGATGTTTGCTATTAAGAAATAACACTGTTTTGAATCCCACTCCTACTGTCGATAATAGAGTGAATTATTGAATAATTACCTATAACGCCCGATTTTCAGATTGTTCTTTTATTAAGTTTATGCAATGTGGAATAAAACGTTTGTCTTATTATTTTGACTGCAGCAATCTTCGTTTGAGACGTTTTGAGTTTGTAATACACAGTCGCCGACAATTATCTTATGAAATAAACCATTACAGTTTAATTATATTGAAATGCAAATGTACTAATAGGAATGGCATTTTGTTGTTTTATATTCTTTCATTTCCAAGCATTAATAGTTGAGGTAGATAGACAACTCATTGCATATGAACATGCACTACAGGGCATATTTTAGAGAAAAATCATCAAGAAATAGATAAAACCTCAGACACACATTCCTTTCAACAAACAGTTCGGTTCAATATCGAAGGGTTTATAAAACAATATATAAATCATGTCGGCCCATTTTCGTATCCGTCTTCACACTCCTTTTCTAAAACATTTATAAATAATTAACAACGCCTCAGCTACAGTTTTCAAGTGAAACCTTTTCTTCAAGCTTTCCTCAATTATGCCTTAAATTGTATATTTCACACACAGTTTCGAGCTGTTTCCCCATTCACCCCGAGGATCCATTAACAGAATATGGTTTCATCTAAACTACCATTATTCTTTAGTATGAAGACATGATGCTGTCTTAAAGCATGCTTATACCGTCCATCTTACATTGAATAATTTCCTATAAGTTGCGATCGTCAGATCGTTTATTAGTTTCAGCAATGGGACATATAATATTCGTCTTAATATTTTGACCTCAGCATTCCTAAATTAACACTTGTGTTAGTGATGTAGTGCTGAAACATACGAAACAAAACATATATGACTTCCCTCTCCTCGAAGCTCTAATATTTGAGGTAGTTCGATAAGGTACTGTAAACTAAATCCGCATTTCATGGAAATAAAAACCAAAGGAATGTTAATTATGCATATATACCTGTCGTTTCGCTTGAGGTCGTTGTCGGTGATGTGATTATTGTGGTTGTCGTACTCTCAGTTCTTGGATTACTCGTACTTGTAAGGATCTGTGTCGTTGTACTGGTAATTGTTGGTGTATTGGTTTCAGTAGTAGGAGTCTGTGTGGTTGTGCTAGTTGGCTCAGCTTCAGTACTCGTTACAGTTAGGTTCGCACTTGTTAAGGTTGTGCTTGTCACTGTCGTGCTAGTACTTGATGGAACTTGTGTTGGTGATGTGGTGCTAACTAACGTCGTCGTTGTTGTTGGCATCTCTGTGGATTGAGTAGTAGACACCGTGCTGGATGTTAAGCTTGTTGTCGGTACCTCAGTCGTTGTGCTCAAGTTAACCGTCGCTGGTGTAGTTGATGCCTCTGTGGTGACTGTTGTTCGTTCCGTCGTGGTGCTGCTTGTTGGTGTTTGCACTGTGAAAATGAATTGCAAATGAGATTGCCAATGACTTTTTTCAGTGTGCAAATGCACTTTGGATGTAAAATTAACCACATTATTGTAATGCTTTTCATAATAGCTATAACCTTTAAACTCAATGTTTGACAATGAATTTCGGCAGTTCGTTTATGATACGTACTTCTTAAAAATGCTAATATTTTTAACTTCTATCCGTTTGAAATACTTTCTTTGTAAGGAGCCGAAACTGAAACAGGTTTCCTTTTCTACTATGTATTCCCGATCGAAGCAAAAAACACTATTCGATGCAGAAACACACTTTTGAACAAATACGTTTTCCACATCTATATGTGTATCCGATGTGCATTATTTTAGACAGGTATGTGTTCATTTTTATGCATTACATACATATTTTACGAAATGTCACAACGAAATATATATTAGATTCTGACTCAGATTTTTTTCAATAAATATTGCTATTGAGGCGTCAATGTCAATGTTTTCATAAAGGAAAATATTATGGTATGAGCTCGCCTTCGTCCGTCTTCTCACTCCTTTTCAAACATAAAAAGAATAAGCCACTCCTCATTGATAGTTTTTGATCAGTAACATTTTTTATCCTATCATTATACAAACATTCCTACAAAAACATCTTTCACAGTCTACAGTTCTTTCCCATGTACCACTATGATACATAAACATAATATTGATTCACCTAACTTCCTCGATGTTTGCTATTAAGAAATAACACTGTTTTGAATCCCACTCCTACTGTCGATAATAGAGTGAATTATTGAATAATTACCTATAACGTCCGATTTTCAGATTGTTCTTTTATTAAGTTTATGCAATGTGGAATAAAACGTTTGTCTTATTATTTTGACTGCAGCAATCTTCGTTTGAGACGTTTTGAGTTTGTAATACACAGTCGCCGACGATTATCTTATGAAATAAACCATTACAGTTTAATTATATTGAAATGCAAATGTACTAATAGGAATGGCATTTTGTTGTTTTATATTCTTTCATTTCCAAGCATTAATAGTTGAGGTAGATAGACAACTCATTGCATATGAACATGCACTACAGGGCATATTTTAGAGAAAAATCATCAAGAAATAGATAAAACCTCAGACACACATTCCTTTCAACAAACAGTTCGGTTCAATATCGAAGGGTTTATAAAACAATATATAAATCATGTCGGCCCATTTTCGTAACCGTCTTTACACTCCTTTTCTAAAACATTTATAAATAATTAACAACGCTTCAGCTACAGTTTTCAAGTGAAACCTTTTCTTCAAGCTTTCCTCAATTATGCCTTAAATTGTATATTTCACACACAGTTTCGAGCTGTTTCCCCATTAGCCCCAAGGATCCATTAACAGAATATGGTTTCATCTTAACTACCATTATTCTTTAGTATGAAGACATGATGCTGTCTTAAAGCATGCTTATACCGTCCATCTTACATTGAATAATTTCCTATAAGTTGCGATCGTCAGATCGTTTATTAGTTTCAGCAATGGGACATATACTATTCGTCTTAATATTTTGACTTCAGCATTCCTAAATTAACACTTGTGTTAGTGATGTAGTGCTGAAACATACGAAACAAAACATATATGACTTCCTTCTCTTCGAAGCTCTAATATTTGAGGTAGTTCGATAAGGTACTGTAAACTAAATCCGCATTTCATGGAAATAAAAACCAAAGGAATGTTAATTATGCATATATACCTGTCGTTTCGCTTGAGGTCGTTGTCGGTGATGTGATTATTGTGGTTGTCGTACTCTCAGTTGTTGGATTACTCGTACTTGTAAGGATCTGTGTCGTTGTACTGGTAATTGTTGGTGTATTGGTTTCAGTAGTAGGAGTCTGTGTGGTTGTGCTAGTTGGCTCAGCTTCAGTACTCGTTACAGTTGGGTTCGCACTTGTGAAGGTTGTGCTTGTCACTGTCGTGCTAGTACTTGATGGAACTTGTGTTGGTGATGTGGTGCTAACTAACGTCGTCGTTGTTGTTGGCATCTCTGTGGATTGAGTAGTAGACACCGTGCTGGATGTTAAGCTTGTTGTCGGTACCTCAGTCGTTGTGCTCAAGCTAACCGTCGCTGGTGTAGTTGATGCCTCTGTGGTGACTGTTGTTCGTTCCGTCGTGGTGCTGCTTGTTGGTGTTTGCACTGTGAAAATGAATTGAAAATGAGATTGCCAATGACTTTTTTCAGTGTGCAAATGCAATTTGGATGTAAAATTAACCACATTATTGTAATGCTTTTCATAATAGCTATAACCTTTAAACTCAATGTTTGACAATGAATTTCGGCAGTTCGTTTATGATACGTACTTCTTAAAAATGCTAACATTTTTAACTTCTATCCGTTTGAAATACTTTCTTTGTAAGGAGCCGAAACTGAAACAGGTTTCCTTTTCTACTATGTATTCCCGATCGAAGCAAAAAACACTATTCGATGCAGAAACACACTTTTGAACAAATACGTTTTCCACATCTATATATGTATCCGATGTGCATTATTTTAGACAGGTATGTGTTCATGTTTATGCATTACATACATATTTTACGAAATGTCACAACGAAATATATATTAGATTCTGACTCAGATTTTTTTCAATAAATATTGCTATTGAGGCGTCAATGTCAATGTTTTCATAAAGGAAAATATTATGTTATGAGCTCGCCTTCGTCCGTCTTCTCACTCCTTTTCAAACATAAAAAGAATAAGCCACTCCTCATTGATAGTTTTTGATCAGTAACATTTTTTATCCTATCATTATACAAACATTCCTACAAAAACATCTTTCACAGTCTACAGTTCTTTCCCATGTACCACTATGATACATAAACATAATATTGATTCACCTAACTTCCTCGATGTTTGCTATTAAGAAATAACACTGTTTTGAATCCCACTCCTACTGTCGATAATAGAGTGAATTATTGAATAATTACCTATAACGTCCGATTTTCAGATTGTTCTTTTATTAAGTTTATGCAATGTGGAATAAAACGTTTGTCTTATTATTTTGACTGCAGCAATCTTCGTTTGAGACGTTTTGAGTTTGTAATACACAGTCGCCGACAATTATCTTATGAAATAAACCATTACAGTTTAATTATATTGAAATGCAAATGTACTAATAGGAATGGCATTTTGTTGTTTTATATTCTTTCATTTCCAAGCATTAATAGTTGAGGTAGATAGACAACTCATTGCATATGAACATGCACTACAGGGCATATTTTAGAGAAAAATCATCAAGAAATAGATAAAACCTCAGACACACATTCCTTTCAACAAACAGTTCGGTTCAATATCGAAGGGTTTATAAAACAATATATAAATCATTTCGGCCCATTTTCGTATCCGTCTTCACACTCCTTTTCTAAAACATTTATAAATAATTAACAACGCTTCAGCTACAGTTTTCTTGTGAAACCTTTTCTTCAAGCTTTCCTCAATTATGCCTTAAATTGTATATTTCACACACAGTTTCGAGCTGTTTCCCATCAACCCCAAGGATCCATTAACAGAATATGGTTTCATCTTAACTACCATTATTCTTTAGTATGAAGACATGATGCTGTCTTAAAGCATGCTTATACCGTCCATCTTACATTGAATAATTTCCTATAAGTTGCGATCGTCAGATCGTTTATTAGTTTCAGCAATGGGACATATAATATTCGTCTTAATATTTTGACTTCAGCATTCCTAAATTAACACTTGTGTTAGTGATGTAGTGCTGAAACATACGAAACAAAACATATATGACTTCCTTCTCTTCGAAGCTCTAATATTTGAGGTAGTTCGATAAGGTACTGTAAACTAAATCCGCATTTCATGGAAATAAAAACCAAAGGAATGTTAATTATGCATATATACCTGTCGTTTCGCTTGAGGTCGTTGTCGGTGATGTGATTATTGTGGTTGTCGTACTCTCAGTTGTTGGATTACTCGTACTTGTAAGGATCTGTGTCGTTGTACTGGTAATTGTTGGTGTATTGGTTTCAGTAGTAGGAGTCTGTGTGGTTGTGCTAGTTGGCTCAGCTTCAGTACTCGTTACAGTTGGGTTCGCACTTGTTAAGGTTGTGCTTGTCACTGTCGTGCTAGTACTTGATGGAACTTGTGTTGGTGATGTGGTGCTAACTAACGTCGTCGTTGTTGTTGGCATCTCTGTGGATTGAGTAGTAGACACCGTGCTGGATGTTAAGCTTGTTGTCGGTACCTCAGTCGTTGTGCTCAAGCTAACCGTCGCTGGTGTAGTTGATGCCTCTGTGGTGACTGTTGTTCGTTCCGTCGTGGTGCTGCTTGTTGGTGTTTGCACTGTGAAAATAAATTGAAAATGAGATTGCCAATGACTTTTTTCAGTGTGCAAATGCAATTTGGATGTAAAATTAACCACATTATTGTAATGCTTTTCATAATAGCTATAACCTTTAAACTCAATGTTTGACAATGAATTTCGGCAGTTCGTTTATGATACGTACTTCTTAAAAATGCTAACATTTTTAACTTCTATCAGTTTGAAATACTTTCTTTGTAAGGAGCCGAAACTGAAACAGGTTTCCTTTTCTACTATGTATTCCCGATCGAAGCAAAAAACACTATTCGATGCAGAAACACACTTTTGAACAAATACGTTTTCCACATCTATATATGTATCCGATGTGCATTATTTTAGACAGGTATGTGTTCATGTTTATGCATTACATACATATTTTACGAAATGTCACAACGAAATATATATTAGATTCTGACTCAGATTTTTTTCAATAAATATTGCTATTGAGGCGTCAATGTCAATGTTTTCATAAAGGAAAATATTATGGTATGAGCTCGCCTTCGTCCGTCTTCTCACTCCTTTTCAAACATAAAAAGAATAAGCCACTCCTCATTGATAGTTTTTGATCAGTAACATTTTTTATCCTATCATTATACAAACATTCCTACAAAAACATCTTTCACAGTCTACAGTTCTTTCCCATGTACCACTATGATACATAAACATAATATTGATTCACCTAACTTCCTCGATCTTTGCTATTAAGAAATAACACTGTTTTGAATCCCACTCCTACTGTCGATAATAGAGTGAATTATTGAATAATTACCTATAACGTCCGATTTTCAGATTGTTCTTTTATTAAGTTTATGCAATGTGGAATAAAACGTTTGTCTTATTATTTTGACTGCAGCAATCTTCGTTTGAGACGTTTTGAGTTTGTAATACACAGTCGCCGACAATTATCTTATGAAATAAACCATTACAGTTTAATTATATTGAAATGCAAATGTACTAATAGGAATGGCATTTTGTTGTTTTATATTCTTTCATTTCCAAGCATTAATAGTTGAGGTAGATAGACAACTCATTGCATATGAACATGCACTACAGGGCATATTTTAGAGAAAAATCATCAAGAAATAGATAAAACCTCAGACACACATTCTTTTCAACAAACAGTTCGGTTCAATATCGAAGGGTTTATAAAACAATATATAAATCATTTCGGCCCATTTTCGTATCCGTCTTCACACTCCTTTTCTAAAACATTTATAAATAATTAACAACGCTTCAGCTACAGTTTTCTTGTGAAACCTTTTCTTCAAGCTTTCCTCAATTATGCCTTAAATTGTATATTTCACACACAGTTTCGAGCTGTTTCCCCATTAACCCCAAGGATCCATTAACAGAATATGGTTTCATCTTAACTACCATTATTCTTTAGTATGAAGACATGATGCTGTCTTAAAGCATGCTTATACCGTCCATCTTACATTGAATAATTTCGTATAAGTTGCGATCGTCAGATCGTTTATTAGTTTCAGCAATGGGACATATACTATTCGTCTTAATATTTTGACTTCAGCATTCCTAAATTAACACTTGTGTTAGTGATGTAGTGCTGAAACATACGAAACAAAACATATATGACTTCCTTCTCCTCGAAGCTCTAATATTTGAGGTAGTTCGATAAGGTACTGTAAACTAAATCGCATTTCATGGAAATAAAAACCAAAGGAATGTTAATTATGCATATATACCTGTCGTTTCGCTTGAGGTCGTTGTCGGTGATGTGATTATTGTGGTTGTCGTACTCTCAGTTGTTGGATTACTCGTACTTGTAAGGATCTGTGTCGTTGTACTGGTAATTGTTGGTGTATTGGTTTCAGTAGTAGGAGTCTGTGTGGTTGTGCTAGTTGGTTCAGCTTCAGTACTCGTTACAGTTGGGTTCGCACTTGTGAAGGTTGTGCTTGTCACTGTCGTGCTAGTACTTGATGGAACTTGTGTTGGTGATGTGGTGCTAACTAACGTCGTCGTTGTTGTTGGCATCTCTGTGGATTGAGTAGTAGACACCGTGCTGGATGTTAAGCTTGTTGTCGGTACCTCAGTCGTTGTGCTCAAGCTAACCGTCGCTGGTGTAGTTGATGCCTCTGTGGTGACTGTTGTTCCTTCCGTCGTGGTGCTGCTTGTTGGTGTTTGCACTGTGAAAATGAATTGCAAATGAGATTGTCAATGACTTTTTAAGTGTGCAAATGCAATTTGGATGTAAAATTAACCACATTATTGTAATGCTTTTCATAATAGCTATAACCTTTAAACTCAATGTTTGACAATGAATTTCGTCGGCAGTTCGTTTATGATACGTACTTCTTAAAAATGCTAACATTTTTAACTTCTATCCGTTTGAAATACTTCCTTTGTAAGGAGCCGAAACTGAAACAGGTTTCCTTTTCTACCATGAATTCCCGATCGAAGCAAAAAACAATATTCGATGCAGAAACACACTTTTGAACAAATACGTTTTCCACATCTATATATGTATCCGATGTGCATTATTTTAGACAGGTATGTATTCATTTTTATGCATTACATACATATTTTACGAAATGTCACAACGAAATATATATTAGATTCTGACTCAGATTTTTTTCAATAAATATTGCTATTGAGGCGTCAATGTCAATGTTTTCATAAAGGAATATATTATGGTATGAGCTCGCCTTCGTCCGTCTTCTCACTCCTTTTCAAACATAAAAAGAATAAGCCACTCCTCATTGATAGTTTTCGATCAGTAACATTTTTTATCCTATCATTATATAAACATTCCTACAAAAACATCTTTCACAGTCTACAGTTCTATCCCATGTACCACTATGATACATAAACATAATATTGATTCACCTAACTTCCTCGATGTTTGCTATTAAGAAATAACACTGTTTTGAATCCCACTCCTACTGTCGATAATAGAGTGAATTATTGAATAATTACCTATAACGTCCGATTTTCAGATTGTTCTTTTATTAAGTTTATGCAATGTGGAATAAAACGTTTGTCTTATTATTTTGACTGCAGCAATCTTCGTTTGAGACGTTTTGAGTTTGTAATACACAGTCGCCGACAATTATCTTATGAAATAAACCATTACAGTTTAATTATATTGAAATGCAAATGTACTAATAGGAATGGCATTTTGTTGTTTTATATTCTTTCATTTCCAAGCATTAATAGTTGAGGTAGATAGACAACTCATTGCATATGAACATGCACTACAGGGCATATTTTAGAGAAAAATCATCAAGAAATAGATAAAACCTCAGACACACATTCCTTTCAACAAACAGTTCGGTTCAATATCGAAGGATTTATAAAACAATATATAAATCATGTCGGCCCATTTTCGTATCCGTCTTCACACTCCTTTTCTAAAACATTTATAAATAATTAACAACGCTTCAGCTACAGTTTTCAAGTGAAACCTTTTCTTCAAGCTTTCCTCAATTATGCCTTAAATTGTATATTTCACACACAGTTTCGAGCTGTTTCCCCATTTTCCCCAAGGATCCATTAACAGAATATGGCTTCATCTTAACTACCATTATTCTTTAGTATGAAAACATGATGCTGTCTTAAAGCATGCTTATACCGTCCATCTTACATTGAATAATTTCCTATAAGTTGCGATCGTCAGATCGTTTATTAGTTTCAGCAATGGGACATATAATATTCGTCTTAATATTTTGACTTCAGCATTCCTAAATTAACACTTGTGTTAGTGATGTAGTGCTGAAACATACGAAACAAAACATATATGACTTCCTTCTCCTCGAAGCTCTAATATTTGAGGTAGTTCGATAAGGTACTGTAAACTAAATCCGCATTTCATGGAAATAAAAACCAAAGGAATGTTAATTATGCATATATACCTGTCGTTTCGCTTGAGGTCGTTGTCGGTGATGTGATTATTGTGGTTGTCGTACTCTCAGTTGTTGGATTACTCGTACTTGTAAGGATCTGTGTCGTTGTACTGGTAATTGTTGGTGTATTGGTTTCAGTAGTAGGAGTCTGTGTGGTTGTGCTAGTTGGTTCAGCTTCAGTACTCGTTACAGTTGGGTTCGCACTTGTTAAGGTTGTGCTTGTCACTGTCGTGCTAGTACTTGATGGAACTTGTGTTGGTGATGTGGTGCTAACTAACGTCGTCGTTGTTGTTGGCATCTCTGTGGATTGAGTAGTAGACACCGTGCTGGATGTTAAGCTTGTTGTCGGTACCTCAGTCGTTGTGCTCAAGCTAACCGTCGCTGGTGTAGTTGATGCCTCTGTGGTGACTGTTGTTCGTTCCGTCGTGGTGCTGCTTGTTGGTGTTTGCACTGTGAAAATGAATTGAAAATGAGATTGCCAATGACTTTTTTCAGTGTGCAAATGCAATTTGGATGTAAAATTAACAACATTATTGTAATGCTTTTCATAATAGCTATAACCTTTAAACTCAATGTTTGACAATGAATATCGGCAGTTCGTTTATGATACGTACTTCTTAAAAATGCTAACATTTTTAACTTCTATCCGTTTGAAATACTTTCTTTGTAAGGAGCCGAAACTGAAACAGGTTTCCTTTTCTACTATGTATTCCCGATCGAAGCAAAAAACACTATTCGATGCAGAAACACACTTTTGAACAAATACGTTTTCCACATCTATATATGTATCCGATGTGCATTATTTTAGACAGGTATGTGTTCATTTTTATGCATTACATACATATTTTACGAAATGTCACAACGAAATATATATTAGATTCTGACTCAGATTTTTTTCAATAAATATTGCTATTGAGGCGTCAATGTCAATGTTTTCATAAAGGAAAATATTATGGTATGAGCTCGCCTTCGTCCGTCTTCTCACTCCTTTTCAAACATAAAAAGAATAAGCCACTCCTCATTGATAGTTTTTGATCAGTAACATTTTTTATCCTATCATTATACAAACATTCCTACAAAAACATCTTTCACAGTCTACAGTTCTTTCCCATGTACCACTATGATACATAAACATAATATTGATTCACCTAACTTCCTCGATGTTTGCTATTAAGAAATAACACTGTTTTGAATCCCACTCCTACTGTCGATAATAGAGTGAATTATTGAATAATTACCTATAACGTCCGATTTTCAGATTGTTCTTTTATTAAGTTTATGCAATGTGGAATAAAACGTTTGTCTTATTATTTTGACTGCAGCAATCTTCGTTTGAGACGTTTTGAGTTTGTAATACACAGTCGCCGACAATTATCTTATGAAATAAACCATTACAGTTTAATTATATTGAAATGCAAATGTACTAATAGGAATGGCATTTTGTTGTTTTATATTCTTTCATTTCCAAGCATTAATAGTTGAGGTAGATAGACAACTCATTGCATATGAACATGCACTACAGGGCATATTTTAGAGAAAAATCATCAAGAAATAGATAAAACCTCAGACACACATTCCTTTCAACAAACAGTTCGGTTCAATATCGAAGGGTTTATAAAACAATATATAAATCATTTCGGCCCATTTTCGTATCCGTCTTCACACTCCTTTTCTAAAACATTTATAAATAATTAACAACGCTTCAGCTACAGTTTTCTTGTGAAACCTTTTCTTCAAGCTTTCCTCAATTATGCCTTAAATTGTATATTTCACACACAGTTTCGAGCTGTTTCCCATTAACCCCAAGGATCCATTAACAGAATATGGTTTCATCTTAACTACCATTATTCTTTAGTATGAAGACATGATGCTGTCTTAAAGCATGCTTATACCGTCCATCTTACATTGAATAATTTCCTATAAGTTGCGATCGTCAGATCGTTTATTAGTTTCAGCAATGGGACATATAATATTCGTCTTAATATTTTGACTTCAGCATTCCTAAATTAACACTTGTGTTAGTGATGTAGTGCTGAAACATACGAAACAAAACATATATGACTTCCTTCTCTTCGAAGCTCTAATATTTGAGGTAGTTCGATAAGGTACTGTAAACTAAATCCGCATTTCATGGAAATAAAAACCAAAGGAATGTTAATTATGCATATATACCTGTCGTTTCGCTTGAGGTCGTTGTCGGTGATGTGATTATTGTGGTTGTCGTACTCTCAGTTGTTGGATTACTCGTACTTGTAAGGATCTGTGTCGTTGTACTGGTAATTGTTGGTGTATTGGTTTCAGTAGTAGGAGTCTGTGTGGTTGTGCTAGTTGGCTCAGCTTCAGTACTCGTTACAGTTGGGTTCGCACTTGTTAAGGTTGTGCTTGTCACTGTCGTGCTAGTACTTGATGGAACTTGTGTTGGTGATGTGGTGCTAACTAACGTCGTCGTTGTTGTTGGCATCTCTGTGGATTGAGTAGTAGACACCGTGCTGGATGTTAAGCTTGTTGTCGGTACCTCAGTCGTTGTGCTCAAGCTAACCGTCGCTGGTGTAGTTGATGCCTCTGTGGTGACTGTTGTTCGTTCCGTCGTGGTGCTGCTTGTTGGTGTTTGCACTGTGAAAATGAATTGAAAATGAGATTGCCAATGACTTTTTTCAGTGTGCAAATGCAATTTGGATGTAAAATTAACCACATTATTGTAATGCTTTTCATAATAGCTATAACCTTTAAACTCAATGTTTGACAATGAATTTCGGCAGTTCGTTTATGATACGTACTTCTTAAAAATGCTAACATTTTTAACTTCTATCAGTTTGAAATACTTTCTTTGTAAGGAGCCGAAACTGAAACAGGTTTCCTTTTCTACTATGTATTCCCGATCGAAGCAAAAAACACTATTCGATGCAGAAACACACTTTTGAACAAATACGTTTTCCACATCTATATATGTATCCGATGTGCATTATTTTAGACAGGTATGTGTTCATGTTTATGCATTACATACATATTTTACGAAATGTCACAACGAAATATATATTAGATTCTGACTCAGATTTTTTTCAATAAATATTGCTATTGAGGCGTCAATGTCAATGTTTTCATAAAGGAAAATATTATGGTATGAGCTCGCCTTCGTCCGTCTTCTCACTCCTTTTCAAACATAAAAAGAATAAGCCACTCCTCATTGATAGTTTTTGATCAGTAACATTTTTTATCCTATCATTATACAAACATTCCTACAAAAACATCTTTCACAGTCTACAGTTCTTTCCCATGTACCACTATGATACATAAACATAATATTGATTCACCTAACTTCCTCGATCTTTGCTATTAAGAAATAACACTGTTTTGAATCCCACTCCTACTGTCGATAATAGAGTGAATTATTGAATAATTACCTATAACGTCCGATTTTCAGATTGTTCTTTTATTAAGTTTATGCAATGTGGAATAAAACGTTTGTCTTATTATTTTGACTGCAGCAATCTTCGTTTGAGACGTTTTGAGTTTGTAATACACAGTCGCCGACAATTATCTTATGAAATAAACCATTACAGTTTAATTATATTGAAATGCAAATGTACTAATAGGAATGGCATTTTGTTGTTTTATATTCTTTCATTTCCAAGCATTAATAGTTGAGGTAGATAGACAACTCATTGCATATGAACATGCACTACAGGGCATATTTTAGAGAAAAATCATCAAGAAATAGATAAAACCTCAGACACACATTCTTTTCAACAAACAGTTCGGTTCAATATCGAAGGGTTTATAAAACAATATATAAATCATTTCGGCCCATTTTCGTATCCGTCTTCACACTCCTTTTCTAAAACATTTATAAATAATTAACAACGCTTCAGCTACAGTTTTCTTGTGAAACCTTTTCTTCAAGCTTTCCTCAATTATGCCTTAAATTGTATATTTCACACACAGTTTCGAGCTGTTTCCCCATTAACCCCAAGGATCCATTAACAGAATATGGTTTCATCTTAACTACCATTATTCTTTAGTATGAAGACATGATGCTGTCTTAAAGCATGCTTATACCGTCCATCTTACATTGAATAATTTCGTATAAGTTGCGATCGTCAGATCGTTTATTAGTTTCAGCAATGGGACATATACTATTCGTCTTAATATTTTGACTTCAGCATTCCTAAATTAACACTTGTGTTAGTGATGTAGTGCTGAAACATACGAAACAAAACATATATGACTTCCTTCTCCTCGAAGCTCTAATATTTGAGGTAGTTCGATAAGGTACTGTAAACTAAATCGCATTTCATGGAAATAAAAACCAAAGGAATGTTAATTATGCATATATACCTGTCGTTTCGCTTGAGGTCGTTGTCGGTGATGTGATTATTGTGGTTGTCGTACTCTCAGTTGTTGGATTACTCGTACTTGTAAGGATCTGTGTCGTTGTACTGGTAATTGTTGGTGTATTGGTTTCAGTAGTAGGAGTCTGTGTGGTTGTGCTAGTTGGTTCAGCTTCAGTACTCGTTACAGTTGGGTTCGCACTTGTGAAGGTTGTGCTTGTCACTGTCGTGCTAGTACTTGATGGAACTTGTGTTGGTGATGTGGTGCTAACTAACGTCGTCGTTGTTGTTGGCATCTCTGTGGATTGAGTAGTAGACACCGTGCTGGATGTTAAGCTTGTTGTCGGTACCTCAGTCGTTGTGCTCAAGCTAACCGTCGCTGGTGTAGTTGATGCCTCTGTGGTGACTGTTGTTCCTTCCGTCGTGGTGCTGCTTGTTGGTGTTTGCACTGTGAAAATGAATTGCAAATGAGATTGTCAATGACTTTTTAAGTGTGCAAATGCAATTTGGATGTAAAATTAACCACATTATTGTAATGCTTTTCATAATAGCTATAACCTTTAAACTCAATGTTTGACAATGAATTTCGTCGGCAGTTCGTTTATGATACGTACTTCTTAAAAATGCTAACATTTTTAACTTCTATCCGTTTGAAATACTTCCTTTGTAAGGAGCCGAAACTGAAACAGGTTTCCTTTTCTACCATGAATTCCCGATCGAAGCAAAAAACAATATTCGATGCAGAAACACACTTTTGAACAAATACGTTTTCCACATCTATATATGTATCCGATGTGCATTATTTTAGACAGGTATGTATTCATTTTTATGCATTACATACATATTTTACGAAATGTCACAACGAAATATATATTAGATTCTGACTCAGATTTTTTTCAATAAATATTGCTATTGAGGCGTCAATGTCAATGTTTTCATAAAGGAATATATTATGGTATGAGCTCGCCTTCGTCCGTCTTCTCACTCCTTTTCAAACATAAAAAGAATAAGCCACTCCTCATTGATAGTTTTTGATCAGTAACATTTTTTATCCTATCATTATATAAACATTCCTACAAAAACATCTTTCACAGTCTACAGTTCTATCCCATGTACCACTATGATACATAAACATAATATTGATTCACCTAACTTCCTCGATGTTTGCTATTAAGAAATAACACTGTTTTGAATCCCACTCCTACTGTCGATAATAGAGTGAATTATTGAATAATTACCTATAACGTCCGATTTTCAGATTGTTCTTTTATTAAGTTTATGCAATGTGGAATAAAACGTTTGTCTTATTATTTTGACTGCAGCAATCTTCGTTTGAGACGTTTTGAGTTTGTAATACACAGTCGCCGACAATTATCTTATGAAATAAACCATTACAGTTTAATTATATTGAAATGCAAATGTACTAATAGGAATGGCATTTTGTTGTTTTATATTCTTTCATTTCCAAGCATTAATAGTTGAGGTAGATAGACAACTCATTGCATATGAACATGCACTACAGGGCATATTTTAGAGAAAAATCATCAAGAAATAGATAAAACCTCAGACACACATTCCTTTCAACAAACAGTTCGGTTCAATATCGAAGGGTTTATAAAACAATATATAAATCATTTCGGCCCATTTTCGTATCCGTCTTCACACTCCTTTTCTAAAACATTTATAAATAATTAACAACGCTTCAGCTACAGTTTTCTTGTGAAACCTTTTCTTCAAGCTTTCCTCAATTATGCCTTAAATTGTATATTTCACACACAGTTTCGAGCTGTTTTCCCATTAACCCCAAGGATCCATTAACAGAATATGGTTTCATCTTAACTACCATTATTCTTTAGTATGAAGACATGATGCTGTCTTAAAGCATGCTTATACCGTCCATCTTACATTGAATAATTTCCTATAAGTTGCGATCGTCAGATCGTTTATTAGTTTCAGCAATGGGACATATAATATTCGTCTTAATATTTTGACTTCAGCATTCCTAAATTAACACTTGTGTTAGTGATGTAGTGCTGAAACATACGAAACAAAACATATATGACTTCCTTCTCTTCGAAGCTCTAATATTTGAGGTAGTTCGATAAGGTACTGTAAACTAAATCCGCATTTCATGGAAATAAAAACCAAAGGAATGTTAATTATGCATATATACCTGTCGTTTCGCTTGAGGTCGTTGTCGGTGATGTGATTATTGTGGTTGTCGTACTCTCAGTTGTTGGATTACTCGTACTTGTAAGGATCTGTGTCGTTGTACTGGTAATTGTTGGTGTATTGGTTTCAGTAGTAGGAGTCTGTGTGGTTGTGCTAGTTGGCTCAGCTTCAGTACTCGTTACAGTTGGGTTCGCACTTGTTAAGGTTGTGCTTTTCACTGTCGTGCTAGTACTTGATGGAACTTGTGTTGGTGATGTGGTGCTAACTAACGTCGTCGTTGTTGTTGGCATCTCTGTGGATTGAGTAGTAGACACCGTGCTGGATGTTAAGCTTGTTGTCGGTACCTCAGTCGTTGTGCTCAAGCTAACCGTCGCTGGTGTAGTTGATGCCTCTGTGGTGACTGTTGTTCGTTCCGTCGTGGTGCTGCTTGTTGGTGTTTGCACTGTAAAAATGAATTGAAAATGAGATTGCCAATGACTTTTTTCAGTGTGCAAATGCAATTTGGATGTAAAATTAACCACATTATTGTAATGCTTTTCATAATAGCTATAACCTTTAAACTCAATGTTTGACAATGAATTTCGGCAGTTCGTTTATGATACGTACTTCTTAAAAATGCTAACATTTTTAACTTCTATCAGTTTGAAATACTTTCTTTGTAAGGAGCCGAAACTGAAACAGGTTTCCTTTTCTACTATGTATTCCCGATCGAAGCAAAAAACACTATTCGATGCAGAAACACACTTTTGAACAAATACGTTTTCCACATCTATATATGTATCCGATGTGCATTATTTTAGACAGGTATGTGTTCATGTTTATGCATTACATACATATTTTACGAAATGTCACAACGAAATATATATTAGATTCTGACTCAGATTTTTTTCAATAAATATTGCTATTGAGGCGTCAATGTCAATGTTTTCATAAAGGAAAATATTATGGTATGAGCTCGCCTTCGTCCGTCTTCTCACTCCTTTTCAAACATAAAAAGAATAAGCCACTCCTCATTGATAGTTTTTGATCAGTAACATTTTTTATCCTATCATTATACAAACATTCCTACAAAAACATCTTTCACAGTCTACAGTTCTTTCCCATGTACCACTATGATACATAAACATAATATTGATTCACCTAACTTCCTCGATGTTTGCTATTAAGAAATAACACTGTTTTGAATCCCACTCCTACTGTCGATAATAGTGTGAATTATTGAATAATTACCTATAACGTCCGATTTTCAGATTGTTCTTTTATTAAGTTTATGCAATGTGGAATAAAACGTTTGTCTTATTATTTTGACTGCAGCAATCTTCGTTTGAGACGTTTTGAGTTTGTAATACACAGTCGCCGACAATTATCTTATGAAATAAACCATTACAGTTTAATTATATTGAAATGCAAATGTACTAATAGGAATGGCATTTTGTTGTTTTATATTCTTTCATTTCCAAGCATTAATAGTTGAGGTAGATAGACAACTCATTGCATATGAACATGCACTACAGGGCATATTTTAGAGAAAAATCATCAAGAAATAGATAAAACCTCAGACACACATTCCTTTCAACAAACAGTTCGGTTCAATATCGAAGGGTTTATAAAACAATATATAAATCATTTCGGCCCATTTTCGTATCCGTCTTCACACTCCTTTTCTAAAACATTTATAAATAATTAACAACGCTTCAGCTACAGTTTTCTTGTGAAACCTTTTCTTCAAGCTTTCCTCAATTATGCCTTAAATTGTATATTTCACACACAGTTTCGAGCTGTTTCCCCATTAACCCCAAGGATCCATTAACAGAATATGGTTTCATCTTAACTACCATTATTCTTTAGTATGAAGACATGATGCTGTCTTAAAGCATGCTTATACCGTCCATCTTACATTGAATAATTTCCTATAAGTTGCGATCGTCAGATCGTTTATTAGTTTCAGCAATGGGACATATACTATTCGTCTTAATATTTTGACTTCAGCATTCCTAAATTAACACTTGTGTTAGTGATGTAGTGCTGAAACATACGAAACAAAACATATATGACTTCCTTCTCCTCGAAGCTCTAATATTTGAGGTAGTTCGATAAGGTACTGTAAACTAAATCCGCATTTCATGGAAATAAAAACCAAAGGAATGTTAATTATGCATATATACCTGTCGTTTCGCTTGAGGTCGTTGTCGGTGATGTGATTATTGTGGTTGTCGTACTCTCAGTTGTTGGATTACTCGTACTTGTAAGGATCTGTGTCGTTGTACTGGTAATTGTTGGTGTATTGGTTTCAGTAGTAGGAGTCTGTGTGGTTGTGCTAGTTGGTTCAGCTTCAGTACTCGTTACAGTTGGGTTCGCACTTGTGAAGGTTGTGCTTGTCACTGTCGTGCTAGTACTTGATGGAACTTGTGTTGGTGATGTGGTGCTAACTAACGTCGTCGTTGTTGTTGGCATCTCTGTGGATTGAGTAGTAGACACCGTGCTGGATGTTAAGCTTGTTGTCGGTACCTCAGTCGTTGTGCTCAAGCTAACCGTCGCTGGTGTAGTTGATGCCTCTGTGGTGACTGTTGTTCCTTCCGTCGTGGTGCTGCTTGTTGGTGTTTGCACTGTGAAAATGAATTGCAAATGAGATTGTCAATGACTTTTTAAGTGTGCAAATGCAATTTGGATGTAAAATTAACCACATTATTGTAATGCTTTTCATAATAGCTATAACCTTTAAACTCAATGTTTGACAATGAATTTCGTCGGCAGTTCGTTTATGATACGTACTTCTTAAAAATGCTAACATTTTTAACTTCTATCCGTTTGAAATACTTCCTTTGTAAGGAGCCGAAACTGAAACAGGTTTCCTTTTCTACCATGAATTCCCGATCGAAGCAAAAAACAATATTCGATGCAGAAACACACTTTTGAACAAATACGTTTTCCACATCTATATATGTATCCGATGTGCATTATTTTAGACAGGTATGTATTCATTTTTATGCATTACATACATATTTTACGAAATGTCACAACGAAATATATATTAGATTCTGACTCAGATTTTTTTCAATAAATATTGCTATTGAGGCGTCAATGTCAATGTTTTCATAAAGGAATATATTATGGTATGAGCTCGCCTTCGTCCGTCTTCTCACTCCTTTTCAAACATAAAAAGAATAAGCCACTCCTCATTGATAGTTTTCGATCAGTAACATTTTTTATCCTATCATTATATAAACATTCCTACAAAAACATCTTTCACAGTCTACAGTTCTATCCCATGTACCACTATGATACATAAACATAATATTGATTCACCTAACTTCCTCGATGTTTGCTATTAAGAAATAACACTGTTTTGAATCCCACTCCTACTGTCGATAATAGAGTGAATTATTGAATAATTACCTATAACGTCCGATTTTCAGATTGTTCTTTTATTAAGTTTATGCAATGTGGAATAAAACGTTTGTCTTATTATTTTGACTGCAGCAATCTTCGTTTGAGACGTTTTGAGTTTGTAATACACAGTCGCCGACAATTATCTTATGAAATAAACCATTACAGTTTAATTATATTGAAATGCAAATGTACTAATAGGAATGGCATTTTGTTGTTTTATATTCTTTCATTTCCAAGCATTAATAGTTGAGGTAGATAGACAACTCATTGCATATGAACATGCACTACAGGGCATATTTTAGAGAAAAATCATCAAGAAATAGATAAAACCTCAGACACACATTCCTTTCAACAAACAGTTCGGTTCAATATCGAAGGATTTATAAAACAATATATAAATCATGTCGGCCCATTTTCGTATCCGTCTTCACACTCCTTTTCTAAAACATTTATAAATAATTAACAACGCTTCAGCTACAGTTTTCAAGTGAAACCTTTTCTTCAAGCTTTCCTCAATTATGCCTTAAATTGTATATTTCACACACAGTTTCGAGCTGTTTCCCCATTTTCCCCAAGGATCCATTAACAGAATATGGCTTCATCTTAACTACCATTATTCTTTAGTATGAAAACATGATGCTGTCTTAAAGCATGCTTATACCGTCCATCTTACATTGAATAATTTCCTATAAGTTGCGATCGTCAGATCGTTTATTAGTTTCAGCAATGGGACATATAATATTCGTCTTAATATTTTGACTTCAGCATTCCTAAATTAACACTTGTGTTAGTGATGTAGTGCTGAAACATACGAAACAAAACATATATGACTTCCTTCTCCTCGAAGCTCTAATATTTGAGGTAGTTCGATAAGGTACTGTAAACTAAATCCGCATTTCATGGAAATAAAAACCAAAGGAATGTTAATTATGCATATATACCTGTCGTTTCGCTTGAGGTCGTTGTCGGTGATGTGATTATTGTGGTTGTCGTACTCTCAGTTGTTGGATTACTCGTACTTGTAAGGATCTGTGTCGTTGTACTGGTAATTGTTGGTGTATTGGTTTCAGTAGTAGGAGTCTGTGTGGTTGTGCTAGTTGGTTCAGCTTCAGTACTCGTTACAGTTGGGTTCGCACTTGTTAAGGTTGTGCTTGTCACTGTCGTGCTAGTACTTGATGGAACTTGTGTTGGTGATGTGGTGCTAACTAACGTCGTCGTTGTTGTTGGCATCTCTGTGGATTGAGTAGTAGACACCGTGCTGGATGTTAAGCTTGTTGTCGGTACCAAAGTCGTTGTGCTCAAGTTAACAGTCGCTGGTGTAGTTGATGCCTCTGTGGTGACTGTTGTTCGTTCCGTCGTGGTGCTGCTTGTTGGTGTTTGTACTGTGAAAATGAATTGCAAATGAGATTGCCAATGACTTTTTTCAGTGTGCAAATGCACTTTGGATGTAAAATTAACCACATTATTGTAATGCTTTTCATAATAGCTATAACCTTTAAACTCAATGTTTGACAATGAATTTCGGCAGTTCGTTTATGATACGTACTTCTTAAAAATGCTAACATTTTTAACTTCTATCCGTTTGAAATACTTTCTTTGTAAGGAGCCGAAACTGAAACAGGTTTCCTTTTCTACTATGTATTCCCGATCGAAGCAAAAAACACTATTCGATGCAGAAACACACTTTTGAACAAATACGTTTTCCACATCTATATGTGTATCCGATGTGCATTATTTTAGACAGGTATGTGTTCATTTTTATGCATTACATACATATTTTACGAAATGTCACAACGAAATATATATTAGATTCTGACTCAGATTTTTTTCAATAAATATTGCTATTGAGGCGTCAATGTCAATGTTTTCATAAAGGAAAATATTATGGTATGAGCTCGCCTTCGTCCGTCTTCTCACTCCTTTTCAAACATAAAAAGAATAAGCCACTCCTCATTGATAGTTTTTGATCAGTAACATTTTTTATCCTATCATTATACAAACATTCCTACAAAAACATCTTTCACAGTCTACAGTTCTTTCCCATGTACCACTATGATACATAAACATAATATTGATTCACCTAACTTCCTCGATGTTTGCTATTAAGAAATAACACTGTTTTGAATCACACTCCTACTGTCGATAATAGAGTGAATTATTGAATAATTACCTATAACGTCCGATTTTCAGATTGTTCTTTTATTAAGTTTATGCAATGTGGAATAAAACGTTTGTCTTATTATTTTGACTGCAGCAATCTTCGTTTGAGACGTTTTGAGTTTGTAATACACAGTCGCCGACGATTATCTTATGAAATAAACCATTACAGTTTAATTATATTGAAATGCAAATGTACTAATAGGAATGGCATTTTGTTGTTTTATATTCTTTCATTTCCAAGCATTAATAGTTGAGGTAGATAGACAACTCATTGCATATGAACATGCACTACAGGGCATATTTTAGAGAAAAATCATCAAGAAATAGATAAAACCTCAGACACACATTCCTTTCAACAAACAGTTCGGTTCAATATCGAAGGGTTTATAAAACAATATATAAATCATGTCGGCCCATTTTCGTAACCGTCTTTACACTCCTTTTCTAAAACATTTATAAATAATTAACAACGCTTCAGCTACAGTTTTCAAGTGAAACCTTTTCTTCAGGCTTTCCTCAATTATGCCTTAAATTGTATATTTCACACACAGTTTCGAGCTGTTTCCCCATTTACCCCGAGGATCCATTAACAGAATATGGTTTCATCTTAACTACCATTATTCTTTAGTATGAAGACATGATGCTGTCTTAAAGCATGCTTATACCGTCCATCTTACATTGAATAATTTCCTATAAGTTGCGATCGTCAGATCGTTTATTAGTTTCAGCAATGGGACATATAATATTCGTCTTAATATTTTGACTTCAGCATTCCTAAATTAACACTTGTGTTAGTGATGTAGTGCTGAAACATACGAAACAAAACATATATGACTTCCTTCTCCTCGAATCTCTAATATTTGAGGTAGTTCGATAAGGTACTGTAAACTAAATCCGCATTTCATGGAAATAAAAACCAAAGGAATGTTAATTATGCATATATACCTGTCGTTTCGCTTGAGGTCGTTGTCGGTGATGTGATTATTGTGGTTGTCGTACTCTCAGTTGTTGGATTACTCGTACTTGTAAGGATCTGTGTCGTTGTACTGGTAATTGTTGGTGTATTGGTTTCAGTAGTAGGAGTCTGTGTGGTTGTGCTAGTTGGTTCAGCTTCAGTACTCGTTACAGTTGGGTTCGCACTTGTGAAGGTTGTGCTTGTCACTGTCGTGCTAGTACTTGATGGAACTTGTGTTGGTGATGTGGTGCTAACTAACGTCGTCGTTGTTGTTGGCATCTCTGTGGATTGAGTAGTAGACACCGTGCTGGATGTTAAGCTTGTTGTCGGTACCTCAGTCGTTGTGCTCAAGCTAACCGTCGCTGGTGTAGTTGATGCCTCTGTGGTGACTGTTGTTCCTTCCGTCGTGGTGCTGCTTGTTGGTGTTTGCACTGTGAAAATGAATTGCAAATGAGATTGTCAATGACTTTTTTCAGTGTGCAAATGCAATTTGGATGTAAAATTAACCACATTATTGTAATGCTTTTCATAATAGCTATAACCATTAAACTCAATGTTTGACAATGAATTTCGTCGGCAGTTCGTTTATGATACGTACTTCTTAAAAATGCTAACATTTTTAACTTCTATCCGTTTGAAATACTTCCTTTGTAAGGAGCCGAAACTGAAACAGGTTTCCTTTTCTAACATGAATTCCCGATCGAAGCAAAAAACACTATTCGATGCAGAAACACACTTTTGAACAAATACGTTTTCCACATCTATATATGTATCCGATGTGCATTATTTTAGACAGGTATGTATTCATTTTTGTGCATTACATACATATTTTACGAAATGTCACAACGAAATATATATTAGATTCTGACTCAGATTTTTTTCAATAAATATTGCTATTGAGGCGTCAATGTCAATGTTTTCATAAAGGAATATATTATGGTATGAGCTCGCCTTCGTCCGTCTTCTCACTCCTTTTCAAACATAAAAAGAATAAGCCACTCCTCATTGATAGTTTTTGATCAGTAACATTTTTTATCCTATCATTATATAAACATTCCTACAAAAACATCTTTCACAGTCTACAGTTCTATCCCATGTACCACTATGATACATAAACATAATATTGATTCACCTAACTTCCTCGATGTTTGCTATTAAGAAATAACACTGTTTTGAATCCCACTCCTACTGTCGATAATAGAGTGAATTATTGAATAATTACCTATAACGTCCGATTTTCAGATTGTTCTTTTATTAAGTTTATGCAATGTGGAATAAAACGTTTGTCTTATTATTTTGACTGCAGCAATCTTCGTTTGAGACGTTTTGAGTTTGTAATACACAGTCGCCGACGATTATCTTATGAAATAAACCATTACAGTTTAATTATATTGAAATGCAAATGTACTAATAGGAATGGCATTTTGTTGTTTTATATTCTTTCATTTCCAAGCATTAATAGTTGAGGTAGATAGACAACTCATTGCATATGAACATGCACTACAGGGCATATTTTAGAGAAAAATCATCAAGAAATAGATAAAACCTCAGACACACATTCCTTTCAACAAACAGTTCGGTTCAATATCGAAGGGTTTATAAAACAATATATAAATCATGTCGGCCCATTTTCGTAACCGTCTTTACACTCCTTTTCTAAAACATTTATAAATAATTAACAACGCTTCAGCTACAGTTTTCAAGTGAAACCTTTTCTTCAGGCTTTCCTCAATTATGCCTTAAATTGTATATTTCACACACAGTTTCGAGCTGTTTCCCCATTTACCCCGAGGATCCATTAACAGAATATGGTTTCATCTTAACTACCATTATTCTTTAGTATGAAGACATGATGCTGTCTTAAAGCATGCTTATACCGTCCATCTTACATTGAATAATTTCCTATAAGTTGCGATCGTCAGATCGTTTATTAGTTTCAACAATGGGACATATAATATTCGTCTTAATATTTTGACTTCAGCATTCCTAAATTAACACTTGTGTTAGTGATGTAGTGCTGAAACATACGAAACAAAACATATATGACTTCCTTCTCCTCGAAGCTCTAATATTTGAGGTAGTTCGATAAGGTACTGTAAACTAAATCCGCATTTCATGGAAATAAAAACCAAAGGAATGTTAATTATGCATATATACCTGTCGTTTCGCTTGAGGTCGTTGTCGGTGATGTGATTATTGTGGTTGTCGTACTCTCAGTTGTTGGATTACTCGTACTTGTAAGGATCTGTGTCGTTGTACTGGTAATTGTTGGTGTATTGGTTTCAGTAGTAGGAGTCTGTGTGGTTGTGCTAGTTGGTTCAGCTTCAGTACTCGTTACAGTTGGGTTCGCACTTGTGAAGGTTGTGCTTGTCACTGTCGTGCTAGTACTTGATGGAACTTGTGTTGGTGATGTGGTGCTAACTAACGTCGTCGTTGTTGTTGGCATCTCTGTGGATTGAGTAGTAGACACCGTGCTGGATGTTAAGCTTGTTGTCGGTACCTCAGTCGTTGTGCTCAAGCTAACCGTCGCTGGTGTAGTTGATGCCTCTGTGGTGACTGTTGTTCCTTCCGTCGTGGTGCTGCTTGTTGGTGTTTGCACTGTGAAAATGAATTGCAAATGAGATTGTCAATGACTTTTTTCAGTGTGCAAATGCAATTTGGATGTAAAATTAACCACATTATTGTAATGCTTTTCATAATAGCTATAACCTTTAAACTCAATGTTTGACAATGAATTTCGTCGGCAGTTCGTTTATGATACGTACTTCTTAAAAATGCTAACATTTTTAACTTCTATCCGTTTGAAATACTTCCTTTGTAAGGAGCCGAAACTGAAACAGGTTTCCTTTTCTACCATGAATTCCCGATCGAAGCAAAAAACACTATTCGATGCAGAAACACACTTTTGAACAAATACGTTTTCCACATCTATATATGTATCCGATGTGCATTATTTTAGACAGGTATGTATTCATTTTTATGCATTACATACATATTTTACGAAATGTCACAACGAAATATATATTAGATTCTGACTCAGATTTTTTTCAATAAATATTGCTATTGAGGCGTCAATGTCAATGTTTTCATAAAGGAATATATTATGGTATGAGCTCGCCTTCGTCCGTCTTCTCACTCCTTTTCAAACATAAAAAGAATAAGCCACTTCTCATTGATAGTTTTTGATCAGTAACATTTTTTATCCTATCATTATATAAACATTCCTACAAAAACATCTTTCACAGTCTACAGTTCTATCCCATGTACCACTATGATACATAAACATAATATTGATTCACCTAACTTCCTCGATGTTTGCTATTAAGAAATAACACTGTTTTGAATCCCACTCCTACTGTCGATAATAGAGTGAATTATTGAATAATTACCTATAACGTCCGATTTTCAGATTGTTCTTTTATTAAGTTTATGCAATGTGGAATAAAACGTTTGTCTTATTATTTTGACTGCAGCAATCTTCGTTTGAGACGTTTTGAGTTTGTAATACACAGTCGCCGACAATTATCTTATGAAATAAACCATTACAGTTTAATTATATTGAAATGCAAATGTACTAATAGGAATGGCATTTTGTTGTTTTATATTCTTTCATTTCCAAGCATTAATAGTTGAGGTAGATAGACAACTCATTGCATATGAACATGCACTACAGGGCATATTTTAGAGAAAAATGATCAAGAAATAGATAAAACCTCAGACACACATTCCTTTCAACAAACAGTTCGGTTCAATATCGAAGGGTTTATAAAACAATATATAAATCATTTCGGCCCATTTTCGTATCCGTCTTCACACTCCTTTTCTAAAACATTTATAAATAATTAACAACGCTTCAGCTACAGTTTTCAAGTGAAACCTTTTCTTCAAGCTTTCCTCAATTATGCCTTAAATTGTATATTTCACACACAGTTTCGAGCTGTTTCCCCATTAACCCCAAGGATCCATTAACAGAATATGGTTTCATCTTAACTACCATTATTCTTTAGTATGAAGACATGATGCTGTCTTAAAGCATGCTTATACCGTCCATCTTACATTGAATAATTTCCTATAAGTTGCGATCGTCAGATCGTTTATTAGTTTCAGCAATGGGACATATAATATTCGTCTTAATATTTTGACTTCAGCATTCCTAAATTAACACTTGTGTTAGTGATGTAGTGCTGAAACATACGAAACAAAACATATATGACTTCCTTCTCTTCGAAGCTCTAATATTTGAGGTAGTTCGATAAGGTACTGTAAACTAAATCCGCATTTCATGGAAATAAAAACCAAAGGAATGTTAATTATGCATATATACCTGTCGTTTCGCTTAAGGTCGTTGTCGGTGATGTGATTATTGTGGTTGTCGTACTCTCAGTTGTTGGATTACTCGTACTTGTAAGGATCTGTGTCGTTGTACTGGTAATTGTTGGTGTATTGGTTTCAGTAGTAGGAGTCTGTGTGGTTGTGCTAGTTGGCTCAGCTTCAGTACTCGTTACAGTTGGGTTCGCACTTGTGAAGGTTGTGCTTGTCACTGTCGTGCTAGTACTTGATGGAACTTGTGTTGGTGATGTGGTGCTAACTAACGTCGTCGTTGTTGTTGGCATCTCTGTGGATTGAGTAGTAGACACCGTACTGGATGTTAAGCTTGTTGTCGGTACCTCAGTCGTTGTGCTCAAGGTAACCGTCGCTGGTGTAGTTGATGCCTCTGTGGTGACTGTTGTTCCTTCCGTCGTGGTGCTGCTTGTTGGTGTTTGCACTGTGAAAATGAATTGAAAATGAGATTGCCAATGACTTTTTTCAGTGTGCAAATGCAATTTGGATGTAAAATTAACCACATTATTGTAATGCTTTTCATAATAGCTATAACCTTTAAACTCAATGTTTGACAATGAATTTCGGCTGTTCGTTTATGATACGTACTTCTTAAAAATGCTAACATTTTTAACTTCTATCCGTTTGAAATACTTTCTTTGTAAGGAGCCGAAACTGAAACAGGTTTCCTTTTCTACTATGTATTCCCGATCGAAGCAAAAAACACTATTCGATGCAGAAACACACTTTTGAACAAATACGTTTTCCACATCTATATATGTATCCGATGTGCATTATTTTAGACAGGTATGTGTTTATGTTTATGCATTACATACATATTTTACGAAATGTCACAACGAAATATATATTAGATTCTGACTCAGATTTTTTTCAATAAATATTGCTATTGAGGCGTCAATGTCAATGTTTTCATAAAGGAAAATATTATGGTATGAGCTCGCCTTCGTCCGTCTTCTCACTCCTTTTCAAACATAAAAAGAATAAGCCACTCCTCATTGATAGTTTTTGATCAGTAACATTTTTTATCCTATCATTATACAAACATTCCTACAAAAACATCTTTCACAGTCTACAGTTCTTTCCCATGTACCACTATGATACATAAACATAATATTGATTCACCTAACTTCCTCGATGTTTGCTATTAAGAAATAACACTGTTTTGAATCCCACTCCTACTGTCGATAATAGAGTGAATTATTGAATAATTACCTATAACGTCCGATTTTCAGATTGTTCTTTTATTAAGTTTATGCAATGTGGAATAAAACGTTTGTCTTATTATTTTGACTGCAGCAATCTTCGTTTGAGACGTTTTGAGTTTGTAATACACAGTCGCCGACAATTATCTTATGAAATAAACCATTACAGTTTAATTATATTGAAATGCAAATGTACTAATAGGAATGGCATTTTGTTGTTTTATATTCTTTCATTTCCAAGCATTAATAGTTGAGGTAGATAGACAACTCATTGCATATGAACATGCACTACAGGGCATATTTTAGAGAAAAATCATCAAGAAATAGATAAAACCTCAGACACACATTCCTTTCAACAAACAGTTCGGTTCAATATCGAAGGGTTTATAAAACAATATATAAATCATTTCGGCCCATTTTCGTATCCGTCTTCACACTCCTTTTCTAAAACATTTATAAATAATTAACAACGCTTCAGCTACAGTTTTATTGTGAAACCTTTTCTTCAAGCTTTCCTCAATTATGCCTTAAATTGTATATTTCACACACAGTTTCGAGCTGTTTCCCATTCACCCCAAGGATCCATTAACAGAATATGGTTTCATCTTAACTTAATATTTTGACTTCAGCATTCCTAAATTAACACTTGTGTTAGTGATGTAGTGCTGAAACATACGAAACAAAACATATATGACTTCCTTCTCTTCGAAGCTCTAATATTTGAGGTAGTTCGATAAGGTACTGTAAACTAAATCCGCATTTCATGGAAATAAAAACCAAAGGAATGTTAATTATGCATATATACCTGTCGTTTCGCTCGAGGTCGTTGTCGGTGATGTGATTATTGTGGTTGTCGTACTCTCAGTTGTTGGATTACTCGTACTTGTAAGGATCTGTGTCGTTGTACTGGTAATTGTTGGTGTATTGGTTTCAGTAGTAGGAGTCTGTGTGGTTGTGCTAGTTGGTTCAGCTTCAGTACTCGTTACAGTTGGGTTCGCACTTGTTAAGGTTGTGCTTGTCACTGTCGTGCTAGTACTTGATGGAACTTGTGTTGGTGTTGTGGTGCTAACAAACGTCGTCGTTGTTGTTGGCATCTCTGTGGATTGAGTAGTAGACACCGTGCTGGATGTTAAGCTTGTTGTCGGTACCTCAGTCGTTGTGCTCAAGTTAACAGTCGCTGGTGTAGTTGATGCCTCTGTGGTGACTGTTGTTCGTTCCGTCGTGGTGCTGCTTGTTGGTGTTTGCACTGTGAAAATGAATTGCAAATGAGATTGCCAATGACTTTTTTCAGTGTGCAAATGCACTTTGGATGTAAAATTAACCACATTATTGTAATGCTTTTCATAATAGCTATAACCTTTAAACTCAATGTTTGACAATGAATTTCGGCAGTTCGTTTATGATACGTACTTCTTAAAAATGCTAACATTTTTAACTTCTATCCGTTTGAAATACTTTCTTTGTAAGGAGCCGAAACTGAAACAGGTTTCCTTTTCTACTATGTATTCCCGATCGAAGCAAAAAACACTATTCGATGCAGAAACACACTTTTGAACAAATACGTTTTCCACATCTATATGTCTATCCGATGTGCATTATTTTAGACAGGTATGTGTTCATTTTTATGCATTACATACATATTTTACGAAATGTCACAACGAAATATATATTAGATTCTGACTCAGATTTTTTTCAATAAATATTGCTATTGAGGCGTCAATGTCAATGTTTTCATAAAGGAAAATATTATGGTATGAGCTCGCCTTCGTCCGTCTTCTCACTCCTTTTCAAACATAAAAAGAATAAGCCACTCCTCATGGATAGTTTTTGATCAGTAACATTTTTTATCCTATCATTATACAAACATTCCTACAAAAACATCTTTCACAGTCTACAGTTCTTTCCCATGTACCACTATGATACATAAACATAATATTGATTCACCTAACTTCCTCGATGTTTGCTATTAAGAAATAACACTGTTTTGAATCCCACTCCTACTGTCGATAACAGAGTGAATTATTGAATAATTACCTATAACGTCCGATTTTCAGATTGTTCTTTTATTAAGTTTATGCAATGTGGAATAAAACGTTTGTCTTATTATTTTGACTGCAGCAATCTTCGTTTGAGACGTTTTGAGTTTGTAATACACAGTCGCCGACAATTATCTTATGAAATAAACCATTACAGTTTAATTATATTGAAATGCAAATGTACTAATAGGAATGGCATTTTGTTGTTTTATATTCTTTCATTTCCAAGCATTAATAGTTGAGGTAGGTAGACAGATCATTGCGTATGAACATGCACTACAGGGCATATTTTAGAGAAAAATCATCAAGAAATAGATAAAACCTCAGACACACATTCCTTTCAACAAACAGTTCGGTTCAATATCGAAGGGTTTATAAAACAATATATAAATCATGTCGATCCATTTTCGTATCCGTCTTCACACTCCTTTTCTAAAACATTTATAAATAATTAACAACGCCTCAGGCTACAGGTTTCAAGTGAAACCTTTTCTTCAAGCTTTCCTCAATTATGCCTTAAATTGTATATTTCACACACAGTTTCGAGCTGTTTTCCCATTTACCCCGAGGATCCATTAACAGAATATGGTTTCATCTAAATTACCATTATTCTTTAGTATGAAGACATGATGCTGTCTTAAAGCATGCTTATACCGTTCATCTTACATTGAATAATTTCCTATAAGTTGCGATCGTCAGATCGTTTATTAGTTTCAGCAATGGTACATATAATATTCGTCTTAATATTTTGACTTCAGCATTCCTAAATTAACACTTGTGTTAGTGATGTAGTGCTGAAACATACGAAACAAAACATATATTACTTCCTTCTCCTCGAAGCTCTAATATTTGAGGTAGTTCGATAAGTTACTGTAAACTAAATCCGCATTTCATGGAAAAAAAATTCAAAGGAATGTTAATTATGCATATATACCTGTCGTTTCGCTTGAGGTCGTTGTCGGTGATGTGATTATTGTGGTTGTCGTACTCTCAGTTGTTGGATTACTCGTACTTGTAAGGATCTGTGTCGTACTGGTAATTGTTGGTGTATTGGTTTCAGTAGTAGGAGTCTGTGTGGTTGTGCTAGTTGGCTCAGCTTCAGTACTCGTTACAGTTGGGTTCGCACTTGTGAAGGTTGTGCTTGTCACTGTCGTGCTAGTACTTGATGGAACTTGTGTTGGTGATGTGGTGCTAACTAACGTCGTCGTTGTTGTTGGCATCTCTGTGGATTGAGTAGTAGACACCGTGCTGGATGTTAAGCTTGTTGTCGGTACCTCAGTCGTTGTGCTCAAGCTAACCGTCGCTGGTGTAGTTGATGCCTCTGTGGTGACTGTTGTTCGTTCCGTCGTGGTGCTGCTTGTTGGTGTTTGCACTGTGAAAATGAATTGAAAATGAGATTGCCAATGACTTTTTTCAGTGTGCAAATGCGATTTGGATGTAAAATTAACCACATTATTGTAATGCTTTTCATAATAGCTATAACCTTTAAACGCAATGTTTGACAATGAATTTCTTCGACAGTTTGTTTATGATACGTACTTCTTAAAAAAGCTAACATTTTTAACTTCTATCCGTTTGAAATACTTCCTTTGTAAGGAGCCGAAACTGAAACGGGTTTCCTTTTCTACCATGTATTCCCGATCGAAGCAAAAAACACTATTCGATGCAGAAACACACTTTTGAACAAATACGTTTTCCACATCTATATATGTATCCGATGTGCATTATTTTAGACAGGTATGTGTTCATGTTTATGCATTACATACATATTTTACGAAATGTCACAACGAAATATATATTAGATTCTGACTCAGATTTTTTTCAATAAATATTGCTATTGAGGCGTCAATGTCAATGTTTTCATAAAGGAATATATTATGGTATGAGCTCGCCTTCGTCCGTCTTCTCACTCCTTTTCAAACATAAAAAGAATAAGCCACTCCTCATTGATAGTTTTTGATCAGTAACATTTTTTATCCTATCATTATACAAACATTCCTTCAAAAACATCTTTCACAGTCGACAGTTCTTTCAAATGTACCACTATGATACATAAACATAATATTGATTCACCTAACTTCCTCGATGTTTGCTATTAAGAAATAACACTGTTTTGAATCCCACTCCTACTGTCGATAATAGAGTGAATTATTGAATAATTACCTATAACGCCCGATTTTCAGATTGTTCTTTTATTAAGTTTATGCAATGTGGAATAAAACGTTTGTCTTATTATTTTGACTGCAGCAATCTTCGTTTGAGACGTTTTGAGTTTGTAATACACAGTCGCCGACAATTATCTTATGAAATAAACCATTACAGTTTAATTATATTGAAATGCAAATGTACTAATAGGAATGGCATTTTGTTGTTTTATATTCTTTCATTTCCAAGCATTAATAGTTGAGGTAGATAGACAACTCATTGCATATGAACATGCACTACAGGGCATATTTTAGAGAAAAATCATCAAGAAATAGATAAAACCTCAGACACACATTCCTTTCAACAAACAGTTCGGTTCAATATCGAAGGGTTTATAAAACAATATATAAATCATGTCGGCCCATTTTCGTATCCGTCTTCACACTCCTTTTCTAAAACATTTATAAATAATTAACAACGCCTCAGCTACAGTTTTCAAGTGAAACCTTTTCTTCAAGCTTTCCTCAATTATGCCTTAAATTGTATATTTCACACACAGTTTCGAGCTGTTTCCCCATTCACCCCGAGGATCCATTAACAGAATATGGTTTCATCTAAACTACCATTATTCTTTAGTATGAAGACATGATGCTGTCTTAAAGCATGCTTATACCGTCCATCTTACATTGAATAATTTCCTATAAGTTGCGATCGTCAGATCGTTTATTAGTTTCAGCAATGGGACATATAATATTCGTCTTAATATTTTGACCTCAGCATTCCTAAATTAACACTTGTGTTAGTGATGTAGTGCTGAAACATACGAAACAAAACATATATGACTTCCCTCTCCTCGAAGCTCTAATATTTGAGGTAGTTCGATAAGGTACTGTAAACTAAATCCGCATTTCATGGAAATAAAAACCAAAGGAATGTTAATTATGCATATATACCTGTCGTTTCGCTTGAGGTCGTTGTCGGTGATGTGATTATTGTGGTTGTCGTACTCTCAGTTCTTGGATTACTCGTACTTGTAAGGATCTGTGTCGTTGTACTGGTAATTGTTGGTGTATTGGTTTCAGTAGTAGGAGTCTGTGTGGTTGTGCTAGTTGGCTCAGCTTCAGTACTCGTTACAGTTAGGTTCGCACTTGTTAAGGTTGTGCTTGTCACTGTCGTGCTAGTACTTGATGGAACTTGTGTTGGTGATGTGGTGCTAACTAACGTCGTCGTTGTTGTTGGCATCTCTGTGGATTGAGTAGTAGACACCGTGCTGGATGTTAAGCTTGTTGTCGGTACCTCAGTCGTTGTGCTCAAGTTAACCGTCGCTGGTGTAGTTGATGCCTCTGTGGTGACTGTTGTTCGTTCCGTCGTGGTGCTGCTTGTTGGTGTTTGCACTGTGAAAATGAATTGCAAATGAGATTGCCAATGACTTTTTTCAGTGTGCAAATGCACTTTGGATGTAAAATTAACCACATTATTGTAATGCTTTTCATAATAGCTATAACCTTTAAACTCAATGTTTGACAATGAATTTCGGCAGTTCGTTTATGATACGTACTTCTTAAAAATGCTAATATTTTTAACTTCTATCCGTTTGAAATACTTTCTTTGTAAGGAGCCGAAACTGAAACAGGTTTCCTTTTCTACTATGTATTCCCGATCGAAGCAAAAAACACTATTCGATGCAGAAACACACTTTTGAACAAATACGTTTTCCACATCTATATGTGTATCCGATGTGCATTATTTTAGACAGGTATGTGTTCATTTTTATGCATTACATACATATTTTACGAAATGTCACAACGAAATATATATTAGATTCTGACTCAGATTTTTTTCAATAAATATTGCTATTGAGGCGTCAATGTCAATGTTTTCATAAAGGAAAATATTATGGTATGAGCTCGCCTTCGTCCGTCTTCTCACTCCTTTTCAAACATAAAAAGAATAAGCCACTCCTCATTGATAGTTTTTGATCAGTAACATTTTTTATCCTATCATTATACAAACATTCCTACAAAAACATCTTTCACAGTCTACAGTTCTTTCCCATGTACCACTATGATACATAAACATAATATTGATTCACCTAACTTCCTCGATGTTTGCTATTAAGAAATAACACTGTTTTGAATCCCACTCCTACTGTCGATAATAGAGTGAATTATTGAATAATTACCTATAACGTCCGATTTTCAGATTGTTCTTTTATTAAGTTTATGCAATGTGGAATAAAACGTTTGTCTTATTATTTTGACTGCAGCAATCTTCGTTTGAGACGTTTTGAGTTTGTAATACACAGTCGCCGACGATTATCTTATGAAATAAACCATTACAGTTTAATTATATTGAAATGCAAATGTACTAATAGGAATGGCATTTTGTTGTTTTATATTCTTTCATTTCCAAGCATTAATAGTTGAGGTAGATAGACAACTCATTGCATATGAACATGCACTACAGGGCATATTTTAGAGAAAAATCATCAAGAAATAGATAAAACCTCAGACACACATTCCTTTCAACAAACAGTTCGGTTCAATATCGAAGGGTTTATAAAACAATATATAAATCATGTCGGCCCATTTTCGTAACCGTCTTTACACTCCTTTTCTAAAACATTTATAAATAATTAACAACGCTTCAGCTACAGTTTTCAAGTGAAACCTTTTCTTCAAGCTTTCCTCAATTATGCCTTAAATTGTATATTTCACACACAGTTTCGAGCTGTTTCCCCATTAGCCCCAAGGATCCATTAACAGAATATGGTTTCATCTTAACTACCATTATTCTTTAGTATGAAGACATGATGCTGTCTTAAAGCATGCTTATACCGTCCATCTTACATTGAATAATTTCCTATAAGTTGCGATCGTCAGATCGTTTATTAGTTTCAGCAATGGGACATATACTATTCGTCTTAATATTTTGACTTCAGCATTCCTAAATTAACACTTGTGTTAGTGATGTAGTGCTGAAACATACGAAACAAAACATATATGACTTCCTTCTCTTCGAAGCTCTAATATTTGAGGTAGTTCGATAAGGTACTGTAAACTAAATCCGCATTTCATGGAAATAAAAACCAAAGGAATGTTAATTATGCATATATACCTGTCGTTTCGCTTGAGGTCGTTGTCGGTGATGTGATTATTGTGGTTGTCGTACTCTCAGTTGTTGGATTACTCGTACTTGTAAGGATCTGTGTCGTTGTACTGGTAATTGTTGGTGTATTGGTTTCAGTAGTAGGAGTCTGTGTGGTTGTGCTAGTTGGCTCAGCTTCAGTACTCGTTACAGTTGGGTTCGCACTTGTGAAGGTTGTGCTTGTCACTGTCGTGCTAGTACTTGATGGAACTTGTGTTGGTGATGTGGTGCTAACTAACGTCGTCGTTGTTGTTGGCATCTCTGTGGATTGAGTAGTAGACACCGTGCTGGATGTTAAGCTTGTTGTCGGTACCTCAGTCGTTGTGCTCAAGCTAACCGTCGCTGGTGTAGTTGATGCCTCTGTGGTGACTGTTGTTCGTTCCGTCGTGGTGCTGCTTGTTGGTGTTTGCACTGTGAAAATGAATTGAAAATGAGATTGCCAATGACTTTTTTCAGTGTGCAAATGCAATTTGGATGTAAAATTAACCACATTATTGTAATGCTTTTCATAATAGCTATAACCTTTAAACTCAATGTTTGACAATGAATTTCGGCAGTTCGTTTATGATACGTACTTCTTAAAAATGCTAACATTTTTAACTTCTATCCGTTTGAAATACTTTCTTTGTAAGGAGCCGAAACTGAAACAGGTTTCCTTTTCTACTATGTATTCCCGATCGAAGCAAAAAACACTATTCGATGCAGAAACACACTTTTGAACAAATACGTTTTCCACATCTATATATGTATCCGATGTGCATTATTTTAGACAGGTATGTGTTCATGTTTATGCATTACATACATATTTTACGAAATGTCACAACGAAATATATATTAGATTCTGACTCAGATTTTTTTCAATAAATATTGCTATTGAGGCGTCAATGTCAATGTTTTCATAAAGGAAAATATTATGTTATGAGCTCGCCTTCGTCCGTCTTCTCACTCCTTTTCAAACATAAAAAGAATAAGCCACTCCTCATTGATAGTTTTTGATCAGTAACATTTTTTATCCTATCATTATACAAACATTCCTACAAAAACATCTTTCACAGTCTACAGTTCTTTCCCATGTACCACTATGATACATAAACATAATATTGATTCACCTAACTTCCTCGATGTTTGCTATTAAGAAATAACACTGTTTTGAATCCCACTCCTACTGTCGATAATAGAGTGAATTATTGAATAATTACCTATAACGTCCGATTTTCAGATTGTTCTTTTATTAAGTTTATGCAATGTGGAATAAAACGTTTGTCTTATTATTTTGACTGCAGCAATCTTCGTTTGAGACGTTTTGAGTTTGTAATACACAGTCGCCGACAATTATCTTATGAAATAAACCATTACAGTTTAATTATATTGAAATGCAAATGTACTAATAGGAATGGCATTTTGTTGTTTTATATTCTTTCATTTCCAAGCATTAATAGTTGAGGTAGATAGACAACTCATTGCATATGAACATGCACTACAGGGCATATTTTAGAGAAAAATCATCAAGAAATAGATACAACCTCAGACACACATTCCTTTCAACAAACAGTTCGGTTCAATATCGAAGGGTTTATAAAACAATATATAAATCATTTCGGCCCATTTTCGTATCCGTCTTCACACTCCTTTTCTAAAACATTTATAAATAATTAACAACGCTTCAGCTACAGTTTTCTTGTGAAACCTTTTCTTCAAGCTTTCCTCAATTATGCCTTAAATTGTATATTTCACACACAGTTTCGAGCTGTTTCCCCATTAACCCCAAGGATCCATTAACAGAATATGGTTTCATCTTAACTACCATTATTCTTTAGTATGAAGACATGATGCTGTCTTAAAGCATGCTTATACCGTCCATCTTACATTGAATAATTTCCTATAAGTTGCGATCGTCAGATCGTTTATTAGTTTCAGCAATGGGACATATACTATTCGTCTTAATATTTTGACTTCAGCATTCCTAAATTAACACTTGTGTTAGTGATGTAGTGCTGAAACATACGAAACAAAACATATATGACTTCCTTCTCCTCGAAGCTCTAATATTTGAGGTAGTTCGATAAGGTACTGTAAACTAAATCCGCATTTCATGGAAATAAAAACCAAAGGAATGTTAATTATGCATATATACCTGTCGTTTCGCTTGAGGTCGTTGTCGGTGATGTGATTATTGTGGTTGTCGTACTCTCAGTTGTTGGATTACTCGTACTTGTAAGGATCTGTGTCGTTGTACTGGTAATTGTTGGTGTATTGGTTTCAGTAGTAGGAGTCTGTGTGGTTGTGCTAGTTGGTTCAGCTTCAGTACTCGTTACAGTTGGGTTCGCACTTGTGAAGGTTGTGCTTGTCACTGTCGTGCTAGTACTTGATGGAACTTGTGTTGGTGATGTGGTGCTAACTAACGTCGTCGTTGTTGTTGGCATCTCTGTGGATTGAGTAGTAGACACCGTGCTGGATGTTAAGCTTGTTGTCGGTACCTCAGTCGTTGTGCTCAAGCTAACCGTCGCTGGTGTAGTTGATGCCTCTGTGGTGACTGTTGTTCCTTCCGTCGTGGTGCTGCTTGTTGGTGTTTGCACTGTGAAAATGAATTGAAAATGAGATTGCCAATGACTTTTTTCAGTGTGTAAATGCAATTTGGATGTAAAATTAACCACATTATTGTAATGCTTTTCATAATAGCTATAACCTTTAAACTCAATGTTTGACAATGAATTTCGGCAGTTCGTTTATGATACGTACTTCTTAAAAATGCTAACATTTTTAACTTCTATCCGTTTGAAATACTTTCTTTGTAAGGAGCCGAAACTGAAACAGGTTTCCTTTTCTACTATGTATTCCCGATCGAAGCAAAAAACACTATTCGATGCAGAAACACACTTTTGAACAAATACGTTTTCCACATCTATATATGTATCCGATGTGCATTATTTTAGACAGGTATGTGTTCATGTTTATGCATTACATACATATTTTACGAAATGTCACAACGAAATATATATTAGATTCTGACTCAGATTTATTTCAATAAATATTGCTATTGAGGCGTCAATGTCAATGTTTTCATAAAGGAAAATATTATGGTATGAGCTTGCCTTCGTCCGTCTTCTCACTCCTTTTCAAACATAAAAAGAATAAGCCACTCCTCATTGATAGTTTTTGATCAGTAACATTTTTTATCCTATCATTATACAAACATTCCTACAAAAACATCTTTCACAGTCTACAGTTCTTTCCCATGTACCACTATGATACATAAACATAATATTGATTCACCTAACTTCCTCGATGTTTGCTATTAAGAAATAACACTGTTTTGAATCCCACTCCTACTGTCGATAATAGAGTGAATTATTGAATAATTACCTATAACGTCCGATTTTCAGATTGTTCTTTTATTAAGTTTATGCAATGTGGAATAAAACGTTTGTCTTATTATTTTGACTGCAGCAATCTTCGTTTGAGACGTTTTGAGTTTGTAATACACAGTCGCCGACAATTATCTTATGAAATAAACCATTACAGTTTAATTATATTGAAATGCAAATGTACTAATAGGAATGGCATTTTGTTGTTTTATATTCTTTCATTTCCAAGCATTAATAGTTGAGGTAGATAGACAACTCATTGCATATGAACATGCACTACAGGGCATATTTTAGAGAAAAATCATCAAGAAATAGATACAACCTCAGACACACATTCCTTTCAACAAACAGTTCGGTTCAATATCGAAGGGTTTATAAAACAATATATAAATCATTTCGGCCCATTTTCGTATCCGTCTTCACACTCCTTTTCTAAAACATTTATAAATAATTAACAACGCTTCAGCTACAGTTTTCTTGTGAAACCTTTTCTTCAAGCTTTCCTCAATTATGCCTTAAATTGTATATTTCACACACAGTTTCGAGCTGTTTCCCCATTAACCCCAAGGATCCATTAACAGAATATGGTTTCATCTTAACTACCATTATTCTTTAGTATGAAGACATGATGCTGTCTTAAAGCATGCTTATACCGTCCATCTTACATTGAATAATTTCCTATAAGTTGCGATCGTCAGATCGTTTATTAGTTTCAGCAATGGGACATATACTATTCGTCTTAATATTTTGACTTCAGCATTCCTAAATTAACACTTGTGTTAGTGATGTAGTGCTGAAACATACGAAACAAAACATATATGACTTCCTTCTCCTCGAAGCTCTAATATTTGAGGTAGTTCGATAAGGTACTGTAAACTAAATCCGCATTTCATGGAAATAAAAACCAAAGGAATGTTAATTATGCATATATACCTGTCGTTTCGCTTGAGGTCGTTGTCGGTGATGTGATTATTGTGGTTGTCGTACTCTCAGTTGTTGGATTACTCGTACTTGTAAGGATCTGTGTCGTTGTACTGGTAATTGTTGGTGTATTGGTTTCAGTAGTAGGAGTCTGTGTGGTTGTGCTAGTTGGCTCAGCTTCAGTACTCGTTACAGTTGGGTTCGCACTTGTGAAGGTTGTGCTTGTCACTGTCGTGCTAGTACTTGATGGAACTTGTGTTGGTGATGTGGTGCTAACTAACGTCGTCGTTGTTGTTGGCATCTCTGTGGATTGAGTAGTAGACACCGTGCTGGATGTTAAGCTTGTTGTCGGTACCTCAGTCGTTGTGCTCAAGCTAACCGTCGCTGGTGTAGTTGATGCCTCTGTGGTGACTGTTGTTCCTTCCGTCGTGGTGCTGCTTGTTGGTGTTTGCACTGTGAAAATGAATTGAAAATGAGATTGCCAATGACTTTTTTCAGTGTGTAAATGCAATTTGGATGTAAAATTAACCACATTATTGTAATGCTTTTCATAATAGCTATAACCTTTAAACTCAATGTTTGACAATGAATTTCGGCAGTTCGTTTATGATACGTACTTCTTAAAAATGCTAACATTTTTAACTTCTATCCGTTTGAAATACTTTCTTTGTAAGGAGCCGAAACTGAAACAGGTTTCCTTTTCTACTATGTATTCCCGATCGAAGCAAAAAACACTATTCGATGCAGAAACACACTTTTGAACAAATACGTTTTCCACATCTATATATGTATCCGATGTGCATTATTTTAGACAGGTATGTGTTCATGTTTATGCATTACATACATATTTTACGAAATGTCACAACGAAATATATATTAGATTCTGACTCAGATTTATTTCAATAAATATTGCTATTGAGGCGTCAATGTCAATGTTTTCATAAAGGAAAATATTATGGTATGAGCTTGCCTTCGTCCGTCTTCTCACTCCTTTTCAAACATAAAAAGAATAAGCCACTCCTCATTGATAGTTTTTGATCAGTAACATTTTTTATCCTATCATTATACAAACATTCCTACAAAAACATCTTTCACAGTCTACAGTTCTTTCCCATGTACCACTATGATACATAAACATAATATTGATTCACCTAACTTCCTCGATGTTTGCTATTAAGAAATAACACTGTTTTGAATCCCACTCCTACTGTCGATAATAGAGTGAATTATTGAATAATTACCTATAACGTCCGATTTTCAGATTGTTCTTTTATTAAGTTTATGCAATGTGGAATAAAACGTTTGTCTTATTATTTTGACTGCAGCAATCTTCGTTTGAGACGTTTTGAGTTTGTAATACACAGTCGCCGACAATTATCTTATGAAATAAACCATTACAGTTTAATTATATTGAAATGCAAATGTACTAATAGGAATGGCATTTTGTTGTTTTATATTCTTTCATTTCCAAGCATTAATAGTTGAGGTAGATAGACACTCATTGCATATGAACATGCACTACAGGGCATATTTTAGAGAAAAATCATCAAGAAATAGATAAAACCTCAGACACACATTCCTTTCAACAAACAGTTCGGTTCAATATCGAAGGGTTTATAAAACAACATATAAATCATGTCGGCCCATTTTCGTATCCGTCTTCACACTCCTTTTCTAAAACATTTATAAATAATTAACAACGCTTCAGCTACAGTTTTCAAGTGAAACCTTTTCATCAAGCTTTCCTCAATTATGCCTTAAATTGTATATTTCACACACAGTTTCGAGCTGTTTCCCCATTTACCCCAAGGATCCATTAACAGAATATGGTTTCATCTAAACTACCATTATTCTTTAGTATGAAGACATGATGCTGTCTTAAAGCATGCTTATACCGTCCATCTTACATTGAATAATTTCCTATAAGTTGCGATCGTCAGATCGTTTATTAGTTTCAGCAATGGGACATATAATATTCGTCTTAATATTTTGACTTCAGCATTCCTAAATTAACACTTGTGTTAGTGATGTAGTGCTGAAACATACGAAACAAAACATATATGACTTCCTTCTCCTCGAAGCTTTAATATTTGAGGTAGTTCGATACGGTACTGTAAACTAAATCCGCATTTCATGGAAATAAAAACCAAAGGAATGTTAATTATGCATATATACCTGTCGTTTCGCTTGAGGTCGTTGTCGGTGATGTGATTATTGTGGTTGTCGTACTCTCAGTTGTTGGATTACTCGTACTTGTAAGGATCTGTGTCGTTGTACTGGTAATTGTTGGTGTATTGGTTTCAGTAGTAGGAGTCTGTGTGGTTGTGCTAGTTGGCTCAGCTTCAGTACTCGTTACAGTTGGGTTCGCACTTGTGAAGGTTGTGCTTGTCACTGTCGTGCTAGTACTTGATGGAACTTGTGTTGGTGATGTGGTGCTAACTAACGTCGTCGTTGTTGTTGGCATCTCTGTGGATTGAGTAGTAGACACCGTGCTGGATGTTAAACTTGTTGTCGGTACCTCAGTCGTTGTGCTCAAGCTAACCGTCGCTGGTGTAGTTGATGCCTTTGTGGTGACTCTTGTTCCTTCCGTCGTGGTGCTGCTTGTTGGTGTTTGCACTGTGAAAATGAATTGAAAATGAGATTGCCAATGACTTTTTGCAGTGTGCAAATGCAATTCGGATGTAAAATTAACCACATTATTGTAATGCTTTTCATAATAGCTATAACCTTTAAACTCAATGTTTGACAATGAATTTCGGCAGTTCGTTTATGATACGTACTTCTTAAAAATGCTAACATTTTTAACTTCTATCCGTTTGAAATACTTTCTTTGTAAGGAGCCGAAACTGAAACAGGTTTCCTTTTCTACTATGTATTCCCGATCGAATCAAAAAACACTATTCAATGCAGAAACACACTTTTGAACAAATACGTTTTCCACATCTATATATGTATCCGATGTGCATTATTTTAGACAGGTATGTGTTCATGTTTATGCATTACATACATATTTTACGAAATGTCACAACGAAATATATATTAGATTCTGACTCAGATTTTTTACAATAAATATTGCTATTGAGGCGTCAATGTCAATGTTTTCATAAAGGAAAATATTATGGTATGAGCTCGCCTTCGTCCGTCTTCTCACTCCTTTTCAAACATAAAAAGAATAAACCACTCCTCATTGATAGTTTTTGATCAGTAACATTTTTTATCCTATCATTATACAAACATTCCTACAAAAACATCTTTCACAGTCTACAGTTCTTTCCCATGTACCACTATGATACATAAACATAATATTGATTCACCTAACTTCCTCGATGTTTGCTATTAAGAAAAAACTCTGTTTTGAATCCCACTCCTACTGTCGATAATAGAGTGAATTATTGAATAATTACCTATAACGTCCGAGTTTCAGATTGTTCTTTTATTAAGTTTATGCAATGTGGAATAAAACGTTTGTCTTATTATTTTGACTGCAGCAATCTTCGTTTGAGACGTTTTGAGTTTGTAATACACAGTCGCCGACAATTATCTTATGAAATAAACCATTACAGTTCAATTATATTGAAATGCAAATGTACTAATAGGAATGGCATTTTGTTGTTTTATATTCTTTCATTTCCAAGCATTAATAGTTGAGGTAGGTAGACAACTCATTGCATATGAACATGCACTACAGGGCATATTTTAGAGAAAAATCATCAAGAAATAGATAAAACCTCAGATACACATTCCTTTCAACAAACAGTTCGGTTCAATATCGAAGGGTTTATAAAACAATATATAAATCATGTCCGCCCATTTTCGTATCCGTCTTCACACTCCTTTTCTAAAACATTTATAAATAATTAACAAAGCCTCAGCTACAGTTTCAAGCGAAACCTTTTCTTCAAGCTTTCCTCAATTATGCCTTAAATTGTATATTTCACACACTGTTTCGAGCTGTTTCCCCATTCACCCCGAGGATCCATTAACAGAATATGGTTTCATCTAAACTACCATTATTCTTTAGTATGAAGACATGATGCTGTCTTAAAGCATGCTTATACCGTCCATCTTACATTGAATAATTTCCTATAAGTTGCGATCGTCAGATCGTTTATTAGTTTCAGCAATGGGACATATAATATTCGTCTTAATATTTTGACTTCAGCATTCCTAAATTAACACTTGTGTTAGTGATGTAGTGCTGAAACATACGAAACAAAACATATATGACTTCCTTCTCCTCGAATCTCTAATATTTGAAATAGTTCGATAAGGTACTGTACACTAAATCCGCATTTCATGGAAATAAAAACCAAAGGAATGTTAATTATGCATATATACCTGTCGTTTCGCTTGAGGTCGTTGTCGGTGATGTTATTATTGTGGTTGTCGCACTCTCAGTTGTTGGATTACTCGTACTTGTAAGGATCTGTGTCGTTGTACTGGTAATTGTTGGTGTATTGGTTTCAGTAGTAGGAGTCTGTGTGGTTGTGCTAGTTGGTTCAGCTTCAGTACTCGTTACAGTTGGGTTCGCACTTGTGAAGGTTGTGCTTGTCACTGTCGTGCTAGTACTTGATGGAACTTGTGTTGGTGATGTGGTGCTAACTAACGTCGTCGTTGTTGTTGGCATCTCTGTGGATTGAGTAATAGACACCGTGCTGGATGTTAAGCTTGTTGTCGGTACCTCAGACGTTGTTCTCAAGCTAACCGTCGCTGGTGTAGTTGATGCCTCTGTGGTGACTGTTGTTCCTTCCGTCGTGGTGCTGCTTGTTGGTGTTTGCACTGAGAAAATGAATTGAAAATGAGATTGCCAATGACTTATTTCAGTGTGCAAATGCAATTTGGATGTAAAATTAACCACATTATTGTAATGCTTTTCATAATAGCTATAACCTTTAAACTCAATGTTTGACAATGAATTTCGTCGGCAGTTCGTTTATGATACGTACTTCTTAAAAATGCTAACATTTTTAACTTCTATCCGTTTGAAATACTTCCTTTGTAAGGAGCCGAAACTGAAACAGGTTTCCTTTTCTACTATGTATTCCCGATCGAAGCAAAAAACACTATTCGATGCAGAAACACACTTTTGAACAAATACGTTTTCCACATCTATATATGTATCCGATGTGCATTATTTTTTAGACAGGTATGTGTTCATGTTTATGCATTACATACATATTTTACGAAATGTCACAACGAAATATATATTAGATTCTGACTCAGATTTTTTTCAATAAATATTGCTATTGAGGCGTCAATGTCAATGTTTTCATAAAGGAATATATTATGGTATGAGCTCGCCTTCGTCCGTCTTCTCACTCCTTTTCAAACATAAAAAGAATAAGCCACTCCTCATTGATAGTTTTTGATCAGTAACATTTTTTATCCTATCATTATACAAACATTCCTACAGAAACATCTTTCACAGTCTACAGTTCTTTCCCATGTACCACTATGATACATAAACATAATATTGATTCACCTAACTTCCTCGATGTTTGCTATTAAGAAATAACACTGTTTTGAATAACACTCCTACTGTCGATAATAGAGTGAATTATTGAATTATTGCCTATAACGTCCGAGTTTCAGATTGTTCTTTTATTAAGTTTATGCAATGTGGAATAAAACGTTTGTCTTATTATTTTGACTGCAGCAATCTTCGTTTGAGACGTTTTGAGTTTGTAATACACAGTCGCCGACAATTATCTTATGAAATAAACCATTACAGTTTAATTATATTGAAATGCAAATTTACTAATAGGAATGGCATTTTGTTGTTTTATATTCTTTCATTTCCAAGCATTAATAGTTGAGGTAGGTAGACAACTCATTGCATATGAACATGCACTACAGGGCATATTTTAGAGAAAAATCATCAAGAAATAGATAAAACCTCAGATACACATTCCTTTCAACAAACAGTTCGGTTCAATATCGAAGGGTTTATAAAACAATATATAAATCATGTCGGCCCATTTTCGTATCCGTCTTCACACTCCTTTTCTAAAACATTTATAAATAATTAACAACGCCTCAGCTACAGTTTTCAAGTGAAACCTTTTCTTCAAGCTTTCCTCAATTATGCCTTAAATTGTATATTTCACACACAGTTTCGAGCTGTTTCCCCATTTACCCCGAGGATCCATTAACAGAATATGGTTTCATCTAAACTACCATTATTCTTTAGTATGAAGACATGATGCTGTCTTAAAGCATGCTTATACCGTCCATCTTACATTGAATAATTTCCTATAAGTTGCGATCGTCAGATCGTTTATTAGCTTCAGCAATGGGACATATAATATTCGTCTTAATATTTTGACTTCAGCATTCCTAAACTAACATTTGTGTTAGTGATGTAGTGCTGAAATATGCGAAACAAAACATATATGACTTCCTTCTCCTCGAAGCTCTAATATTTGAGGTAGTTCGGTAAGGTACTGTACACTAAATCCGCATTTCATGGAAATAAAAACCAAAGGAATGTTAATTATGCATATATACCTGTCGTTTCGCTTGAGGTCGTTGTCGGTGATGTGATTATTGTGGTTGTCGTACTCTCAGTTGTTGGATTACTCGTACTTGTAAGGATCTGTGTCGTTGTACTGGTAATTTTTGGTGTATTGGTTTCAGTAGTAGGAGTCTGTGTGGTTGTGCTAGTTGGCTCAGCTTCAGTACTCGTTACAGTTGGGTTCGCACTTGTGAAGGTTGTGCTTGTCACTGTCGTGCTAGTACTTGATGGAACTTGTGTTGGTGATGTGGTGCTAACTAACGTCGTCGTTGTTGTTGGCATCTCTGTGGATTGAGTAGTAGACACCGTGCTGGATGTTAAGCTTGTTGTCGGTACCTCAGTCGTTGTGCTCAAGCTAACCGTCGCTGGTGTAGTTGATGCCTCTGTGGTGACTGTTGTTCCTTCCGTCGTGGTTCTGCTTGTTGGTGTTTGCACTGTGAAAACGAATTGAAAATGAGATTGCCAATGACTTTTTTCAGTGTGCAAATGCAATTTGGATGTAAAATTAACCACATTATTGTAATGCTTTTCATAATAGCTATAACCTTTAAACTCAATGTTTGGCAATGATTTTCGTCAGTTCGATAATGATACGTACTTCTTAAAAATGCTAACATTTTTAACTTCTATCCGTTTGAAATACTTCCTTTGTAAGGAGCCGATACTGAAACAGGTTTCCTTTTCTACCATGTATTCCCGATCGAAGCAAAAAACACTATTCGATGCAGAAACACACTTTTGAACAAATACGTTTTCCACATCTATATATGTATCCGATGTGCATTATTTAAGACAGGTAGGTGTTCATGTTTATGCATTACATACATATATTACGAAATGTCACAACGAAATATATATTAGATTCTGACTCAGATTCTTTTCAATAAATATTGCTATTGAGGCGTCAATGTCAATGTTTTCATAAAGGAATATATTATGGTATGAGCTCCCCTTCGTCCGTCTTCTCACTCCTTTTCAAACATAAAAAGAATAAGCCACTCCTCATTGATAGTTTTTGATCAGTATCATTTTTTATCCTATCATTATACAAACATTCCTACTAAAACATCTTTCACAGTCTACAGTTCTTTCCCATGTACCACTATGATACATAAACATAATATTGATTCACCTAACTTCCTCGATGTTTGCTATTAAGAAATAACACTGTTTTGAATCGCACTCCTACTGTCGATAATAGAGTGAATTATTGAATTATTACCTATAACGTCCGAGTTTCAGATTGTACTTTTATTAAGTTTATGCAATGTGGAATAAAACGTTTGTCTTATTATTTTGACTGCAGCAATCTTCGTTTATACGTTTTGAGTTTGTAATACACAGTCGCCGACAATTATCTTATGAAATAAACCATTACAGTTTAATTATATTAAAATGCAAATGTACTAATACGAATGGCATTTTGTTGTTTTATATTCTTTCATTTCCATGCATTAATAGTTGAGGTAGGTAGACAACTCATTGCATATGAACATGCGCTACAGGGCATATTTTAGAGAATAATCATCAAGAAATAGATAAAACCTCAGACACACATTCCTTTCAACAAACAGTTCGGTTCAATATCGAAGGGTTTATAAAACAATATATAAATCATGTCGGCCCATTTTCGTATACGTCTTCACACTCCTTTTCTAAAACATTTATAAATAATTAACAACGCCTCAGCTACAGTTTCAAGTGAAACCTTTTCTTCATGCTTTCCTCAATTATGCCTTAAATTGTATATTTCACACACAGTTTCGAGCTGTTTCCCCATTCACCCCGAGCATCCATTAACAGAATATGGTTTCATCTAAACTACCATTATTCTTTAGTATGAAGACATGATGCTGTCTTAAAGCATGCTTATACCGTCCATCTTACATTGAATAATTTCCTATAAGTTGCGATCGTCAGATCGTTTATTAGTTTCAGCAATGGGACATATAATATTCGTCTTAATATTTTGACTTCAGCATTCCTAAATTAACACTTGTGTTAGTGATGTAGTGCTGAAACATACGAAACAAAACATATATGACTTCCTTCTCCTCGAAGCTCTAATATTTGAGGTAGTTCGATAAGGTACTGTAAACTAAATCCGCATTTCATGGAAATAAAAACCAAAGGAATGTTAATTATGCATATATACCTGTCGTTTCGCTTGAGGTCGTTGTCGGTGATGTGATTATTGTGGTTGTCGTACTCTCAGTTGTTGGATTACTCGTACTTGTAAGGATCTGTGTCGTTGTACTGGTAATTGTTGGTGTATTGGTTTCAGTAGTAAGAATCTGTGTGGTTGTGGTAGTTGGCTCAGCTTCAGTACTCGTTACAGTTGGGTTCGCACTTGTGAAGGTTGTGCTTGTCACTGTCGTGCTAGTACTTGATGGAACTTGTGTTGGTGATGTGGTGCTAATTAACGTCGTCGTTGTTGTTGGCATCTCTGTGGATTGAGTAGTAGACACCGTGCTGGATGTTAAGCTTGTTGTCGGTACCTCAGTCGTTGTGCTCAAGCTAACCGTCGCTGGTGTAGTTGATGCCTCTGTGGTGACTGTTGTTCCTTCCGTCGTGGTGCTGCTTGTTGGTGTTTGCACTGTGAAAATGAATTGAAAATGAGATTGCCAATGACTTTGTGCAGTGTGCAAACGCAATTTGGATGTAAAATTAACCACATTATTGTAATGCTTTTCATAATAGCTATGACCTTTAAACTCAATGTTTGACATTGAATTTCGGCAATTCGTTTATGATACGTACTTCTTAAAAATGCTAACATTTTTAACTTCTATCCGTTTGAAATACTTCCTTTGTAAGGAGCCGAAACTGAAACAGGTTTCCTTTTCTACTATGCATTCCCGATCGAAGCAAATAACACTATTCGATGCAGAAAAACACTTTTGAACAAATACGTTTTCCACATCTATATATGTATCCGATGTGCATTATTTTAGACAGGTATGTGTTCATGTTTATGCATTACATACATATTTTACGAAATGTCACAACGAAATATATATTAGATTCTGACTCAGATTCTTTTCAATAAATATTGCTATTGAGGCGTCAATGTCAATGTTTTCATAAAGGAAAATATTATGGTATGAGCTCGCCTTCGTCCGTCTTCTCACTCCTTTTCAAACATAAAAAGAATAAGCCACTCCTCATTGATAGTTTTTGATCAGTAACATTTTTTATCCTATCATTATACAAACATTCCTACAAAAACATCTTTCACAGTCTACAGTTCTTTCCCATGTACCACTATGATACATAAACATAATATTGATTCACCTAACTTCCTCGATGTTTGCTATTAAGAAATAACACTGTTTTGAATCCCACTCCTACTGTCGATAATAGAGTGAATTATTGAATAATTTGCTATAACGTCCGAGTTTCAGATTGTACTTTTATTAAGTTTATGCAATGTGGAATAAAACGTTTGTCTTATTATTTTGACTGCAGCAATCTTCGTTTATACGTTTTGAGTTTGTAATACACAGTCGCCGACAATTATCTTATGAAATAAACCATTACAGTTTAATTATATTAAAATGCAAATGTACTAATACGAATGGCATTTTGTTGTTTTATATTCTATCATTTCCATGCATTAATAGTTGAGGTAGGTAGACAACTCATTGCATATGAACATGCGCTACAGGGCATATTTTAGAGAATTATCATCAAGAAATAGATAAAACCTCAGACACACATTCCTTTCAACAAACAGTTCGGTTCAATATCGAAGGGTTTATAAAACAATATATAAATCATGTCGGCCCATTTTCGTATACGTCTTCACACTCCTTTTCTAAAACATTTATAAATAATTAACAACGCCTCAGCTACAGTTTCAAGTGAAACCTTTTCTTCAAGCTTTCCTCAATTAAGCCTTAAATTGTATATTTCACACACTGTTTCGAGCTGTTTCCCCATTCACCCCGAGGATCCATTAACAGAATATGGTTTCATCTAAACTACCATTATTCTTTAGTATGAAGACATGATGCTGTCTTAAAGCATGCTTATACCGTCCATCTTACATTGAATAATTTCCTATAAGTTGCGATCGTCAGATCTTTTATTAGTTTCAGCAATGGGACATATAATATTCGTCTTAATATTTTGACTTCAGCATTCCTAAATTAACACTTGTGTTAGTGATGTAGTGCTGAAACATACGAAACAAAACGTAGATGACTTCCTTCTCCTCGAAGCTCTAATATTTGAGGTAGTTCGATAAGGTACTGTAAACTAAATCCGCATTTCATGGAAATAAAAACCAAAGGAATGTTAATTATGCATATATACCTGTCGTTTCGCTTGAGGTCGTTGTCGGTGATGTGATTATTGTGGTTGTCGTACTCTCAGTTGTTGGATTACTCGTACTTGTAAGGATCTGTGTCGTTGTACTGGTAATTGTTGGTGTATTGGTTTCAGTAGTAGGAGTCTGTGTGGTTGTGCTAGTTGGCTCAGCTTCAGTACTCGTTACAGTTGGGTTCGCACTTGTGAAGGTTGTGCTTGTCACTGTCGTGCTAGTACTTGATGGAACTTGTGTTGGTGATGTGGTGCTAATTAACGTCGTCGTTGTTGTTGGCATCTCTGTGGATTGAGTAGTAGACACCGTGCTGGATGTTAAGCTTGTTGTCGGTACCTCAGTCGTTGTGCTCAAGCTAACCGTCGCTGGTGTAGTTGATGCCTCTGTGGTGACTGTTGTTCCTTCCGTCGTGGTGCTGCTTGTTGGTGTTTGCACTGTGAAAATGAATTGAAAATGAGATTGCCAATGACTTTTTGCAGTGTGCAAATGCAATTTGGATGTAAAATTAACCACATTATTGTAATGCTTTTCATAATAGCTATGACCTTTAAACTCAATGTTTGACAATGAATTTCGGCAATTCGTTTATGATACGTACTTCTTAAAAATGCTAACATTTTTAACTTCTATCCGTTTGAAATACTTCCTTTGTAAAGAGCCGAAACTGAAACAGGTTTCCTTTTCTACTATGCATTCCCGATCGAAGCAAAAAACACTATTCGATGCAGAAAAACACTTTTGAACAAATACGTTTTCCACATCTATATATGTATCCGATGTGCATTATTTTAGACAGGTATGTGTTCATGTTTATGCATTACATACATATTTTACGAAATGTCACAACGAAATATATATTAGATTCTGACTCAGATTCTTTTCAATAAATATTGCTATTGAGGCGTCAATGTCAATGTCTTCATAAAGGAAAATATTTTGGTATGAGCTCGCCTTCGTCCGTCTTCTCACTCCTTTTCAAACATAAAAAGAATAAGCCACTCCTCATTGATAGTTTTTGATCAGTAACATTTTTTATACTATCATTATACAAACATTCCTACAAAAACATCTTTCCCAGTCTACAGTTCTTTCCCATGTACCACTATGATACATAAACATAATATTGATTCACCTAACTTCCTCGATGTTTGCTATTAAGAAAAAACTCTGTTTTGAATCCCACTCCTACTGTCGATAATAGAGTGAATTATTGAATAATTACCTATAACGTCCGAGTTTCAGATTGTTCTTTTATTAAGTTTATGCAATGTGGAATAAAACGTTTGTCTTATTATTTTGACTGCAGCAATCTTCGTTTGAGACGTTTTGAGTTTGTAATACACAGTCGCCGACAATTATCTTATGAAATAAACCATTACAGTTTAATTATATTGAAATGCAAATGTACTAATAGGAATGGCATTTTGTTGTTTTATATTCTTTCATTTCCAAGCATTAATAGTTGAGGTAGGTAGACAACTCATTGCATATGAACATGCACTACAGGGCATATTTTAGAGAAAAATCATCAAGAAATAGATAAAACCTCAGATACACATTCCTTTCAACAAACAGTTCGGTTCAATATCGAAGGGTTTATAAAACAATATATAAATCATGTCCGCCCATTTTCGTATCCGTCTTCACACTCCTTTTCTAAAACATTTATAAATAATTAACAAAGCCTCAGCTACAGTTTCAAGCGAAACCTTTTCTTCAAGCTTTCCTCAATTATGCCTTAAATTGTATATTTCACACACTGTTTCGAGCTGTTTCCCCATTCACCCCGAGGATCCATTAACAGAATATGGTTTCATCTAAACTACCATTATTCTTTAGTATGAAGACATGATGCTGTCTTAAAGCATGCTTATACCGTCCATCTTACATTGAATAATTTCCTATAAGTTGCGATCGTCAGATCGTTTATTAGTTTCAGCAATGGGACATATAATATTCGTCTTAATATTTTGACTTCAGCATTCCTAAATTAACACTTGTGTTAGTGATGTAGTGCTGAAACATACGAAACAAAACATATATGACTTCCCTCTCCTCGAATCTCTAATATTTGAAGTAGTTCGATAAGGTACTGTACACTAAATCCGCATTTCATGGAAATAAAAACCAAAGGAATGTTAATTATGCATATATACCTGTCGTTTCGCTTGAGGTCGTTGTCGGTGATGTTATTATTGTGGTTGTCGCACTCTCAGTTGTTGGATTACTCGTACTTGTAAGGATCTGTGTCGTTGTACTGGTAATTGTTGGTGTATTGGTTTCAGTAGTAGGAGTCTGTGTGGTTGTGCTAGTTGGTTCAGCTTCAGTACTCGTTACAGTTGGGTTCGCACTTGTGAAGGTTGTGCTTGTCACTGTCGTGCTAGTACTTGATGGAACTTGTGTTGGTGATGTGGTGCTAACTAACGTCGTCGTTGTTGTTGGCATCTCTGTGGATTGAGTAGTAGACACCGTGCTGGATGTTAAGCTTGTTGTCGGTACCTCAGTCGTTGTGCTCAAGCTAACCGTCGCTGGTGTAGTTGATGCCTCTGTGGTGACTGTTGTTCCTTCCGTCGTGGTGCTGCTTGTTGGTGTTTGCACTGTGAAAATGAATTGAAAATGAGATTGCCAATGACTTTTTGCAGTGTGCAAATGCAATTTGGATGTAAAATTAACCACATTATTCTAATGCTTTTCATAATAGCTATGACCTTTAAACTCAATGTTTGACAATGAATTTCGGCAATTCGTTTATGATACGTACTTCTTAAAAATGCTAACATTTTTAACTTCTATCCGTTTGAAATACTTCCTTTGTAAGGAGCCGAAACTGAAACAGGTTTCCTTTTCTACTATGCATTCCCGATCGAAGCAAAAAACACTATTCGATGCAGAAAAACACTTTTGAACAAATACGTTTTCCACATCTATATATGTATCCGATGTGCATTATTTTAGACAGGTATGTGTTCATGTTTATGCATTACATACATATTTTACGAAATGTCACAACGAAATATATATTAGATTCTGACTCAGATTCTTTTCAATAAATATTGCTATTGAGGCGTCAATGTCAATGTTTTCATAAAGGAAAATATTATGGTATGAGCTCGCCTTCGTCCGTCTTCTCACTCCTTTTCAAACATAAAAAGAATAAGCCACTCCTCATTGATAGTTTTTGATCAGTAACATTTTTTATACTATCATTATACAAACATTCCTACAAAAACATCTTTCCCAGTCTACAGTTCTTTCCCATGTACCACTATGATACATAAACATAATATTGATTCACCTAACTTCCTCGATGTTTGCTATTAAGAAAAAACTCTGTTTTGAATCCCACTCCTACTGTCGATAATAGAGTGAATTATTGAATAATTACCTATAACGTCCGAGTTTCAGATTGTTCTTTTATTAAGTTTATGCAATGTGGAATAAAACGTTTGTCTTATTATTTTGACTGCAGCAATCTTCGTTTGAGACGTTTTGAGTTTGTAATACACAGTCGCCGACAATTATCTTATGAAATAAACCATTACAGTTTAATTATATTGAAATGCAAATGTACTAATAGGAATGGCATTTTGTTGTTTTATATTCTTTCATTTCCAAGCATTAATAGTTGAGGTAGGTAGACAACTCATTGCATATGAACATGCACTACAGGGCATATTTTAGAGAAAAATCATCAAGAAATAGATAAAACCTCAGATACACATTCCTTTCAACAAACAGTTCGGTTCAATATCGAAGGGTTTATAAAACAATATATAAATCATGTCCGCCCATTTTCGTATCCGTCTTCACACTCCTTTTCTAAAACATTTATAAATAATTAACAAAGCCTCAGCTACAGTTTCAAGCGAAACCTTTTCTTCAAGCTTTCCTCAATTATGCCTTAAATTGTATATTTCACACACTGTTTCGAGCTGTTTCCCCATTCACCCCGAGGATCCATTAACAGAATATGGTTTCATCTAAACTACCATTATTCTTTAGTATGAAGACATGATGCTGTCTTAAAGCATGCTTATACCGTCCATCTTACATTGAATAATTTCCTATAAGTTGCGATCGTCAGATCGTTTATTAGTTTCAGCAATGGGACATATAATATTCGTCTTAATATTTTGACTTCAGCATTCCTAAATTAACACTTGTGTTAGTGATGTAGTGCTGAAACATACGAAACAAAACATATATGACTTCCTTCTCCTCGAATCTCTAATATTTGAAGTAGTTCGATAAGGTACTGTACACTAAATCCGCATTTCATGGAAATAAAAACCAAAGGAATGTTAATTATGCATATATACCTGTCGTTTCGCTTGAGGTCGTTGTCGGTGATGTTATTATTGTGGTTGTCGCACTCTCAGTTGTTGGATTACTCGTACTTGTAAGGATCTGTGTCGTTGTACTGGTAATTGTTGGTGTATTGGTTTCAGTAGTAGGAGTCTGTGTGGTTGTGCTAGTTGGTTCAGCTTCAGTACTCGTTACAGTTGGGTTCGCACTTGTGAAGGTTGTGCTTGTCACTGTCGTGCTAGTACTTGATGGAACTTGTGTTGGTGATGTGGTGCTAACTAACGTCGTCGTTGTTGTTGGCATCTCTGTGGATTGAGTAATAGACACCGTGCTGGATGTTAAGCTTGTTGTCGGTACCTCAGACGTTGTTCTCAAGCTAACCGTCGCTGGTGTAGTTGATGCCTCTGTGGTGACTGTTGTTCCTTCCGTCGTGGTGCTGCTTGTTGGTGTTTGCACTGAGAAAATGAATTGAAAATGAGATTGCCAATGACTTATTTCAGTGTGCAAATGCAATTTGGATGTAAAATTAACCACATTATTGTAATGCTTTTCATAATAGCTATAACCTTTAAACTCAATGTTTGACAATGAATTTCGTCGGCAGTTCGTTTATGATACGTACTTCTTAAAAATGCTAACATTTTTAACTTCTATCCGTTTGAAATACTTCCTTTGTAAGGAGCCGAAACTGAAACAGGTTTCCTTTTCTACTATGTATTCCCGATCGAAGCAAAAAACACTATTCGATGCAGAAACACACTTTTGAACAAATACGTTTTCCACATCTATATATGTATCCGATGTGCATTATTTTAGACAGGTATGTGTTCATGTTTATGCATTACATACATATTTTACGAAATGTCACAACGAAATATATATTAGATTCTGACTCAGATTTTTTTCAATAAATATTGCTATTGAGGCGTCAATGTCAATGTTTTCATAAAGGAATATATTATGGTATGAGCTCGCCTTCGTCCGTCTTCTCACTCCTTTTCAAACATAAAAAGAATAAGCCACTCCTCATTGATAGTTTTTGATCAGTAACATTTTTTATCCTATCATTATACAAACATTCCTACAGAAACATCTTTCACAGTCTACAGTTCTTTCCCATGTACCACTATGATACATAAACATAATATTGATTCACCTAACTTCCTCGATGTTTGCTATTAAGAAATAACACTGTTTTGAATAACACTCCTACTGTCGATAATAGAGTGAATTATTGAATTATTGCCTATAACGTCCGAGTTTCAGATTGTTCTTTTATTAAGTTTATGCAATGTGGAATAAAACGTTTGTCTTATTATTTTGACTGCAGCAATCTTCGTTTGAGACGTTTTGAGTTTGTAATACACAGTCGCCGACAATTATCTTATGAAATAAACCATTACAGTTTAATTATATTGAAATGCAAATGTACTAATAGGAATGGCATTTTGTTGTTTTATATTCTTTCATTTCCAAGCATTAATAGTTGAGGTAGGTAGACAACTCATTGCATATGAACATGCACTACAGGGCATATTTTAGAGAAAAATCATCAAGAAATAGATAAAACCTCAGATACACATTCCTTTCAACAAACAGTTCGGTTCAATATCGAAGGGTTTATAAAACAATATATAAATCATGTCCGCCCATTTTCGTATCCGTCTTCACACTCCTTTTCTAAAACATTTATAAATAATTAACAACGCCTCAGCTACAGTTTTCAAGTGAAACCTTTTCTTCAAGCTTTCCTCAATTATGCCTTAAATTGTATATTTCACACACAGTTTCGAGCTGTTTCCCGATTTACCCCGAGGATCCATTAACAGAATATGGTTTCATCTAAACTACCATTATTCTTTAGTATGAAGACATGATACTGTCTTAAAGCATGCTTATACCGTCCATCTTACATTGAATAATTTCCTATAAGTTGCGATCGTCAGATCGTTTATTAGTTTCAGCAATGGGACATATAATATTCGTCTTAATATTTTGACTTCAGCATTCCTAAATTAACACTTGTGTTAGTGATGTAGTGCTGAAACATACGAAACAAAACATATATGACTTCCTTCTCCTCGAATCTCTAATATTTGAAGTAGTTCGATAAGGTACTGTACACTAAATCCGCATTTCATGGAAATAAAAACCAAAGGAATGTTAATTATGCATATATACCTGTCGTTTCGCTTGAGGTCGTTGTCGGTGATGTTATTATTGTGGTTGTCGCACTCTCAGTTGTTGGATTACTCGTACTTGTAAGGATCTGTGTCGTTGTACTGGTAATTGTTGGTGTATTGGTTTCAGTAGTAGGAGTCTGTGTGGTTGTGCTAGTTGGTTCAGCTTCAGTACTCGTTACAGTTGGGTTCGCACTTGTGAAGGTTGTGCTTGTCACTGTCGTGCTAGTACTTGATGGAACTTGTGTTGGTGATGTGGTGCTAACTAACGTCGTCGTTGTTGTTGGCATCTCTGTGGATTGAGTAATAGACACCGTGCTGGATGTTAAGCTTGTTGTCGGTACCTCAGACGTTGTTCTCAAGATAACCGTCGCTGGTGTAGTTGATGCCTCTGTGGTGACTGTTGTTCCTTCCGTCGTGGTGCTGCTTGTTGGTGTTTGCACTGAGAAAATGAATTGAAAATGAGATTGCCAATGACTTATTTCAGTGTGCAAATGCAATTTGGATGTAAAATTAACCACATTATTGTAATGCTTTTCATAATAGCTATAACCTTTAAACTCAATGTTTGACAATGAATTTCGTCGGCAGTTCGTTTATGATACGTACTTCTTAAAAATGCTAACATTTTTAACTTCTATCCGTTTGAAATACTTCCTTTGTAAGGAGCCGAAACTGAAACAGGTTTCCTTTTCTACTATGTATTCCCGATCGAAGCAAAAAACACTATTCGATGCAGAAACACACTTTTGAACAAATACGTTTTCCACATCTATATATGTATCCGATGTGCATTATTTTAGACAGGTATGTGTTCATGTTTATGCATTACATACATATTTTACGAAATGTCACAACGAAATATATATTAGATTCTGACTCAGATTTTTTTCAATAAATATTGCTATTGAGGCGTCAATGTCAATGTTTTCATAAAGGAATATATTATGGTATGAGCTCGCCTTCGTCCGTCTTCTCACTCCTTTTCAAACATAAAAAGAATAAGCCACTCCTCATTGATAGTTTTTGATCAGTAACATTTTTTATCCTATCATTATACAAACATTCCTACAGAAACATCTTTCACAGTCTACAGTTCTTTCCCATGTACCACTATGATACATAAACATAATATTGATTCACCTAACTTCCTCGATGTTTGCTATTAAGAAATAACACTGTTTTGAATAACACTCCTACTGTCGATAATAGAGTGAATTATTGAATTATTGCCTATAACGTCCGAGTTTCAGATTGTTCTTTTATTAAGTTTATGCAATGTGGAATAAAACGTTTGTCTTATTATTTTGACTGCAGCAATCTTCGTTTGAGACGTTTTGAGTTTGTAATACACAGTCGCCGACAATTATCTTATGAAATAAACCATTACAGTTTAATTATATTGAAATGCAAATGTACTAATAGGAATGGCATTTTGTTGTTTTATATTCTTTCATTTCCAAGCATTAATAGTTGAGGTAGGTAGACAACTCATTGCATATGAACATGCACTACAGGGCATATTTTAGAGAAAAATCATCAAGAAATAGATAAAACCTCAGATACACATTCCTTTCAACAAACAGTTCGGTTCAATATCGAAGGGTTTATAAAACAATATATAAATCATGTCGGCCCATTTTCGTATCCGTCTTCACACTCCTTTTCTAAAACATTTATAAATAATTAACAACGCCTCAGCTACAGTTTTCAAGTGAAACCTTTTCTTCAAGCTTTCCTCAATTATGCCTTAAATTGTATATTTCACACACAGTTTCGAGCTGTTTCCCCATTTACCCCGAGGATCCATTAACAGAATATGGTTTCATCTAAACTACCATTATTCTTTAGTATGAAGACATGATGCTGTCTTAAAGCATGCTTATACCGTCCATCTTACATTGAATAATTTCCTATAAGTTGCGATCGTCAGATCGTTTATTAGCTTCAGCAATGGGACATATAATATTCGTCTTAATATTTTGACTTCAGCATTCCTAAACTAACATTTGTGTTAGTGATGTAGTGCTGAAATATGCGAAACAAAACATATATGACTTCCTTCTCCTCGAAGCTCTAATATTTGAGGTAGTTCGGTAAGGTACTGTACACTAAATCCGCATTTCATGGAAATAAAAACCAAAGGAATGTTAATTATGCATATATACCTGTCGTTTCGCTTGAGGTCGTTGTCGGTGATGTGATTATTGTGGTTGTCGTACTCTCAGTTGTTGGATTACTCGTACTTGTAAGGATCTGTGTCGTTGTACTGGTAATTTTTGGTGTATTGGTTTCAGTAGTAGGAGTCTGTGTGGTTGTGCTAGTTGGCTCAGCTTCAGTACTCGTTACAGTTGGGTTCGCACTTGTGAAGGTTGTGCTTGTCACTGTCGTGCTAGTACTTGATGGAACTTGTGTTGGTGATGTGGTGCTAACTAACGTCGTCGTTGTTGTTGGCATCTCTGTGGATTGAGTAGTAGACACCGTGCTGGATGTTAAGCTTGTTGTCGGTACCTCAGTCGTTGTGCTCAAGCTAACCGTCGCTGGTGTAGTTGATGCCTCTGTGGTGACTGTTGTTCCTTCCGTCGTGGTGCTGCTTGTTGGTGTTTGCACTGTGAAAATGAATTGAAAATGAGATTGCCAATGACTTTTTTCAGTGTGCAAATGCAATTTGGATGTAAAATTAACCACATTATTGTAATGCTTTTCATAATAGCTATAACCTTTAAACTCAATGTTTGACAATGATTTTCGGCAGTTCGATAATGATACGTACTTCTTAAAAATGCTAACATTTTTAACTTCTATCCGTTTGAAATACTTCCTTTGTAAGGAGCCGATACTGAAACAGGTTTCCTTTTCTACCATGTATTCCCGATCGAAGCAAAAAACACTATTCGATGCAGAAACACACTTTTGAACAAATACGTTTTCCACATCTATATATGTATCCGATGTGCATTATTTAAGACAGGTAGGTGTTCATGTTTATGCATTACATACATATATTACGAAATGTCACAACGAAATATATATTAGATTCTGACTCAGATTCTTTTCAATAAATATTGCTATTGAGGCGTCAATGTCAATGTTTTCATAAAGGAATATATTATGGTATGAGCTCCCCTTCGTCCGTCTTCTCACTCCTTTTCAAACATAAAAAGAATAAGCCACTCCTCATTGATAGTTTTTGATCAGTATCATTTTTTATCCTATCATTATACAAACATTCCTACTAAACCATCTTTCACAGTCTACAGTTCTTTCCCATGTACCACTATGATACATAAACATAATATTGATTCACCTAACTTCCTCGATGTTTGCTATTAAGAAATAACACTGTTTTGAATCGCACTCCTACTGTCGATAATAGAGTGAATTATTGAATTATTACCTATAACGTCCGAGTTTCAGATTGTACTTTTATTAAGTTTATGCAATGTGGAATAAAACGTTTGTTTTATTATTTTGACTGCAGCAATCTTCGTTTATACGTTTTGAGTTTGTAATACACAGTCGCCGACAATTATCTTATGAAATAAACCATTACAGTTTAATTATATTAAAATGCAAATGTACTAATACGAATGGCATTTTGTTGTTTTATATTCTTTCATTTCCATGCATTAATAGTTGAGGTAGGTAGACAACTCATTGCATATGAACATGCGCTACAGGGCATATTTTAGAGAATAATCATCAAGAAATAGATAAAACCTCAGACACACATTCCTTTCAACAAACAGTTCGGTTCAATATCGAAGGGTTTATAAAACAATATATAAATCATGTCCGCCCATTTTCGTATACGTCTTCACACTCCTTTTCTAAAACATTTATAAATAATTAACAACGCCTCAGCTACAGTTTCAAGTGAAACCTTTTCTTCATGCTTTCCTCAATTAAGCCTTAAATTGTATATTTCACACACAGTTTCGAGCTGTTTCCCCATTCACCCCGAGCATCCATTAACAGAATATGGTTTCATCTAAACTACCATTATTCTTTAGTATGAAGACATGATGCTGTCTTAAAGCATGCTTATACCGTCCATCTTACATTGAATAATTTCCTATAAGTTGCGATCGTCAGATCGTTTATTAGTTTCAGCAATGGGACATATAATATTCGTCTTAATATTTTGACTTCAGCATTTCTAAATTAACACTTGTGTTAGTGATGTAGTGCTGAAACATACGAAACAAAACATATATGACTTCCTTCTCCTCGAAGCTCTAATATTTGAGGTAGTTCGATAAGGTACTGTAAACTAAATCCGCATTTCATGGAAATAAAAACCAAAGGAATGTTAATTATGCATATATACCTGTCGTTTCGCTTGAGGTCGTTGTCGGTGATGTGATTATTGTGGTTGTCGTACTCTCAGTTGTTGGATTACTCGTACTTGTAAGGATCTGTGTCGTTGTACTGGTAATTGTTGGTGTATTGGTTTCAGTAGTAGGAGTCTGTGTGGTTGTGGTAGTTGGCTCAGCTTCAGTACTCGTTACAGTTGGGTTCGCACTTGTGAAGGTTGTGCTTGTCACTGTCGTGCTAGTACTTGATGGAACTTGTGTTGGTGATGTGGTGCTAATTAACGTCGTCGTTGTTGTTGGCATCTCTGTGGATTGAGTAGTAGACACCGTGCTGGATGTTAAGCTTGTTGTCGGTACCTCAGTCGTTGTGCTCAAGCTAACCGTCGCTGGTGTAGTTGATGCCTCTGTGGTGACTGTTGTTCCTTCCGTCGTGGTGCTGCTTGTTGGTGTTTGCACTGTGAAAATGAATTGAAAATGAGATTGCCAATGACTTTGTGCAGTGTGCAAACGCAATTTGGATGTAAAATTAACCACATTATTGTAATGCTTTTCATAATAGCTATGACCTTTAAACTCAATGTTTGACATTGAATTTCGGCAATTCGTTTATGATACGTACTTCTTAAAAATGCTAACATTTTTAACTTCTATCCGTTTGAAATACTTCCTTTGTAATGAGCCGAAACTGAAACAGGTTTCCTTTTCTACTATGCATTCCCGATCGAAGCAAAAAACACTATTCGATGCAGAAAAACACTTTTGAACAAATACGTTTTCCACATCTATATATGTATCCGATGTGCATTATTTTAGACAGGTATGTGTTCATGTTTATGCATTACATACATATTTTACGAAATGTCACAACGAAATATATATTAGATTCTGACTCAGATTCTTTTCAATAAATATTGCTATTGAGGCGTCAATGTCAATGTTTTCATAAAGGAAAATATTATGGTATGAGCTCGCTTCGTCCGTCTTCTCACTCCTTTTCAAACATAAAAAGAATAAGCCACTCCTCATTGATAGTTTTTGATCAGTAACATTTTTTATCCTATCATTATACAAACATTCCTACAAAAACATCTTTCACAGTCTACAGTTCTTTCCCATGTACCACTATGATACATAAACATAATATTGATTCACCTAACTTCCTCTATGTTTGCTATTAAGAAATAACACTGTTTTGAATCCCACTCCTACTGTCGATAATAGAGTGAATTATTGAATAATTTGCTATAACGTCCGAGTTTCAGATTGTACTTTTATTAAGTTTATGCAATGTGGAATAAAACGTTTGTCTTATTATTTTGACTGCAGCAATCTTCGTTTATACGTTTTGAGTTTGTAATACACAGTCGCCGACAATTATCTTATGAAATAAACCATTACAGTTTAATTATATTAAAATGCAAATGTACTAATACGAATGGCATTTTGTTGTTTTATATTCTATCATTTCCATGCATTAATAGTTGAGGTAGGTAGACAACTCATTGCATATGAACATGCGCTACAGGGCATATTTTAGAGAATTATCATCAAGAAATAGATAAAACCTCAGACACACATTCCTTTCAACAAACAGTTCGGTTCAATATCGAAGGGTTTATAAAACAATATATAAATCATGTCGGCCCATTTTCGTATACGTCTTCACACTCCTTTTCTAAAACATTTATAAATAATTAACAACGCCTCAGCTACAGTTTCAAGTGAAACCTTTTCTTCAAGCTTTCCTCAATTAAGCCTTAAATTGTATATTTCACACACTGTTTCGAGCTGTTTCCCCATTCACCCCGAGGATCCATTAACAGAATATGGTTTCATCTAAACTACCATTATTCTTTAGTATGAAGACATGATGCTGTCTTAAAGCATGCTTATACCGTCCATCTTACATTGAATAATTTCCTATAAGTTGCGATCGTCAGATCGTTTATTAGTTTCAGCAATGGGACATACAATATTCGTCTTAATATTTTGACTTCAGCATTCCTAAATTAACACTTGTGTTAGTGATGTAGTGCTGAAACATACGAAACAAAACGTAGATGACTTCCTTCTCCTCGAAGCTCTAATATTTGAGGTAGTTCGATAAGGTACTGTAAACTAAATCCGCATTTCATGGAAATAAAAACCAAAGGAATGTTAATTATGCATATATACCTGTCGTTTCGCTTGAGGTCGTTGTCGGTGATGTGATTATTGTGGTTGTCGTACTCTCAGTTGTTGGATTACTCGTACTTGTAAGGATCTGTGTCGTTGTACTGGTAATTGTTGGTGTATTGGTTTCAGTAGTAGGAGTCTGTGTGGTTGTGCTAGTTGGCTCAGCTTCAGTACTCGTTACAGTTGGGTTCGCACTTGTGAAGGTTGTGCTTGTCACTGTCGTGCTAGTACTTGATGGAACTTGTGTTGGTGATGTGGTGCTAATTAACGTCGTCGTTGTTGTTGGCATCTCTGTGGATTGAGTAGTAGACACCGTGCTGGATGTTAAGCTTGTTGTCGGTACCTCAGTCGTTGTGCTCAAGCTAACCGTCGCTGGTGTAGTTGATGCCTCTGTGGTGACTGTTGTTCCTTCCGTCGTGGTGCTGCTTGTTGGTGTTTGCACTGTGAAAATGAATTGAAAATGAGATTGCCAATGACTTTTTGCAGTGTGCAAATGCAATTTGGATGTAAAATTAACCACATTATTGTAATGCTTTTCATAATAGCTATGACCTTTAAACTCAATGTTTGACAATGAATTTCGGCAATTCGTTTATGATACGTACTTCTTAAAAATGCTAACATTTTTAACTTCTATCCGTTTGAAATACTTCCTTTGTAAGGAGCCGAAACTGAAACAGGTTTCCTTTTCTACTATGCATTCCCGATCGAAGCAAAAAACACTATTCGATGCAGAAAAACACTTTTGAACAAATACGTTTTCCACATCTATATATGTATCCGATGTGCATTATTTTAGACAGGTATGTGTTCATGTTTATGCATTACATACATATTTTACGAAATGTCACAACGAAATATATATTAGATTCTGACTCAGATTCTTTTCAATAAATATTGCTATTGAGGCGTCAATGTCAATGTTTTCATAAAGGAAAATATTATGGTATGAGCTCGCCTTCGTCCGTCTTCTCACTCCTTTTCAAACATAAAAAGAATAAGCCACTCCTCATTGATAGTTTTTGATCAGTAACATTTTTTATACTATCATTATACAAACATTCCTACAAAAACATCTTTCCCAGTCTACAGTTCTTTCCCATGTACCACTATGATACATAAACATAATATTGATTCACCTAACTTCCTCGATGTTTGCTATTAAGAAAAAACTCTGTTTTGAATCCCACTCCTACTGTCGATAATAGAGTGAATTATTGAATAATTACCTATAACGTCCGAGTTTCAGATTGTTCTTTTATTAAGTTTATGCAATGTGGAATAAAACGTTTGTCTTATTATTTTGACTGCAGCAATCTTCGTTTGAGACGTTTTGAGTTTGTAATACACAGTCGCCGACAATTATCTTATGAAATAAACCATTACAGTTTAATTATATTGAAATGCAAATGTACTAATAGGAATGGCATTTTGTTGTTTTATATTCTTTCATTTCCAAGCATTAATAGTTGAGGTAGGTAGACAACTCATTGCATATGAACATGCACTACAGGGCATATTTTAGAGAAAAATCATCAAGAAATAGATAAAACCTCAGATACACATTCCTTTCAACAAACAGTTCGGTTCAATATCGAAGGGTTTATAAAACAATATATAAATCATGTCCGCCCATTTTCGTATCCGTCTTCACACTCCTTTTCTAAAACATTTATAAATAATTAACAAAGCCTCAGCTACAGTTTCAAGCGAAACCTTTTCTTCAAGCTTTCCTCAATTATGCCTTAAATTGTATATTTCACACACTGTTTCGAGCTGTTTCCCCATTCACCCCGAGGATCCATTAACAGAATATGGTTTCATCTAAACTACCATTATTCTTTAGTATGAAGACATGATGCTGTCTTAAAGCATGCTTATACCGTCCATCTTACATTGAATAATTTCCTATAAGTTGCGATCGTCAGATCGTTTATTAGTTTCAGCAATGGGACATATAATATTCGTCTTAATATTTTGACTTCAGCATTCCTAAATTAACACTTGTGTTAGTGATGTAGTGCTGAAACATACGAAACAAAACATATATGACTTCCTTCTCCTCGAATCTCTAATATTTGAAGTAGTTCGATAAGGTACTGTACACTAAATCCGCATTTCATGGAAATAAAAACCAAAGGAATGTTAATTATGCATATATACCTGTCGTTTCGCTTGAGGTCGTTGTCGGTGATGTTATTATTGTGGTTGTCGCACTCTCAGTTGTTGGATTACTCGTACTTGTAAGGATCTGTGTCGTTGTACTGGTAATTGTTGGTGTATTGGTTTCAGTAGTAGGAGTCTGTGTGGTTGTGCTAGTTGGTTCAGCTTCAGTACTCGTTACAGTTGGGTTCGCACTTGTGAAGGTTGTGCTTGTCACTGTCGTGCTAGTACTTGATGGAACTTGTGTTGGTGATGTGGTGCTAACTAACGTCGTCGTTGTTGTTGGCATCTCTGTGGATTTAGTAGTAGACACCGTGCTGGATGTTAAGCTTGTTGTCGGTACCTCAGTCGTTGTGCTCAAGCTAACCGTCGCTGGTGTAGTTGATGCCTCTGTGGTGACTGTTGTTCCTTCCGTCGTGGTGCTGCTTGTTGGTGTTTGAACTGTGAAAATGAATTGAAAATGAGATTGCCAATGACTTTTTGCAGTGTGCAAATGCAATTTGGATGTAAAATTAACCACATTATTGTAATGCTTTTCATAATAGCTATGACCTTTAAACTCAATGTTTGACAATGAATTTCGGCAATTCGTTTATGATACGTACTTCTTAAAAATGCTAACATTTTTAACTTCTATCCGTTTGAAATACTTCCTTTGTAAGGAGCCGAAACTGAAACAGGTTTCCTTTTCTACTATGCATTCCCGATCGAAGCAAAAAACACTATTCGATGCAGAAAAACACTTTTGAACAAATACGTTTTCCACATCTATATATGTATCCGATGTGCATTATTTTAGACAGGTATGTGTTCATGTTTATGCATTACATACATATTTTACGAAATGTCACAACGAAATATATATTAGATTCTGACTCAGATTCTTTTCAATAAATATTGCTATTGAGGCGTCAATGTCAATGTTTTCATAAAGGAAAATATTATGGTATGAGCTCGCCTTCGTCCGTCTTCTCACTCCTTTTCAAACATAAAAAGAATAAGCCACTCCTCATTGATAGTTTTTGATCAGTAACATTTTTTATCCTATCATTATACAAACATTCCTACAAAAACATCTTTCACAGTCTACAGTTCTTTCCCATGTACCACTATGATACATAAACATAATATTGATTCACCTAACTTCCTCTATGTTTGCTATTAAGAAATAACACTGTTTTGAATCCCACTCCTACTGTCGATAATAGAGTGAATTATTGAATAATTTGCTATAACGTCCGAGTTTCAGATTGTACTTTTATTAAGTTTATGCAATGTGGAATAAAACGTTTGTCTTATTATTTTGACTGCAGCAATCTTCGTTTATACGTTTTGAGTTTGTAATACACAGTCGCCGACAATTATCTTATGAAATAAACCATTACAGTTTAATTATATTAAAATGCAAATGTACTAATACGAATGGCATTTTGTTGTTTTATATTCTATCATTTCCATGCATTAATAGTTGAGGTAGGTAGACAACTCATTGCATATGAACATGCGCTACAGGGCATATTTTAGAGAATTATCATCAAGAAATAGATAAAACCTCAGACACACATTCCTTTCAACAAACAGTTCGGTTCAATATCGAAGGGTTTATAAAACAATATATAAATCATGTCGGCCCATTTTCGTATACGTCTTCACACTCCTTTTCTAAAACATTTATAAATAATTAACAACGCCTCAGCTACAGTTTCAAGTGAAACCTTTTCTTCAAGCTTTCCTCAATTAAGCCTTAAATTGTATATTTCACACACTGTTTCGAGCTGTTTCCCCATTCACCCCGAGGATCCATTAACAGAATATGGTTTCATCTAAACTACCATTATTCTTTAGTATGAAGACATGATGCTGTCTTAAAGCATGCTTATACCGTCCATCTTACATTGAATAATTTCCTATAAGTTGCGATCGTCAGATCTTTTATTAGTTTCAGCAATGGGACATATAATATTCGTCTTAATATTTTGACTTCAGCATTCCTAAATTAACACTTGTGTTAGTGATGTAGTGCTGAAACATACGAAACAAAACGTAGATGAATTCCTTCTCCTCGAAGCTCTAATATTTGAGGTAGTTCGATAAGGTACTGTAAACTAAATCCGCATTTCATGGAAATAAAAACCAAAGGAATGTTAATTATGCATATATACCTGTCGTTTCGCTTGAGGTCGTTGTCGGTGATGTGATTATTGTGGTTGTCGTACTCTCAGTTGTTGGATTACTCGTACTTGTAAGGATCTGTGTCGTTGTACTGGTAATTGTTGGTGTATTGGTTTCAGTAGTAGGAGTCTGTGTGGTTGTGCTAGTTGGCTCAGCTTCAGTACTCGTTACAGTTGGGTTCGCACTTGTGAAGGTTGTGCTTGTCACTGTCGTGCTAGTACTTGATGGAACTTGTGTTGGTGATGTGGTGCTAATTAACGTCGTCGTTGTTGTTGGCATCTCTGTGGATTGAGTAGTAGACACCGTGCTGGATGTTAAGCTTGTTGTCGGTACCTCAGTCGTTGTGCTCAAGCTAACCGTCGCTGGTGTAGTTGATGCCTCTGTGGTGACTGTTGTTCCTTCCGTCGTGGTGCTGCTTGTTGGTGTTTTCACTGTGAAAATGAATTGAAAATGAGATTGCCAATGACTTTTTGCAGTGTGCAAATGCAATTTGGATGTAAAATTAACCACATTATTGTAATGCTTTTCATAATAGCTATGACCTTTAAACTCAATGTTTGACAATGAATTTCGGCAATTCGTTTATGATACGTACTTCTTAAAAATGCTAACATTTTTAACTTCTATCCGTTTGAAATACTTCCTTTGTAAGGAGCCGAAACTGAAACAGGTTTCCTTTTCTACTATGCATTCCCGATCGAAGCAAAAAACACTATTCGATGCAGAAAAACACTTTTGAACAAATACGTTTTCCACATCTATATATGTATCCGATGTGCATTATTTTAGACAGGTATGTGTTCATGTTTATGCATTACATACATATTTTACGAAATGTCACAACGAAATATATATTAGATTCTGACTCAGATTCTTTTCAATAAATATTGCTATTGAGGCGTCAATGTCAATGTTTTCATAAAGGAAAATATTATGGTATGAGCTCGCTTCGTCCGTCTTCTCACTCCTTTTCAAACATAAAAAGAATAAGCCACTCCTCATTGATAGTTTTTGATCAGTAACATTTTTTATACTATCATTATACAAACATTCCTACAAAAACATCTTTCCCAGTCTACAGTTCTTTCCCATGTACCACTATGATACATAAACATAATATTGATTCACCTAACTTCCTCGATGTTTGCTATTAAGAAAAAACTCTGTTTTGAATCCCACTCCTACTGTCGATAATAGAGTGAATTATTGAATAATTACCTATAACGTCCGAGTTTCAGATTGTTCTTTTATTAAGTTTATGCAATGTGGAATAAAACGTTTGTCTTATTATTTTGACTGCAGCAATCTTCGTTTGAGACGTTTTGAGTTTGTAATACACAGTCGCCGACAATTATCTTATGAAATAAACCATTACAGTTTAATTATATTGAAATGCAAATGTACTAATAGGAATGGCATTTTGTTGTTTTATATTCTTTCATTTCCAAGCATTAATAGTTGAGGTAGGTAGACAACTCATTGCATATGAACATGCACTACAGGGCATATTTTAGAGAAAAATCATCAAGAAATAGATAAAACCTCAGATACACATTCCTTTCAACAAACAGTTCGGTTCAATATCGAAGGGTTTATAAAACAATATATAAATCATGTCCGCCCATTTTCGTATCCGTCTTCACACTCCTTTTCTAAAACATTTATAAATAATTAACAAAGCCTCAGCTACAGTTTCAAGCGAAACCTTTTCTTCAAGCTTTCCTCAATTATGCCTTAAATTGTATATTTCACACACTGTTTCGAGCTGTTTCCCCATTCACCCCGAGGATCCATTAACAGAATATGGTTTCATCTAAACTACCATTATTCTTTAGTATGAAGACATGATGCTGTCTTAAAGCATGCTTATACCGTCCATCTTACATTGAATAATTTCCTATCAGTTGCGATCGTCAGATCGTTTATTAGTTTCAGCAATGGGACATATAATATTCGTCTTAATATTTTGACTTCAGCATTCCTAAATTAACACTTGTGTTAGTGATGTAGTGCTGAAACATACGAAACAAAACATATATGACTTCCTTCTCCTCGAATCTCTAATATTTGAAGTAGTTCGATAAGGTACTGTACACTAAATCCGCATTTCATGGAAATAAAAACCAAAGGAATGTTAATTATGCATATATACCTGTCGTTTCGCTTGAGGTCGTTGTCGGTGATGTTATTATTGTGGTTGTCGCACTCTCAGTTGTTGGATTACTCGTACTTGTAAGGATCTGTGTCGTTGTACTGGTAATTGTTGGTGTATTGGTTTCAGTAGTAGGAGTCTGTGTGGTTGTGCTAGTTGGTTCAGCTTCAGTACTCGTTACAGTTGGGTTCGCACTTGTGAAGGTTGTGCTTGTCACTGTCGTGCTAGTACTTGATGGAACTTGTGTTGGTGATGTGGTGCTAACTAACGTCGTCGTTGTTGTTGGCATCTCTGTGGATTTAGTAGTAGACACCGTGCTGGATGTTAAGCTTGTTGTCGGTACCTCAGTCGTTGTGCTCAAGCTAACCGTCGCTGGTGTAGTTGATGCCTCTGTGGTGACTGTTGTTCCTTCCGTCGTGGTGCTGCTTGTTGGTGTTTGAACTGTGAAAATGAATTGAAAATGAGATTGCCAATGACTTTTTGCAGTGTGCAAATGCAATTTGGATGTAAAATTAACCACATTATTGTAATGCTTTTCATAATAGCTATGACCTTTAAACTCAATGTTTGACAATGAATTTCGGCAATTCGTTTATGATACGTACTTCTTAAAAATGCTAACATTTTTAACTTCTATCCGTTTGAAATACTTCCTTTGTAAGGAGCCGAAACTGAAACAGGTTTCCTTTTCTACTATGCATTCCCGATCGAAGCAAAAAACACTATTCGATGCAGAAAAACACTTTTGAACAAATACGTTTTCCACATCTATATATGTATCCGATGTGCATTATTTTAGACAGGTATGTGTTCATGTTTATGCATTACATACATATTTTACGAAATGTCACAACGAAATATATATTAGATTCTGACTCAGATTCTTTTCAATAAATATTGCTATTGAGGCGTCAATGTCAATGTTTTCATAAAGGAAAATATTATGGTATGAGCTCGCCTTCGTCCGTCTTCTCACTCCTTTTCAAACATAAAAAGAATAAGCCACTCCTCATTGATAGTTTTTGATCAGTAACATTTTTTATCCTATCATTATACAAACATTCCTACAAAAACATCTTTCACAGTCTACAGTTCTTTCCCATGTACCACTATGATACATAAACATAATATTGATTCACCTAACTTCCTCTATGTTTGCTATTAAGAAATAACACTGTTTTGAATCCCACTCCTACTGTCGATAATAGAGTGAATTATTGAATAATTTGCTATAACGTCCGAGTTTCAGATTGTACTTTTATTAAGTTTATGCAATGTGGAATAAAACGTTTGTCTTATTATTTTGACTGCAGCAATCTTCGTTTATACGTTTTGAGTTTGTAATACACAGTCGCCGACAATTATCTTATGAAATAAACCATTACAGTTTAATTATATTAAAATGCAAATGTACTAATACGAATGGCATTTTGTTGTTTTATATTCTATCATTTCCATGCATTAATAGTTGAGGTAGGTAGACAACTCATTGCATATGAACATGCGCTACAGGGCATATTTTAGAGAATTATCATCAAGAAATAGATAAAACCTCAGACACACATTCCTTTCAACAAACAGTTCGGTTCAATATCGAAGGGTTTATAAAACAATATATAAATCATGTCGGCCCATTTTCGTATACGTCTTCACACTCCTTTTCTAAAACATTTATAAATAATTAACAACGCCTCAGCTACAGTTTCAAGTGAAACCTTTTCTTCAAGCTTTCCTCAATTAAGCCTTAAATTGTATATTTCACACACTGTTTCGAGCTGTTTCCCCATTCACCCCGAGGATCCATTAACAGAATATGGTTTCATCTAAACTACCATTATTCTTTAGTATGAAGACATGATGCTGTCTTAAAGCATGCTTATACCGTCCATCTTACATTGAATAATTTCCTATAAGTTGCGATCGTCAGATCTTTTATTAGTTTCAGCAATGGGACATATAATATTCGTCTTAATATTTTGACTTCAGCATTCCTAAATTAACACTTGTGTTAGTGATGTAGTGCTGAAACATACGAAACAAAACGTAGATGAATTCCTTCTCCTCGAAGCTCTAATATTTGAGGTAGTTCGATAAGGTACTGTAAACTAAATCCGCATTTCATGGAAATAAAAACCAAAGGAATGTTAATTATGCATATATACCTGTCGTTTCGCTTGAGGTCGTTGTCGGTGATGTGATTATTGTGGTTGTCGTACTCTCAGTTGTTGGATTACTCGTACTTGTAAGGATCTGTGTCGTTGTACTGGTAATTGTTGGTGTATTGGTTTCAGTAGTAGGAGTCTGTGTGGTTGTGCTAGTTGGCTCAGCTTCAGTACTCGTTACAGTTGGGTTCGCACTTGTGAAGGTTGTGCTTGTCACTGTCGTGCTAGTACTTGATGGAACTTGTGTTGGTGATGTGGTGCTAATTAACGTCGTCGTTGTTGTTGGCATCTCTGTGGATTGAGTAGTAGACACCGTGCTGGATGTTAAGCTTGTTGTCGGTACCTCAGTCGTTGTGCTCAAGCTAACCGTCGCTGGTGTAGTTGATGCCTCTGTGGTGACTGTTGTTCCTTCCGTCGTGGTGCTGCTTGTTGGTGTTTTCACTGTGAAAATGAATTGAAAATGAGATTGCCAATGACTTTTTGCAGTGTGCAAATGCAATTTGGATGTAAAATTAACCACATTATTGTAATGCTTTTCATAATAGCTATGACCTTTAAACTCAATGTTTGACAATGAATTTCGGCAATTCGTTTATGATACGTACTTCTTAAAAATGCTAACATTTTTAACTTCTATCCGTTTGAAATACTTCCTTTGTAAGGAGCCGAAACTGAAACAGGTTTCCTTTTCTACTATGCATTCCCGATCGAAGCAAAAAACACTATTCGATGCAGAAAAACACTTTTGAACAAATACGTTTTCCACATCTATATATGTATCCGATGTGCATTATTTTAGACAGGTATGTGTTCATGTTTATGCATTACATACATATTTTACGAAATGTCACAACGAAATATATATTAGATTCTGACTCAGATTCTTTTCAATAAATATTGCTATTGAGGCGTCAATGTCAATGTTTTCATAAAGGAAAATATTATGGTATGAGCTCGCTTCGTCCGTCTTCTCACTCCTTTTCAAACATAAAAAGAATAAGCCACTCCTCATTGATAGTTTTTGATCAGTAACATTTTTTATACTATCATTATACAAACATTCCTACAAAAACATCTTTCCCAGTCTACAGTTCTTTCCCATGTACCACTATGATACATAAACATAATATTGATTCACCTAACTTCCTCGATGTTTGCTATTAAGAAAAAACTCTGTTTTGAATCCCACTCCTACTGTCGATAATAGAGTGAATTATTGAATAATTACCTATAACGTCCGAGTTTCAGATTGTTCTTTTATTAAGTTTATGCAATGTGGAATAAAACGTTTGTCTTATTATTTTGACTGCAGCAATCTTCGTTTGAGACGTTTTGAGTTTGTAATACACAGTCGCCGACAATTATCTTATGAAATAAACCATTACAGTTTAATTATATTGAAATGCAAATGTACTAATAGGAATGGCATTTTGTTGTTTTATATTCTTTCATTTCCAAGCATTAATAGTTGAGGTAGGTAGACAACTCATTGCATATGAACATGCACTACAGGGCATATTTTAGAGAAAAATCATCAAGAAATAGATAAAACCTCAGATACACATTCCTTTCAACAAACAGTTCGGTTCAATATCGAAGGGTTTATAAAACAATATATAAATCATGTCCGCCCATTTTCGTATCCGTCTTCACACTCCTTTTCTAAAACATTTATAAATAATTAACAAAGCCTCAGCTACAGTTTCAAGCGAAACCTTTTCTTCAAGCTTTCCTCAATTATGCCTTAAATTGTATATTTCACACACTGTTTCGAGCTGTTTCCCCATTCACCCCGAGGATCCATTAACAGAATATGGTTTCATCTAAACTACCATTATTCTTTAGTATGAAGACATGATGCTGTCTTAAAGCATGCTTATACCGTCCATCTTACATTGAATAATTTCCTATCAGTTGCGATCGTCAGATCGTTTATTAGTTTCAGCAATGGGACATATAATATTCGTCTTAATATTTTGACTTCAGCATTCCTAAATTAACACTTGTGTTAGTGATGTAGTGCTGAAACATACGAAACAAAACATATATGACTTCCTTCTCCTCGAATCTCTAATATTTGAAGTAGTTCGATAAGGTACTGTACACTAAATCCGCATTTCATGGAAATAAAAACCAAAGGAATGTTAATTATGCATATATACCTGTCGTTTCGCTTGAGGTCGTTGTCGGTGATGTTATTATTGTGGTTGTCGCACTCTCAGTTGTTGGATTACTCGTACTTGTAAGGATCTGTGTCGTTGTACTGGTAATTGTTGGTGTATTGGTTTCAGTAGTAGGAGTCTGTGTGGTTGTGCTAGTTGGTTCAGCTTCAGTACTCGTTACAGTTGGGTTCGCACTTGTGAAGGTTGTGCTTGTCACTGTCGTGCTAGTACTTGATGGAACTTGTGTTGGTGATGTGGTGCTAACTAACGTCGTCGTTGTTGTTGGCATCTCTGTGGATTGAGTAATAGACACCGTGCTGGATGTTAAGCTTGTTTTCGGTACCTCAGACGTTGTTCTCAAGCTAACCGTCGCTGGTGTAGTTGATGCCTCTGTGGTGACTGTTGTTCCTTCCGTCGTGGTGCTGCTTGTTGGTGTTTGCACTGAGAAAATGAATTGAAAATGAGATTGCCAATGACTTATTTCAGTGTGCAAATGCAATTTGGATGTAAAATTAACCACATTATTGTAATGCTTTTCATAATAGCTATAACCTTTAAACTCAATGTTTGACAATGAATTTCGTCGGCAGTTCGTTTATGATACGTACTTCTTAAAAATGCTAACATTTTTAACTTCTATCCGTTTGAAATACTTCCTTTGTAAGGAGCCGAAACTGAAACAGGTTTCCTTTTCTACTATGTATTCCCGATCGAAGCAAAAAACACTATTCGATGCAGAAACACACTTTTGAACAAATACGTTTTCCACATCTATATATGTATCCGATGTGCATTATTTTAGACAGGTATGTGTTCATGTTTATGCATTACATACATATTTTACGAAATGTCACAACGAAATATATATTAGATTCTGACTCAGATTTTTTTCAATAAATATTGCTATTGAGGCGTCAATGTCAATGTTTTCATAAAGGAATATATTATGGTATGAGCTCGCCTTCGTCCGTCTTCTCACTCCTTTTCAAACATAAAAAGAATAAGCCACTCCTCATTGATAGTTTTTGATCAGTAACATTTTTTATCCTATCATTATACAAACATTCCTACAGAAACATCTTTCACAGTCTACAGTTCTTTCCCATGTACCACTATGATACATAAACATAATATTGATTCACCTAACTTCCTCGATGTTTGCTATTAAGAAATAACACTGTTTTGAATAACACTCCTACTGTCGATAATAGAGTGAATTATTGAATTATTGCCTATAACGTCCGAGTTTCAGATTGTTCTTTTATTAAGTTTATGCAATGTGGAATAAAACGTTTGTCTTATTATTTTGACTGCAGCAATCTTCGTTTGAGACGTTTTGAGTTTGTAATACACAGTCGCCGACAATTATCTTATGAAATAAACCATTACAGTTTAATTATATTGAAATGCAAATGTACTAATAGGAATGGCATTTTGTTGTTTTATATTCTTTCATTTCCAAGCATTAATAGTTGAGGTAGGTAGACAACTCATTGCATATGAACATGCACTACAGGGCATATTTTAGAGAAAAATCATCAAGAAATAGATAAAACCTCAGATACACATTCCTTTCAACAAACAGTTCGGTTCAATATCGAAGGGTTTATAAAACAATATATAAATCATGTCGGCCCATTTTCGTATCCGTCTTCACACTCCTTTTCTAAAACATTTATAAATAATTAACAACGCCTCAGCTACAGTTTTCAAGTGAAACCTTTTCTTCAAGCTTTCCTCAATTATGCCTTAAATTGTATATTTCACACACAGTTTCGAGCTGTTTCCCCATTCACCCCGAGGATCCATTAACAGAATATGGTTTCATCTAAACTACCATTATTCTTTAGTATGAAGACATGATGCTGTCTTAAAGCATGCTTATACCGTCCATCTTACATTGAATAATTTCCTATAAGTTGCGATCGTCAGATCGTTTATTAGTTTCAGCAATGGGACATATAATATTCGTCTTAATATTTTGACTTCCGGATTCCTAAATTAACACTTGTGTTAGTGATGTAGTGCTGAAACATACGAAACAAAACATATATGACTTCCTTCTCCTCGAAGCTCTAATATTTGAGGTTGTTCGATAAGGTGCTGTAAAGTAAATCCGCAGTTCATGGAAATAAAAACCAAAGGAATGTTAATTATGCATATATACCTGTCGTTTCACTTGAGGTCGTTGTCGGTGATGTGATTATTGTGGTTGTCGTACTCTCAGTTGTTGTATTACTCGTACTTGTAAGGATCTGTGTCGTTGTACTGGTAATTGTTGGTGTATTGGTTTCAGTAGTAGGAGTCTGTGTGGTTGTGGTAGTTGGCTCAGCTTCAGTACTCGTTACAGTTGGGTTCGCACTTGTGAAGGTTGTGCTTGTCACTGTCGTGCTAGTACTTGATGGAACTTGTGTTGGTGATGTGGTGCTAACTAACGTCGTCGTTGTTGTTGGCATCTCTGTGGATTGAGTAGTAGACACCGTGCTGGATGTTAAGCTTGTTGTCGGTACCTCAGTCGTTGTGCTCAAGCTAACCGTCGCTGGTGTAGTTGATGCCTCTGTGGTGACTGTTGTTCCTTCCGTCGTGGTGCTGCTTGTTGGGGTTTGCACTGTGAAAATGAATTGAAAATGAGATTGCCAATGACTTTTTTCAGTGTGCAAATGCAATTTGGATGTAAAATTAACCACATTATTGTAATGTTTTTCATAATAGCTATAACCTTTAAACTCAATGTTTGACAATGAATTTCGGCAGTTCGTTTATGATACGTACTTCTTAAAAATGCTAACATTTTTAACTTCTATCCGTTTGAAATACTTCCTTTGTAAGGAGCCGAAACTGAAACAGGTTTCCTTTTCTACTATGTATTCCCGATCGAAGCAAAAAACACTATTCGATGCAGAAACACACTTTTGAACAAATACGTTTTCCACATCTATATATGTATCCGATGTGCATTATTTTAGACAGGTATGTGTTCATGTTTATGCATTACATACATATTTTACGAAATGTCACAACGAAATATATATTAGATTCTGACTCAGATTCTTTTCAATAAATATTGCTATTGAGGCGTCAATGTCAATGTTTTCATAAAGGAATATATTATGGAATCAGCTCGCCTTCGTCCGTCTTCTCACTCCTTTTCAAACATAAAAAGAATAAGCCACTCCTCATTGATAGTTTTTGATCAGTAACATTTTTTATCCTATCATTATACAAACATTCCTACAAAAACATCTTTCCCAGTCTACAGTTCTTTCCCATGTACCACTATGATACATAAACATAATATTGATTCACCTAACTTCCTCGATGTTTGCTATTAAGAAATAACACTGTTTTGAATCCCACTCCTACTGTCGATAATAGAGTGAATTATTGAATAATTACCTATAACGTCCGATTTTCAGATTGTTCTTTTATTAAGTTTATGCAATGTGGAATAAAACGTTTGTCTTATTATTTTGACTGCAGCAATCTTCGTTTGAGACGTTTTGAGTTTGTAATACACAGTCGCCGACAATTATCTTATGAAATAAACCATTACAGTTTAATTATATTGAAATGCAAATGTACTAATAGGAATGGCATTTTGTTGTTTTATATTCTTTCATTTCCAAGCAATAATGGTTGAGGTAGATAGACAACTCATTGCATATGAACATGCACTACAGGGCATATTTTAGAGAAAAATCATCAAGAAATAGATAAAACCTCAGACACACATTCCTTTCAACAAACAGTTCGGTTCAATATCGAAGGGTTTATAAAACAATATATAAATCATGTCGGCCCATTTTCGTATCAGTCTTCACACTCCTTTTCTAAAACATTTATAAATAATTAACAACGCTTCAGCTACAGTTTTCAAGTGAAACCTTTTCTTCAAGCTTTCCTCAATTATGCCTTAAATTGTATATTTCACACACAGTTTCGAGCTGTTTCCCCATTTACCCCGAGGATCCATTAACAGAATATGGTTTCATCTAAACTACCATTATTCTTTAGTATGAAGACATGATGCTGTCTTAAAGCATGCTTATACCGTCCATCTTACATTGAATAATTTCTTATAAGTTGCGATCGTCAGATCGTTTATTAGTTTCAGCAATGGGACATATAATATTCGTCTTAATATTTTGACTTCAGCATTCCTAAATTAACACTTGTGTTAGTGATGTAGTGCTGAAATATACGAAACAAAACATATATGACTTCCTTCTCCTCGAAGCTCTAATATTTGAGGAAGTTCGATAAGGTACTGTACACTAAATCTGCATTTCATGGAAATAAAAACCAAAGGAATGTTAATTATGCATATATACCGGTCGTTTCGCTTGAGGTCGTTGTCGGTGATGTGATTATTGTGGTTGTCGTACTCTCAGTTGTTGGATTACTCGTACTTGTAAGGATCTGTGTCGTTGTACTAGTAATTGTTGGTGTATTGGTTTCAGTAGTAGGAGTCTGTGTGGTTGTGCTAGTTGGCTCAGCTTCAGTACTCGTTACAGTTGGGTTCGCACTTGTGAAGGTTGTGCTTGTCACTGTCGTGCTAGTACTTGATGGAACTTGTGTTGGTGATGTGGTGCTAACTAACGTCGTCGTTGTTGTTGGCATCTCTGTGGATTGAGTAGTAGACACCGTGCTGGATGTTAAGCTTGTTGTCGGTACCTCAGTCGTTGTGCTCAAGCTAACCGTCGCTGGTGTAGTTGATGCCTCTGTGGTGACTGTTGTTCCTTCCGTCGTGGTGCTGCTTGTTGGTGTTTGCACTGAGAAAATTAATTGAAAATGAGATTGCCAATGACTTTTTCAGTGTGCAAATGCAATTTGGATGTAAAATTAACCACATTATTGTAATGCTTTTCATAATAGCTATAACCTTTAAACTCAATGTTTGGCAATGAATTTCGGCAGTTCGTTTATGATACGTACTTCTTAAAAATGCTAACATTTTTAACTTCTATCCGTTTGAAATACTTCCTTTGTAAGGAGCCGAAACTGAAACAGGTTTCCTTTTCTACTATGTATTCCCGATCGAAGCAAAAAACACTATTCGATGCAGAAACACACTTTTGAACAAATACGTTTTCCACATCTATATATGTATCCGATGTGCATTATTTTAGACAGGTATGTGTTCATGTTTATGCATTACATACATATTTTACGAAATGTCACAACGAAATATATATTAGATTCTGACTCAGATTCTTTTCAATAAATATTGCTATTGAGGCGTCAATGTCAATGTTTTCATAAAGGAATATATTATGGTATGAGCTCGCCTTCGTCCGTCTTCTCACTCCTTTTCAAACATAAAAAGAATAAGCCACTCCTCATTGATAGTTTTTGATCAGTAACATTTTTTATCCTATCATTATACAAACATTCCTACAAAAACATCTTTCACAGTCTACAGTTCTTTCCCATGTACCACTATGATACATAAACATAATATTGATTCACCTAACTTCCTCGATGTTTGCTATTAAGAAATAACACTGTTTTGAATAACACTCCTACTGTCGATAATAGAGTGAATTATTGAATTATTGCCTATAACGTCCGAGTTTCAGATTGTTCTTTTATTAAGTTTATGCAATGTGGAATAAAACGTTTGCCTTATTATTTTGACTGCAGCAATCTTCGTTTAAGACGTTTTGAGTTTGTAATACACAGTCGCCGACAATTATCTTATGAAATAAACCATTACAGTTTAATTATATTGAAATGCAAATGTACTAATAGGAATGGCATTTTGTTGTTTTATATTCTTTCATTTCCAAGCATTAATAGTTGAGGTAGGTAGACAACTCATTGCATACGAACATGCACTACAGGGCATATTTTAGAGAAAAATCATCAAGAAATAGATAAAACCTCAGATACACATTCCTTTCAACAAACAGTTCGGTTCAATATCGAAGGGTTTATAAAACAATATATAAATCATGTCGGCCCATTTTCGTATCCGTCTTCACACTCCTTTTCTAAAACATTTATAAATAATTAACAACGCCTCAGCTACAGTTTTCAAGTGAAACCTTTTCTTCAAGCTTTCCTCAATTATGCCTTAAATTGTATATTTCACACACAGTTTCGAGCTGTTTCCCCATTCACCCCGAGGATCCATTAACAGAATATGGTTTCATCTAAACTACCATTATTCTTTAGTATGAAGACATGATGCTGTCTTAAAGCATGCTTATACCGTCCATCTTACATTGAATAATTTCCTATCAGTTGCGATCGTCAGATCGTTTATTAGTTTCAGCAATGGGACATATAATATTCGTCTTAATATTTTGACTTCAGGATTCCTAAATTAACACTTGTGTTAGTGATGTAGTGCTGAAACATACGAAACAAAACATATATGACTTCCTTCTCCTCGAAGCTCTAATATTTGAGGAAGTTCGATAAGGTACTGTACACTAAATCCGCATTTCATGGAAATAAAAACCAAAGGAATGTTAATTATGCATATATACCGGTCGTTTCGCTTGAGGTCGTTGTCGGTGATGTGATTATTGTGGTTGTCGTACTCTCAGTTGTTGGATTACTCGTACTTGTAAGGATCTGTGTCGTTGTACTAGTAATTGTTGGTGTATTGGTTTCAGTAGTAGGAGTCTGTGTGGTTGTGCTAGTTGGCTCAGCTTCAGTACTCGTTACAGTTGGGTTCGCACTTGTGAAGGTTGTGCTTGTCACTGTCGTGCTAGTACTTGATGGAACTTGTGTTGGTGATGTGGTGCTAACTAACGTCGTCGTTGTTGTTGGCATCTCTGTGGATTGAGTAGTAGACACCGTGCTGGATGTTAAGCTTGTTGTCGGTACCTCAGTCGTTGTGCTCAAGCTAACCGTCGCTGGTGTAGTTGATGCCTCTGTGGTGACTGTTGTTCCTTCCGTCGTGGTGCTGCTTGTTGGTGTTTGCACTGAGAAAATTAATTGAAAATGAGATTGCCAATGACTTTTTCAGTGTGCAAATGCAATTTGGATGTAAAATTAACCACATTATTGTAATGCTTTTCATAATAGCTATAACCTTTAAACTCAATGTTTGGCAATGAATTTCGGCAGTTCGTTTATGATACGTACTTCTTAAAAATGCTAACATTTTTAACTTCTATCCGTTTGAAATACTTCCTTTGTAAGGAGCCGAAACTGAAACAGGTTTCCTTTTCTACTATGTATTCCCGATCGAAGCAAAAAACACTATTCGATGCAGAAACACACTTTTGAACAAATACGTTTTCCACATCTATATATGTATCCGATGTGCATTATTTTAGACAGGTATGTGTTCATGTTTATGCATTACATACATATTTTACGAAATGTCACAACGAAATATATATTAGATTCTGACTCAGATTCTTTTCAATAAATATTGCTATTGAGGCGTCAATGTCAATGTTTTCATAAAGGAATATATTATGGTATGAGCTCGCCTTCGTCCGTCTTCTCACTCCTTTTCAAACATAAAAAGAATAAGCCACTCCTCATTGATAGTTTTTGATCAGTAACATTTTTTATCCTATCATTATACAAACATTCCTACAAAAACATCTTTCACAGTCTACAGTTCTTTCCCATGTACCACTATGATACATAAACATAATATTGATTCACCTAACTTCCTCGATGTTTGCTATTAAGAAATAACACTGTTTTGAATAACACTCCTACTGTCGATAATAGAGTGAATTATTGAATTATTGCCTATAACGTCCGAGTTTCAGATTGTTCTTTTATTAAGTTTATGCAATGTGGAATAAAACGTTTGCCTTATTATTTTGACTGCAGCAATCTTCGTTTAAGACGTTTTGAGTTTGTAATACACAGTCGCCGACAATTATCTTATGAAATAAACCATTACAGTTTAATTATATTGAAATGCAAATGTACTAATAGGAATGGCATTTTGTTGTTTTATATTCTTTCATTTCCAAGCATTAATAGTTGAGGTAGGTAGACAACTCATTGCATACGAACATGCACTACAGGGGATATTTTAGAGAAAAATCATCAAGAAATAGATAAAACCTCAGATACACATTCCTTTCAACAAACAGTTCGGTTCAATATCGAAGGGTTTATAAAACAATATATAAATCATGTCGGCCCATTTTCGTATCCGTCTTCACACTCCTTTTCTAAAACATTTATAAATAATTAACAACGCCTCAGCTACAGTTTTCAAGTGAAACCTTTTCTTCAAGCTTTCCTCAATTATGCCTTAAATTGTATATTTCACACACAGTTTCGAGCTGTTTCCCCATTCACCCCGAGGATCCATTAACAGAATATGGTTTCATCTAAACTACCATTATTCTTTAGTATGAAGACATGATGCTGTCTTAAAGCATGCTTATACCGTCCATCTTACATTGAATAATTTCCTATCAGTTGCGATCGTCAGATCGTTTATTAGTTTCAGCAATGGGACATATAATATTCGTCTTAATATTTTGACTTCAGGATTCCTAAATTAACACTTGTGTTAGTGATGTAGTGCTGAAACATACGAAACAAAACATATATGACTTCCTTCTCCTCGAAGCTCTAATATTTGAGGTAGTTCGATAAGGTGCTGTAAACTAAATCCGCAGTTCATGGAAATAAAAACCAAAGGAATGTTAATTATGCATATATACCTGTCGTTTCGCTTGAGGTCGTTGTCGGTGATGTGATTATTGTGGTTGTCGTACTCTCAGTTGTTGGATTACTCGTACTTGTTAGGATCTGTGTCGTTGTACTGGTAATTGTTGGTGTATTGGTTTCAGTAGTAGGAGTCTGTGTGGTTGTGGTAGTTGGCTCATCTTCAGTACTCGTTACAGTTGGGTTCGCACTTGTGAAGGTTGTGCTTGTCACTGTCGTGCTAGTACTTGATGGAACTTGTGTTGGTGATGTGGTGCTAACTAACGTCGTCGTTGTTGTTGGCATCTCTGTGGATTGAGTAGTAGACACCGTGCTGGATGTTAAGCTTGTTGTCGGTACCTCAGTCGTTGTGCTCAAGCTAACCGTCGCTGGTGTAGTTGATGCCTCTGTGGTGACTGTTGTTCCTTCCGTCGTGGTGCTGCTTGTTGGTGTTTGCACTGTGAAAATGAATTGAAAATGAGATTGCCAATGACTTTTTGCAGTGTGCAAATGCAATTTGGATGTAAAATTAACCACATTATTGTAATGCTTTTCATAATAGATATAACCTTTAAACTCAATGTTAGACAATGAATTTCGTCGGCAGTTCATTTATGATACGTACTTCTTAATAATCCTAACATTTTTAACTTCTATCCGTTTGAAACACTTCCTTTGTAAGGAGCCGAAACTGGAACTGGAGTGAATTATTGAATAATTACCTATGACGTCCTATTTTCAGATTGTTCTTTTATTAAGTTTATGCAATGTGGAATAAAACGTTTGTCCTCTTCTTTAGAATTGATCAATCATCGTTTGAGACGTTTTGAGTTTGTAAAACACAGTCGGCGACTATTATATTATGACAGAAAACATTACAGTTTTATGATTTTGAAATGCAAATGTACAAATAAGAATGACATTTTTGGTGCTTTATATATATATTCCTCCATTTCCAAGCTTTAATAGTTAGGTAGGTAGACAACTCATTGCATATGAACATGCACTACTTGGCATAGATTAGAAAAAATAATCAACAAATAGATAAAACTTCAGTTCGGTTCAATATCGATGGGTTTATAAAACAATATATAAATCATGTCGGCCCATTTTCGTATCCGTCTTCACACTCCTTTTCTAAAACATATATAAATAATTAATAACGCCTCATCGACAGTTATCAAGTGAAACCTTTTCTTTACGCTTTCCTCAGTTATGCCTCAAATTGTATATTTCACACACTGTTTCGAGTTGTTTCCCCATTTACCCCGACGATCCATTAACAGAATATGGATTCACCCAGATTACCATTATTCTTTAGTATAAAGACATGATGCTGTCTTAAAGCACGCTCATACCGTCCATCTTACATTGCATAATTGCCTATAAGTTGCGATTGTCAGATCGTTTATTAGTTTCAGCCATGGGATATATAATATTCGTCTTAATATTTTGACTTCAGCATTACTAAATTAACAGTTGTATTGGTGACATGTCTATGCTGAAACATACAAAACAAAACATATATGACTTCCTTCTCCTCGAAGCTCTAATATTTGAGGTAGTTCGATAAGGCACTTGAACTAAATCCGCATTTCTTGGAAATAAAATCCTAAGGAATGTCAGTTATGCATATATACCTGTCGTCCCGCTTGAGGTCGTTGTCGGTGATGTGATTATTGTGGTTGTCGTACTCTCAGTTGTTGGATTACTCGTACTTGTAAGGATCTGTGTCATTGTACTGGTTATTGTTGGTGTATTGGTTTCAGTAGTAGGAGTCTGTGTGGTTGTGCTAGTTGACTTAGCTTCAGTACTCGTTACAATTGGATTTGGACTTGTCGTCAAGCTCGTGCTTGTCACTGTCGTGCTAGTACTTGGTGGAACTTGTGTTGCTGATGTTGTGCTAATGAACGTCGTCGTTGTTGTTGGCATCTCTGTGGATTGAGTAGTAGACACCGTGCTGGATGTTAAGCTTGTTGTCGATATCTCAGTCGTTGAGCTCAAGCTAACCGTCTCTGATGTAGTTGATGCCTCTGTGGTGACTGTTGTTGGTGTTTGCAGTGTGGAAATTAATTGAAAATTAGATTGATAATAATGATTTTTCGCCAGTGTGTAAAAGCATTTTGGTTGTAAAAGTAAACGCACTATTGTAAAGCGTTTCATTATAGCTAAAGCCTATAAACGCAATGTTTGACATTGAATTTCGTCGGCTGTTCATCTAATTATACACCACTCGGCGAGATAGCTTTCGATCCAAACTACGGCTTTAATCTAGTCTCTTTCATTTATCAAACTGCATCATTCACCTCTTGTTATTCCCGAATTACTTGTATGATACATACATTGAATCAGGATTTGAAAACAGTCTTATATTATTTGCACTTAGACATTAATAGAATTCTAAAATCACTCACATTTCGTAAATATAAAGTGAAATAATTGCTTTCAATTTTTGATTTCCAGATCATTCCTAACCTGTTGCAATGTATAATATAATATTTTCCTTATTAGTTTGACTTCCTCAACCTGAAATTGACACGGGTTTAGATCCTAAATGTCATACACATTTCATTAACAATTTCAATTTTAATGTAGTATTTGTATTGGGATGTCGAAAATATTAAATAATTGTGTTATTCAGTACATGTGCGACATTATGAATATTGAGAGCTCATCGCCGTATATGTCGGATTGAAAATATAAAGACTTTGGAAGCGTCCCGTCACTAATAATATGAACGACTGATTAAAGCATCATATATGTAATTTGTGATTTCAAACATAGTCTAAATAGAGGTCGGAGTGGTACCTATGCAGTTTGTAATGTCAGAGCTTAATTGTAAACCCGTATTGAGAGACACATATGAGTATGTTTTTATTAACGATATTCAACTCTTTTACCTTGCAGGAAAACATTGGATGAGATTTAAGTTTTTCTGAAACTACAGATTTACGTATGAATAATTGATGATCTAACAAAGTACATGGACAATGACCTCTACAAAGTGCCTCACCATATGAAGGCATATTTAAATTGACAGACAGTAATGCAACGTAGAAACAATCGTCCCCCTATTTGTATTGTTATTTTGGGGCTTGCCATGTCACAATGGATACATGTTTGGCTGTGTTCAACTTAACATGTGAATGATAATCGATACGTTCTTAACGCTAAAGATTATAACAACTCAGATTCACTTTCTTATATTGTTTTTGTCGTATTTGTATTTTTCCTTTCGCTGTTGTTGATATCATGCATGCCTTTTGATTGTTTTGAAAGTAACATTCATGCCATTAGGATATATTCCAAAAAATGATGCTAGAAATGTAGTTCGATATGTAATAGTCATACATATATTCTTTAGGAAAATATGATGCTTTTAACAAAATGAAGATTATTATGGCAGCATTTTGGAATTTTATTTAGAATGTATAATTCATCTGAACGATTAATCTTTCTTAAGATACTACCATTGTGACGATCTTCAAGTGAATAATTGCCTTTCGCATACAGTTCAGCTCTTTCTTAATTTGCATAATGTGTAATATGGCGGTAAATAAATTTGCGCTATGTGTAATATAGCGATGAATACAATTCTGATATGTGTAAAATAGTGGTAAATACACTTGCACTATGTGTACTATAACGGTGAATACACTTATGATATGTGTAATATAGCGGTAAATACAATTGCAATAGTTGTAATATAGCGGTGAATGTAATTTCACTATCGCCGTGTAATGGATAGCTACGTAAAGTGAATATAATATATCATTATTTACAAATTAAAAACCTAGTCTCTTCTTTCATTATTAATAATATTCAAAACTCAGAAAGGGCTATGCGTTTGATTGTTATTCCCTCAAGATACTCAGCTATTGCTTCTTGTTTGGTAGACTTTAATATATTTTGAATCCAATGTTACTAACGGTCACACATGTACGCTAACTTCTGTACTACTTCCTTACCTTTTTAATTATTTGCCACTTGGGTTTGCAGTTGTGACCACCTTCAAATGCTAAAACTAAATCAGACTGTGCACAGTCACCGGTAAAAATTTAACAGTATACCCTTTCATAGTGTTACAATTAATAACACTAATCGTTTATCCAAAATTTCACAGAGATACATTGATGTCATTGCATGTGCCTAAACTTACAATACACAACGTATTGATATGAAAACGTGATTGACATAAAACGATTCAATACTATAATAATCCCTTATCATCGGTTTGTGGTAAATCCAATCTGTCATTTGTTTATTAATAACGGGCGTTCTTTGGACATAGAAGTGCTCTAAAATAAACTGGTAGTAATTGTATTTGCCAGGATCAATAACTACTACACTTCACTAATGATGCTCATCATTACCGCAGTTATTCACGGTCATTAAAAGCCGTGTGTTTGTTATAATCCTTCCAGTGAAGAGATTATGCTCTCTGTTCCCACATTTCAATATGTTTCATCTCCGTGTTTCTCCTCCATTGTACCGCAGCTAATAAACGAATATTTTGTGGTGGATCATTTATGATGTTAGTTCTTGTTATCGTTGTCTAACATATCTTTCTCTCGCTTTCTCTCTGGTTTGCTCAGATTGGCAACTATCGTACAAATCGTGAAAACGATTAAACAATTTCCTACGTTTAGAATGTTATAATTTACGTTGTCGTTGTATAAAACGGAATATCATTCTAATGAGATGGAACATAGTCGAAACTACAATTGTCATTTCTTTTTTATATTACTTGGTAACAAAATAAACTTTGGTTAATTCTAAAATCATAATGTATTATACAACCCTGTATGAATGCATATTATTACTTCATCCTTGATCAGGTCGATTAAATATAAATTTTGTCTGGTTGAACAAAACATCTGTATAGATTCGCTCACTTATTCTGGTTTCATTTCCATGTAAAGTTTGTGGTTTAACCTTTCTACAATACTACAAGCCAATCATGTACGTGCATCATTCTGATTGTATAGCTTTCATGTGGAAAGACATCAACATTTACAAGCCATTCCCATATTGTAAGTAAAGTAAAACAATTTTAGATTCTGTACATTCGATTTCCTTACGGAGGAGTATTTTCGACCACTTCTCCTAAAAAAATAATATTGATTGACCTACGTTCCCCGATGTTTGGTATTAAGACATAATACTGTCTTAAATCCTACTTCTACTTTCGATCATCTTACATTGAATGATTGGATAATTACCTATAACGTGCGATTTTCAGATCGTTCTTTTATTAAGTTTATGCAATGTGGAATAAAAAGTTTGTCTATTTGTAAAAGTCAGTCAAGTTCAAGAATGACATAAAACTATTATAGTTGTATTATATTTCAATGCTAAATGTACAAATAGCAATGAGAAATTGTATGTATATATATATATATATATATATATATATATATATATATATATATATATATATATACATACTCGTCCATTTTCAAGCTTTAACAGTTGTTAGAAATCGAAAGCACATTATGTACGTGCACTACAGGGCATATATAACAAAAGGTCAGCAACAAATAGATAATAGCTTTAGACACGCATGCCTTTTCAACAAAATGTTTGGTTCAATATCGAAGGTATTAAGCAATATAAAAATCTTGTAGGCCCATTTTCATATATATATATATATATATATATATATATATATATATATATATATATATATATATATATATATATATATATATTCCTTCACTTGCAAGATTTAATAATTGCGGGAGATAGAAAACTCATTGTATATGTCCGTGCACTACAGGGCATTTTTTACAATTTCTCATCAAGAAATAGATCAAAGCTTCAGAACCACATACTAAAAGTTAGGTTCAGTATCGAAAGTTTAATGAAGAAATATATAGACGGTGTCGGCTTAGTTTCGTATCCGTCTTCTCACTCCTTTTCTAAAACATATAAAATAATGAGCCACCGCTCACTAACAGTTTTCAAGGAAAAACGTTTCTACACGCTTACCTCAAATTGCACATTTCAGACACAGTTTCGAGTTGTCTTGCATTGTCCCCGACGGTCCATTAACAGTGTGTGATGTCTCCCAATTACCATTTCTCGTGGTATGAAGACGTGGCGCTGTCTTCAACCACGCTCATACCGTCCATCTTCCATTGAAGAATTGACTATAAGTTGTGCAATTTTCAGATCGTTTATTGGTTTCAGCAATGGGAAATATAATATTCGTCTTAATGTTTTGACTTCAGCATTCTTAAATTGACACGTTTTGCTTTTAGTAAGCTCGATCGCCTACTACTGATAAATGAAACGGTGATGGGAACTGTCTGATTTCAATGTAAACAGTACCTTTTGGAATGGCAGGAAAAGAAAGTACTCACTCGTTCGGCTCTCTGATACTTAGCACTACATGGCTTTCACAAAGACTACGAATAGAGATTCCGGTAATGTTGAGTACAACATCCAAAACAAAACATATATGACTTCTCTTCTCTTCGAGGCTTTAATATGTACGGTAGTTCGATAGGGTATTGCAAATTAATTATGCATCTGTTGGAAATAAAATCCTAGGTAGACAACTCATTGTATATGACGTGCACTACAGGGCATATTTAACAAAAGGTCATCAACAAATAGATAATATCTTCAGACACACATTCCTTTCAACAAAATTTTCGGTTCAATATCGAAGGTTTTATAAAGCAATATATATTTCGTGTCGGCCCATTTTCGTATCCGTCTTCACACTCCTTTTCTAAAACATATAAAATCATAAAATCACTCCTCAGCGACAGTTTTTAAGGAAATCCTTCTCTTCAAGCTTGCCTCAATTCTGCCTCAAACTCCATATTTCAGACACAGTTTCGAGTTGTTTCGCATTGACCCCGACAATCCATGTACAGAAGATGGATTCACCCAATCACCACTAATCTTCGTATGAAGACATGATTCTGTCTTAAACCACGTTCATACCGTCCATCTTATATTGAATAATTGCCTATAAGTTGCGAATTTTCAGATCCTTTATTATTTTCAGCTGGGAAATATAATATTCGTCTTTGTATTTTGACTTTCCCATTCTTAAATTGACACGTGTTTTATTTTTAAAGCTCTGCCGCATTTTACTAATAAATAAAACCGTCATGGGAACTGTCCCATTTCAATGTGAACAGTACCGGTTGAAATGGCAATTAAAGAACAAACTCACTCGTTCGGCTCTCTGACACTTGTTCCTACCTGGCTTACATAAAGACTACGATTGGAGATCGAGCATTGTTGGGAAAAACATCCACAAAAAAACATATATTACTTCTGTCTCTTCGATGCTTTAATATTTTAAGTAATTTGGTATGGCATTATATATTATATCCGCCTTTCTTGGATGTAAAATCTTAAGGTATGTCAATTCTATATAGAACTGAGGTTCCGCTTGTGTTGATTGTCGATGATATGATTGTTGTGGTTGTCGTGCTCTCAGTTGTTGGATTACTAGTACTTGTAAGGAACTTTGTCATTGTACAGGTTATTATTGTTGTATAGGTTTCAGTAGTTGGAGAATGTTAATTCTCATGCATACTCACCTTTTTCATCGTATTAATATAAAGCGTTACCCAAACAGATAATACCGCAATTTAATTAACATAACCTTTTCGTTACATCCTCTAAACGTAAACAGTGTTTATTTTAATCAAATGAATTAACGAACAATTCGACCATGGATAAAGATATATTTTAATCGGAATTGCTTCGTACCGCAAAAACATATTTATTTAGAGAGATGAGGTTTAATAGAAGAACATATAGTACGTTTGGTACCGGAACAAACGTAAATCTAAGTCAACCATACTAAGTTAGATTAGAGGTAAATAGTTGCCCAGGTTACCAGTAGGTCTGGATCGCTGGCATTTTTCGATCACTTCTGACTTCTGTCCGCGTGGTTTGTCTTTCTGTCTCGGCCTTTATGGGTATGTGAGAAAGCATGCTACATGCTATTATCGTCCCGTAGATTCGTGGTTCTTAACGGGGTTTTCCCGGGTTCTTCCTCAACCAATTATACTGGTCGCCATATATCGTGTACTGAAACATGTCGTTAATCCCACAACCACAAAATGTAAGCTAATGGTTGATGTATGAATTATGTTAAAAAAATTTTGAAGCTATCAATGCCAGACTATTCCATATTTATTAATCTAGATGAAAATATTTTTTATAATACTAAGAAGCAAATATTTGTTTTACAACTGAATGTAACCAAAGATAACATAGTTGTAATTGCCCGAACACAAACATATCAAGAGATTTCAAAGATATTCCGGCAATGTGAAGGTTCAGAAGTAAACTACATTCCCCTTATAACTGAGTTTTGTTGAAGAACAAATGTTTTTAATTGTATTAAACGCGCCCAATTAAAAGTGTAATGCGTGTGAAAGTTGTCTTTTTAGTGAAACTAAGAGAAAAAAGAATGAGATGTGTAATATAGCGGTGAATATAATCGCACTGTGTATAATGTAACGGAGACCACAATATCAAAATGTGTAATATGGCGGTATATACAATTGCATTAATGTACTATAGCGGTGGATACAATTATGATATGTGTAGTATAGTGGTGAAGACAATTGCACTATGTGTAAAAAGGCGGTGAATACAATTCTTATATGTAATATAGTTGTTAATACAATTGCTCGAGGTGTAATATAGCGGTAAATACAACTACAATAGTTGCAATATAACGGTGAATATAATTGCACTATACCGTATGATGGATAGCTACGTATAGTGAATAGAATATATACATTATCATTTTTTACAAAGTAAGTTGTTGTTGTTGTAGAGTTTAACGCCATTTTTCAGCACACGATATACATGGCGGCCAGTATTAATGGTGGAGGAATAACCAGGGAAAACCCCCGGAAAAAAACCACCGCCCAACGAGAAGCTACTGGCAAGCTTTCTCACATACCCACATTTGCAGAATCCGATACATGAACCCACGTAGACAGAGGTGAGGTGACCGTGATCCGTAACGGCGAGCACTTTAGACCACTCGGCCATTCAGGGCACTTAAAAATTAAGAGATTATTCTCTTGTTTCATTATTAATGCTATTCAAAACTCAGAGTGAGCTATATTTATGGTTGTTTTTCCCTCAATATACTCAACTATTGCTTCAAACGAAGTTCTTGGTTGACTTTTAATATATTTTAATCAACTGTTAATGAAGGTAAAACACTTATGCTACCGCCTGTACTACTTACTTACTTTTTTAATTATTTGCCACTCGCGTATGCAATTGTGCGCAACTCCAAGTGCTAAAGATGCTAAGTATGTTGCATAGTTTGTTATACTAAATCAGACTGTGCTCGGTCACCGATAAGAACGTTGTAGTATATCCTTTAATAAGTTATAATTAATAAAACCCTAATCGTTTATCCAAACTTTCTCAGAGATCAATTAATGTCATTGCATGGGCCTAAATATACAATAAGCAACGTGTTGATATGAAAACGTGATTGACATAAAATGATGCAACACTATAAGAATCCCTTATCATCGGTTTTTGCTAACTCCAATATCAACTTAGAATATCCACAATTGGCTTTCTTTTGACAAAGAATTGTCCTAAAATAAATTGATAATAACTGTATTTGCCAGGATCATTAACTGTTACACTTTACAAATGATGCCGAACATTATCTCAGTTAATCACGGTAATATTATTAAAATCCGTGTATTGTGTTATAATCCGTCTAGTGAGCAGATTATGCTCTCTGTTCATCAGTTTAAATAAGTTTCATCCCCGTGTTTCTTCTCCATTGTACCGCGACTAATAAACGAAGATTTTGTATCAATTATGATGATACTTCTTGTTATCGTTGTATAACAGATCTCTCTCCAATTCTCTTTTTAGCTCAGATTGGGACCTATCATACTAATTTTCAAAACGTTTAAATAAATTCCGAAGGTTAGCATGTTATAATGTAAGTAGACGTTGTATATAACGGAATATCAGTCTAAGGAGATGGAACATAGTCCAAACTACAATTAGCATCTATTGTTTGTATTACTTGGTAACAAAACAAAACATCTAGCATGTCATATGTTTATCAACTAGAAATATGTATTAACACCTTTGATAATAATCTGGATCTGTAATACAAGCTACATAAACATTGGTTAATATCTAACATCATACATATTGTACGACCGTGTATGAATTTACAGTATTACTTTATCCCTGAGCAGGTCGATTAAATATAAATTAGGTTTTATTCAACAATACCTCTGTATATATTAACTCACTTATTTTGGTTTTCCGACCGTGTATACTTTTTGCTTTTACCGTTTTACAATACTTCAAGCCTATCATGTACACATCATTCTGATTCTATAGCTTTCGTGTGGAGAGACATCAACATTTAAAAACCATTCTACTATTGTAAGGATAAAAAGTTTAGATATTGTACATTCGATTACTTTCAACCACTTCTCTCATCAATTATTGTATAATTTATATAAGTAAAGCCAATCTTTGGTACCTGCTTGCAACATGTTCATTCATGAATAACGAGTATTATGACATTGGGAAATTGTAATGTCTTTCTTTTTTAGCTAAGTAAATTGCCGTTTTTGTCATTGCATGTTTTAATTTATATTTGATATGAGCGGTTCAAGCATAGAAAGAAGATAAGGAAAGCTTAAGAAACAACGACATAACTTACTTATAATCACCAGGAACACCAACAGTAGGTGCAAAAAGGATCCTGTCGTCTCCATCCCCATCTTTATTATTTCTGAAATAATGATTATTTCATTGTTATTATAAACCTAGTTTTTCAGTTTGTTCGAAACTTTCGGTAAAGTATGTGTTGTATTAGTTCTCCGTGTTTTACTTTGAGAGATTTTATTCATCATTCGCTTGTTTTTGTTTCAACGATATTCCGAAATTAGCCAATCGTAATGTACACTTGTGAAAATGACAGCATAACAGACAATTTAGAAACCAAAGAACATGTTATAAAATGGAATTTCATTATGTTTTAACGTAAGTAATTTTCAAGGTAATCTCACATATAAGTGTTTAGCAACTTGAGATAGGAATATGTATGTGGAATAGATGTTTAGATGTTATTTCGTATTGATTGAAAGAAACGCTGGTTGTTAGCTAAATACACAATACTACTACATATTACTTAATCATAAAAATCTAAAGTTAACTCAAAAAACACGTAAGGGTGACATTATAGTCTCGTGAATATGTGGTCGTCAGTTACGTTACGCAAATTGCTTGTGTTATAGAGTGGAAAGGTAGAGAGAAAAAATAACATGAAATGCTAGTATCTCCAATGAACGAGGGAGGACTAAATATTATGCACATATTTTCATACAGTAGTTATATTTTGATTAGATGGGTAAAACGATTGCTGGAAAGAAAACTGGAACGTGGAATAACTTAGTCAATACATCTATATTCAGAAATAAAAAGGATATTTGGAATTTAGGAGAAAGAAATTAGAAAAAATTCAGTAAGTTCATTAAAACGGTTTTTGGTAAAATGTAATTTTGGCGGTTTCTAATTGAAAAGAGGAACCGCAAATTCCAAGCGAGTATCTATCATGAGTATTTTAAATTTGTTCCAAAAATGTTTTACCAATACAAATCCTGCACATAAACTGGTTTTGAAATTATGAATAATCTAATTGATGATAACGCTAATTTTATACCTTTAGAAAAACATTTTTTTTTACACAAGACGATTTCTTGAAACATGTCTCCTTAATATCCAAAACTCCAAAAGCATGGAAATATTCCATACTAAACCATTTAGTACATAATAACGTTGATACACAAGAGGAAAACAAAGATCTTTTTAAAAAACTAACAGGCAACACATTACTAAGCAAAACACTTGGAAGCAAATATTTGCAATGCATAAGAACATTGAAATATATACTGCTAAGTTAGATAAAATGAGGACAATCTTCTGTAAAAATGGACCTCAATAATGAATATGTAACTTAGATCTGATCTGAAACAGGAACAGATGTGTGTGTTCCTTTTCTGTATATTATATTTATTATTCCTAGATTATCCGATAACCCGAAATGTGTATTCATAAGGTGACCATGGCATGGCTACTCAACTCAGTGGTCAACCTATTACAGTGAAAATAATAATACAAAATTGTGGTAAATCGCACGTTTAAAGACTCAACATCAACATGTAGCCAGCCCATGCAGGTGGTATATATTTCGGTCGGTCCTGTGGCTACGTTAGATTCATTACGTCTTAAATATGAAGAATAATTCCAACATACGTTTTAAATAATTATAATGGAATGAGGCATAATGTGTTTTAAATAGTTCGCGCCATCTTAGATTTAAGACAATCAAGTGAGATTTCTGGCGAAAATTCATTTTCGAAAATACTATATTTAATTTCGTCATAACATACCCACTTACATGTGAAGTCAATATCACCACTGATGGTTTTTTTTTCAATGCATTCGACAAGTAGTAGCACAAAACGTTGAATTGTATTTTATTAGTTTGATTCCTGTCTTCCTATTTACAAGTATATGCTGGCTTTAAATAGAGTCCAGAATAGCCACGTTCTAAGTCGGTTACGATTACCATTCACTCTCACATTAACTTTGTCAGCGTGTGTTTGAGTTCTGGACTCGCCCTAACTAGCTTTGTGAGAAAGCCTGTCATTAGCTGCATATGTGTCGGATGCTTTTTACCGGTTCTTCTTCCACTAGTTTTACTGGACGCCCTGTATTAAATTGCGTAATAAATGGCGTTAAACCCCAAGCAAAATACAAATATCAGAGAAAACCTTGCTAGTTTTCTAGTAAGATCTGCGATGAACGGTAAACCAGCATTACGGGCTGGTAATTGATCAACCGATTATTAAACAAACGGAATCAATTTATTATAGCACAAGGGGATATTGGAAAACAGAGAGCGATTAGTAAACTCACTGATGAAGCAAATGTTACAAGTCCTGTTCCTGAAAACTAGTTAGCACCACACGCAAAATTTAAACGAAATACGCACGCACATTTTGATATCAGCACTCCTAATGAAGTTGAGCAGTTGTTCACCACATTGTCCTATCAAAATTGTTGACGCCAATATACATGCAACTAACATTTGAATGTCGTTGACGTTGCAAGAATATATAAAGACGCAAAGCTGTTAACTAATGTCAAGGTACACCACTTCCCAAAACCTTTTCTCCAGTAGACCTTCCTGACCTATTTGCAAATTTCTTCCGTGACAAAGTATAAACCATTTGAGATAAGCTTGACAATAGAATTTCGGCTGACTCATCGTCACCATAGAGTTACGATACAGAATTTCAGCAACAACCATTTGGGACAATTTGAACCTGTCTCTATGGAATAAGTACATACAATCGTGATGAAGAGTGCACCAAAGTCATGTGAACTTGATCCATTTCCAACATCAATTCTGCTCGAGTGCTCAGCCCTCACTAACGGATGCTATTAATACATCACTCTCATCCGTGGAATTCCCTTTATTTTTCAAAACTGCCATTTCAAAGCTTCTGCTGAAAAAACCAACACTCGAAAATAACGATTTAAAGAACTAATGCCCATTATCTAATATCCCGTTGATATAAAAAAATTGAGAATAAGTAGTTCTAAACCAACTTGTATCTCATATGAATTCAAACAGTATTTCAGCAATGTACAGTCTGCATATCGCCCTTGCCAAAGTACTGAAACAACTCTTCTGAAAGTAGTTAATGATATTCATTCTGCTTTGGATAGAGAAACGATTACAGCCCTCACCATCCTTGATTTGTCTTTAGAATGTGACACAATAAACCATGCTATATTACGGCAACGTCTCCATGTTGTATATGGCATTCACAATACAGCCTTACTGTGGTTAAAGTTATAGTTAGTCAACATGACACAAATTATATCTGCAAATGGAATACACTCCAGCCCAGTTGATTTATGTTGTGGTGTTCCATAGGGGTCTGTATGTGGATCTGTTTTATTCATTATATACGCTCAGCCGCTCTGAAGTATCATAGATCATCACCCAAGGTCACACCAATTGTACGCTGATGACATCCAAGGAGTAGTGAGGTGCATTTCTGATGTGAAATCATGGGTGGCATTTCAATGATGATATCTTGAACTGCGACGCATCAGCTCTATTCACAAGTATCTATCAGATGATGCTAATATTACACTTGTTTTTCATTAGTACTTTCAAGATAAGACTATTGTAACTCAATTCTGTCCGATTCGTCTCGATATCTACACCAGACACATCAAACAGTTCAAAACACAGCTGCTGGATTCATTTTTACAGTACCACGTTCAGAGCACACCTTCCGCTGCTCTGTACCCTGCGCTGGCTATCAATTCGATCTAGAATCATACACAACATATGTTATATTTGCTACGTTTCACTGACGGACTCCAGCCCAACATAACTATTTGGCCTCACCCATGTGTACACAGCAGCAAGATACACAAGGTCCTCTTCCAATACTCATTATTCTCTCTATGGAATTGAATTAATATGGACAACACTCTGTTGCATACAGGGCCCAGAAACATGGAACGAATTGTCCATTTAAATAATACACAAAGACACAATGATCCTTTTCAAGAGTGCTCTTAAAACTCACTTTTTCCGGTTTGAAGAACAAACATGGAGACCAAAAATCGTTTCCTACCGTAACTTTTTCAGCATTTTATAAGGCTTTCTAATTTCATGGTATTTGTTTAATTTATTAAAGTAATATCATTATAGATGATGTAAAGCGCTTAGAGCTTCTAAAGATTAGGCGCTATACAACGCCCTCATTAACATTATTATTATTATTATTATTATTATTATTATTATTAAATAACACGGCTGCAGAAATTGCATTAGCTTTTGAACAAATTTATCAACGAGGATCCTTGCGATGGCCACAACTACGACAGGTTGATCCTGGCAAGGAATGAATTGGTTCATTATCATCTTTAATGAAAAACAGAATGCCGAAATTAGACGATGATATTCCGCAATCCATCGCGATCATTCAGTTGTTGAATGATTCAATCACATGCTGAGCGGTTATTTTGATATCAATATGCAAAGAATATAATTCAAATGATATGATATCTCATGAATAGGTTTCAAGACTACCAAGTGTGATAGCTGCATTAAATAACAGCATTATTCGTACAATTGCCAGAAAAGCCATAAATGAGATTACAAAGAACAAATCCGACATGAATTTTCAAAACAACCGGTATTAGACAATATTACAGCAGTAAGATATGTATTTGAACCAGGTGAACTTGAAGGTGGTACAAAAAGAGCGACTGATCCTACTTGGAGTATTACGCCACGTAATGTAGTAGGATCCGCTGGCAGACCTGCAATATCCAAATTAGATTCCACTGCTCCTCAACGAAGATTAGTAGGTGTACAATTACAAGTAATGACTGAAAATAAACAATTCCCACCGTCTTCACATAACAAACACCTCGACGTCGATTACATTCTAGTCAGGTCAGCATCATATTTTCGCGCGTGTGACCAAGACTACTATCAATTCTCTCTACGGTAAATGTTTTTAAATACTACCATGTAATTACTGTGTTACAGCTCGCACAATGTTTATTATTGTCGTTGTTATTTAATATCGTGATAAATTCAGCGTCAAGATCAAAGTCGCGATTATGTTCTTTTCACATTATTTACAGGTACGGGTAGATTTGGAAGTTTGACCTTATGTATAAAAGATAATTGTTGGTGAAGTGTGTCGCGAACTATCCTTGAAAATAATCGTTGAAAAATATCAGATATTTAATTAATTAATTCTTGAGAATTATTAAAGGCTCATGTTTCTCCAATCGTAAGTTCTAATCTATCGGTTTCAGAATAAATTTTGTTAGGACAGGCAATCAGACCACTTCCTTGAGTTGTAATACCACTTCCACTTCCTGTCGCGACGGGTCCATGAAGCATTATGAAATTCTTCTTCGAGTCCGCACGTTTACATTCCCGAAAATCTATATTATTATCTTTGATGAGTCTAGTAGTAGATATAGGGTATACATCAATCATTTTCACTCTTCCAAGCATCAATATACCTAGGATTTACGTATTTTGACATTTGACTATCCATGTGTGGCACCATCTATTACTTCTTCGTATCTCGAATTTTTAATAAGATTTAAACCAGTAGATGAAAGTTTGATGTTGGTGTATTAACTAATTTAGAAAGTGAAACTATAGATGCGTCAATATTCTTCTCTTGTGTTTTCTGCTGTTTTCGTTCTTTCTTTAGCTGTTACTGATTTAATTACAGCGGCAGAGAGAGTGGATACAGCCTCAATTAAACGTCCGGCGGTGAAACAGAACATACAAATGTGAAAGAAAACAGCGGCTGGAACAAGTAACAGGAGAGGCTATTGTAGAGAAACTCTCGGTAAGTAAGATGCTTTGGTTTTGGTGTTTTTGAGCTTGTATTTTTCATTTTCGTAGGAATCTTTATTTTTCAGTTTAAGATAAAAAAAAAAAAGTCGGTTTACCCTCTCTGTTGCCATGTGGTAAAGGACAAAGTTCCATTGCCTAAGATTCAATGGAGTCTTTGAGTCTCTGATACAAGATTAACACGTACGTACAACGGTAATAACGGACCTAATGAATATAAGTAAATCTATAATGTTGTCCAAGGGAAATGACTAACATTTTCTATAATTAACTGCACTTGTGTTGCATGACATTATTCATGATGAATATAGTTTGAGTGCTAGTTGATTTCACGCCATTTCACAGTACCTGATACGGTAAATACAATGCGACGATATTATTTTGTGTAGAGTAAACCACGGTAGAACCCCAGAAAGCTTTTTGCTTTTTCTCATGACCACGTTGTTTAGACTGTGATTCGAACGTACGAGGACAGAGATGGGATGAGGATGTGTGGGGTCCAATGCAGCACGCAGGGTTTAACGCAGCAAGTCATGTGTGCATAGCCGCAAGCAAAACAAACTGCATTGCGAGTTAGCGTGGGACCTAAGGCGGTTGGTTCATTCGACTGTCCCAGGGCCGGGCCTGGTTCTGATTGATCTGTAACGGCGAGTGTTTTATGCACCTATTCAACCAAATAAAATACATAGTATATATTATTAGATTGGATAGTCCAGGTTTTTTAACTATATTTCATATAGGAATATTGTTGTAATAAATGCGTATAACATTATATTAAAAGGAGCACGATTATTAAACTTGACATTTTATATACGTGAGTAAATATACTATATATTTAAAATGTTAGAAACTTGTACCTCGTTTTCATATATGCTAATGGTTATAACGCAAGTATTCCACTACTATTGAAAACGGCAAGGAGAGTTCCAACATGGGAGTATACATAACTCAAACACATTTGCATATTAGCCTTTCTTTGTTAATACAGCATCTATATTGTATGGTATCTTTTAGCCATGCAATCTATCTATCTATCTATCTATCTATCTATCTATCTATCTATCTATCTATCTATCTATCTATCTATCTATCTATCTATCTATCTCTGGATCATGCCACATTCTTTGCAAACTCAAGTATTTCCCGAACTAGTGACTTTCTTCTGCTTTATCTTTTTCAAGTGGACGGGTTGGGTTGGGGTGGTCGAATGCCAAAAGAGACGGTCGGAAATGGAGACAAATAAATGGAAAGTCCACAACCTTCCCCAAATGGCATAATGATCAGAAGTCATTTTTTAAAAGAACGTTTTTATTGTTGAAAGGCAGATAAAATGTCCAGAACACAGCATAATCTTTGTAATTGATTACTTTGTCGTGTATATTCCGACAAATCAATGAAGACATATCTAAACAATAATACCGTTGTAAATGAAAAATCCATGGACTTAAATCGAATTTTTTGGCCGACATCTGTATATATTTGTATTGTTAGATTTTTCGGTAAAATAGTTTACATTGCTGAAATATTAATTTCGCAGCATTATTTATAATGATAGCTAAGATTCATCAATGCCCGATAATTTAAAAACTAAATTTTAAAATTTTAATTTTTTACTGTAATGGATGGGAGGATTATACTAGAATGCAGCAATTTGATGGGTTCATTTTAAATCCACAATGTTATGTCACATCTAGTGGTCTAATGTACAATGAAATTACTTGAAGTGGAGATCCATCCCTAGAGATTAATGAACAAATATCCGTGCTGTACACTTTCTTAGCAGACGTGGTATAATTTTCTCCAGGCACTCTCTATACTGGAAGTCTGTTACCTGTAATTATTGTGCGTACATTTGTAAATACCCGTTTATCAATAGGAACGAAATGTAATTGTCACAGAGACGATCCTATCTAAAACAAGAAGAAAGAGAACTGTATTTATTGATGCTTCACATTACAAAATGTTACATAATCAAGAAAGACTTATCCATAATACTCCTAATTTTAGGTCATCGTTACGGTGATGTATTGAAAGTATTACATTTACTGGATCAAATAAACTGGAGATTTTACTATGGAGAGTTATCGACTATGTATGCTGAAGGGCTCTTTATCAAACGTTAGTGATTGTGACAATTATGTTGCTAAAATTTAATGAAACCGATGCGCTTTCCGAAATCTCATATAATCGGTACTTTGCATTTTCTGAGTGTTTTTCTTCGGGGAATAGATTGTGGCACTGTTATGTTCGTATTGACTGATTGATTGGTGGAATGTGAACGGCGCACCAGCACTGGTACGCTATTTAGCACTATACAACCCGTTATATGTATAAATGTTTAAAAACGGTAAAGGTTTTAATCAAGACCAGCGAAGTCAGAAACCAAATAGTTGAAACTTAAACGGTAAAATTATAAGGTAAAATATAAATCTTCCCAACCAACGAGGGATGTAAATGATGTAGTAATGAAAACAGATGAAAATATATTGAAACTAAGGGACGGTATTTACAAAACATAAAATTGCTCTAGAAGATGGCATACAAGTTATAGCTAGGAATATATGTTTACTTCCTTCATGCATTCCATTATATAAGTGATGTTTATTGTAAAATAATCTTCCTTCATGTCATGCACATTATATTTACTTATCACGCGTAGGTTGCATGTCTAAACACTGTCGTTAAGGTTCTGTTCCATTGCGTAAATTTGCCATCAGACAAATGATAATATAGTCAGTGTCATCTTTCCGCATCGATGGTATTCCGTTATGACCCAGCTTTCATTTATTAAGCAAGCAATGACCTTGCTGTAGACAATAGTGTGGTTAATATAGTTGCAGCTGAATATTCTGGTCTTAGTCGGTCATATTGGAATTAAACTCCGACGTATACCTAGATTCTACAAATATTAGAGTTATATCAGAGAAATGTCGTGAGAAAGGGATCGATAAATTCGATCGAAAGGAATCGTTGTATTCCCTTAGCTGATAGTCAGGCTTTTGATCAATCAAACAATGTTGATCCAAGTGATCATCTGCTAGCAACTCATGATTTGCATTCTTGTCGTCGAACAGGAAAAAGTAACTGAAGCCAAGGAAGAACCTTCTTTGTTGTTTTTTTTTTTGTTGTTGTTGTCTTAAAGGGTTAGTTATGAGAAAAAAAGAAGAAAAACAAAAAACACCCAAGTTGCCTGTTATAGTTCAAATGTCGTATATATAGAAAATGTTTAGCGTAACCGATGAAGATACTTTTGTGAATTTGGGATAAATAAGTCTTATCATAAAGTCTGGAAACATTTTTATTGAACAAATATTGAAGTGATGCTTGTAAATAATGTAGATCTTGTTTACACTTGCAAAATGTTGGTAAAACCGTTCATACAATATGTAAGGCTCGTCTGAAACCCATTTCGACATCCCCATTTCGACATTTGATGAACCATTCAGCAAAAACTCTGGTAGATCGTCCTTTACCTAAGAATAGACCAGGTAATCAATGCGTAATGACAATCATGTATGAGTCTGCAAGATTCTCAGTGGCAACTCTCTTTAGTAATATTAACATTGAAACAATAGCAATAGCTTTGCTAAAGTTCCCTTTTGCTCAATTTGCTCGAACGAAATATATCGAATATGATCAAGGGTCAAAGTTCATGAATGGAATATTCCAGCAAGTTGTTCTGAAATTAGGAATCCATAAATTCACCCTGAAGGTACTACATAACTACGATGGAGAAAAGTGTTCAGTCTGGTGAATGATCCCTCATCTATATATATATATATATATATATATATATATATATATATATATATATATATATATATATCTTGTCAACACCTTGTCCAAAATGACGTTTATTACCACCTGACTACAATTGTTGACGATGAGTCTGTAACAAACATGTTATTCTCAATCCGAATCAAACAATTTGAACTTTTCCACGGAATAATGTGTCTACCTGCAGTTGACTACGTTTATACGATAAAGTTGTCGATATACTTCTGACTTTAACTAACATTGTGTCTTGTAAAACATTATAATATCCAGGAGAATAAATTCCATTAGGTGATAGTTTCTTTGCGAAAGATGCTAATTGTTACCTGATGCCAGGTAGAGGATTATAGTATTTGTACCTTTAACAATCAGATATTATTGAAGCATAAGTTTAGCAAAATCAGTTGTACTATTGTACAGTTGAACTGCAGCAATCCATTTGGGCTGGAATTTAAGTTCTAATATTATTTATTTCAACAATATTTTTCTGGAAATACTATGTACTCAAAATATCATTCTTGAAAGTAGAGAATATAAGTTGGCTAAAATTGCATTAAAGGATATATTATTGATTTGTATTGTTGAGATACAACAAAAGACTGTTGTCACAAGATAGATTGCATGGAACAACACAGGCTATTCAGCACTTCCACCATTAGGTTTAAGTAAGATTTGCTCTAAAGATTATTCGGAAATTTAATCATGAGCAATTGAATCTGTTTTTCTCGTATTGTTTGGTATTTAATTCGCAAAGCCATAAGTTATTTCTATTGAAATAATAATTTGTATTCTAGGAAATAAATTAGGCTTTCAGTTGTACAAGAGAATACTGAGTCTCACTCTTTTCTTAAACTTTTGTAACAATTCTCGGTGCAATTTTCAGTCGACGATTGTGAGCAAATTACGTTTTTTGTGGGTTTTTTAATAACAGATACGCTACTTTATTGTTTCTTCACCTTTACGTTTCAAAACCTTAAAATATATAATGTTTGGGAACATGCAAGTATGTAACAAATTTCATCAAATATAGCAGCCGTATGTTCACCAATTCCAATTAAATCTGAATATCTGTACACATGAAAAGCATTATAATAATTGCGCTGTACAGGGTAATGTTAAATTTCGATTCTTTACTTTTCTCATATAGAAACACTAAAACTATGTTGTCACTCCCATAATACATATTACATTATCATTTGAATGTAAAACCGCTAAAATCTATGATATATTGAAGGATCAAAACCGGCAAAGACTGTAATCACTAAGGAAACCTGGTCATGCTGCAAGAAAGAATCCAGTTAGGTGACAAACATTATTGAAACCATACCGGTCAGAGTTTATCAACTCCCCGAACTCCTCGGTACACAATTTGAAGGAATATAAAGCTCATAACAGTATTTACTTCATAGCGTACGATCGCTCAGAAGCAATGAGTTTTATTTTCAAACATTCCAAAACGACTACAATTCAGAATTTGCAGATATTTTCAGCTGTCATATACCATATTGGATTTTCCAATGCCAATCGCGTATATATATATATATATATATATATATATATATATATATATATATATATATATATATTATGTACTCTCTATCAACTATATATAACAAAAAAGTAAACATTATGCATTAAAATCAAACGAATCTTGCCGAGTTTTAGTTTAGTTTTTCATTGTGCATACTATGCATATATTTTATTTATATCACACACAATTATATACATTGGCTCTTTGAACGGTTTAAAACAGAGATAACTTACTCCACAAAATCTAGCTTCATTCAATACGTATTTACTGTTTTTATTTTGACGCCATTGGTGTTTATATTCATTTATCATCTTTCTCAGAATGTTATAGTGTTTATTTACTTAGTGTAAATAGCAGAGTACAAATGATTTTTCCTTGTTGTGAAATGACGATGATTTGATAATTCAGTTATGGATTTGTAGCCTCTGACGACATGCATAGGATTTAGTTTTCGACTGTAACGAATCAAATAGCTAAGCACACACACACACACACACACACACACATACATCCATATATATATACCTCTCGCACTGTATATGTATCTCTATCTCTCTTCTTGCTGTCTTTCCTTTCTGTCCACGATTAGTTGGAGAGATTGCTGGAACAATAAGTTATAAGGGGTAATCTAATTGAGGACAAAACCTGTCCCCAATGGACAGCTTTATAATGTAGTAAGTTATTATGAACGTAATGCAATCAATCTAATACATTAAGAACTGAATATAATGAATTATAATTAGTTGAGACCTCAAAGCAATCAACGTAATATATTAACACATATATTAATCAATGTACCAACATTGAGACGTAATGAAAAGCCATTTTCTTACATAGAGACCTGGATAAAAGCAATGTATTATATTTCTGAAGGTCATGACGACACCCGCTTTGAAATCACAGGAGGTGCACTTGAAACGAGCAGACATTCGCATGTCAATAAAATTTGTAATATTACGTTGAAGTATTGAATTCTAGAAAACTATCAAGTGTTAATTTTATCATCGATTTTATATTTAGGTTTAGTATGCAAAAAGCGAAGAGTTATATTAACAGGAGAGCCTCTTTACATGTGCTCACTTTCCTTTGTCAACAGGTATGTTGACACAGTGCAGTTAGAGAATAAGAATTGAATTGACACGTGATTGTTATAAGGAGAAAGTTTTAATATTACAATTTGTTCTCGTATACAATTAGTCTCATATGTATGTATGCAGCACTGGCGCCCTTAAGACAGAATTGATTTCATTTGTAGCAAAGTTGTAAAGTTTTCAAGCCAGAACTACTATTAATTATGTACGCCTTGAAGATTAAATTAGATTCCTTACAAGTTTTAAAATGTCCCAGTTCCATTAGACATATGACCCACGGAAACTCAATGATCTCTTAGCATATAATCTATTTTGACCTTTATTATCGATTCGAGATTGAACGTTCATTGACACTGAACATTCGAGCTGGTACGGATATTTAATTGAGTGACATATGACTGATTGATTGATTAGAGCATTTGTGTTTTCCTTTTCTTGTAACATGTTCATGGAAGAAAGATCATTTAACTTTTCAGTATCATTTTCATCATCAATTTTATCCCTTCTGTTAAGCAATAATAAACGTTTACTCGGTCATTCGAATAAGCGATTTGCACGAGATTTTTAATCGTGATTTTGCCATTGTCAACACAAATACAACCGTTAAACCTTGTTTCTATATTTGACGAGGATTTGACATTAATATCAAACAAATTGTATTTTCATGAATTTCTGACATAATTTAAATAGCATTGAAATCATTTTAGCATGAATGTGTTTCAAAACATATGGCCCGGTCCCTGGTAATTTGCGTGCTATCACCTATCGGGAAACGCAGTTTTCAAATGTACTCAATTCGGAAGGGATCTAGTGCGTTCCGTCTTCATTTGTCTACTCTAACTACAACAATCCGTGCTGAGCTATCTCACAAAAAACAATTATATAAAGGGATAGATAGTTCTAATTAAGTGCACTATGTCAATTTACAACTGATACATATTAGATCGAACAATAGTGTAATTACTTATCAGAATGCTTCATTAACATTGAATTGCTTTCAACACAATGCAGATATATTGGAATGTCTAGCAAGTATTTGTTGTTTATTTCGTCATAGAATTATATTAATATATAAAACATAAAGTTTGATAATATTATAGTCGCGAAACCAGGTGTATTACCACAGTTTGTTTGTATACCGTGCTGTTAAACAGAGGACATATCTGGTCTGCACCGCATAGTGTAGCCTCGAAACCGCGAGATTGTAGAACATTACATACAGCATAACATAATTTAAGCTTTCGACTATAGTAATGGATTGAAAAGTATGAGATGTATAATGGAACAAAATTAAAGTAAGTTACCTCACAAGGAGTCCACCATAAAAAAAATAGTATTCTGTTGTGTTTTTTCCACACGAGTCGACTGCTTATTACTTTAAACATAATTAGTGATCGAATACCTATATTTATTTATCTTGTCTGAGTAGGCGCTAGAACCTGTAGCGTCTAACTCCATACAGCATGCATTTAAAAAAAATCCTCGCTAATATATGTTGTTGTTATGTTCTGTCAAAATAATATGGCTTCATATTTACATATTAATCAATGTGAATTTTTTGTCTGGCTACTTCTATTTTGTTTCATTATGCAGCAATATAAATACACTTTATCGAAACGAAGCTAATGTCAGAACCACTAAGCTGACGTATGGCACAAGTGTTGGGTGGGCATACCCTCTGAGTGTTACACTCAACGTACCACACTAACTTATGGAGCAAAAACATTGTGTATAAAAAACCTCCTTCCCTTGAAATGTAACATTGTTCTGGGTATTACGACAAACACGTATGATTAACAGCGTGGTAAACCTGCAATATACAGGTTAGACTAAACTGCTCCTCAACGAAGATTAGTACTTGTACAAATAGACGCAATTCCTGATTATACATAATTACTACCGTCTTCACATAACAATCACCTCGACGTTGATTACACTCTAGACATGTAAACATCACATTTTCGGGCGTGTAACCGGGACTACTATCAATTAACTAAATATTATTCTTACTAGAGCATCGTTTTTGTCAGCAGCAAAAAATATATCTAGAAAGAAACCTCAGGGAAACGAAGTGTGTCAACAACCATTGGATTAAGTTCTTAAGTGTTTAATCAATTAGTAATTTGAAAAGCAATGAAAATATGTCGTGGTGCAGAAACATATTGATGTGATGCTATATGCCACGTAAATAAACCATTCGCAGCGCTTTGAAAACTAAATGTTGTTACTGTCTACCATGCTAACATTGATTTACCTCCTTGATCCATACAAATGAGTAATCGTTGTTCGTCACCGGAGACGAATTTGTAGGTAGGTAATCGCGAATTTATCACTCTGACCATGACCGATTCACGTTGAGCGTTTTGTATAATTATTTTCTTATTTATATATTTATTCACAGTAATTGCCATTAGTGATATCATCAATGTGCGTTTAATGCATGTCCATGATACCAGCTGTAAATAATCGTTGAAAAATATCAGATATTTAATTGATTATTTCTGGAGAATTATTACAGGCTCTTTTTCCTCCAATCGTATTTTCTAATCTATCTCTGTCAGAAAGAATATTGTTAGGCAGGCAATAAGACTACTTCCTTGAGTTGTATTACCACTTCCTGTCGCGACGGGTCCCTAAGCATCGTTAAATTCTTCTTCGAGTCCGCATGTTGTAAATTCCCGAAAACCTCGATTATTATCTTCGACAGGCCTATTAATAGATATAGAGTCTACATCAATCAGATTCACTCTTGCAGTCATCAATATAACTAGGATTTACGTATTGTTACATTTGACTGTATCCATTTGCGGCAATATATATTACTTCGTCGTATCTCAAGTTTCTATAAGAATTAAACCCGTAGACGTAAAACGTTATCCTTAGTATCAATTTTAGTTTCTGGCGGTTGTTCTTGACGTCGAGGTATGTTTGATGGATATGTTGGTTTAGTAGGTAATTTAGAAAGTTAAACTATTGATTTATCAGTTTCCTTCTCGTTTGTTTTCTACGTTTTCGTTCTTCTCTTTTATCTGTTTTTGTACTTAATATTTATCATACACATTGTTTACCGAATCCATATCTTCTATATAAGTTGCACTTCTTGTGTGAATTAGACTTTTGTTAGTTTTGACGTATAAAACCGATCAGCTCAGTATTTTTATCGTTAATATATTTTTCATATGTTGGTCTCAATACTTCTTTGTTCATAATGTGTAACAACAGGATCAATTTTATCGATTACATTTAGAGCAGCTTCCATAAATCGTTTACGTAATTCTTCGACTATTTCCTCATTACATCTTTGTTTTTAGCAACAGGTCTTGCTGGTTGAAGCATTCGACCAAGAAGTTCTTGTAAATACCTCGACGCTTCTTCAGTTTTTTCAGATATTTTAGAAGTTTAGGAAGAAGCGGGTTAGTTGTTTCGGTAACAGGTTTGAATAATTGTTGCGAACTCTCTGCATAATCAAAAACCTGAGATTACTGCAGTTCTTGCACTATCTGACTGACATAATAACATAGAGGAGAAGTTGTTGTAATTGCTTCTAGTCGCTCTCAAATAGATCTCGGTACGTTTGAGGCTTTGATTTTGGCGTTTTGTTTTTTAAATGGGGTTTCAGCAAAAGGTCTGTTTACCCTATGTGATGCTTGTTGTAAAGGACAAAGTTCATTTGCCAAAGATTCAGAGTGGCTGATAAAAAATTAGCAAGTATGTATGACAACAGCTATCACAGACAAGGATTCTAAGTAAATCCATAATGTCGTTGTCCAAGGGAAATAAATAGTATTTTCCATAATTAACTGTACCTATGTTGTACGAGTGACGTCCCTTACATGACATTATTCATGATGACTATAGAGTTTGGGCTTGTTGATTTTATGTCAGTTCTCAGTACCTGATACGGCAAAAAGAGTATAATACGGAAGAACCATGGAAAGCTTTTGACTTTTTCTCATAACCACGTTGTTTAGACTGCGACTCAAATGCACGAGGACAGAGATGGGATGAGATCAGGCCTGGACTTAGGATGTGTGGGGACCAATGCAGCATGCAGGGTTTAAGGCAGCAAGCCATGTGTACGAGCAAGCAAAACAAACTGCTAGTTAGCGTGGGACCTAAGGCGGTTGCCTCATTTAACTGCATCAGGGCCGGGCGTGCTTGTGATTTGTCTGTGATTGATCTGTAACGGCGAGTGCTTTATGCATCTTTTCAACCCGATAAAATACATAACTAATATTATTAGATTGGGTAATTCAGGTTATTAAAAGATATTTCATATCGGAATATTGTTGTAACAAATGCGTATAACATTATATTAAAAGGAGCACGATTCTTAAACTTGACATTTTATATCCGTGAGTAAATATGTTAGTTATACACCATTACTATATATTTAAAATGTTGGAAACTTGTACCTCGTCATAATATATGCTAATGATTATAAGGCAACTCTTCCACTACTATTGAAAATGGTAAGGTGAGTTTCAACATGTGAGTATTCATAACGCAAACACATTTGCATATTAGCCTTTCTTTGTTCATACAGCATCTCTATTTGATCTTTTTTAGGATTCTCTCTCTCTCTCTCTCTCTCTCTCTCTCTATATATATATATATATATATATGCACCACACCACAGTCTTTGCAAAATCTAGAATTTCTTGAACTCGTGACTTTCTTCTGCTTATCTTTTTCAAGTGGAGGGGTCGGGGTGGTAGTATATGCCAAAAGAGACGGTAGGAAATAGAGACAAATAACTGGAAAGTCCACAGCCTTCCCCAACTAGCATCATGATCGGAAGTAATTTTTAAAAGAACGTTTTTGTTGTTGAAAGGTAGAAAAAATGTCCTGAACACAGCACAATCTTTGCAATTGATTACTTTGTCGTCTATGTGTCGCCAAATCAATGAAGACATATCCAAACAGTACTACCATTCTAAATGAAAAATCCATGGACTTGAATCATGGATCTTAAATGCAAGTTGATATTTTTTCCCGACAGCTGCATACATTTATAGTGTCCTTTTTGAAAACAAAAGGTTAGATCGTTCGGTAAAATAGTTTACGTTGCTGAAACAGTAGTGCAGTGAACATTAATTTCACAGCCATATTTATCATGGTCGCTAAGAGTCCTCAATGCCCGATAATTTAAAAACTAATTTTTAAAACCATTATATAATAGTGTGTATGCCCATAATGTAATGTATGGGAGGAATATACTAGTATGGTGCAATTTGATGGATTATGCATATAATGCAGTCTAACATAGCGTGCATTGTAAATCCAAAATGTTAAGTCACATCTAATGGTCTAATGTAAAATGAACTTACCAGAAGTGGAGATCCTTCCTTAGAGATCAATGAACAAATATCGTGCTGTACACTTTCTTAGCAGATGTGGTATAATTTTCTCCGTACACTCTCTATGCTGTAAGTCTGTTACCTGCAATTAGTATGCGTACAATTGTAAATATCCGTTTATCATTTGGAATGAAATGCAATTGTCACAAAGAAGATCCTATCTGAAAGTAACATAATCATCGCCTTGGACATATTTGGGACTCGTTCATTCCGCAGTTGAATTGTCAAATCGTTCCGCCTTTTTTGTTTTTGCAATAGGAATGGCGATGGATGGAAACGATGATACCTGTTGTTTACCAATTTGACATAAATTATTTATAAATAGACTTTTAAATATAACTAAAAATGTATTTTTTCAAAAGTGAAACCTTCCGAAAGAACAAATTATATTAGGTAATTGTTTTATAGAATATCCTAATTGTAACATGGGAACAGGTAAAGGACAATACAATCCTTTTTCTAGAAATTAATTAGTCTTACTGTAAAGGCTTAGCTGAATCAGTTGTATTGCTGTTGTGTCCAGTAAATCATTTGTGCAGGAATTTATGTATTAGAATTATTTAAATCAATCAAGAATGTGATAAAAACCAACATTCTTGAATATAGAGATTTGCATTAATAGTTAAATTTTAAAAAATGCATTCTTGTATCGCCTTCAGTTCATTTAACAAAAGACCATTGGCAAATCCCCTCCTCACTGTCATCATAGGCACATCAAGTCTGCCAGCGTTCGAAGTTTATAGGGAAATAAAATACACGTTGCATTTTACAAGTTTGATGCTTCTTAAGATTTTCTTTGCCTTGTTTTAAGAAAATACAATTGTATACAAAAGTCGGTATTTTCACGAAGTGTGAATTATTCTAAACCAATTCAGGACAATTTGTTTTGGAAGATAAATTCACCTTTGTTTTGAAATTGTCTACATCCGAAGTGTGATTTATCATTGTATACATTTGTTTGTGAAAGCAACAAGCATTTGCAATGTTATCCAGAGATGAAAACTTTATATCAGATAACACTCAGATAACAGATTGACTCCTTGTAAAAAGATGCATTACTCCTAATTGACCGAAAATATGATCTTTAAAAGGAAAGGATTTCTTTAACGAATATTTGGTAAGCATTAATATTGTTGGATAAATGTGGTTTGGGTTTGATTAATAAGTCTGTTTAAAGGTTAAGGAATTTAAATTAAAATGCACAATTGAACCAAATTTAATAAATTTTGAACTTTGGAGTTACGAAATTGAATTGCAACTGAAGTAGGAAGAGCATGAAAATGGAATTATAAATAAATTATTATAAATTATAAAATGGAAAAAGACAAAATCATTCAGAGAAAGAAGAAATAGAGAACATAAGAACTAAACAAATGCATATAAAGAGAGAAATGATAAGAAGAAGAACAAAAAGAAACGAAGAATAAAGGAAGAAATGATGTTTAATTAGATTAAAATATATAGAACTGGGACGTGCAAAATGACGTCCCAAATTTCCACAATTGCATGTTTTGATTTTACGAAAATATAAGAATAATAAGCACTTTTAAATGAAAATCAGATACATATTTTCCATATTATTTTAACAACTGCTGAAAATATAAAATGGCAAGGATATCACTGGACGATGTTATTAGAATGTGACATTTACGCAAAGCTGTCAGTACACCAATGGGGTGACTCTAATCTAGTAAAAGAATCTAACTCCAAGTTTATGGGCTGATGCCAGAGGATTCTCGACAACAGTTTAGGTACAATATTAAAGAATCTTGAAAAACCCATCTCAAATTTGCCAGTTAATAAAAATAGTTTCTTGTTTATTGATTTTAGCCAAGAAAGTCTGGTACGAATACGTTAATATCAGACAACTTATAGTTCGGTTTTGTTTAAAAGATATACATTGACGTTATAAGGACAAAACTTTAGAAAATAAAGTCCGTGTAGCAGACAAGTATGTCTTAGCTCATAAAGTATAATTTCTCAATAGGTCTTCTACTCAGCAGTCTTTAGTGTAATATGACCACTTTCAAATCTTAATCTGTCAAACTATTAGGAATCAGGTTTATGATAAGATTGATAAGAAACATTTATCTCTTCGTACGTGCTACTATTGCAAGAAGAAAGAGAAATATATTTATTGATGCTTCACATTGAAAAATGTAACATAATCAAGACATTCCTATTCCCTATCCTCCTAATTTTGGCATATTGTTATTATTCTTTATGTGTGGATGAGTCTTGTATATTTTTTGTTTTAACTATATGTTATTTGCTTTGGAACTGGTATTGTCTAAAATGAAGTTTATTTACCACTTGACTAGAATCGTTGACTTCTGAAACAAACATGTTAATCTCAATCCGAATCAAGCACTTGAACTTTTCCACGAAATATGGTGTATACTTGTAGTTGAATACATTTATGTGATAAAGTTTTAGATAGACTTCCAACTGTAACTAACATTGTATGTTGTAAAACACTATAATCTCCAGGAGAATAAATTCCATTTGGTGAAATTTCATCGCGAAAGATGCTAATTGTTAACTGATAACAGGTCGAGGAACATATACCTTGTACCTTTAACAATCAGATATTATCGAAGCATCATTTTTGCAAAACCAGTTGTACTTTTGGTATGAGCAGCAATTCATTTGGGCTGGAATTTATGTTCTAATATTATTTGTTTCAACAATTTTTTTCTCGAAATATTATTTGCTCAAAACATCAGTCTTGAAAGTAGAGAATATAATTGTGCTAAAATTGCAATAAAGGATATATCATTGGTTTGTATTGGTGCGATACAACAAAAGACTGTTGTTATAACAAGATTACACGGACAAACACAAGCTATTCAGCACTGTAGGGTTTAAGTTAGATTTGCTCCAAAGATTAGTCTTAAATTTAATCATTAGCAATTGAATCTGTTTTTCTCGACTTGTTTGGGATTTAATTAGCAATGCCATAAGTTCTTTATATTGCATTTATACTTTGTAATCTTGGGAAATAAATTAAGCTTTCAATTGTACAAAAGAATATTGTATCATACTCTTTTCTTAAACTTTCGTAAGAATTTTCGTTGCAATCTTAAGTCGACGATTGTGTGCAAATTACGTATTTTCCTTTTCATAACAGACACGATATTGTATTGTTTCTTCACCTTTATGTTTCAAAGTCTTAAAATATATAATGTTTGGGAACATACAAGGATGTACCAAATTTCATCAAATATGTATGTTCACCAATTATAATTAAATCCGATTACCTACCTCTACACGTACCAAAGATACTAATACATGTGTTTGAATGGGTAATGGTAAATTTCGATTGTTTACTTTTCTCTTATAGCGACACTAAGGCTATGTTGCAAAAAATATGTACCACTCTCGTAATACATATTATAGCATCATTTGAATGTAAAACCACTAAAGTCTAAGATATGTTGAAGGATCAAAATCTGCAACGATCACCAGGGAAGCCTGGCTTTGCTGCAAGAAAGATTCCAGGAAGGTGACAAACATTGTTGAAACTATCCTGGTCATAGTTTATCAACTCCCCGAACTCCGTACACAGTTTGAAGGAATGGCAAGCTCATAACAGTATTTACTTCATATATATATATATATATATATATATATATATATATATATATATATATATATATATATATATATATATATATATATATATATATATATATTATGTACTCTCTGTCAACTATATACAACAAAAATTATACATTTTGCATTACAATGAAACGAAACTTGCCGAGTTTTATTTTAGTAATTTTTTTTAACAATTAGTGGTGTATCATCGATATTATATGCATACTATACATATATTTTATTTATATCACACACACTTATATATATTGTCTCTTTGAACAGTTTCAAACAGCTATAACTTACTGCACAACAAGTCTAGCTGCATTCAGTACGTATTTACTGTTTTTAGTTTGACGCCATTGGTATTTATATTCATTATCATCTTTCTCTGAATGTTGTAGTGTTTATTTACTTAGTGTAAATAGAAGGGCACAAACGTTTTTTCCCTGTTGTGAGACGACAATGATGTGACAATTCACTTAGGGATTTGTATCCCCTTACGAAATGCCTATGATTTAGTTTTCTACTGTCACAAATCAAATAGCTAGGCACACACACACACACACACACACACACACACACACACACATATATATATATATATATATATATATATATATATATATATATATATATATATATATATAAAATAAACAACGCCAACACGTATTAATGTTGCTTTCCAAAAAGTATCTTCTCTTACACAACTTGAATATTTACAATGTAAAATCAAAAATACAAATAAGGATATCATTCCCTTTATTATTGAAAATAACCAAAGTTTACCTAATATAGGTAAGATTATCAATAAATATTGGGATTTGTTAAAATTATCAGGTAAAGAAAATGTTAAATTGCAACACGAAAGCAAGACCATGCTTGCTTATAAAAGGACAAAAAAATCTTAAAGATTACCTAATTAATTCTAAATGAGAAAAAACATCGTACAAAAAAGGATCTGCATCTAAATGTAATAGACATAGATGTTCGCACTGTTCTCTTATTAATGAAAGTACTTCTTTCAGTAGTATTAATACAAAAGAAACGTTTAATATGCATTGTGATACTAATTGTGCAACGTCAAGCGTTATTTATTTGATCACATGCAAAAAATGTGACGTCCAATATATTGGACAAACTAGTCAACACATATCTAAACGTATGAACCAACATAGATCAGACATAAAAAAATTATATCGATAAATCTTTTTCATCTCATGTTGCCGTACACTTTAACAATAGTTCTCATACTTTGCAAGATTTTTCCTTTCAACCTATTGTTATAGCTGAATCTGAAATGGAACGTTTGCTAAAAGAAACCTACTGCATTCACCGTCTTAATACAGTACATCCAAAAGGTCTAAATTCCAAAGCACTTTACGACCTTCATTAATGTAATATATATATATATATATATATATATATATATATATATATATATATATATATATATATATATATATATATATATATATATATATATATATAATTTCTATATCTCTCCCGCTGTATATGTATCTCTCTCTCTCTCTCTCTCTCTCTCTCTCTCTCTCTCTCTCTCTCTCTCTCTCTCTCTCGTCTTTTTCTACACTATTAGTTGGAGAGATTGTAGAAACACTGAGGCATAAGGGATATTTCAAGTAAGTACAAAACCTGTGCCCGCTGGATAGCATTATAATGTAGTAAATCATGAAGAACATAATGCAATCAATGTAATACATTAAGATCTGAATATAATGAATTATAATTAGTTGAGACCTCAATGCAATCAACGTAATATATTAACACACATATTAATCAATGTACCAACATTGAGACTTAATGAAAAGCCATTTTCGTACATAGAGACCTGAATAAAATTAATGTAATATATTTTTTTGAAGACATGACGACACCCGCCTCGAAATCACAGGAGGTCCACTTGAAACGAGCCGACGACTTTCGCATGTCAATAAAATTTGTAATCTTACGTTGAAGTTTTGAATTCCAGAAAACTATCAATTGTTAATTTTATCATCGATTTTATATTTAGGTTTAGTATGCAAAAAGCGGAGAATTATATTTGCAGGAGAGACTCTTTATATGTACTTACATTCCTTTGTCAACACGGTATGTTGACAAAGTGCAGTTGGAGAATAAGAAGTATGCTTGAATTTCACATGTGATTGTTATAAGGAGAAAGTTTTAATATCACTTGTTCTCGTAAACAATTAGTCTCATATGTATGTATGCAACATTGGCGTCCTTAACACAGAATTGATTTCATTTGTAGCAAAGTTGTAAAATTTTCAAGCCAGAACTACTATTAATTATGTACGCCTTATACAAACAGCTGTAGACTAAATTAGATTCCTTACAAGTTTTCTATCCTCAAAACCTCGGTATTGTGCACGGAAAGCAGAGGTATTTTATATATACCTTCCCATGTTAAAAGTTCCATTAGACGTATGACCCTCGGAAACTCAATGTTCTCTTGGCATATAATTTATTTTGACCCTTATTATCGATTCGAGATTGAAGGTTCATTGACACTGATCATTCGAGCTAGTACCGATATTTAAATGAGTGACATATGACTGATTGATTGATTAGGGCATTTGTGTTTTCCTTTTCTTTTAACAAGTTCATGGAAGAAAGAGCATCAAGTAACGTTTCAGTATCATTTTCATCATCAGTGTTATCCCTTCTGTTAAACAATAATAAATAAATAATATTAATCAATGGAAATTTTTTGTCTGGTTACTTCTATTTTGTTTCATTATGCAGCAATAGAACTACTCTTTATCGAAACGAAGCTAATGTCAGAACCACTCAGCTGACGTAAGGTACAAGTGTTAGGTGGGCATACCCTCTGAATGTTACACTCAACGTACCTGACTAACTTATGAAGCATAAACATTGTGTATAAAAAACCTCCTTTCCTTGAAATGTAACATAACGTTAATGCGTGGGTATTAATGATCACAGTAGTATATATATATATATATATATATATATATATATATATATATATATATATATATATATATATATATATATATATCTTTCCACAAGCAATATAAACGTAAGTTACGTTGATATCAGTGTCAAAACCAATCTAGATATTTGAAGCGCTGTTCCACCAACTCTCTGTGTGTGTGTGTGTGTGTGTGTGTGTGTGTGATACAAGATACTGTAGGTTTATTCATGTCTCCATAGGAATGCTTTGTATAAGTAAATGCTCTTTACAATAAGCCGCTAGACGAATAAGAAAATGAATCATGTTTCGATGCTTTGACGTAAAATAGAACTTAAAAAATGCATAAAATCAACTTTATGTGCTGTTTTGAAACAATCTAATTCGATAGCATAGGCATTTGTTATTTTATTAAAAAGGGTGGTACATATTTTCTTTGCACATTACAGGTCGAGAACAGACCATGGAATTATTAGGACCAGGAAGCGATGAAGACTTTGTTGTTTGTCCCTGATGCACTTGATAAAAGAATATTGCTTATACCACCCGCTGTTAGTTAAGCCTTGTTTATTCAAATATTTCCTGAAAGCTCTGCCCACTTAAATGCCTATCGGTGACTTATTGTATTGCAACGTCTGATATGCAAAGACTTTTTGACTGCTAACCGGCCTTGACTGGTCTATCTAAGGTGTATCCCATAATAGGAACAAATTCAGGATATTTATAACTTCACTGTAGTGTGCCGAATGTAAGTGGAATTTTCACCCCTAAGCAAATAATACTATTTAATAGAATTTAAAAACTTGCTGAAACGCAAATTAGTAAGCTTCAATATATTACATTTCGGATTCGTCAATAAGACTTTGGCGGAGAAATGTTAGATGCTTACCAATATGCGTATGTTTAAGCCTTTTAAGATAGATGATATTTCTATCCGTATCCAAGCTTTCCCACAATATGTTTTGGAAGCGACATTTGTGTCAATAGCACGTTTAAAGCGCTTGAAACAAGAGGAAGAAGCAAGATGCAATTGGTGGATACCTTGCATTTACGAAAACATAATGTCTTTGTTCCATTCGACATAAATGCTAAGCTAATGCTAGAAGTGGCAATAGCAGTAACAATAAAAGTATCAGCAGTTATAATGTTAGTGAGTGTGGTGTGCATAATAATTGTTGCAGTATAACTGGTAATACTAACAGTGTACAGACTTGTTCGACACCCTGAACATCGGGAACATTTGCCGATATATGATCCACTCTACAGGAGGCAGGTGGTGCGTGGAAGGGGGGGGGGGCTGAATCTGTTGAAGGCCATCCATGCAAGAAACACATACAAGCTTTTTTTTAACTTACATTTTGCACATTTTGTTTACATTTACTTTACTTTTTCTATCGCCCATTTAATTAAGTCATTTTCGTGCACCTTTTTTGTAGTAGTTATTTCATTTATTATTAAATTTCCCACCCATACTGACATTTTCAGACTGACTGAAACAATAGAGAAAATTGATTCATTGAAAATCGATCCATATCGATATAAGATCACTGACTTCTTCAATACTGTGGTAGAGGGCGAGTTTGGCCAACAGAAACTTGTGATCTACCATAGGGAAGGATGCCAGACAATGGATTTTGGCACAAGCACCATATTCCCAAGACAAACGGAAGTACTGACCGAAATGGAGATATTGGGAATCAATCTAGCAGAAATCGACGCATTACAGTATGGGGGCAGGAATAAGTATATCCTGTACCCAAAGAGCCAGAGGCCCATGCTGAAACAGAGATGAAAATCGTAGGACAAAGAGTGAAGATCTATGACACAGAGCCTATATATGAGGGACATAGAGACAAAGGCGATATATGTCTTTATTTCGGGCCTGCCCCATGAAGTATCAGATAAACTAATGGCCATACATAAGATACACGTAGGAGAAGACAAGCCAGCAGCCTGCTATGGCCACAAAGATGTGAAGAATGGAGAGCGAATAATAAGAGTTCCCGCTGCAGAGGCCAAACATGTACCGCCATTCTTCTACGTTATGGGCTTTCTTTGTCGCTCGTGGTATAGAGGATGCGACAAGGATCGCCCCTGCCCAAGATGTAAAGTCATAGGACACGGAGCGAAACACTGCACTGTGCCACAACAGTCACGCGACCCAAACTCATACGAGGCAAAAGCGGCAACAAACACGGAATCGGAAAATCAACAACAACAACAAAATATTGTGGCTCCAGAGCCGCAGGAAGAACCACAAGTAGAGAGGAGGGAAGAAGTAATACCTCAAGAAGACATCTTCCGCACCCCAACCAAAACAACTAAGAGAACAATCCCACCAGCCCCTCTAAAGATGAGCAATAGGTACGACTGCCTCCCCATAGAAGAGGAAATAGAGGAACAAGAAATGGGTATAGAACCTTTAGATACAATGACGGACACGAGTGGCATGGCGCCAATGGCTTCTACACCGGTGCCAGTCCAAAGAAAATGGAAAAACCACACCCTTTCAAGCTCGTCAACTAGCAAGGAGCCTACAACCATTACAGAAAGGCCGCTGCCAAGACAGAAAACATCAAGTAAACTCAGGCGCAGAGCAATGGAAAAGAAAATGGAAGAGGCAAACCTATCAGAAACATCGGGAGAACATGAAGATCAAGAATTAACCCCACTAAATCAAAACTCAGAAAACGAAATGGAAACGACTGACACGAATAACGATCAAACGGAGAACAAAAACCTTAAAGACACTTACGACATTAGAGACCAGACAGACGAGGGGCCAATGCCCCTCAACGCTACAATTTAGCATTTTTTCACTATTTACTAGTATCAATATTATCATTACTATTATCATTATTATTTAAAACTAGGACGAGGGGCCCAATGCCCCTGAATTCTACAATATAAAATTATAAGATAATTAAAATATAATCATATTATTATATCTAAAATTTAATTTACACATAAGAAGAAGCCCCACAATACAAGTCAATAATTTAATGTAATTTATTCATTTAATATCTAATTAATAAGACAAATACAACATCTGATATGAAAACTACAGTGAGAATTATTTACTTTTACCACAACCAGAAACTAGCAAACTGTTAGGAAGGAGTACCTTCGCAATACAGTAATAGGAATTAGTTACCTTTATGTGCTTTTTACACATATAAATCGAAACATGTCAGAGGTATTTTGTGAAACATTAGTACAAATTTTTTAACATTTCCCTAATCAGTTTTCACATACATGATACTCTTAAACTACATAAAATAGACTATTATGGATGCATACCATGTTTAATGCCTAACATCCTCACAGGACAAATATAATATTGGTGAGAACTCTTTACGTTTACTACAGCCAGAAACTAACACACTGCTAGGAAATCAACAGGATTATAATCGGTAATAGGAATTGCGTGGGCACAACTCACAAAGACCAGTATGTACTACAGTATACTGAGAGAATTAGTTACTTTGATGCGCTTTTTACACATATAAATATTAAATCGAAACATTTTATAAATATACTCTAGATATCAGAAGGATACAAAGTCCTTCAACTATTTTTCTTTACCAGCTTTCACATACATGATACGCTTCAACAACAAAAGACAGACTACTGTGAATGATTATCACGACTAATTCTTATATGACCGCATGACAGATGTTTACAAGATATAACATAAATTCAAAACGACAGTCGATACTGATTCACTAATTGTATAAGTGAATTAATTATATATATATATATATATATATATATATATATATATATATATATATATATATATATGTATATATATATATATATATATATATATATATATATATATATATATATATATATGAATGAAGGATTTCTTTGATCATTATTTTTACTTATATTATTACATATCATGTGAGAGGAAAGTACATATGAGGACGCCATGGGGCTAAATCACATGGCACTACGCGAAGTGAGCAGGCCTGTGGCTGAGTGTGGAAAATATCACCCATAAATTTAATTAAAGTTTACTATGTTAATGCACACCTTTTTTTCTCTGGATACTAAATCCATACTTTACCTGCCATGTCTATCTCCCGTAATGGACATGGCTCCCATTTAAGGGAACTTAAAACTTAAACAATTTGGAATTTTTTTTATTCTTAATTAAAATAAATAATTAAAGGCCGGACCAAACTGAGACAGGAACTGTACAACCAAATAAATTCGAACAGGTTCTGTTTCAAGGCAGACGGACCTAAGAATATAAATATTATTAGATAAATTGAAGCATACTAAATATTTAAATAAACACACTTCAATTTATACAAAATTTATATAATTTAAGCTATAATAAAATAAAAATAATTAAAAAATACATGTCTTCCATTTAGAGAAGACATAAAGTAAGACAACTGGTAAACATTTGAACGAAATGGCAATCCTTTACACAAATACAAGGTATATACCTTATATAGCAACAGACATATAGTACCAACACAAATAGCAAACACAAGGAAATAGGTGACCACTAGCCATGGTCAAAACAAATATAAAAGTAGACTACTAGTTGTGGGTAGATCAATTCCCACCTAGTAGGGATCTACAGAAATAACACTAGGGATACTAAAATACCCCGAATCAAATATATAAACCCGATGAGGAAAAATTAAATGGGGAGTTAATGAAAATAAAAATCAAACAAGCAACATACCTGGGGGTACACAAACACACATAAAAACTTTTTACTGTTTTGATTGGGGGGGGGGGCATCTGTCTGGTGCCCCCCCCCCAAAAAAAAAAAAGAAACACATACAAGGTAAGCGACGGGAAACATCAGCGACACCATTGCTGTGACAGTCATGTAATTATATGAACCTGGTGGACTTGGGTTTCCAGTGTGATACTATGTATGGGTAGGCACAGAGGCGTAGCTAGGGGTGGGCAAGGGGTACATATGTCCCCGGGCGCCAAGGTACAGGGGCGCCAAAATGAGGCTTACAACGTTACATTATAATAAGTAAACAAGGCATTTGATTAAACGGGGAGGGAGCTGGGGCGCCAATTTTATAGTTCGTCACCGGGCGCAAAATATCATAGCTACGCCTCTGGGTAGGCATGTAATTTACAGACCATATTCGGCTTTCTCCATAGCGAAGATTTATCCGTGAACATTACACAAAAACCATCGGCAAGTATCCGGCTTAACTTTAGGGGCACCATTACGTCGGCTGAATTTGAGATGTGTCTTGTTTTCACTACTATCAGAATGTTTTCGCACTGCAATGTCTTTTTGGCGCCCTTCTCTCTAACATATTCATTGTTTCATGTTGCGTAATTATGTTTGTCCATTGCCTTGTAGAGTGTTCATAAAATGCGCTATGACCCTTTGAGCAACGAAGTTTAAAATACCAAATGTTTACTGTCTTATTGTATTTGGACCCTGTTGATGATCAATACCCCACTGTGTATTTGACGGGCATGATGAAGGTTGTATGAATAACAACCACACCAATCTAAACTACGCGTGCTGCGATTTTATAAAGTTTCTGAACATTTATTCTACTTAATGTATTATCAAATGTGGTGGCAATGCTGTTCACGTATTTCTGTATCATTAGACGGAGGTTTTGTCAAAAGAACATTTATATTTCGTGTTGAATACAGCAGTCATTATATCATCGGTTTTAACAGCACGACACCTGTATAATAAATGCGGACAAACATCTTATACTTCGTTGATGGTTTCGGAAAAACTATTGCCGGCTCGTCTTCCACCAGCCTAAAGTTATATTCTATAAATTTTAGCGAGGACGTTACCGAGATAAAGTGTATGCAAGTTAGGGATACTCTGTTTGTCGCGGACTTGAACATTGCCAATTTTTTATTCAGGAGATTCGTGATGCGAATCTGCCTGTTGTTCCATAGTGCGCTGATGGTGCGTCTTGGATTCAACTATTACCTTTTCCTACCTTGCTTTAGATCCAGTTGTTTTATGCCTGATTTTCTAGTTTCGTTTGCTACATTTTCCGTCAATCACGTTTGTTTTCCTTTCCTGTTTTACCCTTGCAGCATGTCTCTAATCGGCTTGGTTAACTATATCGAAACTATCGTTATCTACCTGAACTATTACTAGCTGAGTACTACTAGCAATGTGATATAATTTTTCTATGTGCTAACCCAATATACAGCGTCTGGGCTGCAAATGTATGTGGAGTTTACATATTGATATATACGACCCCATCCAAACGTAGCAATATCAAATATTTGGTCTTTGTCCCTGATTTGCCATTTATCTTCCTCATTTAAATGTATCTAGTATGTTAGTTCTCAAACTCAGAGTTGACCCCGTTGGAAGTGTTCGAACAACGTGTTATTGGAGTGCCTGTCGAGCTAAAGCATTTTGGTTTGCCCTGGTTTCTGTCACACGTCTTTGTTAGGCTTGACAATTTGAGTATGTAACCACTATATACCTAATTTCCCTCTAGTCGCTGTGGAGCTAATTTAGCTGTACGAGACTTCATGAACAGAGCAGAATCACTCATTAGTATTATTAAGAAAATGATTGAATTACGAATCAATTAGGAGTCATGTTTTTATAACACACAGTGATACCCCTCCTCGTGGACATCCACTGAATAAAAAGGGTGGGCGGTCCTCATAATGCTGACGCGACGAGAAAAGAGTGGGGGGTGTTAATAAAGGGTCTAAACAATTTGTAATCTCCGATTTTTTAAATGAGCACTTAAAAGAGCCCCAAAGGTTTTAATCAGCCACCCTGCTTCCAAACATGATGTACCTGTATCCCTGATATAAATTATCATTACAAAGAAATTCACAAAAATAGAAGTCTATCCAAATAAAGATATAATCTATGACATTCAACTAATCAAACACTGCTATCTGATTCACTCAAGTAGATGAATATCTCAGTTTTTATCATTTAAGACATTTATCTCTGTGTGGCAGCCACCTAGGTACTTGTGTTATTATGGTTTGGATGTGGTGCTCCTAATATTTTAAGTTAACTTACTATAGATGTCCCACCCAGGCACATGTGTTTTGCTGAAATTGATGTTAGTAATAAAGAGAGATAAAGCTCTCAACCCCCAGGCAGCAATGACTACAGTTAAATGACAGAGTACACAAAATGTGAGATTCAAATGAACAAACATTTAATAAAATTCAACTATCAAATGATGATAGTATCCTGATCACTACTCTTCCACTCTAACCTGTAACAGCCCAATTACATCACTTGATATGTGGTGTGATATAGCTTTCTACATGTCCTTGTATTCTTCTAATTCCTTCTCCTTTTCTTCCGGACTTGCTCCATATTCTTTTCCTCTCGACTTATCTATACTATGCTCCTTCTTCATTTTGTTTTTCTCCACTACTTGTCCTACTCCTCCTCTACTCTGGCTACTATGTCGACACCCTGCCAGTCAAACTTCCGTCTCTTCTTAAATACTCATGACTATTTATTAAAGGGGCTCCGAGTGGCCGAGTTGTCCGTTGTCTAAAGCGCTGTCCGTTACGGACCACTGCCATCTCACCTCTGTCTGCGTGTGTTCGAGTCAAAGATTCGGCAAATGTAGTTATGTGAGAAAGCTTGCCAGTAGCTTCTGGTGGTTCTTTCCGGGGTTTGTCCGGGTTCTTCCTCCACCACTAATACTGGCCGACATGTATAGCCTATATTGTGTTGAAAAATGGCGTTAAACCATAAAAAACAAACAAAAAACAAAAATATGACTAACTATACAAGAAGTCTGTCCCCTAAAAGCTTTCTGTGAAAACACAAGGATCTTAGGATATTTCCTTTAACCATTTCGTCTCACATTTACTAATAATCTTTCATCATATAAACGCTATTAAAATTATATATATATATATATATATATATATATATATATATATATATATATATATATATATATATATATATATATATACTTATTCTCATTATACTTAACAATATCAAAACAATCAGTCGCATTCATGTACATTACACTCCTAAAAAGTGCACACAAATATTCAAATATCCATATGTGATATTTCCTTATATCCATATTAACTAAATTTACACATCCTAACGCTTTTCCGAAGTTACAATTCAATTCAAAAATTGCCAAATCTAGAATATCACATGAAGACATGCACTAGTTTACTGCGACGTAAAACGATAGTAAATTACAATATTAATCCTGGCCGCAAGCTAACAAACATTATTCTTTACATAATCATAGCTGATTGCTCAAATACGCATCTGTATTAAACATTACAAAGGTAAGTACACGTACAAACAATTATATTAAAGAATTATACATACTGCACCTAATTCCAATTACAATACCGTGATATTCTGCAACAACTAACGGACTTTTACGAAGATTTTTCTTTCTTATAAGTTGTCTCGACAAATTACGAGTGGCGTCCTCTGAATATTGCTTTATAACAGTTGAATCACGATGTTGGGGAACTACTGAGTTCCTAAGTTGAATTGGGATTAAAAATGGTGATTACACCATCTCTCAGTTCCGATTAGATATGAAGTCTATCTTGTTCTATTCAACTTAGAAGACAATCACGCAGGCCGTCTGTCAACGAGGTGAGATGTACGACATAAATAAGGATCCTTGGTTCTTTAACAAGGCTTTCAGTGCCCACGTGCGACATTCTACACCCAACAAAGCTGGTTCTCGTACCATTCAACTATAGCCGCTGGGTGTAACAAATATACATGGCTTCTAACCATTTGTTCCCCTGACTTAGGTAATCGCGGGCAGTTCAACGTGATACAGATACAGATGAAAATCCGTCTTGCATGCTATTATTATTTCAAAATTACATATTCATAACCAATAAAATTGAGCAACGTATTCACAAGATTTTACAAGTTTCATTTGAGAAAATATATCACGACGAAATTAGCCGCTTGTGGGTGAAGGATAAGAGCTAAGTAAACAACGTGTATTCCCCACCAGAACTGTTTTCAACTTGTGAAAATTATAAATATAAACATGTGAGATGTCTGAGAGATATGTAAAGACGAACTCATTTGTCCTCGTGGCCAGGCTGGCTCCCCATATCATGGCAACTGTAATATATATTTACACCATTTGACTTCTATAGGAAGGAAAGTGGGTTATAATCTGTCCTGATCCTTACATTCTTCGAAGCCTTATAATTAATGTACAAAAGAAAAATTTCAGGGAATAATGGGTCCTTTGTCACATTTTCTCCACACCTAAATCTATTTACCGCAAAAGCTATCGGTGAATGTAGTCCCACTCGTAGTACAATTCTTAATATGCTAGCATCGAACAGTTTATTATACAGTTCAGTAGTGCCTTTTTGAGAGGATTCTTTTTTGACGTATTCACTATTTTGTTCGTTAAGAACACACCGTACGTTATAAAGACATTGTTATCATACGTGTAATGTGAGACTTGTTTGCGTTTATATTCACGTATGCAACTGTTTGCGATTGATCTAGTGTAGATAAAACAGATTAGACACTTACCGATATTTGTCATTTTACTCAAAATATGTGTGATACCATGGCAACCAATATCCACTAATACGGTATATGTTAGAGGCGTTTAAAAATTAAGCAAACATTTAGAATAAACTGTAGCGACGCCACTGAATCAATCATGTCGAAATAGTCATTTACTAACCTAGGTCGAAATATGTATTAAAAAAGTCATCATTTTTTTATACCCACTGCACCGCAACCATCGTGATGAACAGAAGTATAAATTAATAGTATATGTGAATATTTGCAACTTTTACTTGATCATATCAGTAAAACTTAATACAAAATAAACACCCAACTTCCGTTTTGTACCACCTAAGATGATAAAGTATTAGTGTTTGCTATTTTTAGAAATAGTGATGCATGCAATACAAATGCAGACATACACAAGTACTCAAAGCTGAATATAAATGTATTCTTATACGTGCCAGCATTATGGAAATGTATTTGTCTTTCCTTCGTCGAAAAAAAAGCATTTCGTCACAGCTGTCGATGATTGGTTATGTGTTTGATAATCCTGAGAAGCTAGTAGACCAGTCTAAGTTAAGATTCGGTTACGCGAGGCTACTATATCAATAAACCAAGTTGTCTGCGTAAGAAATACTATTGGAAAGACGGGAATATGTTGCATGTTCACAAATAAAACAGATATTAGAGATTAAATTTGAACTTTGTAAGCACCATGTGGAATTTGAATGCATCAATGTTTTGGAATTGCATTATTTCATCAAGTTGTTGATGATGAAGTTCAAATAAAATAGGATGGTATATCAATGTTACATTAATGACAGGCCGAATAAAAAGAGTTAACGGATTTAGTGCACAATGATCTGTCAAGTTTATTTGATTCCAACGCATGCCTTAATTTCATTAAAATCACTATCAACTGTGCAACATCTGTACCAGTGGTTTGAGAGTTATCAGCTCAACGTCCACGTTTGTTTTGATGGCACATTGATCAGCCCAGTTTAGTTAAACTGATGTGTAATTCCTGGCATTTATTGGTCACGTTACAACTAATTAAGTTTAAATGTCATCACTACTCTTCACCACAATTTTACAAAAATATATTTTACATCACATGTTAGCATCCTCTTAAACCTTCATGTCAAACTAAACCCCCAGAAATTATGTCCAATCATCATGGTTGGTCTGATATGTGGCGAATAAATTGAAATGTTTGTCCTTGTGCAATAATGTTGAGTATACGGTTGATATAATGCTTGTGTAATACTGTTGAGTATATGGTTGATATAATGCTTGTGTAATACTGTTGAGGATGTGGTTGATATAATATTTGTGTAACACTGTTGAGTTTGTGGTTGATATAATATTTGTGTAATACTGTTGAGTTTGTGGTTGATATAATATTTGTGTAATACTGTTGAGTTTGTGGTTGATATAATGTTTGTGTGATACTGTTGTGTATGTGGTTGATATAATGCTTGTGTAATAATGTTTAGGATGTGGATGAGATAATGCTTGTGTGATACTATTTGGTATGTGATTGATATGATTGTGTAATAATGTTGATTGTGTGGCTGATATAATGCTAGTGTAATAATATTGTGTATGTGGTAGATATAATGATTGTGTAATACTGTTGAGTATGTGGATGAGATAATGCTTGCATGATACTATTTGGTATGTGGTTGATATGATTGTGCAATAATGTTGATTATGTGGTTGATATAATGCTTGTGTAATAGTGTTGTGTATGTGGTTTATATAATGCTTGTGTAATACTGTTGAGTATGTGGTTGATATAATGCTTGTGTAATACTGTTGAGTATGTGGTTGATATAATGCTTGTGTAATACTGTTGAGTATGTGGTTTATATAATGTTTGCGTAATGCTGTTGTGTATGTGGTTGACATAATGCTTGTGTAATACTGTTGAGTATGTGGTTGATATAATGCTTGTGTAATACTGTTGAGTATGTGGTTTATATAATGTTTGCGTAATGCTGTTGTGTATGTGGTTGACATAATGCTTGTGTAATACTGTTGAGTATGTGGTTTATATAATGCTTGTGTAATACTGTTGTGTATGTGGTTGACATAATGCTTGTGTAATACTGTTGAGTATGTGGTTGATATAATATTTGTGTAATACTGTTGAGTTTGTGGTTGATATAATATTTGTGTAATACTGTTGAGTTTGTGGTTGATATAATCTTTGTGTAATACTGTTGAGTATGTGGTTATATAATGCTTGTGTAATACTGTTGAGCATGTGATTGATATAATGCTTGTGTAATACTGATGAGTATGTGGTTTATATAATGCTTGTGTAATACTGTTGTGTATGTGGTTGACATAATGCTTGTGTAATACTGTTGAGTATGTGGTTTATATAATGCTTGTGTAATACTGTTGAGTATGTGGTTGATATAATATTTGTGTAATACTTTTGGGTTTGTGGTTGATATAATCTTTGTGTAATGCTGTTTAGTATGTGGTTTATATAATGCTTGTGTAATACTTTTGAGCATGTGATTGATATAATGTTTGTGTAATACTGTTGAGTATGTGGTTTATATAATGCTTGTGTAATACTGTTGAGCATGTGATTGATATAATGCTTGTGTAATACTGTTGAGTATGTGGTTTATATAATGCTTGTGTAATATTGTTGAGTATGTGGTTGATATAATGCTTGTGTAATACTGTTGAGTTTGTGGTTCATATAATGCTTGTGTAATACTGTTGAGTATGTGGTTGATATAATGCTTGTGTAATACTGTTGAGTATGTGGTTGATATAATATTTGTGTAATACTGTTGAGTTTGTGGTTGATATAATCTTTGTGTAATACTGTTGAGTATGTGGTTATATAATGCTTGTGTAATACTGTTGAGCATGTGATTGATATAATGCTTGTGTAATACTGATGAGTATGTGGTTTATATAATGCTTGTGTAATACTGTTGTGTATGTGGTTGACATAATGCTTGTGTAATACTGTTGAGTATGTGGTTTATATAATGCTTGTGTAATACTGTTGAGCATGTGATTGATATAATGTTTGTGTAATACTGTTGAGTATGTGGTTTATATAATGCTTGTGTAATACTGTTGAGCATGTGATTGATATAATGCTTGTGTAATACTGTTGAGTATGTGGTTTATATAATGCTTGTGTAATATTGTTGAGTATGTGGTTGATATAATGCTTGTGTAATACTGTTGAGTTTGTGGTTCATATAATGCTTGTGTAATATTGTTGAGTATGTGGTTGATATAATGCTTGTGTAATACTGTTGAGTTTGTGGTTCATATAATGCTTGTGTAATACTGTTGAGTATGTGGTTGATATTATGCTTGTGTAATACTGTTGAGTATGTGGATGAGATAATGCTTGTGTAATATTGTTGAGTATGTGGATGAGATAATGCTTGTGTAATACTGTTGAGTATGTGGTTGATATTATGCTTGTGTAATACTGTTGAGTATGTGGATGAGATAATGCTTGTGTAATACTGTTGAGTTTGTGGTTCATATAATGCTTGTGTAATACTGTTGAGTATGTGGTTTATATAATGCTTGTGTAATACTGTTGAGCATGTGATTGATATAATGCTTGTGTAATACTGTTGAGTATGTGGTTTATATAATGCTTGTGTAATATTGTTGAGTATGTGGTTGATATAATGCTTGTGTAATACTGTTGAGTTTGTGGTTCATATAATGCTTGTGTAATACTGTTGAGTATGTGGTTGATATTATGCTTGTGTAATACTGTTGAGTATGTGGATGAGATAATGCTTGTGTAATATTGTTGAGTATGTGGATGAGATAATGCTTGTGTAATACTGTTGAGTATGTGGTTTGTATAATGTTTGTGTAATACTGTTGAGTATGTGGTTGATATAATCTTTGTGTAACACTGTTGAGTATGTGGTTTGTATAATGTTTGTGTAATACTGTTGAGTATGTGGTTGATATAATGTTTGTTTAATACTGTTGAGTATGTGGTTGATATAATGTTTGTGTAATACTGTTGAGTATGTGGTTGATATAATGTTTGTGTACTACTACTGAGTTTGTGATTTACATAATGCTGTTTGGATATGAGAAATATAACTCCATTAAAACAAATTCTACAAAACGCAATTAGAGGCATTCACGCCAGCACGAATCATCTTCACAATGTAACTGTACTCCTACGTATTCGACTTATTCAGGGAGAGGTCCACAAAACTATTCATTATAAATTGCAGATCTGTCTTCAATCATTAGCTTAACGTTTATGTCATGCCTAGCATGAAAGTCACTATATGTAGACAAACATATGATTTAAAAAAAAGCAATTTGATATACGAAAAGTGTTAATAATAAATGAGTTTAATCCTAGATAATTATTTCTTTGCTCTCAAGATCTGTGATATATTTGCCCTTCTGATTATAGACTATGAAAAAAGAAAAGAAAAGAAGCAAACGTATTGCAAATGCCACTGTACTAAGCGAATTAAGCATACGTAACAATAACCTCTCTCTCTTTCTCTCTCTCTCTCTCTCTCTCTCTCTCTCTCTCTCTCTCTCTCTCTCTCTCTCTCTCTCTCTCAGAGATCAAAGGATGGTGAGAGAAAGGAAATCTGAGCTGGAAGAAAGACTTAAATATCTTCAACTTATACTAAGTATTTTAATACAATTAAGCTCTAATGATGACTTGTATACATGGCATAATGTGTTTAACAGTGTCATCTAATACTCTCTCTCTCTCTCTTTCTCTCTCTCTCTCTCTCTCTCTCACACACACACACACACACACACACACACACATATATTTTGTAGATACATGGAAATCTGCTGAGTAAGATAGATAAATCATGTAATAATTTGAGCTGGATTAATTTAAGAGTGAAAGAGAGGCGGTCATTTAAATATGTTTATTGATATATGTAATGCTCATTTTAAAGTCAAGGATAAAGTATAAATTATTAACAAAATCGAGAGAGTCACCTAATCAATGAATATATTGTACGACCATCGCACCGTAGCAACATTGTGTAAATGTGTGTCCTCTATAATCTGTAACTCGATTGACGAAAATCTAATTGAACGTGTACACGTACCGTCAAATGATTCAAGTTCTTATGGTGTGTGGTACATGATACATTCTCTCCTCTCTCTCTCTCTCTCTCTCTCTCTCTCTCTCTCTCTCTATAGATAGATAGATAGATAGATAGATAGATAGATAGATAGATAGATAGATAGATAGATAGATAGATAGATAGATAGATAGATAGATAGATTGATAGATAGATAGATATATGACAATATTCAAAAACAGACCAATAATGAAAAATAAATAGAGAGAGAGAGTTGAAGGATGAACAAGTACGTGAGAGAGAATAGTCATGTTAAAATTATTAGAAAGCCAGTTTTATCAGATCCACGCCCCACTCGACACAGATAGGTCCTTATCTCGTATGTACTGATTAAATGAAGCACCTGAAGCGTCGTTTGAGTATATATGCATTTCGATTTGTACCACTCCAGGTCGAAACTATCCCATGCTATTTCCGTCTAGTCGCGCGAAATTAAAAAAAAATAATTAGCTGTAAAAATACAAACCAATACAACGGGCCTGAAGACTCACGGAACATCATGAATGTTGACCGAAAATGGCCGAGAATGATCCAATTGGGACTTTGTCTCTTTAACGGACCAAAAGTACAAAATGACTTCCAACGTGTATTTCTAAACTTTGAAGTTGTACCTTTATGATTTAAACCTATTTTATATGTTATGTATTGCAGGAATATGAATTCAAATTGTTCAGACAAAGCAGCAACAAAGACAAACAACGGAACACGTTCTGACAAGATTGCACAGCAAAAGCTGCCGAAGCACATTTAGAATTTGAAGCTTTGACAGCACACGTCAAAAAACAACTTATTATAGACAGTATTTACTGCCATGGCATTGCATGTATGTAGTTTGCATGAGGTATAAATATAATAAACTGTGAAGTGTATATGCTTTGCTATTCATATATCATGAGTTGCATACTTTTTAATTTTATGGGAAATTGAAAAGGCACACGTTTCTTAACTGAATATATATATATATATATATATATATATATATATATATATATATATATATATATATATATATATATATATATATATATATATATATATATATATATATATATATCTGTGTGTGTGTGTGTGTGTGTGTGACAAGGTCACTGACTGGTTCGTCTGAGGGCAAATATATCAAAAAAATACAAATATATAAAGAGTGAGATATTGACGTTAAGTCACATGTTACAACATATATGTCACATTTTACAACATATATGTCACATTTTACAACATATATGTCACATTTCACAACATATATGTCACATTTTACAACATATATGTCACAAGCGCAACTCGATATCATTATAGAGTGCCACACAGTGCAGATATAGTAGCGATATGACTGGAACATTGATAACGATACGTTAAAATCCAAATCACACACACACCTAAGTAATGTGTCATGACGATCCTTGTTTCAACATTTACTTTGTTTTCACTTTTGTTACCTAATATGTAGGAGCGGTAATGAAACTAGATATAATGCATTTATTAATATAAAAAAAAGAATCTAACAGGGATTCGTGTTTCTGCTAAGATAAACGTAGACATTTCAAATCGCTAACCGTACGTATTTTATACAACCGTCTGGACTATATAAAATGATTAATTCAAAGCTGACAGAAACACAACATAGGCAGTGGTAGATGTCTACAGCTACATAAAAAATGACATGGGTTTCAAAGTGTTTGCATAAAATAATTGATTGATAAAATAAAATATAATTACAAGATCAATTAACAATCCACGTCTTTAATGAATTAACATGTTACAGTTTTAACAAAATTCCCACTGATTGAGATATTTACTCTCCTTCATGTCATAAAAATTATTTTAAAAATATAGGCATAAATCGTTGCAGTGAGCTTGTGCGAATATCGGTTGGACGAAAACTTTAAGCGTGAACTTTCACCAAGTATCCAAGAGAAAGTCCAGTACTTAAAAGTGTATATGTACACTACTCATATAATTGTACTACTGTCTTCAACTATGCGCATGTGCACTTCCCTTAACGTTTTAGTAGCATTATTTAATTCTTTGCGACAAAATTCGACTATTGTTAAAATAAATATGATGTGTTTATATTCTAGAGACAAAACATCCAGGTTCTGAAATGACCTAAGCACCACACTGGACTTCCCCACCAACAGTCTGTTTCATTCATCTTTGTATTGAATGTTTTGCCAGATATTGGTGTTATTCTGCATTGTTGGATTCACGTGACACATCAAAAACTATTTCAATTTACGACTGCTTGTAATGAGTGTGTCTTCATGTTTGCTATCGATTGTCCGAATCATGTAAAAAGCAAATAGGCTATGGTACCAATCGGAGTGTTATCTGTTATTGGTTTCGATTATAATAAATCACACATGTTAGGGCTTAAGTTTTTGTTTCGTTCATGCGTTTTGTATTATACAAAAAGAACTAGATTGATAGCAAAACTCTAAACTAAAAAAGGAGGAGGGTTTAAATTGAATACCAAGAATTTTTTATATTTCCAACTCCAATATTTTTTTCTAGAATAAATAAACTTTTTTTTAGTGCAACCGTATACCACCGTAATTTATCTATTAAAAACATAATCGTTTGCCATCTCTTCAATGTAAATTAAAGTGAAACTCGTGGATGTACTCAAGTAAATTTGTGGTAAATAATTTTTATCAGTGGTGGAATCAATTTCAGAAACAAAAATTGAACAAAATTATATCTTAATGCCAATTTAACCGACAATGCCATAAGTTGGCATTTAGAACTAACTTGAAGGAATTTTAGCGAAAATGCTTTGTCAGAAAATAGTCGTTTGTAAACATAACGTTTGGGTGCAGGTAAACAATTGCTAACCTGGAGACGTGTGTTCCAAATTATTCCTTATCCTTTCAATTGATGTACAATCTCTCTCTCTCTCTCTCTCTCTCTCTCTCTCTCTCTGTCTCTCTCTCTCTCTCTCTCTCTCTCTCTCTCTCTCTCTCTCTCTCTCTCTCTCTCTCTCTCTCTCTCTCTCTCTCTCCGCAGACCAACATGGGTAATAGAGAAAGTTTGCTAGTGTCTCCAGTGGGTATCTGGTTCAATATTATACCTCTGCCAACTCGGCTAGATCTATTGGTAGTCATGTATCGTTTGCTATGTGTTGAATTAATCCAAACAAGCTACCTCCTCCTTAACATCTCTCTCTTTCTCTCTCTCTCTCTCTCTCTCTCTCTCTCTCTCTCTCTCTCTCTCTCTCTCTCTCTCTCTCACACACACACACACACACATTCACATAAACAAACACACAAGGAAATTATTATAGTAATAGAAGGGTAATAACCTATAAAGACAACTCGCTTTCGGTCGATATACGTATCCTCAAGTGAGCAAATGTAAAAGGCATTGACATCCAATTTAATTTCCGCTATTTACTCATACAATCACAATGACGACGACTGAAGTAATTCAGATAAACACTGATAAAGTTTAATTGGAGTGGATATGGAGAGGTAATACTATTTCTTCTGTTCTGCGTTATCTTATTTTGTGACAAAATGACGTTAGTTATTAGGATTAAGCGTCGATAAAACCAATAATTAAACCGTTTATTACACCCCAGTACATGGATGACCAATTGGTTCCATTTGAGTCATCTCACCCCTTCCCCAGGGCTGTAGAAAATATTACTAGTACATCATCCTGAATAACATATACGCAAACATGCACGAATCTGATAGTGAATCTGCAACTATATATTCAAATTGTATTTCATATTTCTGCCTCACCCTTTAAGATGAATGTTGAGTAATAATTGTTTATGTTAATTCTTTTCTTAAAAAAACGTTTAATTCTCGCATCGAATGTGGAAGCTCAAAACAATGACACACTAAACAAATTATTTTCAGGTTCATCTAGTAATAATGCAGAATACACTTAATTTAAGATGCATTATTTACTATTTGAATTTAATCCTGCTATATTAACAAAATCACATTCGTACGGTATTTTATTTCACAATGAATATTCTACAAACGCATCACATGCTCTTTTTCCACACATTTCATTCCTGTTCATAGTCTATTTGTCGCATTTGTTGCATGTACAAAGATGTACCAAACATTAAAGATCCAAGGTACGTTTTACCTTACTTGTCACAGACAGGAAAAAAGAATATTGATACCGTATCATGTCGGGACAAGCTGTAACATATTTACAGTACTTGAAACGGTTGCCACCTGATTGAGTTACAAAGATATAAACATTATTACAGCAGTCGGAAGGTCAGTAAGGACAGTGATTATATGCTGATAAAGGGATCGTTCAAGTAATTTCGATTATGACAACATTTTTGCTATTTCAATATGTGTACACGTTCATAAATATTGCTAAAAGCTGCAAACACAATCGTGTTATGAAAGAGAAGATCTTGATGTTATTATGAAAAACGCTGATTACCTATTAAAATATGGCCTTATATTTTAAACAATTATCTCATTTCGGCTGCCGCCTTTGTTATGTTCGCCTTTTGGGGGACATTTCCCATGCATATGTATTTGGTATTTTTTGCGTATTGGTGCATGCTGGTGAATGTATGTTGTTGCTTTTATGGGTTAGTCTGGATAATGCTGATGTGCCAATAATAATATATACATACGTACATACGTTGATTCTAAATAGTGATGTCAGGTAAATGTGCATTTAGTGTCTGCGCATATATGAAGCTATACAATAAAACTCATTGTGAAAGTTGACAGCTGATTCTAGATCGAGGATATAGTATTAAATTCAATTTACTATTTAATAACTTTGAGCACAGTGGGCTATCCATTGAACATAAAATACTATATAGACATACATTCCATTCCATTAATGATTCAAGCTTTAGATGGACAAATACAATTTATGAATGATCTTTAATCTAAACAACGAAATGATAGAAGGCATAGCCGTAGTCAGTTCGAATTACAATTCATCAGCCGTAGTCACTTATAATGGCAATACAACAGCCGTAGACGATTGTACAGTTTGCATTGAAATTGTATATCTAAAAAAAATTAGGACACAATTTGACAGTGATTTTTGTACGTGTTTTCCAACACTGATTAAAGATGTTAAATTTATATTTAAATAAACAAGATTATACAAGTTTTTTGGATTGTTTTCACGATTATGACTGACACTCATATGATGTCATTTTCAACCTTTAGCCAGTACACTATGAGCGTGATAACGCCAAACATGACGTAATCTTAGAAGCGCAGTAAGGATGCCACGTGTCTCTCACTTGTATTTGAATGGCCGTTGAGCATAATCTACTCAAATCGGAAAAATATTAAATACATCAGATTAGACGCTAACAGATTATAAATTTGATTATTTTTATAAGTATTTATTTATTTATTTTTTGCTTTGTGTTGTTTTTGCGGTACTATTGGGATCCGTTATTGGCGCTTTCTTCTCCTTCTTCTTTTTCGTCTTAAAAGAGAGAGAGAGAGAGAGAGAGAGAGAGAGAGAGAGAGAGAGAGAGAGAGAGAGAGAATGTGTGTGTGTGTGTGTGTGTGTGTGTGTGCAGTTAAATGTTTTCCTCATGGACGCGACACAAAGAGACCGCGGACCCGGGCTGGCCTAGACATGTACGGAACTACGATTCCCACCCCGTATTCCAACCCTTATCGATTACTAATTGCGTGCGACATGTTTGCGGCCTCAAGGGAGGTACATTCAGACTCGCTTAAATTCATCTGACACTGATTTTTTCAGAAGAGGTATCGCTTATTTATTCCCTTTTTAGTTTTAACAGGATATCAAGTCGTATTATATTTACTGCGCATATTTGGAAGCGTTTGCAAACACATATATACTATTTGTTTTTATCATACAAATAATGTGTTAAAAAATATACTCATGAAAAACGTGTATATATGAAATACGCAAAATAAAATCTCATTACTTCACAAATGAGGTCACAATGACTTACAAATGCAAAAATAAGTTGGCTGAGATATCCCAATATATTTCAATGGGATGCCCTCCTCCCCTTTTAGGTATACCTAACAGTGGCGTCACAGGGAATGCAGGGCTACGGACAACACCGGGTGACACCATCAGAATGGTGACACCAAAATGACTGTCTAAAAACGTTTTTCGTTTTTTAAAAATCTTTTCGATTGGAAGTTCATGAGGGTGACACCACGAGTATCCGCACTGGGTAACACAAACCCTGGTGACGCAATGAAAACGTAGTTATGCCAGAAAATGAACATTCAACACTAGATCGCTCCAGTCTAGAGGAATTGTACACGCATTATTATCGGCCTACATGGTTCGTCACCATTCAGTGTTATTTGCTCAGTGGTCACACTCTATTTGAAGCATATCTTTAAAACTCGAAATCTTGATAAACTACGATTAATTTCGTCTGAAAGGTCATTTTTCTAACGTTTTAGAAAATAGCCGTTAATGGACGTTGGAGGGAGTTAACCCAAATGCATATGCTTGCGTAGGGGTGGGTGTCAACCGGTAATGTACGTACACATATGAAACGGAGGAGGTGGGTGAAACCTCGATACAAATTTGTCTAATACATGTACATAACCTGCTTTAATCTGAGATCAATCGGGGTTAGAATTTTAGTGGACAGTAGACACATTTCAAGGTTACACAGCTTATTTATTTGCGGCAGTCAGACGATGAACGTCTCTGGACTGTTTTTTTTTATTTTAAAAACCACAATGATTTTTTTAATCCATGGTCGTTTCTGCGTGGATTAAATATTGGCCGTTCTGCAGAACTGGGATGGGGGATAGGGGTGCCTCAAGGAGGGTGGGGAGTATGCATGTGTACAATGAAGCGGGGTGGGTCAAGCTTTGCTAGATTTTTGCGTACGTACTAAAGTGAAGGCTCCATACCATACCACTATACAAAATCTGGTATGATTATAAATTGTAATATGAATTACTACGGTTTGTTCTTAAGCTTTAGTAAATATTTATTTTAGGTATAGAGGTCTTAAATATATACTGTATGTTGACTCTATATTTAAATTAAGGAAAAACATAAACAGAAGTAAGGAATAATTAGTAATGTAAACGGTCAGATTAATTTGTTAGCAACATAGCTAAATGAAATCGAATATGTCAATTTTAAAAATCAGGCATCACTATACTCGCTTCCCTGACACACCTATTATCCTTCCTACGGGGTAGCTGTTATCATTAGAAACCAATGTCAACATTTAGTTATACAGAACAACGTCCTTTTATATGATAACAAACAAGCTTAGTGATTTTTAAAAAGGTTTCTGAAATTCGACTGACCCTCAACATAAAGACATACCGGGCAAATTGCTTATTGGAGTCAAATACGTTTAAAGGTACATAGGTCCTTAAAATACAGTTTATTATATAAACCTTTGGCTCTTAATAGAAGGGTATATCTGGAGCCAATTACATAGTTAAGCTATCGTTAAAAAATATTAATTCAGAATGTAATTATCTGAGAAATATTTGCAAAGTTTAGGAGAAATACCTCGTTTGTTTATTACCTTCTTTACCTGTATAAGGTAAATATATATATATATATATATATATATATATATATATATATATATATATATATATATATATATATATATATATATATATGTGTGTGTGTGTGTGTGTGTGTGTGTGTGTGTGTGTGTGTGCAACGATCAAACTCTTTATAACGTACGAAATTGACACAAGGGAAAAGGAAAAAAATATGGTCATGCAAATTATATATGCCCAGTATACAAATATGCTATCTAGTACAGCTTTAATAATAATAATAATAATAATAATAATAATAATAATAATAATAATAATGATAATAATAATAATAATAATAATAATAATAATAATAATAATAATAATATTTTATAATAATATGCATCATCATCATTATCAATATATACTAAAAAACTGAATAACTATAATAATAATAAAAAAGGAATGGCAGCAGGGTATACATTAATATGTTACACCCTTATGTACCGTCACGAGACCGGTAGTAACGGTGGCTTATTCGATTGAGGAGCACCGACCATTAATCCATGGATTTTGGATTTAATACCCGCACTCTAGCCCAAGTCGGCTGCATCCTATTTTCATTTTGTAAAAGACAGGTATACCCCATTTTCTCGGCATAATTTGCTCAAAATTGCGTGCACTTAACAAAACCAAAGAAATGTCGCAGGATCTTTGTGTTCACGCCTGAACCAACCGCTCCCAAAATAATTTTTATAAAATAAATAAAATGACGTAGCTTATGGCCTTAAATACGTGTGCACTAGATTCATCTCAAAACTCTTTGCAAATTTCTCCTTGAGGAATAAATAATAATTCTGATAAATACAGTTTTGAGTTAGTTTAAACAGCAAACATGATTATTTATTGTTTTACATTGTCAAAGAACTATTAAATATGTGAAGTATTCTTACCTTTAGCTGTTTATATTCCTTGAGGAATAAATAATAATTCCGATAAATACAGTTTTGAGTTAGTTTAAACAGCAAACATGATTATTTATTGTTTTACATTGTCAAAGAGCTATTAAATATGTGAAGTATTCTTACCTTTAGCTGTTTATATTCCCATGATTTCACCTGAATTATGATGACAATATTGCACAAGAATTATAAAGATAGAACCATAAGTATTCATAGACTTCAAATTGTCCATTTCACCATATATCACACTTTATGGCGCGAATAAAGTTCATAAAATTGATTTATGACAATTTCTTCAGAGCCGTTGAAGTTACAAAACATCCAGTATTGATTTTCTTTACAGGTAACTTTGCGCTGCTTCTTTGTAGTATACAATAGGTTGTTTGCTGTTAAATTTGTTTAACTGGAGTGAACTTCTTTAATAACAATATAAAGTCAGTTTCAGGCTTTATATTTATTTTCGACCCGTTAGCTTCCCTTGTGTTGTACCCGTAGATTAGGATCACTGATACATATGCAGTGGCCAGGCTAACTACTATCTGGTTTCAACCAGCTAAATATTTGAATAATAAAATAGGTGCGACTATTTTCGTGAAAACGTCTGCATTCTGCGAAATGGTATAATGAAAGCAGATCTCTTAAAACAAACAGTGCCATAAGACAGAACTGAATGAGATAAATCAACAGCGTAGATGGATTCCGGTTACGATCTTTAGTTAAATGATGTCGTTTTATCAATTAATTACTTTGACAAAAGGGATCAATCAATTATTATGCTCGTAAAGTTATTTTTTTTCTACCTATACGTACGCGTTAGTAATTTAGAACCCGTACTTTAATATTATCTTTCACTTTTCACTTGGTCCTCTCTGTGTGTGATATATGCGGACAAATTCCTGCTACTAACATTGTTTTGCCTTTTCTGCATATATCCCTCTCATGTCACTGAATCAGCATCGAACTATGGAAAGTGGGGGAGAGGCAAAAGTCAATTCTCACTCTCTTCTCTCTCTCTCTCTCTCTCTCTCTCTCTCTCTCTCTCTCATGGTATCAACCTTTAACATAGGTACCAAATGTATATGTTAACTTTACAACGTCCAATGCTCACAAATGAAAATAAGAATGAGTGAAAATCACACGAGAGGCATACAGACAGACATACACGCTCAAAGATGAAGGGCAGAAAAGCAATGTTTTCCGATTTTCATCATTTCGTTTAGTGTTTATCACTGAACTGATCCAGGGTCACGTCGTGCTCAAATTAGCTAGGACAGAGAGTTTAAAACGTATTCCCGTCTGCATGGTACATTAACGCACTTATAGATATCTTAAAGATGGAGAGATCTTTTGTAGGAAACAAAGATTTTTCTTTGCTATCTTCGTTGATCAAGAAATCGATTGTTAGTGAATTCGAGTAACATTGTGAGATATACCACCAAGGTGTTCATAAGGGATTAGCCATGCATATGGATTGAACAACACTATCTTAAATATTTCAAGCTGTAACAAAATGGAAGAGGTTATAAGATCATCTAAGAACAACGATAAAACTGGATATTCAGAATAAAGGCTGGTTGTAGCTAGTTATTGACAAACCCCACCCGGATTTTATGGTTAGTGGTGACATTGTCAGCGCGCTTAATCAGAATGATTGGCCAAAGGTTTGGTACCAAATATTCAACAAAAGTGCACGTTTATCGATGGAGGCTTTCGCAAGCCGATAGTAGAGACCACACGATATAGCTACATAACAAGTTATCGCTTTCTATACAACCAGGAAATCTTTGTCATTCATGTAAATGCCATAAAAAATAGCACATCTCTCTCTCTCCCTCTCTCTCTCTCTCTCTCTCTCTCTCTCTCTCTCTCTCTCTCTCTCTCTCTCTCTCTCTCTCTCTCTCTCCTGACCATGAGTAAAATAACGTCGTTCACATGGCATTATCAATGACCCAACCCCCAGCCTCGTTTAAATTGAAATTCTTCTCATTATATTAACATATTGATTAATTTGGTCAATATTAACATTAAGGGAAACATAACAGTAGCTTGGATCAACTGCAAATAACTTGAAATGTTTGTGAATCGTGCATTTGCTCAGACTATCTCACTTTCTGTTTATATATACTCGCCGGTGATCAGATGATCCCATGTTTCCCCATTTCGAGACGCTAGCCATGCTTTGTTTATTGTGCTCTACTTCCTCAAATGCAACCAATTAAACATTTTTTTTCTTCAAATTAAATCAACATAAATGAATATAGAAGAAACAAGGAAGCAAACTAAAATTTTCCAGATATATATATATATATATATATATATATATATATATATATATATATATATATATATATATATATATATATATATATATATATATATATATATATATATATATATATATATATGTGTGTGTGTGTGTGTGTGTGTGTAATCGGACCTGAATTTATCGGAAAAACCCACGTTCTGTCTGTAAAAATATATACTATCTGTGAAATATAGTCGTGTGTGTGTGTCCAAATTTCAGATGACAACATACAATAACCATCGTTTTACTCACTCCGGGTTTGATATCGGGGGGGGGGGTTGTACATACTCTGTAGAGAGATCATTGTAATACATAATTCGTATTAAATTAATGTAGTGTTTTTTCATGTTGTGCTGTCCTTAATTAAGATTATATGTTCCATGTGCCTTAAACCTGAAACGGTGGTGACCTTGGGTTTCAAAGGTTGTGCTGTCAGTAATATGCCTTGAGCCTGCTAGAACACTCAAAACTAGAGGTTTAAAGGTTGTACTGTGCTTAATATGCCTTAAATCTGCAAGGGCACGGTGGTGACCTTGGGGTTAAAGGTTGTGTGCTGTGCTTAATATGCCTTAGACATGCAAGGACACGGTGGTGACCTTAAGGTTAAAGGTTGTGCTGTCGATAACATGCCTTGAGCCTGCTAGAACACTCGAACCTAGAGGTTAAAGGTCATATTTTTTAAAAATTAAATATAATGTTAAATATATATATATATATATATATATATATATATATATATATATATATATATATATATATATATATATATATATATATATGAACATCAAAAATATTAATGCTATAATATCTGCAGTAAAAAAAATGAAAAAATGAAAATATATATAAAAAAAAAAAAATATGAATATACAACTCGATCCAGATAAATAATTTGTGATTTCGAGTCAATCCAACAACGAAATCTTGAAGATGGTTAGGCTGATAAAGAACATACAGTCTATAATGTTCCAGTCCTTATCAATGGTAAAAGATACAGATGTAGATAAATTTGTACCACATTCGGTTTTTAACGTGGATAATGTACCACTAACGGCTATATGTTCGGTTTTTAACGTAGATAATTTACCATAAACAGTGTCAATGTATCTTTTTGTTCCGCATCTTCATCTGATGTTGGATCTCTTAGGATAGTTATTTTTTTCCGTTCATGGAAAGTTCCCCTGTTAATACACCTCCTGACGTTGATAATCATTTTTGAACATGTTTTATAATCTCACTCCTAATATATTCTATCGATATACCTCAATCTCTTATTTTTCCGCTGTCGGTAAATACCGGAATATTATCCATAGCAGCACCAAGAACCTTACGAACTATATCATTCCACTTAATATTACTTGTTTTCAAAACACCATGTTTGTCCTGAAAAATAACAACTTCATCTCGGTCAACCCCAGCAAGGTTCATAATATCAGCAAGGTCATCTCGTGTTGCATATTTTGATGGGTCGAAATCTTTATCGATTCCTTTGTCGGTTTTTATGATCATAGTTCTTCAGTAAATATCGACCATTATATATGTGTACTATTTTTAAATACCTGTCCCATAATTACTTGTGTATTCATGTACAACCTTGTGAAGTGGTTTAGTTGATTTTGATATCGTATCAAGTACAGCGATGGATTCACGACCACATATCGGAGGGTCTGTCATTGTCTGTGTCGGTAACGTTGAATACCAAGTTATGGCAGGCAATTGATTAATATAATTTAAAAATTTAACTGGTAGTCATAATCCGTACGAATCAAAATAAACAATTCCGCGGGGATCAGTCGCATATGCAACCCAGTGAGTTCCTGGATCGGAATTCGAATCGAGATTGATGATACCGGTTTCAACGTGATGTGTTTTTTTTCGGTAATTGATCGCGCATAAACACTCCTCTAAAATGTTCTATTTTTAATCTTTTAGCAGCATTTATCAGATCACAATTTGACATTGGTATTATTATATTTCTGGAAGTCTCAGTCCCTTTCCTAGATAAGTTCCCGGAATTCTGAGACCGCGTCACTTTTTATACCCTTTTCCTGTTGCTTTCTTTAATGCCATTCCAGCGGCGGTTCCAACAGCACCTAACGCAGCCGCTTTTGCAACTGCAGGTGCGGCCGCAGCAATTAATGCTGGTATTGCTGCAAGAAATGGAAATATACCTCCTAATTTAATCATATCTTTGATGGTACTTGGGGAAAATTCAAGTTGAACTCCAGTTTTTGATACCAGAGCTTTATTAAAACGTTTAAGCTAAATAACGGTTAACGATAGATTTTTTGGACCACCATTCATTTGTTTTCTGTTTAACGTTATTTTTGCTCCACATTGATTTGCGTTCTTTGATTGTAAATTTTTTTATCTGACCTTGAGTCAGAGTTGTGTTAACATGACTATATGACATTTTTATATTTACTCGTACATGTTCTCTACGGGTGCATCAACGACTAGCATTCGTCCACCGACACCCTTGAGTAATACTGCTCTGTCGCTAAGTATAACAGCGATCGCTCTGAAACAAGCAAGAACAACAGGTGGACCTGCAGCACCAGGAGGAAAAATACCTACTTGAGCTCGTAAATATATATCAACAACATATTGTCTAAATAAATCCAAATGTTCCAGTGAAAAGTAATAGATCGGATATAATGTCGTAAAATCTTTTTGTGATATTTTCAAACCGGTATCTACATTTAGATCACGCCCCATAAATGACATTAAACGATGATATGCACGTGAAACAGTATTATGTTCAAAATTCAACTTTATATCCTCGGCAGGTTCTTGATGTCCATTTATTCTTAAACTAACCTCGGCAACATCAAGTGTGTCAAATATCATCGTACTTTTTTCTGATTATTTACTCGTGCATTTGTCTGAAGTGCGATAAAAATATCTCGTGGTGCTGAAACCCCCTGTTGTGCTGATATATGCCATGTAAATTTACCAGCACCATTACCTTGAGTACAATCTGTAGTCATTGCTTTCAACGATAGCAGTGATTTACCACCTTGATTCATGAAAGAAAGCAATTTATTTTCTTCTGTGATAGATGGAACCATTACCGGCATCCACAATGATAATTTTGCTATCGTTATTTTAGCTTCATCAACAACTTCATCTGCTCGCCAGACTGTATCATTAATTTTTTTACTTTCATTTGCAGGCATAACTTGAATAGATGGTAATTTCAGTTGTTTTTTTTCTTCGTCATAATAACCGTAAAATTCTGTCTTTGACCGCAGAAAACACTTTACCGGCAAGATCACCGATTGCGCTAGGAACTTTGTCGCAAATAACAGCGATAGCAATTGTTTTGCAATTGGCATTGCTTTTGTGGCTATCCTGGTATATAAACCCCGAACAACATCACCAAGTCCATCTCCGTAGGTTATTTCATAAACTGATAATAGTGAGTTTACTACTTTGATCATTCTTGATATACGATACGTATTGTGTACGATCATTTTATTTAATTATTTACCATGATCTAAATTATGTGTCAAGGGATTTAGTCATCTGTAATTTCATCGATAAATGCCCGATAGGTATTGATATCCATGATACCACCGGTAAATAATCGTCGACAGATATCATAGATTTCGTTGATAATTTCGTGGGAAGTATTTCCAGCGCGTTTTCCTCCTATGAGAATTTCTAGTTTATCTACGTCATCGATGACACTGCCAGGGCAAGTGATAAGATTATTTCCTAGACCACGTCATGTAGTAGCGTCAAAAAAATCATCACCAGGATCTTTTTTCGTACCTAGTGAAGAGCGTAATTTCTTCTGTCGTTTAGTTTCTTTTTGTTCCCTCTCTCTCTCTCTCTCTCTCTCTCTCTTGTCCATTTGTTTCACCATTTCTATTGTTTGTTCCACCTCTTCCTTTTTTTGTTTCACCTTTTCTTTTATTTGATCACTTCTAAATTTTTCAGCTTCTAACATCATCTTTTGTTGTTCTATTCGTTCCGAAGATGAAGGAAGTTGATAATGGGGAGATAGTTGTTCTATTTTTGCAGAGGTGGAGGTAGCTGATACTGGGGTTGTTGTTGTTCTATTTGCTGTTGAGTTTCTTCTGAATAAAATCTTTTTATATCGTTAATATATTCATTATATACTGGGTGATTACTTCTAGCCTGAATTTTATCGTAGTACACACGATATAGCCATTTAAAATAGTTATCATTATTTTTTTAGCGTGTTTATGTTTTAAAATTTCAGATTTTCGAAAAATACTATTATATGCAAAACGAGGAAAATCTTCTTCCTTAACATTTTTTAATATTTTCAATAACACCTTCCTTAAATTCACTAATCAATTCAACATCTTTTGCTTTAGGTTTAGATGCAAGTTTTTCTTTCACATCAGCTACTTCAGCGTAAATTTTATCAATATCTTGTTGCGGTTGTGCGGCAGCTATTATAGCTGGAAGATCTTGTAAAATCTCTTGCGTTGCCCTAACGGTTTCTTGTATCGTCCCAAGAAGAGTTTTCTTTTTTTCTAGATCAGTGATATCTCCACATACAACTTTCTCAGTTGTTGCAGTAATAGGTTTAAATAATCTTTCTGTACCTTCTATGTAATCCACTTGTGACTCCTGGCATTCTTGAATTTTCTTCGAAGCGAATCTATCAAAGGAATACATTTTTTGATTGCTTCCTGGCGTTCTCGAGCTAATCTAGTAGTATATGCTTCTCCGATATTTGCAATATTTTTATTGATATATATAATAATATAATTACATGTATCGATAAAATATTTAGCTAATGTGTAGCAGCACCGAGGAGGAATATTACTCAAAGTTAAAAAAAAGTTTCAGATTAATCGTTTGTCCGATTATTCATTTTGTTTGATCTATGTACAAGATCTTCTTTATATCATCAGATTGACAATTTAACACATGGAGATAGCAGCAGAGAGGGGTCGACTACAACATTGGTTTGGGTCAAGCTAGGTGTAGTCATTGAACTGACTTCAATGTTAGTCACCATTAGTCGATTTGGTAATCAAAAAAGGGTGACGTTTCGAATTAGTCTGTTCACCCTCTATGCTGAAGGGTGCTTACACACACAAACAAAAGCATAATGTCACCCTGTAAATTGTAGGCATATTAACACACATAGACATAGATAACTCTCTCTCTCTCTCTCTCTCTCTCTCTCTCTCTCTCTCTCTCTCTCTCTCTCTCTCAGAAACATATTCGTTGAGTAACTATGATGTGAAATATATTCAGTTTTACATCCAGTATACATTGTTTACGTTTCTTTCTCTCTACATCTATTATATTTATTACTGGAATACTGCACTCTTTATATATATATATATATATATATATATATATATATATATATATATATATATATATATATATATATAGAGAGAGAGAGAGAGAGAGAGAGAGAGAGAGAGAGAGAGAGAGAGAGCGAGAGAGAGAGAGAGAGAGAACCGTGTGTTACATGCTGTATCAATTTAGAAAATATATTGTATCATTACTTCATAATACTATTAATGACTAATAATTATAAATGTATTAGTGTCATTTCCAAACAGAATTGTCATGTGTATTTACATGATATGGGCCACAAAAAGATATTATCCACCAAAATTACTTAGTTTATATGTACGTGTATGTGTCTGCGTGTGTTCTATCGTGGTATTATTTTATCCCATACAACTTTGCAATGTTGTTAAAAATGTTTTTTTACGCAAAAAAAACTGGTGGCTCTACTAATGGGTAATAATATTTCACTTTTGCTTCAACGTGTTGCCAAAATAAAGTGAGCTTTCTACCTGTGTGAAGGTCACAGTTCATTAAGGAAGAAATTGATACTAGCAGTAAAGAGGGTGAACAGACTTCTTTGTTCGACTATTTGAAACATAGAGCTTAATACGTTAAAATGAAAAATACAAGGTCAATAACGCCAAACCAAAGCCTGTAATTAAAAATATTTGATCTAAGTGGGTTAGTTTATTTTTGTTACTTTATCTTTTGTCGATTTTTGTTTTTGTAAAATGTGTATGTTCTGTTTAGTCATATGACTTTTTAGTGAGGTTGTGTGTACTCTCTCTACTTTTATATTTTGATCATCATTTAACCAAACATTTTATCAAGACTTACACGATATCGCGACCTAGAATCAGGCAATTTTAATGTCATAAATCCGTTTGGGATACCTTTGAGCACGTGTAAAGACGTTTTTAAACTTATTTATATCCTTATCCCATGAACACCAGGTCTGATGAACATTTCTTAAAGTATGCATATCAACTCCATTGAATACAGCTAAAATATTTCAATTATCTCTGATCATTTTAGATATATGCGTCTATCGCTGAGTTATCTAAATGATATCAATATTTCCTTGTTTATTTGTCCAGCATCACATCATCGAAGACAACTAAATTATTACCAAAGAACCCCTTTAAACCATTAACACTCGGTGCTGTCAACAATATCGGTGACGAAAACAATAATAAAATAACCTTCCTCATTTAATATTTTTGCGTTCTCATTAATAGATTAAAGCACATTGTAGTATCTCTGATCATCTACAGATGACGCCACTAAATATAACTTATCACACCTGAACCATCTGATTATCAAATCAAGTAATAATTGTATATTTTTACTTCTAGACAGAACATTTATTAACATACTATAATTATTCGGTAGCGCCGGATGATGTTTGACTGGTTATTGTTTCTTTGCTGCTAAAACCTCAATTACAGATTATAAATAAATTAATTTATATTGTTTACGTTGTCGAGTTAAATCTCAAACTATTGATTTAGCCACAACAAGAAATTGAAAATTAGCATATGGTGGAAAATCTGCATTACATAACAGATCATTGTTTTAAAAAGTATTACAATTGTAAAGGAAATTGTTAAAAATCAAACTAAATATGGCGTTGACATTGCGTTTTTAATGTTAACATTTACAGGAACTCCATGGGATAAATACCTTGGAGGAAACATCTGAATATTTCTTTCTGAATATTTTATTTCGATATAAAATGAATTTGTTGAGCTTCTACTCGCGATTTCGGGAAATCTGTTTTAAATCTTGTATAGACCATTCTTAATGAGATCCTCATGAATATTAATAGTTCGCGAAAACGAGGCTATGATAGGCAGATTGATAAATAAAATATGGCGTCCTACTGCACATCGAGTAACGGTCTGAGCTATTTGCCAGATATTTCGTTTGCATTCGTTGAGAATTTCATCACGGGTGTCTGCAGCAGTTCAGGGAATGAACAGATGACACATGGATTCAAGTATTACAGTGAGGGATGTGTCCATTCTCTTAAACGAAAGTTTATTTACGTCTTCTCAAGTGTCCTTTTTCTCTACAGTACAACACACAAAATACAAGTTAACGATAGAGAAATGAAACTACTTAAAACGCAAATTTTGTTTCTGATTAGGTTTGGTTTAAATGTACAGCTATGAACAATCAATACTGTGGTCAAAACACGCGGTCAAAAAAAAAACATTTACAAAACGTGCAGTGACACAAACTGCTCTTTTAACCAACCACGCCCCCCGCCAGCAGAGACTTTGAAATTCAGATCTTGTATAAATTCTGTCTACATTACAATTTGGCCTTATCGTATTTCTTCAAATAAACATTCCAGGGCTGTGTATTTTCCTAAATTAGGATTGCTTTTTGGAATACAAAATAAATATGCTGTAAAGAAAAGAAGAGAAAAAAGATCACATTTTAATCCTTCTTCAAAGAAATTTCAACAACACAATTTGTACAACCTGCTTTAGAAATCAATTTAAATAATTTGTATTGCATAAATAACACCCCTGTGTGTAAGAACATTTTATTTGAAGAAGAAACAAAAGCACCGTTTAAATTACCGTGATGTATGATTTTGGTTTGTTGTTGTTTTTAAATTTCTTTTTTTCCCTAGAGTATGAATGACAATGTCAATCTGTACATAAGTGACATAATTGTGAACCCTTTTTTGGCATTGGCTTGCTGAAACACCTGCTCGAAAAGTCTATAACCGTTACAGGACCTCACCCCCTAAAACCGCACTTAAATTATCGTGATGTATGATTCTGGATTGTTGTTGGTTTTAAATTTCTTTTTTTTCCTAGAGTATCAATGACAATATCAATCTGTACCCAAGAGACATAATTGTGAACCCTCTTTGCCATTGGCTTGCTGCAACACCTGATCGTAAAGTCTACAACCGTAACAGGACCCCACCCCCACCCCCTTATGGTTTGTTGGTGATCAAATGTCCAGTTGCTGACAATTTACTGGCTCTGAAAGTATCTTGTGGTTTCTAATGATGTCTTGAAATTGAAGACAAACCACAACTACTACTACCAGGTTCAAATGTAGTTGGCAGTTACAGGACTGGAATGGTGTGATTTTTGTGTGTGGTAGGAAAATGACTTTTATGTTGAGACTATTCTGTTTGACAGGGACTTTAGGCAAGCTGTCAAGAACAAGCTTGATCTTTTATATTAAAGAATTCTACCTCAATTAGTAAGTTCTCTTGTTTGTATGTATGTATATGAATGTTTTGTAAGATATATTAAAATGAATTTCTATGCATTTTCATTATTAAATAATTCAGGCTAAGTATTTGGTTGTAAGCAAAATGGCTGCAAGACATTTGTCAATGTAGACTGTCGCAATGCTTTTAAAATCTACTGACATAAATTGTCAATTTTAAATTCAGCTTAGTTGGTTTATATATACATATATATATATATATATATATATATATATATATATATATATATATATATATATATATATATATATATATATCGAAACACACACACATCTTGCCAAAGGTATTTACATTAACATCAACGTGTCGATGAAATATGGCATGATGTTACAAATATTATTTTAAAACTTGCACATCGCTGTAACGTTAATAAAATATAACTTGATTCACACATCTAACAGGTATTTGCATGACAAGATGCCAATGAATTGTGGCACGATTTTAAGGGGAAAAAATACACTATTGAAATGTCAATAAAATGAACCATATGTGGTAGTTTCAAAATGTAACAGTATCTTTGTTTCTATTCACAAGTTCTACATGCTACTTCCATGTCACAAAATTGAATTTATATCGTTTAATTAGTGGTCGTTGGAACAAAGTCAGTACATTTGCTACTGTTCACAACTGATGTATTGACCCAACAAATGTCAAAGGCACCACTGACAAGAATAACTTGTTTTCCTTCACCCTCTGAATGTATCTTTCCACATGTATGCTCCGGCCGGCAATTGTTGGATTGTCCTCCACCTGGGACGCTGTGAACTGCCCATCAGTACGCAAAACGTGTGGAGTTGCACTGGAAACACCAGTAAATTCGAAAACTGTGTAAAACAAAACCTATATCTGCCATAATTTGGTCCCCTGGTTCTAACAAATCTTTAAGCCCCGACAGCTTGAAAAAGTCTTTGTTACAAGCACTAGAGATGAGGGTTTTTCTATAAATATTTATGTGCAGTCAATAATAATTCTTGTTCCTGGTTATGACAGTTCAAACTTGAGAGGTATATTTGCTTAAAACTGCTCAAGACTTGGTCAAATATTTATACTTCCAAGTAAGAAATACAAATAATTTGTCTGCATGATTATTTTCCGACTTACAGAAGACCTGTGCATATTAAATTGAACAGACATATCTTCAATCAGAAATCCACATCTCAATCTATACAAAAACATGAAAGGTTCATCCACTGGGTAAATTGCTTTACGCCGTCCCCTGATGTTAATGTCAATCCTGGTGCTGTAATATAAGCTCGTCATTTTAACAGCAGTAGGTTTGATGCTACCGAAGAATGTTATTTAAACCTCATAAAACAGGAAAAACAAGTGTACAATTCTATCATTTCATCGTCATCTGTAAATCTGTTTAATACAAATTTCTCCATTTTTTATATTCAAATCGTGCAGTTGCCTTTCCTTTTCTTTAAATTATGTTTCTACTTTCTATCCTATTCTATCTTCCAGATCTGTAATTTTACTTTTGCATGCTATATGCAACTCAAATGATCTGAAGAAGATAAAAAAATAGTGTAGCTTTCTATCAACATTTATAACTATAATGGAAAGAATAATATATAACTAGCGAAGGTACGAGCTTCACTATAATTTAAAATTATAGAAGAGTTTTAACAGTGGCTGCATGCTCTCTCTCTCTCTCTCTCTCTCTCTCTCTCTCTCTCTCTCTCTCTCTCTCTCTCATACATACACACTATGTGTAAAACAAAAGTTACGAACCTATGGTTTGATTACATATCAGTGCCAGCTAATACTTCTATATAAAAAAAATGAACGAGGTAATAAAGTTAACTTTTTCTGTACTTACTATTCATACGTAAATTCCTAGTTTCTTATATAAATGCGCTGCGTGGAGATACGCCCAATTATCGATGACCCCGTTATGTGGAATGGGCCTAGGGGTAACAGTTTTAGAAACCTGTCATTATAAAACACACATACATACAATCATTTGATTCATCGACAGAATCTATTTTGCGTTTGGATTTATCTTTCTTACCTCTTTCAGTTGCAAGAAAATACAAACACACCTACACTCATCCAGTCTCTTACTGAGAATATAAATTCGGCCCCTCATCACGACGTATTGCAACAATCCATTTTCTAGGAAGCTCCATCTTTTTCACTGATGGTGTATGGTGAAAGCTTAAATATATGTGAATTCTAGCATTCCCATTCCACAACGAAACACAACACTAATTATCACTTTTTTTCCGTTGCCGGTATAAACTGTATCAGCCATGGTTGCGATGTAAAATAAATCTGGTTCCTATCTTAGCCTCGTTTTGGATGCATTCACCAAGGGTCAGATAAATGCATTCTAAGAATGGTCTTTATTGTCGTTTACGATCATATCGTCCTTCTTGGATAAATGTACCGATTATGCTTATGCCAGGATCTTTTGAGGTTTTATTTTTTAAATCGATTACATAATATATTCGTCATCATAATATTTCTTTTGTTATGGTAACCAAAACTTGTTTACACTGACGGTATAATATAACCGATTCACTTATTTCATGAAATATCTGTATTGTTGCGTCTGCCATTTATTGTAACAATACAATCAGTACCCACTAACTTTCTGAAATGTGTCTGCCAAATCATGCATAACAAACTCAATGAAGACCTTTAGCAAACTCGAATGACACTACAAGCGAATCCAGGCAGTTCATGTTTTTGTCTCTTGCAAAGTGCGCAGCAACTGACAGAATGATAAAGCAATTATTCGGTAATTATTGAATAATGTTAATTTACCATGATAAGGTTTAATTTCTTCGTGAAGAGATTTTGAACGATAAATATATAATTTAAGCCAAGTCGTACAAATTGATCATATTTTTCATTATCGGAAAACAACCACACGGGTACAGGATTGCTTTTACCAATAATTTTAATAAAATTATTGATATCACTGTCATAAAATTTAACAATTCGATGGCATGGAAATGTTGTTGCTACTTTAGTCCACGCATGCGCATTATAATCAATAATTGTAATCGAAGTTCCTTTGGATTTATATTTTGAGTCGTATAAAATCTCTCCGGTTTTCGTTTTTATTAATATTGGAAAGTTTAGTGTCTTTCCTTGCTCCGCAACGTCTTTGATAAACTTTTGGTGAAGTTAAATATTTCTGCCCAAGAGTTTATTTTCTTACGTCATACATCCGTTTCACCGTTTCCACGTATTGCATTTTTGAAATGATCGGTTACTCGTAAGGCTACACAATTTATTTTAGAAATTTTCATCTGGTTTCATCAACACTGAGTATATCATTAAGCGGATATATCCAATAATTATCCGCAGTTATAGGATAAGCTCTTTCATAATACGGTTTGTCAATGCAAGTCGAAATTCATTATTTTGAATTATTACACAATATAGCACTTGTTTCGTTATGAAGAACAGTGTCATGTTTGTCATGGATAATCCAAGTATTACTGTCTCTGCTATTACGATAAATTTCATTTTGAGGATATATATTTGATCGCTGAGATATTTATTCATCGTTGCTGCTCTGTTTTACAGCATTGATGTATACTTTACACAGATGCACCTTTTGTGTTGATTCGACTTGCAGTTTTAATTTGATAAAACACATCAACCCGATGCTGTATATTGTTAATTTATTTTCCATATATAGGTTTCAACATTTGCCTTTTTAGTTCATAGTGTCTAACAATAAGAGCTGGAAATTCACCCGGATAAAATATATCTATTACTTTTAAAGAGTCTTCAGTAAATTTATGACGTAATTATTCGACTATTCCTTCATAAATTTTTGTCTTCTCTTTAGCAAGTTGTTTTGCTGGTTGAGACATTAGACCAGGAACTTGTAAAAGTCTCGAGGTTTGTTAAGTTTTGTCAGCTATTGTTCACAAGTTGAGGAAACGGTTTAGTTGTTTTAGTAACATGCTTACATAATTGCTGAGAACTTTCTGCATAATCAGTATGAGATTCCTGACGTTCTTGTAATTTTTGTTTGAGAGAATCAAGGAGTGGTGGTAATTTCTTAATCATTCCGAAGCTAATATACCTGTGTTAGATTAAGCAACATCTATTGATATCATACTTATCTAATTACAGCAGCAGAGAGGGTGAACACGTCCTCAATTAAACGTACATTGGGTAAACAGGACATAATAATTTTAAATACAATGACACAGGGCAAAGTAACAAAATTAACTAACCCAATTAGAGAAAATCCCGGTTAGACAGAGACTTCCATTTGGCGTAATTGACCTTGTAGTTTTCATTTTCCGTAGGAAGCTTTTATTTCCTCAAAGTGTCGTTTCAGCAAATTGGTCTGTTCACACTCTCTGCTGCTATCCTTCCTAACAAATGTATTTCTGTGCATGACATTTATTTAGATCTAACGCAATGAGTTTTTGAAAAGAGAATTTCTGTTTTCCGTGTCAACATAAACTAAACATCCACCCATGCTAAACGAAGTACGGAGCTAATTAATACAGTATCATTCAAGGTGCGACTGTTTGAATTGGTGCTAAAATAATGTTTATTTTGACAATATGTGTCTCGTTTGTTTTCAGTTTTTCTATCAGTATATAATCTTATCAAGTTATATCGATCTCTCATCCTGAACACGAATATAGTCTTCCCACCCAACAAAAAGGCCTAGGCATGTTGTCTATGGCGTCCGCTCTTGAGCCATAAATTCTAAATCTAACAAAATAATATAATCAAAAATTAAGAAACTCAAACTCTTAGATTGATTACAAAGGTGGCTTACACTTGTTTGGAATTTTAATCGTCCACTAGTACAACTGGACTAAATTTGACAGCAAGACTTCTGGCGTTTTAGGGCAGCAGCTTCTGACGACCATCGCCCAACCGGGCACCTGCTTCCTTTGCCGCGCCCGGACATGTCCATCAAGGCGAGATCGCTACTAACACGGGTGCTAGGGTGCCGGAGATAACACAGCCTAGTGTTGTCAATGATACATACAGCCCCGACCAATTAAATAGCCCGACTATCGGGCATTAACGGGTCGCAAAAGCACATAGTGCGTAAGCGACCTAGATTCATAAAACAAACAAACAGTATGACCATCTGATTGCCCAGCCGCCATAATGGAAACGGAAATCATTCGCACTATGAATCAAAACCATATTACGTATAGGCGGGCAACTTAAGGAAATAAAACTAGGCTTAATTAAATTCACCAAAATACTTTATCCTGAACTTGATACCAAATACATAACTCATAATTTTATATTAAATATGATAACACCACCCCAATTGGTAAGCAATAATACCAGTAACGAACCCAATATTAATGGATAGTACACCAAATGGGAACGTTATAATATGGCAATGTAATGCACGAGGATTGTGAGGCAACATCAATGAACTCAAACTTAAAATTACCAATTCAGGGCAAAAACCTGAAATTCTCTGTATTCATTAGACAAAATTCTCTCATAATAAAAAAAAATATTTGTTACAAATACCAGGCTATACCATAGGCTATTTCCAACATAGACGCGAAGGCCATGCGGGAGGGCTAGTCACCTTCAAAAAGAACAACGAACCAAATGCTACATTTATTAGCAATACAATAACAGAAAATCCTAACAACAATATAGAATTTCAATCAATATTCGTAAATACGGAGGAACTTGAAATCCAAATGTTTAACATATATGACCCAGGAGGTAATACAAAGGAAGTTAGCGAAAAAAAACATATAGGAAAATATACAAACTTAAAAAAGTCGAACAAGCCATAGTCTGCAGAGATTTCAGCGCCCATAATGTACTGCGGGGGTGGGGAAGTGACTGAAGGAAGGGGCAGGTGGATAGAAGCCTGAAGGTACCAAAACCAGATTAAATATGGCAGATTGCACCATGACTGCACTCGACCTCACCATTTGTACACCCGAGCTGGCACAGGTGACAGATTGGAATGTGGACCAGACAGACTCAATAGGTAGCGACCACTTCCCCATAATTGTCACCCTGGTTCTATTCGACTCACATAACATAATCCGCAGATGGAATTACAAAAAGGCCTACTGGGAAAAATTTAGAAATGATCTAGAACATTTCAATAACAATGATCTAGAATATAATAATATAGATGTATACTATGAAAATATAATTAAGATCATAACACATGCGGCCACCACCAGCATAGCCAAAACAAATGGTAAGTCAAACAAACTAACAGTACCATGGTGGAGCACGCAAATTAAACAAACTCACAAAGAAAAAAAAGCCTTAATAAATTCAAAAAATCAGGAAATACAGCAGATTTTCTAGGAAACATCTAAAAACATTTGATCAAGCAGGCCAAGAAAAAACGTGCACAATGCTGCATCACTTTCGAAAAGGTTGCCAAACCCCCTATTCAACATATGCTGTCCCCTTTAGGTTATGTTCTCTCAAAACAACAGCACAGATTATACTCAAAATTAATAGCGAAAGTTTAGGCCTGATACCCTGGAGTATGGAAGCAACTTACTGTACATTCATATCCCACAACGAGCCACCTGACTACCCTTGCCACCACCAAACATCTTGATACTTGCAGTGCACAACAATTAACAGCGGTATCGACTGAGTCTAGGGATGAGTATGTGTTAGGTCCATGTCCCTAGTGGACGCATAGTACTTTAGTTCAAATATTCAGTCAGTCTGTCTGACCATCCATGTTTGACACTTCAACCTAAGAAGATGCCTTCCAATTTAGCTAACCTAAATGAAGCGTACGTGCATTTGCATCATGTCGGGAAAAGTCACGCGTTGGTCCCATCCATGTTAAATCCCCCCATGTTAAACTCCCCTAATCCCTATTCTTTTCCAGGGTGTTTATTCCTTATTTGTTCTTTTTTGCCCTGCATTATCATTCTATGTATATGTATTGCATGTGTTATATCTGGATATATCGATATATCTCCTGTATTTGTCTCTCCCTAGAGTAGGGCGTATTTCGGTTAGACCATCGCAACGTTGTTGCTACACGCAGAAATAGCTTAGCTTGCCCTCTACCCGCTGAATGCTAATAGCTGAACGTACTCGCTACCCTACACAACATCTCAACTTTTCCGTCGCTATACATGCACAATATTAACCATATTCAATTTCCCTTTTCGCTATATCGTCCCAAGGTGATCTGAAACGTCTTGACGCTATATCGTCCCGGGTGTGATTTTGTCTGCAATGTATTTTCTTATTGCCCCACTAAACTACTCACGTGTTCAGTTATCTTGTTAAATTTCTTGCAGAAGTTTTAATTCTACATGGCAAGAGCTTTCCTTCTCCTTACTTCAGAGCATAATGGCCGCATTGTTTCACTGTTGCTGTTTCGTATTAAGTAGGATCAGTGGCGGATTAAACACACTGGAGACCTTAGACAATCAAAATATTTGGGACCCCTCGCTAATTATCTCTAATCAATATTGCTTTGATCCGTTGTCGCTGGCCTCATAAAATGCGTGTGGCCCATAGGCCTGTGCCTACTCTGCTAATTGGTACTTGGCACTGATTTGGAACATATGATGACATTTCCACATGTTTCCTTCCTTACATTTTAGGCATCTAATGTATACGCCTTATTTAATATATCAAGCTATGATAACCTTTGTCTGTAATGCTTAATTGATTGATCCTTTGCAATGGGTAAATAATATTATCTTACTGACTTGAGAATTATACAGGTATGGCATCCATTCTCTTCACTTGACGCAATGCAAAACTTTATGACATTAAGGATGTAAAATTTGCAAACTATGAGTCATGTGAGAAAATGAACATGCATGGAGCGTGTTATGATATTCTATGTATCAAGAAGGATTACAATTCTTAAAAGATAATTTATAAACTGCAAATGCAATTTCAAAGAGTAGGACGTTAACTGTATTAATCAATGTATCATATTTGTACACGTTAATCTTTTAAGTGTACAAATGAGGTATATTTGGTCTGTCATCATGAAAATACGATATTTTGTATTTCACCATGAAAATAAGAACATGAAAGTATATAACGATTGTATTTATCAATTTTTCGTCGTTGTTTTTAAACATTTATCAAGTATTGAACTGAAACAAAACGTTGATCTCTCCATACGTTAAATAACTCATCTTCGTCTTCATCTATATGTTACTAAATAACCATCCAATGTCGTTGGATATGTCTTCAAAGTGCTTGTATAAGAAACAATACATACAAAAAGATACTTTTCTTCAAAACCGCACCGGAAGTCATTAGAAAGTTAGCTTTGGATGCTGAAAATCTCTGGTTCGAACTTCTACAGGTCTGTAGCATGAAGCCCCAGTACTATACATCACAATACCATTTCACAATTGAGACATCGTGTCTATGTGACTTAACAACTTAAAGCTACGTAGAATATGTAAATCACACACAAACAAACTCATATACTTTACAACAACTAACCAATGACATTTAATTTTGATAATTAAGGGGAACGGCAACGTATTATCACCCACATTATCTCTCTTAAGTACCCATTTACCAGACTTTATGAATATTAATCCCGGTGTAGCCGCAACGCTTGTTTAGTGAATCTTCTCTGTCACTTTGGATACGTATTTCTGGAATCAAGATACACCTATATCTTAGTTATATCTACTTCATGGGATTCGCTCGCGTATATATATATATATATATATATATATATATATATATATATATATATATATATATATATATATTTTCGGTTTGCCAAATTCGTTTGTCTGTGAACATGTCAAATCTTGTTTAAAAACTAGACACAGGGCACGATATCGCTCTATACGAACCTGGTTATTGTTTGTTATTGTACAGCTATACATAAAATGCCCTCTAATCAAAACTTAATATAGTTTGTACGAAAAATGATTATCTGCTGTGGCATTTATACGGCATTGCATAAGCATAGCTTTTACACATCAAATCAGTACACAAGATAAAAGTCAACAAATCAAAAATAATTTCACATACAAGATGTTCTTAAATTATTAATAACTGACTTTCATATGATGTTAAACATATGTGGAATATGTTATTTGTGATGGATATCCTTCTGGGATAAGATACGTAACATAGAAAGTAAAGGGACAAATTAAAGCATTTGGTGTTAATTGTAGAGTTAATGCTCTCAGTGGTCATTGTCGTATTATTAAGATAGAAAATCACCTGTCATGTTATTAAGATAGATAATCACCTGTATATGTTATTAAGATAGATAATCACCTGTCATGGTATTAAGATAGATAATCACCTGTTTATGTTATTAAGATAGATAATCACCTGTATATGTTATTAAGATAGATAATCACCTGTATATGTTTTTAAGATAGATAATCACCTGTCATGTTATTAAGATAGATAATCACCTGTATATGTTATTAAGATAGATAATCACCTGTATATGTTATTAAGATAGATAATCATCTGTCATGTTATTAAGATGGATAATCACCTGTCATGTTATTAAGATGGATAATCACCTGTCATGTTATTAAGATGGATAATCACCTGTCATGTTATTGAGATGGATAATCACCTGTCATGTTATTAAGATAGATAATCACCTGTTTATGTTATTAAGATATATAATCACCTGTATATGTTATTAAGATAGATAATCATATGTCATGTTATTAAGATAGATAATCACCTGTATATGTTATTAAGATAGATAGTCACCTGTATATGTTATTAAGATAGATAATCACCTGTCATGTTATTAAGATACATAATCACCTGTAATAATTGTATTATCTGAATTTACAGTTCAACATATAAAGACAATGATTAATAAGTATGCATTACTTCTGACGATTAAAATAATACACATAGTGTATGTATCGTTTTGTATCAAGTATCCACCTTATGTATCGTTTTGTATCAATTATCCACCTAATGTATCGTTTTGTATCAATTATCCACCTAATGTATCGTTTTGTATCAATTATCCACCTAATGTATCGTTTTGTATCAATTATCCACCTAATGTATCGTTATGAACATCTGTAGAGCAAATTATGATACATATCGAAGACTTGTTTCACGTTGAAGGCACACTTTACGTATAAATGGGTTTGTTTCCAGTTGTCTGATCTAACTAAACGTTTGACAACATCAGTCACACTGAAATTATTTTTCTCTAATGTTTCCTAATGTGTCAAACCAGTTGTCAGCTCAATGAAAACCTTGTATCACATATTCCACGCTTAAATGGTTTAGGCATTATCATGTGTTGTTTGAGATTACCATAGCAACAAAAAAACACCCTTTCATTACATACTTCACACTTAGATATTTGTTGTTCTGTATGATTCGACCACAACATATTATCACACATTTTGCACGTAAATGATTTTTCTACTGTATGTACCCTCGTGTGCCTATATAGCTCTCTACACATCCTAAACATTTGATCACATAAGTCACACGTAAATTTATTTTTTCTGTATGTGTCTTCAAGTGCACATTAATACTCAAATTGCAAATAATATAGGCTTTGATCAAAGATATATCTTGCTCAGTCAGTATGCATTACAACTTGCCGTTGAGAAGCTATCGGACATTATTGATTCAACAATCAAGGCATTTGCTGATTAAAACGGTTTTCCAAAAACGCGTCATGACTACACCTGCACTGTGAGAGTATTTGAACTAAATGCGAGTGGAAAATGTGACCTTTTTTGGTCCCATTAATTGCATAACATAAGGTAGTTAGTGAATTAATATATTTAATTAATAAAGGTTAATGCTATGGAAACATGAAAGAATAACAATCATTTCGTATCATGATATATTATTCATGAAATATTACAGATGTGTGCGACATGAATTTACTAGTGTACCGCGCACGGTGCATGTGATTATTGTCATCCACCCATCATCATCCATCATCAACAATATTTTGTCGTATACCGGAAGGTTTACCGTTGATTTTATATGGTGTTTTAAAGTTTAAATAAATTTATTTAATCTCAGCATACTGCTACAAAACACACATACATAAATAGTACGCAAGGTAGACTTTCTCTTGGTATCTATAATTGTAATTTGTGTTGGTACCAGGAAGCTCAACCACTTTCACACCACAAGTCTTAGGACAACCCTCAACATCAAGTGGCGGGACAAGGTTTCAGAAACTCGCCCAAGCATGTCTCCCTAGCATCCACACCATTCTAATGCAATGCCAGCTACGCTGGGCGGGACATGTTATACGCATATATGGTGAGCTATATAGCAAGATCATCGATCCTACGGAGGTCAGAAGAAACGCTTCAAAGACAATCTGAAAGCTGCATTGAAAGTGTTTAACATAAACCCATTTTCCTGGAAGCAAACAGCAAGCGAGCGAGTCACTTGGGGTTGCTCTGTGTACGAAGGCTTTAAGTTGTGTCATTCTAGCAGGACAGCAGCTGCAGAGCTGAAGCGGCAAGTCAGAGAAGCTCGTATCCTCACCCCATGCATTCACTGTCCCTTACGCAAACGAACATGATGAGTCACCTGCGCACGTAGAGAATAGAACCAGCTCATCATACTCTCGTATGACTAGATAGGTCCTCGTCAAATCGACGGACGAACAACACACAAAAAACGTAGTTTGTAAGTTTATATATATATATATATATATATATATATATATATATATATATATATATATATATATATATATATATACGATCAATTAGGAAAAATCTAAGACAAAAGGGACGAAGCAGATTTACTTATATTGTTATAATGAGGATATTAGATAAGTCCTGTAAACACATGTGTTAGAACACTGTAATATTTAATTCCTTTTTCTATCACAGTTTGTACTGTGCGTTTTATAGTCTATTCTACAGCTTGATAACATAAACATATAAAACAATTACTTGCTTTTTGATGCGCATAGCAAAACGTGAAACTTGTATTTGTTATCATAAATACTCCTACTTACACAATATGCATTTTCGGTAGCCAGGCTAAATCAACATATTCATGTCCGACGCCTCTAATGACACCTATCGGATAGGAAGAGACAACTACGTAAGCACTGTCTAGAGGAAAGGTCTATACGTCTTGTAAATGTTTCATAGAGTTTGTTTTATATGTTCGTTTTCTATATGTAAGATGCTTACTTTCTCTTTCTGAGTAAGTAATGTGTTAGCCGGAAACGTTGGGAAACATTTTTAATGCTCTCTCTCTCTCTCTCTCTCTCTCTCTCTCTCTCTCTCTCTCTCCAATAACACCTCATAACATCACCCATGTCGACACGCAAAGGAGAATCAACAGCCAATGCACCCAGTATCACCATACTATTATGCTTTTTGGTCAAATTCAATCCGTATTTGACGTCACGCCATGAATATACACTTCACATGTGCTCCTTTCAAATGCAATTTATTAATCTTTAGCCCGTTAAGACAAGAACAATATGGAAATTACTCAAAACGTTTGACAAATTAAAATTAAGTTAAAAACATACACTTGTATCAAGATAATGTTAATGGGTGGGACATCATGTTACATGTCTGCGGCATGATGCTCCAGTGCTAAAAATAACTATTCACTGCGAAACTGCAGACATCATAGAGATAATGACTGGACATTTTATACAGCTACGTTAAAAATACAAAACACACACACACACACACACACATACAAATAAATATATATATATATATATATATATATATATATATATATATATATATATATATATATATATATATATATATATATATATATATATATACAAATTCATATGTACACAGACACACTCTTCGAGGCAATAGGGTTTGAAATGAGTACTGGTCGTTTAATATTAGGAATCTACCTTTACATTAACTGGGTGGGGTGGGGGCGGATGGGGTGGTGTGCATGTGATTTGTTTCTTTGTTCTCTTTGCCACTGGATAATTGTTTTAATGTCAAGTAAACCAATGAGTAGAAAAAGCCCTTCCCAAAATAAAGTAAAGAAATATTTTACAAAGTATTGGGGCGTCAACATTTCCCCTTGAAATATAAATGGTTTGTTCAAACAGCCAATTTCACGGCATCGGCAGGACATCTAAACATTTGTAATAAATAATAACGTCCTCAAGTTAAATATCCTAAATATATTCAGTTGATCCAGACTGCACGAGCTTAATAACTGAAAAGTGTAACCACGTTATTTAGCTGTAAACATTTTAACCGTTTGAAATTAACGATAAAGCAATAAGATTAGTTTTTTATTTACATTAGTTACAAGACGCCATCATAAAAGCAATTACACGTCAAGCTGTATAAATTAATACCATTAATGAATTTCTTTAAAATCGATTTGTCATTGTTACCGAGTTTACGCCGACTTTGAACGATTGTGTAACTGACAAGGAATCTCAATAAGCTATATGAGGGAAATCACGTGATATACTTCACTGTGAGTGTGCACGTTTCGAATAATAACTCCTGGCATAATTGGCACGAAAATTCAATTTGAACCACTGCGTGATCACTCAGTACATTTTATGCCCATTAACCTTTTGGAATTTTTTTTTTGAATTTCATATTTAATCGTAATGTACATTCTGCATTCTGCGTTTCATTGATTCGTGCGAATTAGTTAGTGACTGTGTCACGCGAATCCCAAACGCGTCTAGATCTTTATAAAACAATCTTAAGTGGAACGTGCACTCTGAGACACTTATATCTGATCTCGTGATGTTTAATGGCCTCTTCAGATCAAGTTTATGTATTAAAATTACAAATAAATTCCTTGTTTCTGTGGTTTTCTTTGTTATGACGATATGTTCTTAATGTAAGTAACAGAACAAAACGAAACTCATCAAATGTATTAAAGTTCCATAAATAATGTATTTTTAAGCATATATGAAGAATATGTTAAATAAATTTTATCACAGTGTAAATCAAACGCCAAGGAGTAACTCAAGTTTTTTTATAACACCTACAAAAACATAAAGTACGCGGAATTAATTCCAGTATTGTTCTGAATTATTTCCAATAATGATTAACCGGATGTACCAATAACATGTAATAATTTGTATGTTCTGAACGTCTAGATGTATTACAACGATATTATCCAAAATATCTCTTAATGCGTTCACGATTATCACAAAATAACCATTTAAACTGAACAATTAATGAACAGTTCCTAATGAAGAAATAAATAATCATCTCCAATATTGACTGAAACACAACTAAAATGTACTCTACTACGTCTGATGTTCAGATGTGGAATAACATATACCTTTTGTTTTACTTCTAACGTATATTACAGCAAAAGACACAATAAAAGTACCAGGATGAAAGTCATTTTTCTTCTCCAGAAACATCTAACTTGCCAACAATATTAGGGCAGTTAGTATACCCTAGTTAAACAATGGCACACACCGGGTCAGTTAGGATCTTCTTAGGCAAAACATATTTCTGAAACAAAGAGTCAGGTAAAATACTTTTACCTACAAGCAATATTTATCTTAATCAATAATCTATACAAATCGTTTGTACTGATGTATGTTTAATGTCTTATTAAATGATCTGTATATTTTCCTATATGGTAACATTTAAGGTTATGTGCTTCAATTTCGCGTCATTACTCACCCAAAAAATTATAATCCGTTTTAGGTATTATTTAATACTGATGTCAACATACGGGTCCCGAGTGGCCGAGGGGTCTCTCTGTTACGGATCAGTGCCATCTCACCTCTGTCTGGGTGGGTCTAGTCTCCAATTCGGCCAATGTGGTTATGTGAGAAAGCTTGCCATTAGCTTCTAGTGGGTCTGTGGTTCTTTCTGGGGGTTTCCCTGATTCTACCTCCACCATTAATACTGGCCGCCATGTATATCCTATCAGGTGCTGACACAAGGCGTTAAACCCTACAAAAATAGCAAGATACAAAAAGATTTAGTAAAACTAAGGTGTCCTGAATGGGCCAAATTCAGTGGCATTTAAAATGATATAGGACATTCCCTGTCTACATAATATATATCTTCCATAAATTTATAAGCAAATCAATATAAATTTAATTCCGATAAAAACGACACGATACAAAATAAACAGGTATTCGTTCTGCCCTAAATTGTGAGAATACACATATATACATCATATGATTTAGTGATGTATGTATGTATGTATGTATGTATGTATGTATGTATGTATGTATGTATGTATGTATGTATGTATGTATGTATGTATGTATGTATGTATGTATGTATGTATGCGTGTGTGTGTGTGTGTGTGCGTGCGTGCGTGCGTGTGTGTGTGCATATGATGTGAAACGCTTGACGATATTTCTAACATTTGTTACACATATTTCATTCTGTGTTTTTTATTAAATGTTATTCATCCAAATTCATTGGCTAACTAGGTGAGTCATTTAGGAGTGATTTGCACGTTATTGCGAAGAAAAAATTACAACGGTTCAACTCATTTTCTTATTCAGCTTAATATAATACATTGAGATCTAATTCGTCTCATGCTGCTTGTTAATCAATGGCAGTAAATCTATTCATATCGTTTTTAAAAAGCCCCTGTCAAAATTGCTGCGACAAGAATCACTCTTTGTGGTAAAGATTGCACAACTATATGTCTGAACTAAATGAAAAGCCATCCTTATTAACATGTCAACATATTTCAAGGACGTTTCATTTTTGTATCCATAACTTTAGATATGGATTACAAACCACTTGTACCTTCTGCTCAACTACGCCTCCACAATGCATGCATCATCTTCCAGGAGGGTATATCGCGTATTCAGAACCCTTTACTTTATTGATATACATGTTAGTTTTAGATCATTGTTTTAGACGAATACATCAAAACGTTTTACCTTTTATTCGTACCCATTACTATATCGGTATACATGATATTTTTTCAGATTTGTTCATTTTCAAACAAATGCCTTTACCTGAATAAAAAGGTTTTACCTTTAAGAACTGGAATAAGCTCACAATGTGCTGCTACTGCGCTTGCGTCTGCGTATGTAAGATATTGAAATGTATTTCATACCTTTCATTAATAACATGTATGTCCTTCTCGACATTATGATAATATCAGCATTTTCATATTCTACCCGGGATCCTATTTCATTGTCATGGATGTCTCCACTAAGAACCATACATATATACAGAACGTTAAATAATTACACTGTGTTTTATTTTATAGACACATAAAAGTAAAATATATATGACTATTTCTAACAATGCATCACTACTTTGATCTTCGATTGCTGGAGAACTTTTTGGGACTTCATTGTACATAAGATACAATTATCAGCAAAAATCATCATCGGGAATGAAATTTAAAGAATACATTAATCGCTAATTAAAGCATACATACATACATACATACATACATACATACATACATACATACATACATACATACATACATACATACATACATACGTACATACATACACACGCGTTATTCACACAAAGCTTGAACACAGTTAAATCTATTTGCTAAATATATGGCACTGCAAGACCCTACTTTATGAAATTAGTTTCTAATGTCAAACAAACGTGTGAATGAAGTTTCAGCTTACATGATTGTTACTCAGTTTTGTCATGCTTGTATTTGCCTTATGAATGTATTCGTTTACAAAAGCCAAATGTGTGAATATTGTTTTAGGAGTTAAAAAATATTACATAGTACAGGCAGTTAGCATCGTTCTTTTAACTCTCATTATCAACTCCTATCATACGAAAACTAACATTAACATTAATTGCTGTATCAAATAAACATTTCAAAATGGCTTATTTTAAATGCCTTTTGACTATGCATATCATGTTCGTTTTTTATGTTTTTGGGGTAGCTTGTTTACTTAATGGTTGTGAGTTGCAGTCTTGTTTTATTTACTAATGCGTATTTGTAATATTATTGCAGATTTCATTTAACAATTTGCCATTAATCACGCGGTCATAAAGTCGGTGTACAGGAATACATATAGCATTATACATAACATAATCAAAAAATGACTGAATGTATAAATCTTATTAATATTTGTCATTATAGAGAAATACATGACTGCTTGTGCTTGCCTTCTTCTACAAAACATTATTGAATGCAAAACAACTGAAGAGGAAGTATGAAATGACTTTATATAGCAGCTAAAAATACCGTCGTTATTCAGATAGTGTCACGGAATGACTACCGATTTTGTACGAAAGCCTCATGGGCCAAATATATTAACATAATGTGACGGGACTTAATCATAGAAAATTTGTAGCAGGTTTGACTTAATTATTATTAAAACCTTTGATGTATAAATTATTCGATAGTATGGTCATTTCGAATTTGACTTGCTGAATGTGGACCAAGGAACACGACGCCGCGGCACTCACATGATTGCATAGCAGAACGGGTATTTCGTTTACGACTTAAAGGGATTCAGACGTTTGCTGTCTCGTATACATTCATAATGTACTAGTGTTACGCTCAAGTTTACTTTGTCGCCACACACAATTGAGAAATATTCCAATATATCGATCAATCTAGCAGCTCGTAAAAGCTGTATACAAGGCCCAAAATGTACCATTCTATTCGAATTCGAATAGATAAAGAAAAACTTTTATTTAGCTCGTTCTTAACGAATTCCTTGATAATATTAACCCATTTACCGACACCATTCCTTATCTTTTAGAAACTATTCACATAATTTTACATCAAGAAGAATGAACTTTTGCTCTGCTTCAATACTTGGCCAATTTAATAGAGAATTTTCTGACGAGAAACCGAATATTCGTGTTGATAAAAGACGTTAAACTACAAACACATAGGCAAGCAAATCAAATCTATTTTAAGCAGGAGAGATATTTTAATGGAAATATAGACTTTGCCGCTTGTCTAAAGTATGATGCCATTTGCAGATCCATAGTTGTTTAAACGGTAAAAGAAGAACCTGTGCAATTAATTAAACAAAAGTAAAAGGTTTAAGATACATTAATTAAATTATTAAGTTATTTAATTCGGGTAAGTTATACGTGTGTGCGTCAGATATATCGGCGATCTACTTACATAGTCCATGACGGAATGATAATATACAGTAGCAGAGTTAGGTTTATTTCTGAACGTGTTGTTTTGTAATTATTGTGCCGGTAATGTAATCTGCATACCATGCCATGTAAAACGTTATTACATTTTGTATGCTGTTACGTGCTTAGGCTCGAATAAGCAGTAACACAGAAAGAGTGAAAACTAACAAGCTTGTAAAAACTTTAACAATGATTTTTATTAAGTACAATTATTTTCATAAAATAAATAAACTTACAGTTTTAGAGAATCAAATCCAACATTAATCCAATATAGAATTCACAAAAAATAATCCACTAATGGAATTGCGAGAGTCCTGATAAATAAATGTTCTAATAGTTCCAGGTTCGACTCTTGTCGATGTAATCCAAAATGGCTGACAATGTCACGTGATGCAGTTCTTGATTTAATATCATCCAGATGAAATTATGAAAAATATGTCCTTTTCCAGATAATTCTTCTTTCTTTAATTAATTGACACAAAGTCCAGAATAAAATAACACTCAAACATGAAATACACAACTTAATAATAATAAAGCCCAAACATCTAGTCAAGTTAGCTTCCAAAACACAGCTATATATATATATGTAATTCCCTCGTAAACAAAAGGAATCATGTGATTCTGAAAGGTCATAGAAAGAAGCTACCTTCTCCAAGTCACGTACTAAAAGAATGAACCAGAATAAAAATCAGCCACTAATTACTAAAAATAAAAGTTGTCCTTGAAATTAACCAATAGTATTAAAGACCTGTTTATCAATCTAAAGCAAGGTCAGATAAAGAGGTAACCAAGCCAAGGTCAGCCTGTTTACAACTAGAACCCAGGTCAGCCTAAATTTTCTAGAAAAAACTTCCCAACTAAGGAATATCAAACCACAAATGACATATTTGGATTTAACAATAAAAAATAAATTAATTAAATCCAATAGCCGTAACAATGCCTTTGTCATGTATATTATATGGTATTGGATATATTTTACAGCTGTCCGGATTGTCCAGAGTGTGTAAAGTTCTCAAGAGTGTCTGGAGTGTCTATGTTGGCTAGAATGACCTGAGCGTTCAAAGATATCGGAATGAAAAATGTCGGCGTATGCAATCTGTAAAGCCCACCACAGGAATTAACCATAGCAGCTGTGAAGCTGAACTGTGTATCAGCTCTGGAGCTGAAATAAAGTGTACTGATGACGGAGTGTATTTCCCTACATATAATCTTGCAGCGGAGGGCCAATTATGAGGTTCGTAAAACCCATTGTATCTTTCGGGACTGTAAAGATAGTTGCATATTTGTACCTTTATGGTTTGCACTATCTAAGCGAATTTATTTTACTACATTAACAAACGTCAACATTATGTTCTAACTGAGTAAACTATATCAACCCTTTTGATTGAGAACTTACTGTGAGCAATTCATCCCCTGTCTTTAGTATTTTGTAAAGTAAGTTATTTGTATTTTTATTCATTATTATTTATTCCTTATTAAACATTGGTTTTACTAGTATATCATCTTAAAAAAATGTTTTATTGTGAATACAGAAATCCCACCCCATTTTCTGGTTATCTGTTTGATTATTCTGTCCATGATTGTAGGATGTAACGCTTATTTCGTAAACTACAAATTGGAAAAATATTTTTTTTCTTTGTAATTATTGAATATATGTTAAGATATGTATTGTTGGTAGGTAAACATACTTACTCGGAGGCGATTTAAGGACATTCTTTTTTCCACATAAATTCTTTGTCTACATGATTCTTGCTTTATTCTTTGCTAACATAGTTATGAAACACCTAAGCTTATCTACAATTTAGATGTTTTGGAAATGATTGTTTTCACTCTCATTACTCTTGTCTTAACTCTCATAATAAGGCTGCTTAGATCATTTTTAACTTGAGCGTATGTATTTCTTAAAATATTAATTTCACTTATAAAGCGCTCATTTACGTTAAAACTAAATCATTATTAATGGATTATTGCGAATTGATTCAGGTACGTTATGAAATATATCAATGTGATATATTACGACTCTTGACACATATGCAAATTTTAACATGGCCGCCAGTATCAAAGAGTATGGGGAAAACCCAGGGAAGATACCAAAATACGAGACGTTACCGGCAAACATTTTCACATATCCACAATGATTGAGCCCGAGACTCGAACCCACGGAGACATAGGTTAGATGACAGGGTGCCTTAACACTGAACGCATTAGACCAGATGATTCCGTGTATGCGTCGGAGACATCGCATGGAATGGCACTCAGTATATTTTATTGCGCACACAGATATCTTAGTGTTCATGGTCAGCATACCGTTGTTCAACATTATTTGCGACAACTTGGAAAGAATTGTTGATGACTTTCCAATCGAAGTTTCGAGATCAGCATCTTTTGATATATTCATGGTGACGGCAAAGCTGAGCTACGTACACTGAATGAAGCCAAATTCGCAGTTGTTGATGATAATGCTTGGGTTCGCATTCTGAACTATCACATTTGTTTTGTTTACGCTGATGGTTAGCCTAAACTCACAGCAGGATTGACCAAAGCGGTGCATCGGGTTCTGTAACTAAGTTTATGTGTGAGTGGCTAGGGCAGCATGTTTTTTTAGAAGAGTATGTCCGTGAAGGTTACTTGACGTACGTTGCTCTTGGCTTTTATTCGTTCCAGTTTGAACGGTTTACCTTCTGATCCATTTTGTGGACGTCCCAATAGCATGCTGAAGCAGGTCAGCGAAGAAGATGCAGAAAAGCGTAGGGGCTAAGAAGCAGCCCTGTTGCATTCCGCTGCGAGTGTTAAAGGTTTAAGGTGTTGAGCCATCATACTGCACTGTCCGTTTCATGTCATCATGGAAGGACTGGGTCATGCTTAGCAGCTTTGGACCGCGTTCAATCTTTGCCAGGATTGTCATGAATCTATCTCTGCTGACCATATTAAAACGCCTTCATAAGGTTTCTACATATCAGGAAGAGGGTTTGTGTTATGCTCTGAATTTCTCCTGCAAATGCCTGACGCAGACAGTCATATCGATTGTGGACCTCTCTACGTGGAACCCGCACTGCGACTCTAGATACATTCTGCAGCAAGCGTTTGCAGTCTGTTCAGGATAACGGATATGCCCTGTAGTTGCTGCAATCACTTCTGCGTCTTTGTTCTTGTACAGGGTTACAATATTGGCATCTCACATGTCCTGAGGCAATGCACATTCATTGCAGCAATGACAGAGGAGGTCCTACAGGTGTATGAGCAGCACGCTTCATCCACACTTGGTGACTTATGGCGTGATGCCATTATTTCCTTGGGATTTACCTAATGACAGTTTCTCAATGGTCATCTTTTAGTTATGCCACAGTAGATGTTTCTCGTCCAGTTCGACCATAAGCTGGAGGGTTTCAATTGCACTGAGGGCATCATTGGTCACGTGGTTTTCTCTGGAGTTTACTTAAGAGTAGTATTTTACCAAGGCTGCATCAGCAAGCCTTTGTCGTGGCTGGTATCGCCTGCGGACGCATTCAGTTGTGCTATCACTTTCTACATGAGACCCATTGCTTTAATTATGCTATCGTACATTTTTATGATGTAATCATTGGCGCACTGCTGTGCTAACCTCTGCACTTTGTTTCTGGTAGACTCGTATGCCTGTATAATTATATCGCAGAGGCATGCTGTATTCCAGGAGAGAAATGCGATTGTTTCTAGCGGTGATGTCTACAATGCACTTTATGCTTTGGCTTCTTCTGAAATAGTGAATTCGTAATGCTGAGGTTGTGGTACGAGCACACCTCCAGAAGTCGATGACCGTTCTCTCAACTTCCCAATGCCAAACTCGCCAAGACAGGAAGGCCAAGAGTCATAGCGTTGAAGTCTCTCTCAGTAATGTTAAGTTCTCTTCTTTGTGAATTTTGCCGATGAGCGAATTTAATGCGTTGTAGAACTCATCCTTGGTATCTGCGGAGGCGCTTAGTGTGAGCGTAAACATTGATCAGTTGGACAGGCCCGGTTGTGCTGCGAAGGAGGCAAAGAGATAGGAGTCGTCAGTTTCCTTGTTGACTGGGTGCTATCATCCCCAGAATGTTACTGACGGCAAATCCAACAACAAACTTCTTGGCTTAGTCAGCGCACTTTCCTTGCCTGACGACCGTGTAGTTCTCTTCTCTCATTGACCCTGAATATGGTAGACGTGTCTCCTGTAGTATGGTGATGTCAACCCGCAATTGATGAATTCAGTCTTGTGAAGATCGCGAGCTGCCTGGAGATCATCCGAGAGTCCAGTCAGCATGGTCCGGATATTTTGTAGATTGAGGATTTGAGGTTTCCTAGTTGGTTTTCTTCTGTTGTTTACTGGTGCAATAGTTGCAGCCCGATTTGTCAGGAACTCGCGTACCTTTCACCGCAAGCACTCAGTAAGACCGACCAACCATGGCTGGACGGTACATTATTGTGTGGGGATTACACAGGTTGAGGATGGTATGAGTTGCCATAGTGAGACCTCTTGTTCTACCCCACCATCAAAAGCATCATCAGGCGTCTTATAAACTGCTGATTCCCGTGTTGTATCGACGCTGTGAAACAAATCTGGATTATCTTAAAATTTGTGATATGGAAAATCAGTTGTTGCCCATGCAGCTGATTCCCCTCTCGTCGCAGCTGATGGATCCAAGGGAAAGGATAAGTCAATACATCATGGCATAAGCGGCGTTGCAGGAGTTGCCGAGATGACACTACAAACAATCCGAAGTAGCCTTAGGGACTCCTTCGCCGGATTGTATATTTCGAGCTTAATCCATGAACCTTTCCCATGAGAGTGAATAGTCGCAAGACAGCGAAAGTTTGAAGTCAGAGTTTACCTTCACCTACTACTGTGATTTTAATTATGTTAGATTTATTTAAATTCGATGGCTTATGATTAAGAATCGTTGTGTTTATAACACATACATACTGTAAAACAATATTACGTTGAGGGCAGTGGCGATTGTGGGAGTAGGGAGCAGTAGAAGTCATTATGAGTAAACAGTCTGGACAATTTGATTCGGGATATTTAACATATAACCTTATTATTGTGTTCTTTCTATATATCTAAAGATCTGTCCCCTAATAACAAGATGAATATATTTTCATTCTGTCAGAAATATAGAATTACTTTTCAAACAACAGTTAAAAGTCTTACTAAGCACTAAACATTGTGCAACACACGTATATGTAACCATAATATTTATACTGACCTATAGAACGAACCTTAGTTTGAGTTGTGAAGTCGATTGTATTTTCTTATGTCTTATTTTGATTTAAATTCATTTTTATAATATATGTTTAATCGCGCATCCCACTGCAGCATCTGTCATACAAAAGCTACTTTCACAGAATCCGAATCGGGACAAATACAGCATATACACACGATATAATATTGTAAGGCCCGTTAAATTTACTAAACGCTAAAGCAGTTTTCCAGTTCATTAATCATTGATCCAAGGGCTCTGACGAACACATAAATTGTTGAACACTCTCTTTCTGAATTTATCATGTACTACTTCATTTCGATTATGAGTACTGGATGCCACTCATGTCCTTCATTGTAGAGAATTATATTTATAATTACTGTGATACAAATATATTTTAAGCAAGCAATAACATAACAAACAGAACGAAAGTAATTATATATCAGAATGTGAGACTGTATTAAAACTCCGCCTTTTTATTTGAAGTGGCTTTGAACTTTTGAACTGCTCTAAGCGGCATTAGGTACTTACTCAAAATGCGATGGAAAAGTATTGTGCAATAATCTGGGATGCATTAAGCATTACCTAGATAACCACTGAGTTTTTAAAATCAGAATTAGCATGTATAAGGGATTATACGCTATACTACTACTACTACTACTAATAATAATAATAATAATGAGGACTGTATAGCGCCCAATCTTAAAAGCTGTAAAGCTGGATATCGAATTCTACGTCGTTACTACTGAGTAGATGATATAACTTGTTATACTTTCACCTTAAGAGCATTTGTGTGGAGAACGGTCATTGACTAAATGAGCCATCGCAGATAAATATATTGATTATTATTATTATTATTATTATTAAAATTTCTACTATTGATATTAATATTATTATTGTTATTATTATTTGTATTATTATTATTATTATTATTATTATTATTATTATGTTTTGTTCTTGAAAATATCCTTGTAGATTTTGTTTCCCATTTTCTTATTGAACATGTTTAACTGATTTTATCATTTCCTCATATCTTAGATTCCTCTATGTATATGCATGATATATATATATATATATATATATATATATATATATATATATATATATATATATATATATATCCTAATAAAATGTCATAATTTATAGCACCTAGCAATAGTGAGGTTAAGATATTCAAATATATACAGAATAAAACATATTAATATTATTATTATTATTATTATTATTATTATTATTATTATTATTATTATTGGTTTTTTTCTTGAACATATTTTTGTAGATTTATGTTTCCCTCCTTCTTATTGAACATTTTTCAAGTGATCGTAGTATGTGGTGGTCATATATTTGATTTTCATATATTTGTTATGCATTCTATATATCATAATACGTCATATTGCATAGCTTGTGTCAAAATTTTTTTAAACCTTTTTATGATATTCACAAAAAACTTTTATTAATCAAATTTCAGACTTCTTGAATGGAACCTTCCTGATTGCAACAAGCTATGAATAGAGCATGTTATGACGTCTACAGCATTCAATTAACAGCAAAAATCACGTGTACTCACCCTTGAAAGTATCAGGAACAGCATTTGTTTGAAAAATTAAAGAATACAAATGGATCTAAAAATTGTAATAAAATATTAAACAATACTTGCACAGCAGTGAGACATATCGAACTAATACATGATTGATATAACTTGTAGAACTTATATTTAATTGTACTTATATTCTTGATTATTGTAAAATACGACGTTCGCTACCAACTTCATACTCAGTAATAGTTAATTCAGAAATAAAACACGCTGTAAATGATAGAGTTTAATATGTTGGAATTTTAGAGTGAATTCAGTAAAATATATTTGTACTAAACGATTGCATTATTAATCTGAGATATTGCGTTCTGGATTCTTTGGCTATCGTAAATTTATTTGATATTTAATTAACTGTATTATAGTCAAAAAGGCAGAAATCATATAAATATATGATGTTGGTAAGTGTTGGAATATCGTAGTTATATATGTTTCTCTAATATCTGTAATTTTGTTTATGTAGATTGACGTTTGAATGTAGTGTTATATATTGAGTATTTCAATAAACAGTTGTTTCGTCAGAGCTTAAAGGAGACTTGTATCATTACAAATTTCATACTTCATTCCCAGACGTAGCTGTGTCTCATCATCGTAGTGACACTTTGTTTTAAGTAGCTCATTCTTCTCTCTCTCTCTCTCTCTCTCTCTCTCTCTCTCTCTCTCTCTCTCTCTCTCTCTCTCTCTCTCTCTCATTCCGGTATTCACAAAGTATGGCACAACTACGAGTTTCCCACATAATGTTCTCGTGAAACATTTAATAAAACTTTTTTAAACAAAAACAAAATTGATAAACAACATTAAAATTTGAACTACAATTTTGATAGTTGCCTGACCATTCATCACCAGCAGGTACCTTCTTCGCATGGTTCCATTGTCTCGTACGAATTCCATTTTTAATGCAATAACAGAGAGGTACTTAACAATCTTCAGTTTCAGTAATGGCCCTATTATACAAACATGAGATCTCGGAATCTTTTCCGGTTTGACGAAAGGTTATTGCCGTTTATCATCCTGATTAGAATAAAGTTAATGATTAATTAAAAGAGAATCAATGTCATCAATACCGTCTTGATCCAAACAAGGAGTGAAATTGACAGAATAAAATGCTTGACCAAAGCATGTGCCAGATGATGGGAAACTGCCCCTATCAAAATTAGTATAAAGTACTTAATTTGCCATATCTCTAGTAACTGCACAATCTGGGATTAGATAAGCATAAAGGAATTCTTTTTCAATCTGATCGACTTTCCGATCCAAATAAAGCTTGTAAATCCAAGTCTTAATGAACATGTAAGGTCTTAATGAAAGCGTAAGATTACAATATTGTCTAGTCTCTCATTAAGGATGAGGTCTCTATGAACGTGTATGATTACAATATGTTCTAGTCACTCAGTAAGGATGAGGTCTCTATGAACGTGCATGCTTGCAATATTGTCTAGTCACTCAGTAAGGATTAGATCTCTATGAACTTGTATGATTACAATATTGTCTAGTCACTCAGAAGTATAATGTCTCTATGAACGTGTATGATTACAATATGGTCTAGTCACTCAGTAAGGATAAGGTCTGCATGAACGTGTATGATTACAATATTGTCTAGTCACTCAGTAAGGATGAGGTCTCTATGAACGTGTATGATTATAATATTGTCTAGTCACTCAGTAAGGATAGGGTCTGTATGAACGTGTATGATTACAATATTGTCTAGTCACTCAGTAAGGATGAGGTCTATATGAAAGTGTATGATTACAATATTGTCTAGTCACTCATCAAGGATGAGGTCTCTATGAACGTCTATGATTACAATATTGTCTAGTCACTCAGTAGATGAGGTCTCTATGATCGTGTATGATTACAATATTGTCTAGTCACTAAGTAAGAATGAGGTCTCTATGAACGTGTATGATTACAATATTGTCCAATCCCTCAGGAAGGACAATGTCTCTATGAACGTGTATGATTACAATATTTTCTAGTCCCTCAGTAAGGATGAGGTCTCTATAAACGTGTATGATTACAATATTGTCTAGTCTCTCAGTAAGGATGAGGTCTTTATGAACGTGTATGATTACAATATTGTCTCGTCACTCAGAACGATAATGTCTCTATGAACGTGTATGATTACAATATTTTCTAGTGATACAGTAAGGATGAGGTCTCGATGAACGTGTATTATGACAATATTGTCTTGTCACTCATTAAGGATGGGGTCCCTCTGAACGTTTATGATTACAATAGTGTCTAGTCACTCAGTAGATAAAGTCTCTATGAACGTGCATGATTACAATACTTTCTAGTGATTCAGTAAGGATGAGGTCTCGATGAACGTGTATTATTACAATATTGTCTTGTCACTCAATAGATGAGGTCTCTATGAACGTGTATGATTACAATATTTTCTAGTGACTCAGTAAGGATGAGGTCTCTATGAACGTGTATGATTACAATATTGTCTCGTTACTCAGAAGGATAATGTCTCTATACACGGTATGATTACAATATTGTCTAGTCACTCAATAACAATAATGTGTCTATAAACGTGTATGATTACAATATTGTCTAGTCTCTCAGTAAGGATGAGGTCTCTATGAACGTGTATGATTATAATATTGTCTCGTCACTCAGAACGATAATGTCTCTACGAACGTGTATGATTACAATATTTTCTAGTGATTCAGTAAGGATGTGGTCTCGATGAACGTGTATGATTACAATATTATCTTGTCAGTCATTAAGGATGGGGTCTCTATGAACGTGTATGATTACCATATTGTCTAGTCACTCAGTAGATGAGGTCTCTATGAACGTGTATGATTACAATATTGTCTCGTCACTCAGAACGATAATGTAAATATGAACGTGCATGATTACAATATTTTCTAATTATTCATTAAGAATGTGGTCTCGATTAACGTGTATTATGACACTATTGTCTTGTCACTCATTAAGGATGGGGTCCCTCTGAACGTTTATGATTACAATATTGTCTAGTCACTCAGTAGATAAAGTCTCTATGAACGCGTATGATTACATTATTGTCTCGTCACTGAGAACGATAATGTCTCTATGAATGTGTATGATTACAATACTTTCTAGTGATTCAGTAAGGATGAGGTCTCGATGAACGTGTATTATTACAATATTGTCTTGTCACTCATTAAGGATGAGGTCTCTATGAACTGGTAGGTATTACAATATTGTCTAGTCTCTCAGTAGAATATGGTCGCTATGAACTTGTAAGATTACAACATTGTCTTGTCACTCATTAAGGATGAGGTCTCTATGAACTTGTTGGATTACAATATTGTCTAGTATCTCAGTAGAATACGGTCACTATGAACTTGTAAGATTACAATATTGTCTCGTCACTCAATAAGGATGAGATCTCTATGAACGTGTATGATTACAATATTGCCTAGTCACTCAGCAGGATAAAGTCTCTATGAACGTGTATGATTACAATATTTTTATTCACTCAGTAAGGATGAGGTCTCTATGAACGTGTTACAATATTGTCTAGTCACTCATTAAGGATGAGGTCTCTATGAACGTGTATAATTACAATATTGTCTAGTCACTCAGTAAGGATGAGGTCTCTATGAACGTGTATGATTACAATATTGTCTAGTCACTCAGTAATGATGAGGTCTCTATGAACGTGTAATCATTGCGATATTGTCTAGTCACTCAGTAGGACAAGGTCTTAATACAAATATATAATTACAGATTTGTATTGTCGCTCTGTACGGATAAAGTCTTAATGGCAATGTTGATTTACAATATTGTCACTCAGTAAAGATGTGGTTGTAATGAAAGTGAAGGGTTACAGTATTGTTTTGTCATTCAATAAGGATAGGGACCTAACGAAAATGTCTTTGTAGGATTACAATACTATTGTCCCTTCCGCCATATATATAATATATGTTCTATCAACAATCAGGCATGTTTAAGGTATGTAATTACTTAATACAGTGCTTTTGATATCAAAACATGCAACGTGTCCATATTATGTTTATTTAATTTAGCTATAAAGAATGACTTAGCTAAACGGCAGTTACAATTCTTAGCACGTTCTCGACTAGGGTAAAAAAGTTGAAAAATGTTTCAAACACGAATATAACTTTGTATGAGGCGTATCATCAATTATTGCATGGGAAGCGATGTATTTAATTTGTATTCCTCTTAAGCGATAATACATTTTTCTAAGCATCACATTTCAAACAGGTGCGGCAACATGAATATCATGTGCTTTGCAATTCTAGTAAGATTAATTTAATAGACATGCGGTCATTGAATACTTAATTAGTCTCACCTCGGCTGAAATAATACTTGTTTAATAGCTCTTCGCTTTAGATAAAAGAGGTCTGAACTGAAAATACCAAAATACTTTTAACCAAATCGTGCTTTCAGTAAGAACACAAGCTTGCAATTTTCTCTTTTGTTAATAATCTCATTCATTAAGTTTTGATAAAGGCATTGTTAAATGCTTTTATATATGTAACGTTTGTCCTGAAAATGGGTAATTATACTCAAACATATTGCGCTTATATATATTTTGTCGTAAACAAATAATCTTATTCAAACTCCGTGCAATGTTCTTGAATGTATCGTCCTTTGATTGAAACATGAAATTTTATTTCATCCCTTTTACAAGGCCAGCCCTATCACATGTAATGTTAGGAGACGCCATTTAATTATAACATATTATCAACAATTTAAAAAGATGTAATGAGTGTAATACAATATGAATGAATATTCGAAAAAGACGCCAAAGCTATGAGAAAGGAACTGAGAAGGGCTATTCATTTAATTCAAGTAAAGAACTGTGGCAAATAATTAATGAAAGAGTGCAACATTTTACTGTAGAAATGATGAAGTACTGGTAAGAAAGGAGTGCACCTGTTTCACAGGTAAAGTTAACTGCATATTTCGTAAATGATTTGTATAAAATTGAATATGTTTTACTGTGTAAATACCGACAAATTGTCGGTTGTATACATACTCGCATGCAAATCACTGAATAAAATACCGTAAATCACTGAAATACAGTCACTGAAATACCGTAACTCACTAAAATATAGTAAAGCAGCTAAATTCCGTAAGTCATAGAATACAATCACTCGCTAAAATGCCATAATTCACTGAAATGCAATAACTCACTAATATACCGTAAATCACTGAAATACAGTCACTGAAATACCGTAACTCACTAAAATATAGTAAAGCAGCTAAATTCCGTAAGTCATAGAATACAGTCACTCGCTAAAATGCCATAACTCACTGAAATGCATTAACTCACTAATATATCGTAAATCATTGAAATAATTGTAACCTACTGGGATGTCGTAACTCAATGAAATGGCCTCTCGCACTGAAATGCCGTAACTCACTTAAATATCGTAACCCTCTATAATACAGATAAATAGTTTAAAAAAAACAGTTAAATAAAAGAAAATTGTAAAACAGGAAATATGCATTCAGTCTAAACATAAATAAATATGAACAAGCTAATACAAATAATGTTATATATACCTCTATTGCTTATGCCATTGGCAGTTAGATGGAAGGGTCAATTATAAACAAAACATTAAGTAGATAATGTTTATTATTTACGATTATACAGGAAGATAATGTAAACACATTGGAATGACCTTTTGACCTTTGAAGGTTACAAGAAGGCGTTCGTGTTTATATTCTTGTTCTTAAGTTATAAATAATTTTTTTACTTATATCTGACTTCGAGGTTTAGTCGAAGAACATTATAGAGGAGTACTTGTTTACGAATTTCAGATAATACACGGTCAAGCCTGTGAATATTGTACGCAGGGCATGGTGGCGAGTTACACTCGTAATCTGACGAAGTATTTCTTGGAGTGTCATTACGCTCAGGGGATATTGATTTCAACTGACAACGAAACTGTAAAGATCAGCGCTGAATGCATTGGTATCCGTTTGATGTTAACGTCGGATGAGCAGAGCCTCGTCCCAAATACGACGGTGCGGTACTAATATGCTCCGGTAGATGTGGTTACTGCAATAGTTTAAACTGGCTGACAGGTTTGATATCAAAGGACAGCCAGAGATAAATTCACTGTTAGACACATACGCTATGCACATAATTTGCGTTTGATGCTTTCTACACATATATCATGGTTATCCGCGTCCGTATTTGGAAGGGTCAATTCGTCTCCATTTATGGATCTAAATATGTTGCATTATAAATAGCAAACGTGAGCCTTCATAGGTTTTGATTGCCTGTCTCTTGTCGACTGGCCGGCCTAACTGCATATTATCTTCGCTACAACGTCAGTCGAAATATTTGACTGCAAATAATAACCTCGACTAACACGCTAGGTTGCTAACCAGGCAACGCAGCGGGTCGAACTTCATATTAGGCCTCCTACATTATATCAACATCCGCTTCAGGGGGTTCTCACTGGACATCCCAAGTCTTGCTTTGTTCATCAGGTACAGGACATCTTTTGCAAAAATGATGTCGCTTTGTTCCTGAAATATACTTTGTGCTGTACGTGTGTGGCCATCCACACGCTTGAGTCGAACTGGAATGTGCTGAAAATCCTGGTTATATACATTCCGAACTTTGCTTAGAGCTGAAATTTTCGTTACCTTACCAAGTATAGTTTAATCATTACAAAATATGGAGCCAACGTGAAGCTCTCAGCGAACGCACCCAACCCTGCATCAGTCAGTACTTTTACTAGATCGGGCTGGTACTTGCTTGGTCAATCTTCGTGAACGACTGTAGCTTCAGACGGTAATGCCTGTATATGCTTATTTTCCTTTTTCGGTTATACATGCGCTGCTGACATAACTGTTGCAGTCGTTCCTGGTTCAAACTTTGTTTCCTGGAACCTCTACTAGCTGATCATGTATTCATATGAGTAGACGCTTTTGCCAAGAGAAGAATAATGCCGCAGTCCAGTATTCCTGCATACCACTTAAAGTCGCGAAACGCCTCTGAAAGCATGTTGACTATGAGCTTTTAGCCATTGATGTACATATACATAATCAGGTACCAATTAAAACAGCACCATCATGTTACTGCCTGCAATATATATATATATATATATATATATATATATATATATATATATATATATATATATATATATATATATATATATATATATATATTTGTTTTTCTTTATATCTATAATTTAATTTAGAGGTATAGACTTTAAGTCTGAAATAAAGAATTCTTATCTTGATAATATATATATATATATATATATATATATATATATATATATATTTATATATATATATATATATATATATATATATATATATATACATATATATATATATATATATATATATATATATATATATATATATATATATATATATATATATATATATATATAACGTATATGATTAAGTTCATATTATAATTTGCGAAGAACGTTTTCAAAGTCTACGTAAAGTTAATGTCTTCGGATAATTAGTTGTACATCTCTCTGAGAATGTTTTCATCCTGTACGAGTGAAAACGTTAATTCTTATCCATATACACCTGGATTTACTTAGGGAGATGTCAACACGGAGCACAAAGGGTGAATGATTTTGAACTATGTGGATAACACGTGATTCAGAATTAATTAGGAAAGGTAAAGGATGGTACTTTCCTAATTATCTTATAATTTGTATTCCTCTTTATGAGACCATCATTGTTAACAAGCACACAATTTGAAACAACTGTAACAAAGCGAACATCATGCAGAACACAAAAGAACATTACACTTCTAGCTTGTTTACTTAAATTGGTATTGTATTGCTTTTCTTCAAACGTCATTCATAACTGACTCAAAGCTTATCTCGGTGGAACATCTAATTTTGTAACGATTATACAACAAGACTTGAGTGTCTGTGTGACTGAGATTTTAACGTAGCTTTTTCAATTTTTCAGTCATATCGCTATGATGTCTGCAGTGTAGCAGTTTATAGTGACGCCAAGACATGTTGCATGATGTAACACCCAGTCACATTATCCTGACAGGCCGACCAGTCCTAACACTAACGTAACTGCTCCTGTAGCCTATTTGTTTGAGCGTCTGCCGTGGGTTCGATCCCCGGCCGAGTCATACCAAAGACTTACAAAAATAGTACAGCTGCCTCGCTTGGCGCTCAGTATGAAGAGGTTAGTGTTAGGACTGGTCGGCCTGGTATCATGATAATGTGACTGGGTAGGACATCATGCTACATCTGACATGTCTGCGGCATGATGCCACAGTGATAGCCATCACTATAAACTGCCTCACTGCAGCCATCGTAGTGATATGACTAACAATCTTTAAAGATACGCTTTAAAAAAAATCCTAATCAATATAATCAAACCTAACACTAACCTCTTAATGCTGAACAAAAATCAAAGTCAAGTATTTTATTATTGTTTGGAGCATGACGTCGTTATCAAAAGAACACATGAAACGTAATTTTGTGAGCTGCCCAGATTCCATTCCATTGTATAAATTATCATTAATATACATAGTGTTCTGCATGAAGGACGTCAATAGAGGGTTTCACGGTTGCAACGGAGTTACTGATCGCAGCGCTTAAAATTACCTCCCTTAGCTCCAATACGCATGCCCAAGACAAATGTCCAGTTCAGGATAGTTCGGAACTTCTCACCATATTAGGCAACATAAAAATAATTGTCCTTCACCCAAAGTGCGTACCATCCCTCAAAATATATATCAGCTCCACCATCCTCCTTCAAAAATGAAAAGGTCACTACCTCAGTTCTATAAATTGTGGTAAAACGTTTGTCAGGTGACATACCATTGCAAAATAATTGTTATCTTATTGCTTAAATTATGTAGCAAATATATATATATATATATATATATGTTGTATATATATATATATTACAATTATTAAGTACTCAATGGACTATGTAGAATATAAAATTAAATGTGTACATAATTATGTACTGGAACAAATAGGTTATGTAACATTTTATTTTGTGGACATAATCAGTTAAATGTGTGCACATCATTAAAACATTCCCTTCAAGATTCATCTTCACTAAACGTTTTTTTCCACATGCATGATCACATAGGACAGGTTTCAATGATAAGTAGCATGTTTAATAAATGTGAACAAACTTGTATCGGACTGTTATGCAGGATGTATTTTGGACAAGAAAATTACAGAGCTCTCTGGTGTGTTGGATCTCTGTGAGCCAGATGATTCGATAATGGTTGATAAGGGCTTTTCAATACGTAACCTGACAACTCAAAAAGATAATTCTCCTGTCATTACTCATTTGAAGTCAAAATAGAAACAGTTTACACGGAGGCAGGTTGAGGAGATATGATGGATAGCAAATCTGAGGATACATGTGGTAAGGGAGATACAACGAATTAAAGTTTTAAAAATCCTTAATGGGGTGATGCCAATTTATTGCCATTTAACAACATCAGATGTTTTCGACATTTGAGCTGCAGTAACAACACTGCAGCCATCATTTGTACAGGACTAACTCACTATTTTACCTGAAATCACAATAAAGTAACCCAGACCCAGCACACATGATTTGTTGGACCCTGCTATGTGTAGAATTTATTTATATTAAAGTAACAATTATTTTGGACATAAATATTAAAAATGGATGCAGCACATTGTATACAATTGTCATGGTCTTTTTTCTGCACCCCTCCCTTTTTTCTTCTTTTGTTTGTAAAGCTTGTATTATGTAAGTTATGTTGGTTCTCTCTCTCTCTCTCTCTCTCTCTCTCTCTCTCTCTCTCTCTCTCATTATTTATCCTACTGTAAAGAACACATGGTGATCAATATTTCTTCTTTATATGTATCTTGCCAGAAAAAAAATAAAGTATATATGTACAGAGGTCGATATCAAACTAAGTGAATCGATTAATTAAAAATGTCTCAATAATGAATGGAGTCACAGTTCTGAATTTAATTAAGTTTTTTTTGGGGTAAAGAGGACTGCCTCTTTTAATTACATTTGAGAACATTTTTTTTGCAGAATGCTTCTCACGTAAAAGGTCTTCAATTTTGGGAACATTCTCCCCTCCCAGAGTTTGTTTTCAAACCTAATCCTCTCCATATGTATTCCTTGAGCTGTCCATACTACAAAGTCACACCACGTATGATTAGTCAAGGCTATCTGTCCTTGTACCTGGTAGTAGTAAGTGTGATTGAATTTAAGTTTAATCTTGCCATTTCTAAGACCACAGTAGAAATCACTTGTCTGTGCTGCTTCAAGGGGTGTCAAATTCCTGTATTTGAATTAGCAGTTAACTTCAACAATGCCACTCGTTTCTTTACAATGTTCACATTGAACCAGATAATCTGGACTAGCTGCTAAAAAAGGATAAACAATTGACACATTTTGTCTGTGTTCTTTAAGAAATTTTTTCAGCCTTTTCACAGCATATCTGTTTAAATCCTCCACTGTCACATTCTCTCTATCTACATTTGCCATCATTACTTACTGAAGTGAGCTGCACCGATTCTAAATCTGGCGAGATAATAACCGTGAACCCCCTTTGTTATTCTGCTTTGTATTATTTCACCTTTCGGTTTACAATGTTTCGTTCTGCATTTATAATGTGATTCTAACTGTCAACTGAAAGCTCTGAAATTCATTTTCTCACGAATATAAAGTGTTCCACAACATACTTAATAATTTGGTCATAGACGTCACACATTACATCCACATTCACTTGCACTCACATTTCATTCTTTCGCCAACCAACACCTGTTTCACGTAGTGTAAGTTTACTGAGACAAAATTACCTATTATCATCTATGCTATCAGGAAGATGTTGATTCAAACGAAACTATTTCCTTCACTGTCCCATCATAAGGTTCATTTTTGTGTATTGTTGCAAAGGGGCCCCGGGTGGCCGAGTGGTCTAAAGCGCTGTTCGTTACGGATTTATAGCAACAATGCGAATTCGCGCGCGTGTAGGTAGTTGTGGTTGGTGAGGGTGTGATTTGGATTTCCAACGTAGATTTAACAATTGTTCAGTCATATCACTAAGACGTCCACAGTGTGGCCGTTTAAAGTGATGTCTTAAACTGGGACATCATACCGCAGTCATACAGTGGGATGTCCCACCCAGCCATAACACTATCACGACCACTCTTAACCAGCCTACTTTCGGTTTCTTGATCGACAAATTAAACACTGAGCTACCGTTGTTTCTTCTAATATTAGCAACATCTAAACACAGGGACAAACCTGCAGAATAACACATATCGTTGGGAATGAGTTAGCTGCCTTCCTTCCGCATCAGACATGTTTTTTACGTCTCCCTTTTCCCACAAGTAAAGCATTACTAAAAAGACAGTATTTGCACGAGGTAAAACGGGCGTGGGTTGGTAATTGCATCAGAAAAAGCCTTCACCTCAGCCATTATAGCTGCTACGAAATAATTACTCCTTACTGCAAAATACTAAATAAAATTTTAAAAAAGAAGCAAACAAACAGGAAATATCCGTTAGATATGTTGCGTATACTCTCTCTCTCTCTCTCTCTCTCTCTCTCTCTCTCTCTCTCTCTCTCTCTCTCTCTCTATATATATATATATATATATATATATATATATATATATATATATATATATATATATATATAGAGAGAGAGAGAGAGAGAGAAAGAGAGAGAGAGAGAGAGAGAGAGAGAGAGAGAGTAGTTTTTTGTGTCATTAATCTTCTTGCTACTAAACAAATGTTCATATTTACATTGCAATTACTCAGGTTGGTTCCACGTTTACCAAATCAGATGCAACCATAATAGGTAAAATCTACTGTATTTACAAAAACAAGTATATCAATAAAAAAAACTTTGAACAATAAGTGTGTGTGTGTGTGTGTGTGTGTGTGTGTGCAAGAATTTCCCTCCTCCGATTCTGAAGCTTTTACCATGTTGGTACAAAAAAGAGAACTTCCAACTAACAGTTCGTATTCTTCATATCAGATGTTGTGCTATTGTTTATCATACGTTCTCTTTGTTGTGTTTATTGTGTGCTTTCTTTCTGTATTTTTTCCCATTAGGTATTGAAGTCGGTTGGGAGGAAGGGGGAGGGTCTTAGAAGAACTAAGATATTTCCTATTGGATAGGTCAGGTTGGTTCTTTTACTAAGAGGGATAATTGCAAAGAGTCACGTGAGAATGAAATCCCTGAATTATATCATGCTTGTGCAGTTACTATAAATATGGCAAAACGAGCCGTTAATAATATTTTTGAGCAGCACATAATTAGTTTGCTGACATGTTTCAGTCATATAATGAGTCGCTTTAGCCTATAGTACAAATCAATCACAAAATATGCCATTACTTTGCCTTTCCATTTTATATTCATTCTCTCAATCCTAAACAGGGTGACAAACGTAACATGTCCTATGTTACGTTTAGGCTCTTAAAACAATGACACAAAGAAGATTGAAAACAACAAGCTTTGTGAAAGAATAAATAACACAACTGAAAAATATGTCCTAGTAGTAAAATGTTCTATTGAAACGGAGATTGAATCCCGATGAAATCCAAAATGGAAGGCGATGAGGTATGATGTAATTAGTGTCGTACTGATGTGTCAATAGTTCTTTGTTGAACGAAATAAAATAATATTCCAGTGTTTGAATTATTTATATTCGATTACTGTCTTTGTCCAAGATTTATATTCAAGAACAAGCATTTCCAAAGAATAACAATCTCTTGGAATCCAAATAATTTGAAGTAAAACTAAATGGACAACCCAAACTGACCACAATATTAAACACGTTGACTTCTCAAGTCTTAAGGCAAGAATAATATTGTTCTCAACATATCAATATTAAATCTGTCTACTGCGCAAACCGATTCCATGATGTGGGCCAATCCACTGGAAAACCCTGGTTGATACGTGTTATTTGGTATAAACTTCACATATAGCCTCAATTTGATTTAATGAATCTACGGATGAAACTAGGATAGCATTAGATACAACGTTTATATTATTTGTGTTTACGACAAACGAAACTGAATTTCAGGACAATAACTTTCTGGAAAATGTAAAATCCAGTAAATACAATTATATTACAGCGGCATTTAATAGAATTTTTAATACAAACTAACGAACAAACAATTTAGTTAAATATCAAATATAAATTAATTCAAATATGCATATCACCTGAATAGGAAAACGATCATTAGATATCCTGTTTGTTCCGTATGGAGAAATTGAAGCAGCAGTGGTATCAGCATGCTATTTTGTTGTAAAATGAGGTTATTATCAATAAATAGAGACACGTACGGTACTCCCTGCTGCTGAGTGGTCAGTGAGCTATCAAATAACTATAAAATGATGACATGTTCCCAAACTCATTTGGCGTCAAATGTTGAAAGAACTGATCTGAGAAAAAATACATATGTTATTAATAATGATGTCCAAACCCCAACGTAGATTATTTTTCTCACCCAATATTATCCTTTAAAGTAAAAAAAATCTCTTTACTAGAGTTCACGTCGCAATGTTTACATATGGCGCATGAATACAAATATGCTAATGAGGGCTGTGGTGTGACAGTTGCGTCCGAAGTACACAGTTCATACTCGTGAGCAAAAAAAATAACACAAAACGTCGCATAGTAATGAGGTATTATCACATTTAATATATGGATGTTATATGAAATTAACAATAAATAGTTAAAATTTATTAGAAAGAAACTGTTTCCTTTCATCATTTCCATTTATGACTACCCCACTCTCCCGTATAAAAGACCCTCGTCACCCTCCAAATATGCGGACCCTAGAGGATAACCATGTGCTAAACTTTCAAATTCACGGATTCTTTGAAAATTTATATTTCTGTCTTGGAAATATGACAAGTGATGCAGTGAAATTTGCTTATGGATTAGTGTGTTGAGGGATAAATGATTTCTGCTGGCTGGTAAGTGTATTATTTGTCAATAAATATTGCAGGTATATTCTGCTGGAGCACAACGGAGATGATTAACAAATTTATAATTGAGCATGTTTGACATAACACATTTCTGGCTGTTGATAAGTTTTCCGTTGTTGTTTAGAGAGTTGGGATGCTGTGAAGTGTATAGGTATATTATCTTATGAAGTTATGTGCATGGATCAGTGTTTTCTGACATAGTTCATTTCAAACACCATTGAGAATTTTATCCTATCTGTAGCACAGGAAATGTTCAGGTCAGCTTCATTAAATGTAGCTAACAGTAGATACTATGTTTCACGCGAAGTATTTACAACTAGTTCGGTTGCTTTAGCTACATTTAATGATCTGAAAATGTACTGAGCTAGTCCTGCATATAAAATAAACTTGACCATGCTAGTCATAACGAACTAATATAATATCAAAACCTCGAAATAGTATGCGTGTGTGTATTTGTCTCTATCAAAATATTTTTGTTTGGTGTGTTTTCTAAGACAGATTGACCTTAAGTAACTGTTTTGGTTATATATTTTTGTTGTTGTTGTTGCTGTTGTTGTTTTATTTGATAACAACTATGGCACAGCAGAAGACAAGAAGGATTTCTTTTGTTAAAAGTAGTTCTGAGCGCGTTGACACCATGACTGAGACGATTGGTCTGAGATGACTAGACTGAGATGAGAAAAGTAAGGTTAGCAAAACAGCTAGATTTCTCTGTCGCTTGGATGAGAAAAATGAATACAGTTTACAATGCTCTCATGTGCAAACTGTTCATCTTTATATTTCCATGATGCTGAATGTTTGAACAAATCGAGTATATATGTTATTCATTTTGTACAGAATTATATTTCTTTATAAAATATTTATGTCTCGAAAATTGATGCTGTGATCATTATTTGCATTTGAAACAGGTGTAATATGTCTAACATAAACAATAAATGCATACTTATCTCGATTCTCAGTAGCATATGCAAATTCACCATAATAATACAAGTTTATTGGTAGTCGGGTTTGATTACGGAATGCTATCCGTACCAAAAGTGATCGAGGTATTGTCTTCAAGCGCTGCAACAATAACTAAAGGATGTGTGATTCTACTCGTTGATATAGTTATGTGTAATGTTAGGAAATGACTGAAAAAATTGGATTTCATGCGGTTTAGTGAGTGTTCTATCGACTTGGATAATTAACAGTTCCAGTTATGCATTCATTGTCATCAAGAACTGGAGCAAGGAAGGTAATATCTTTAATAAAGCCGCTCCACAACGTCTCTCCCATTCTGTTGTTGAAAATCAAGCAATTAAAAATGGTTGTCTCGCAATGGAATAAGGAAAATTAGAAATTTATAAATGACTGGAACATTTGAATATGTAATCGTTCCCACGTCTAAACTTTAGTGTGAAAATATTAGCAAAATTATACCAGACGCTGCTTCTATCAAGATATTCATGCACACGCGAACTAACGTCGAATGGATTACAAACGATCTACTGTATTCTGGAAGAATGAATGAATGAATTCAGCTTCTACAGGTGCAATTTCCAACAAGGTAAGTTTCATTTGTTTATCATCCATTGGATAGCCGCTATTGAAAAATACCCGTAATCGTACCGGGGACAGCACACACAAGTATCTTTATTTTACACTACATCGTCCACGTCTATGCAGACCAGGAACATACTTTGGGGGATGACTGGGGTAGGAACATTTACTACCCTGTCCGAATGTACATGTGCAAGAAATTGCTGTAGCTTTTATGCGCAGATTAACCAACCCATCATGTGTTGCCATTTTATGCATCGCCCTGAAAAAATTGAAATGATGCCCCTGTCATCATGTCAGCAATAAATTTTTATAAATGTTTTATCGGTTATGCATTCATGAAATAGAGCGCAGAACAAGCAAAGAGCAACGAGCAACGATTCCTAATAAACAATATATCTGGAGTACTGATGATCGTGTCAATCGTGTCGTAATGTCAGATTTAGCGTATCTCTCCATGTCTTGTCTTAAACTCGTGTCATATTTGCCACTTTCATTTACTTTAGGACTCTCAAGTGTGTGCCACCGCTACACACACACACACACACACACACACACACACACACACCATGGCCTGTGCATCACAAACACCTTCTTCAAGTGTAAGCCACAATACAAACTGTCATGAAACATCCTAGGTCCCATCGCTAGCACCAACTCGACACGGCCATCACCAGGCGCTCTGCCCTTATCAGCGTCCTCTCCACCACAACATACAACAACATACAACAGTGGAGACCATGCCCTCGTGAGCAGCTGGGTGAGACTTCAGTCACACACACCACACCGCTCAAACCAAAAGGACGCCCTCGCATAAACACTGCATAGATATTTGTCCCCATCAAGTTGCAAGAGTATGCGTCCGCCCTGGACAAGGCTCTCCAGGACCTACCAGAGCACGATGCCACAGCCAAGTGGAACGCAATGAAGGATGCCATCTACAGAACAACCAGGTTCAGGTTTGGCAAAAAGGAATGACCCAGTCAGGACTGGTTCAACGCACAACTATCAAGGATGGAACCACTAATCGAGGAGAAGTGAAAAGCCTTTATAGCATACAAAAATGCCGTAATGTTCAGAAGCTTACTGCTCTTAAATGTACCCGAAGCAACACCCAACGCATCACTAGATAGTGCGCGAAGGAGTACTGGCAATAACTGTGTGAAGGAATCCAGCGCAGTGCCGAGTCCGGAAACATAAAAAGTATGTACAGTGGCATCAAGAAAGCTCTAGGCCCTACAGTGAAAGGTGTCGCTTCCCTGAAATCTCTGATGGGAGAGAAGATCATTGACCATGTGCAACAGATGGCTAGATGGGTGGAGCACTACTCAGAGCTATACTCCCGAGGAACATGAGTCACCGATGCTGCCCTCAGCAGCATAAAGGATCTTCCCACCGTGGAGGAGCTCGACAAAGTGCCAACCTTAGATGAGCTTAGCAAAGCAATTAACTAACTCTCAAACAACAAAGCACCAGGTAGTGACAGCATCCCGCCCTGGAAACCAGCATTACTTCAACCACTGAACGAGCTACATTGAATCTGCTGAGAGGAAGGAGCAGTCCTCCAAGACAATTGTGACCCTTTATAAAACAAGTGCAACCGCAGTGACTGTAATAACTAATGAGGGATCTCGCTTCTGAGCATCTTTGGTAAAGTGAACCCCCGCATCATACTCAACAGGTTGCAGTTGCTGGCGGACCGTGTGTGCACATAATCCCAGTGCGGTTTCAGAGCAGGCAGGACTACGACATACGTGATCTTCTCCCTACGACAACTCCAAGAGAAGAGCAGAGAGCAAGGTCAGCCACTCTACATGATGTTCATCGACCTCACCAAGGCCTTTTACTTAGCAGGAATGGTTTTTTTGAACTTCTAAGTTTACCAGGCCTGCATTCTCATCACCCTTCTATATGGAAGTGAAACCTGGAGCTCAACTCTTTCCATATACGGTGCCCTAAACGCACCCTGAATCAGCTGGTAAAACCGTGTCGCACACAGCGAGATCCTGCAGCGTGCAAATATCTTCAGTTTATTCCCTCTGCTGGGCAAACGTCGCCTTCGATGGCTGGGACACGTCCGACGCTCAAAGGATGGGGTGCTGCTGTGGGACATCCTATATGGACAGCTGGCCACTGGGACGAGATGAGTCGTCCGCCCCACACTCCGTTTCAAGGTAGTGTGAAAGTGCACATGAAGGAAAGCGACATTTCACCTGATGGCTGGGATGTGCTTGCCAAGGACCGTGGAACCTGGAAACTAACGGTAAGCAATGGCATATCAGTGGCTGATGCGAGGAAAGGCCAGTTTCCGGCAGTGAAACGTGTGAGAAAGAACCAGATGGCATCAACCACAGTAACTCAGGCTTCCTACTATATCTGCGCAAACTGCAAGAGGGACTCTAACTCGCGTATAGGCCTACACAGCAACAACATACGATGCCAAACACCCCAGAGACAAACAAGACCCAAAGGGCGCTATCCGCCACTGTCGCCAATGATATATATATATATATATATATATATATATATATATATATATATATATATATATATATATATATATATATTGGTATGACCAGATCATAATTGAACGAACACGGTGACAGAATAACCGTGGCACTGTGATCTGACCGTCATTGTGTGCAAAACTGCATTCAATTCAACGTATATGGCATTTAAAATATACGCGGGTATTAATGCGAAAAATTGGCACTGGTATGCTTGAATATAATCGTGGACCATGCACTGTTGGGCAATGTTGTCAATGTACTTGAATAGGTTCCAGTTCCCAATGTGTGAAACCTGCTACACCACGTAATGGTGCTATTGATTTTCTTTCCTTTTTTCCGTCGGTTTTTAACTTTGTGGCGCGTGTCATTTTATTATTTCTACCAGCCGCGGGTGTGGAAAGTCGTGGTATCAGTCCACTGGATATCTTTGTAGTGTTTTACATTAACGTTCCCGGCATTTACAAAATCTTAAAGATCATTGACATTGCCTTGGTGAGTTTTTACCGGATTATGCGCCTTTAACTTTAACATCTCTGAAAGATTTTTTGCCTGGATCTACCTATAGAAGAGGTGTCTATGCTAGTTACGGGAATTGATACGTTCGACTGCATTTGAGTCACTTGTTAAATCTTTAGACGGTAATAATTCAGCTTGTTATAGTGGCTGGCGATATCAATAACCGTCAAAGCGTAATTGTATGTGTGTAGACGACCATATTCGCGTACCAATTGTTTTAATAAAATAAATAGCCAAATGAACTTTGTTGGGCCTTCAATCCTGAAATCATCCTCATGGAAGCGTTTTTGGTGCTTTTTGTCTATCAAAAACTGTGTGCCGTAAAGTTTGACCCTCCATCCACATGCGAACGAACTTCGTTATCGAACTCGCTGATTTGCATAAGATGCGATGTCTTTAAAATAGCATCTTTGAGAGTAATATATATCATATATGTTTCGAGTCACGTTGTTGCTGATGGAATAGGGTTGGACAGAATATATTGAGCAGTATTAAACACGCGACAATGTCATTATAATACTCATGGCATACGAGGCGTAACACATAGGCATCTCCTAAAACAGCATCGACCCGAGGCAATCAACAATTACCTCACGGCACTCTAACGTCTCCAAGACATGTTAACGACATGTCAATCCGTGCGTGACGATACAACTGCAGGAGTAAAACAAACATTTCTCCACTGATCAAACATGCCAAAATACCCACCCACCCACACCTTCCCGCGTCCACTCCGACCTGTGAAATACTCGACTACGAGCTTTGTGACATCGAAATGACCGCAGCCATCGAGGCTGCTTTACCAAAACAAATTCAGCAGGTCGTTTGTCAAACCCTCGGGAAAATCCAAAACGTCGCCGAAATTTTAATTCTCTCATCTCAGCAAATGACATCATATATACCATCGCTACGGAGAGAAGGACACTGTTAAAATAATAAGGTTCGTCGACGTATTCACACAGATTATGCTAAATTTGTTTTGAAAGAAGCGGTAACATAAAAGCCTAAAGTAACTGTAAAATATCTTAATTTTGGGCCAGGTAATTGACTTAAAGGGTTTATCGATAAACTTTATCGATCAAACCTTTGGGCTTCTGCTAATGAACACACAATGCGGAACGTATATAAATCTTGTCCTGGTTCAAGCAAGATCACGAAACCCAAGAAAGAGTTCCAGTTTTCACACTCGTTCACTACCCCACCCTTCCTAAGCCAAAGATGATCCTATGGAGATAAAAGCAGGTGGTATATTAAAGAAGAAAAGTATTGGGGAAAATCCAATCCTGCTCAAAGCTCTATTGACTTGACACAAAGTTTCGTCGAACACATACGGTTCCAACCATGTAAAAACACTGGTAGACAGTCTGGAAGCATTCGCTGATATACTGCGGGCCAATAAAACATCCACGTCAGATATCCGTGAAGTCACTAAAAACTCTAAGCAATTAAATGACATGGAAGCGAACACATATAATCCGATGAAAGTTCCCGAACGAAAAATTGAAGTGTACCTAAGTAATTATTGATATTACAGTAACTGATACAAGAATGTGTAGATTTGTCATTGCAACACCAGTGCTTTGAACATTATCTTAATTGTATCATACCCACACTGGAATCCCAAAAACAATTACTCAGATATATTCAACACTGCAATTCTAGCGAACGGTCATCAAATTCATTCAGAACACTATGATGACAAATCTTAAATTTGAAATTCTTTTTCCCAACACGAAACGGTAATCGAACTGCCTGCAAGAAAATGGTTTGACATGATATAGTTCTGCTTTCCAGCTGACGAAATATACATGCGAACTATTGGTGGTCACACTGCGATTAATTAACTCCATTTCTTGTATGATGACAATAACATTATGTTAGACTGAACAGAAGCTATCAACGATGAATTTCATCCACGTTTCAAAGCATTTACTTTAGAATGAATCAAAATAGCGATACGAACCAACGAACAGCACCCACGTTTGAATCTCTACGTCAGGAAATATCTTTACCATGAACATGTCGTCGTTGGGTCTGTAATGATAGGAACTGTTTGCGGTATTAACAGTTGCTAATTTTTCCGACGGCGAACAATTCTATCGTCAGAATTACGGCCAAGCCGTGTGGAAAAATGCTAGTTGGGTTGCTGTTGTGGGCGATTACTATTAATGCATCGGACGGGATAGCAGGGATACATTTTGTACAACTTGTCTCAAGACGTGTGTCTCGATGACCCTAAGTTGATCAATATGTGCCTTGTAAGAGCAAATCAATACCCCTATGAGAATTTCTTTAACCGATACCGCTGGACATTTAATTGACGTGAGCGGATAAAAACCTCCAGTACTTGTATTGGTGACTATGCATATTCAAGGTAAGTGAAAAATGAAAATTGCATATTTTGCAATACAGAAGCGCCTGTACATGGCGTTATTTACGGAAATGAACTTTAAGAAAAAATACCTTATCCCTATAGATTTCTAATCAAAGTGGAATTAATTCCATCGATATGGATGCCTTCGTTGAGACTTTCGTTCACGGACGAACAAAGCTGTGTTTCCTTTATGCAATCAGGAGGCACTTACAATATCATCCGAGATCTATCTTTTTAACTGGCAAATCAGCGCACAACAAGGGCTTACATACGTAGGCATTTAACCATCTCATTTCGGGATATAAGACGGCTGAATAACTGGCAGTGAATTCAGTGGATTTGACTAACTTTGATTCTGTTCGGCAATTTCTACGACTGAACGGTCATCAACAACTATCAAACGAAGTTCTGCCTGATAATAAGAATCAAATAGCGCGAGCATCACATATTAATATCGTTTATTCAGCGAGATCATAGCATCTACAGTGTACTGAAAATTTCGCAACGAGATTTTAAAACCTTGTCTCCCATCTATAATTTTTTTATATGTCTGAATATGTTTAGAGAGGAGTGGTCAACATTATTTCAAAGCTCCTGCTGTGTACGTATTGCGATTATTACCCCGTACATATGTATATATATGATTATATGCAATTAAACTCTGCTTCTCGAAGGTGTTGGTGGACAATAAAGTTCGTGCAGGTGCATGTGGATAACGTGTAGGCGGCATACATTAGTGAATCGCATGCCTTTGCACGCGCGATAAAACTAGCACTGGTATGCTGGACAATACAACATGCCATACCCATAAAAAAAACTTTTACACTGTCATAAGGTGCTCTCCAAATATTATGATCCACTACAACGATCAACGATTTAACTTTGAATCTGCCCCGTTAAGCACATGCGGATGGGCTAGATCGACTGGTGCAAAGTGGCCAACGAAGTAAATAGTGTAACCATTTGTTAAGTTTCCTACTAGGCTGATTTCAATGTCATTTAAGCAATCTCAGAGATTCGGAAATATACACAATGCTTTACTGTCCATGATGAGAATTAACGGAAGAAAATTGTTTTGTGTCTGAGTGTTGTGTTAACTTGATTACATATCTGGAATAATGATTTTGTTTGTGTAAACGACATGGATAACATCGGTGGTAAACAATACACTTGTATGTTCTATTCAGTCTTCATGTTAGCAATGTGTCGCTTTTGTGTCCTGAACTTACACGTCTTTACTAACATTTATTAACATTCGACAACCTACACATGGGCCACTTGATTATCATAATTTAAATGAATGACTGTATCAGTCTTTTCGTAAGTTCTTCACTTTTTTGACCTCTATCAACAGAATTAGAAACGTTAAAATACGCAGTAGATCACACACACACACACACACACACACACACACACACACACATACATACATACATACATACATATATATATATATGGTCTATGCGGCTATTACGATTGTAGGAAAGTAATTGTTGTTTCATAATTCCCAACCATTGTAAATAAGACCTGTGCAAGGAATCTACATGATATTTCAAGTATATGTACAACGAAAAAGCAGCTATATAATACAGTTCTATTTATCTTTGAACGTTTCGTAATGTTTATCAAATACCTTAATTGTATTTGGAGACACTCGTATATAAAACGTGCATTGGGTTATAATCGTATTCAAACATTGATTTTGGCATAAATTCTCTCTCTGGAGAACCACTACATCTGACATTTAAGACGAGTAGCTTACTCAGAGTGTTTCACTGTAAAATGAGATATAATATGTTTACACAATAAACTCCTCTGTAAGTTGAATTTTGGGTGTTCCCTAGTTTGATGTCAAATTGCATTTGTTCTTATGATTGCACTGGAATATAAATATTTATCCCCAAGAAAGATTTATTTGACGTTCTTAAGGGTTTAATAATAGTTGTACTGTGCAGCATGATAAGTGATTTCAATATAATGGTCTCCGGCAATATATAAATTCGTCTTTACCTAATACAATTGTTTACTTTTTCGATTACTCTTGCTACCCTAGATAGAGATCAAATGTTTTTTTTACAACAATCATGGGTATATGACAGTCATAACAATTGCTTTGATGGTAGTTTATAATGACAGCCATACCTTTTGCTTTGATGGTAGTTTATAATAATAATACAAATTGTATGAATGACTTCTTTAATACTAATATTTCTTTCAAACTGTAATTCTCATGAAAATATAAGGCAATGCTTCAGAATGACACAAAAAAGAAAAATATCAAATGGAAAAAGAACAGTTTGCATATTGTATTAAATGATCCAAAATGAAGCAACAACAATGATAAAAGCACATCAAAACCGTGCCGTACAAAGACGGGGTGATGTTTATGTGTCACGTCTACTTTACAGGATCAATCTCAAACGGTATTACCTAACAAAAATGTATTTATGGAGATAAAATTTTCGATATTTTTTTCCATGCTTATAATAAATAGAAAACATAATGGCTTGTCGGGAACTGAAAAGAAGCGGCGATTATTGTCTGATGCAGTTAGTTAAATGACAGTGAAATATAAACCGCGTGCTGGACATATGTTTTCCTGTATTGAGCATATGTTACTAGATTAGAAGATTCACTGGATAACGCAAAGAATTATCTCATTAGAAATTTATGTTTAGATTTACAGGGACTGAAATAAAACTTGTATTACAGTTTATTGACCGATCTGAAGGCCTGGTGGTTAGAGACTCCACCACGGATTCGGGGGTCCCGGGTTCAAATCCAGGCCGAATCAAACCACATACTAATACAAATGATACAAACAGCTGCCTCACTAGGGGCTTAGCATTAAGAGGTTAGTGTTCTAGCTGGCCAACCTGTTGTTACGATAATGAGTCTGCGGCATGATGCCTCAGTATTAGACATCGCTAAAAACTGCCACTTTGCAGATAACGTAGCGATAAGACATACACATACATATACACAAAGTGTTTATCGAGATAGGATACATGGAAATATATATTGATACGGTTGTTATGGGGAAATAATCTTCGTGCGATTTGTTATAAATCTCCACGAGAACGTTGTACTCGATGCATTTCTTTCAACAATACACATATTTTAATTTAGAGCTGTGTTAAATTTATTAAAAGCTCTCAATCTGTAGACTTACGATCGTAGCTCTAGTCTTTGATGTAATTTCATTGAACGGATATGGTCAAATGTAGTGTGGACCTGATGGTTATATTCGTCTTTAGCTGAGAATTAGTACCAAGGCACTTAATAGTGAAATTAAAAATTGTCGACTAAACACCACGCTGCATCCGACTAAATACCACAGTAAGACCGATATTTTGGAAGGAGTTCAAATTGTATCTTTTGGAACACGACCTCTGCACATTGCTGAATATTATGAAATGTGCCTTTCCCCCCCCCCCCCCACCGCTCTCTCTCTCTCTCTCTCTCTCTCTCTCTCTCTCTCTCTCTCTCTCTCTCTCTCTTACTAATGATGCAAGAACTAGATCTATATTGTTACGGCTATTGGATTTAACTTATTTATTTTTAATTGTCAGATCCAAATTTGTAATTTTGGGTTTTAAATTCATTAATTGGGAAATTATTCTAGAAAATTCTCTAGACCATCCTTTAACTGTAAACAAGTTTTTGACCTTGGCTTGTTTACCTCATTATCTGACCTTGCTTCAGATTGATAAACAGGCTTTAAAAACAATTGGTTAAATTCAAGGACATCTTTATATTTTTAGTTATTGGGGATGGTTTTTCTTCTAGATCATTCTTTTAGTACGTGACTTGCTGAAGGTAGTTTCTTTCTATGACCTTCCAGAATCACATGATTCCATTTTGTTTACGAGGGAATTATATATATATATATATATATATATATATATATATATATATATATATATATATATATATATATATATATATATATATATATATATATATAGCTGTGTTCTGGAAGCTAACATTAGTAGAATCTGGGCTTTTTATAAAGTTAACAGTTGTGTATTTATGTTTGAGTTATAATTTTAATTATCTTGTTCTGGACATTGTGTCAATTCATTGAAGAAAGAGGATTTGTTTATCTATTTGGAGGAGAAAACATGTGCTCATAATTCATTTGGATGATAAAAAAACAAGAACTGCATCACGTGACATCGTCAGCCATTTTGGATTACATCCTCAAGATTCGAACCTGGAACTATTAGAACATTTATTTATCAGGACTTTTGCAATTCCATTAGTGGATTATTTTGTGAATTCTTTATTGGATTAATGTTGGATGTGATTCTCTAAAACCGTAAGTTTATTTACTTTATGAAAATAATTGTACTTAATAAATTCATTTTTCAAGTTATACAAGCTTGTTAGTTTTCACTCTTTCTGTGTTGCTGCTTATTCGAGCCTAAGCACGTAACATAGAATTGGGGCTATCGTCTCGGGATTAAGATTGAGATTGATATTGAGATTTAAATAAATTGGAATTTAAATTTGAATTTCCCCTAGTTTTTAAAAATTTTAAATCTTTAGTGAGACTGACACGCTTGTATTAAAATGACATCTAAGGTAGAAATATTTCTTTCTAATCCTACCCAGGAGCAATTAGATCTTTTCAGAAAAGATAAGTTGGTTCAACTTGCCAAAAAATACGATCTTTCTGAAGTGAAGGCTTCTTTAACGAAACAAGATATCAAAAAGATTTTGGTCCAGTATTTGGTAGAACAGGATCTTTTGGAACAAAGTGCTTTGATTCAAGTCAGTAAGTCTACACCAGACTCTGACATTAAATTGAAGGAATTAGAATTAAAATTTCAGATGGAACTAGAGTTGAAGAAGCTGGAATTTCAGATAGAGAGTGAATTAGAGTTAAAAAAACTGGAATTTCAGGAAAAGGAGAAAGAGAGACAGGAAAAGGAGAAAGAAAAACAATTACAATATGAAAACGAGGAGAAAGAAAGGCAAATTGAATTACAAAAAGAGCAGATGCGGATTGATAGAGAGAGAGAGGAGAAAGAGAGACAATTACAATATGAAAAAGAGGAGAAAGAAAAGCAAATTGAATTACAAAAAGAGCAAATGCGGATTGATAGAGAGAGGTAGAAGAAAGAAAGGCAAATTGAATTAAAAAAGAAGAAAGAGAGAGACAAGAAAGGGAGAAAGAAAGACAATTACAAAAAGAGGAAAGAAAGAGAGAGAATTAGAGTCGAAGAAGCTGGAATTTCAGGAAAGGGAGAAAGAAAAACAATTACAGCATAAAATTAAAATGAAAGAATTAGAGCTGGCAAGTGAAAAACTCCATCATACTTCAAATCAAAATTTTGATATAACGAGGAATATTAAATTAGTCCCCCCTTTCAGAGAAGGTGAAGTAGACAAATACTTTATTCGTTTTGAGAAGGTTGCTGAAAATTTAAAGTGGCCAAGAGAATATTGGACCATGTTATTACAATGTGTACTTACTGGTAAGGCTAGTGATATTTACTGTTCACTGTCCGTTCAGCAAAGTGGTGATTATGATGTGGTTAAAGAATGAATTTTACGGGGTTATGAGTTAGTTCCTGAAGCTTATAGGCAAAAATTCAGAAATTACAGAAAAGAAGCTGGACAAACTCATGTCGAATTTGCTAGAGAAAAGGTGCAGATGTTTGATAGATGGTGTTTAGCCAAGAAAGTCAAACAAGATTATCAAAATCTCAGGCAAATTATATTAATTGAAGAGTTCAAAAACTGTGTCCATAGTGATGTTAGAATTTATCTTGATGAGCATCAGATTGAAACCTTGGAAAATGCTGCTCGAGCTGCTGACGAATATTCTTTGACACATAAAGTTCCTTTTGTTAACAAGACTTCTACTCAACAATTTTCTGGCAGGAGAGCATTTCCGCCTAATTCAAGCCCTTCTAAAACTCAAACTAACACAACTTTCAAAAATCAGACTTCAGAGAAGTTTGATTCTAGATCCTTGTTTCTTCCGACGTGTACCTATTGCAAGAAAGAAGGACACGTTATTTCTGATTGCTAGAAATTGAAAAATAGGCATCAGAAACAAGATAGACCTGTTCCAAATGCTCTTATTTCCAGGAGGTCAAGGTCACAGTCATGTATTGAAAGCAATACATTTGTTGGGTCTAATAAACCCCAGTCTGATTTTATTATGGAGAATTATGAACCATTCATATCGAAGGGTTCTATATCACTCTTGGGTGATTCAGCCAATTCCGCCCCTATTAAAATTTTAAGGGACACAGAAGCTTCTCAGAGTCTTTTATTATCAGGTACTTTGCCTTTTTCTGAGAAGTCTTCTTCTAAGGAAAGTGTTCTTGTTCACGGAGTAGAATGCGGCTTTGTTAATGTTCCTCTCCATTGTGCAAATTTGTCATCAGACTTAGTGTCAGGACCTGTGACCATCGGAATAGTCTCGGTTTTACCCGTAGAGGGCATTGATTTATTGCTAGGCAATGACTTAGCTGGGGACAAGGTTGTGGTTAATCCACTTGTAACTGACAAGCCTAATTTGGATCAGAAAGTTGATCCAATTGAAAAAGAAATCCCTGATATACTTCAAGCTTGTATGGTTACCAGAGCTATGGCAAAGAAAGCTCTTTAGAATGAAGTTGAAAAGGGCAGCATTCCCTTAACTGACACATGCATAGGTCAGGTTTATGTTGTTGAAGGCAGTATTCCTTCGGCTGACGAATGCATGGGTCAGGTTTATGTTAAAGAAAGCAGCATTCCTTCAACTGACGCTTGTATAGGTCAGGTTTTTGATGAGATCACTTTAACTCTTGGTTTAGATCAATCAGAAGGTATTGATCATAGTGATCCTCTTTTAACAACTCATTCTCTTTATTCTAATCAAGGTGATGATCTTGAGAATGATGTTATAGTAGACAGCATTCCTTCAACTGACGCTTGTATAGGTCAGGTGTTTGATGAGGTCACTTTTACTCTTGGCTTAGATCAATCAGAAGGTATTGATTATAGTGATCCTCTTTTAACAACTCATTCTCTTAATCAGAGTGATAAGCGAGAGTCACTTGTCGTCGAACATGAAAAAGATCCTGAGATCTCCTGTTTGTTTCAAAAGGCCATAAATGAGACTGAAGTCACTGATGTTCCTGTCTGTTATTTCATTAAAAATGGAATTCTTATGAGAAAATGGAGACCTCCCGAGGTACATGCTGGTGATGAGTGGTCAGTGAACTATCAAATAGTAGTTCCAAAATTTTACAGACAGGAAATACTTAATCTGGCCCATGAAACTCCTTTGGCTGGTCATTTAGGGATTAATAAAATGTATCACAAGATCTTGACTCACTTCTATTAGCCAAAAATCAAAAGTGATGTTGCCAAATACTGTAGATCTTGTCATACTTGTCAAATGGTAGGAAAAACCAATCAGAAGATACCCAAGGCTCATCTGCAACCTATTCCTGCCTTTGACGAATCATTTGGTAGAATTATGGTAGATTATGTAGATCCCTTACCCAAGACCAAGTCAGATAACCAATACCTGTTGACCATTATGTGTGCGTCAACAAGGTTTCCAGAGGCTATTCTGTTGAGGAATATTAAATTTAAAACTACAGTAATAAGTTTTGATAAAGTTTTTTTACTCAGTATGGCCTTTCCAAATCTATTCAGTTTTGATCAAGGTTCAAACTTCATGTCTGGAATTTTCCAGCAAGTTATGAATGAATGCCCAATTCAGCAATTCAAGTTAAAAATGAAACTATGGTTTGAAAGAACTACAAGGGAGAGAACTTTTGAGTCTGATAATGGAGTTGTGTTACTCTTGTTCATTCTTCTTACTTTTCTTCAGATTAGATATTACGGCCCTTACAAAGTTAAGAAGAAAAGGAATTAGTTAAATTATAGTATTAGTGCTCCTGGGATCTAAATAAATTATAGGAGTACCAGTATATTGAAAGAGATATCCATGTTAAATATGTAATTAATTTAGTGGTACCTGTCCCACTCAGTGAAGAAATATCATCGGATTCTACTGACATTGGAGCGACAAATTGTTGGAATTCAGAAATTATAAAACAAATCTAGACCAGAAACTTTCACATTTGTAAGTGCAAGAAAGGAATGAACTGAAAGTTGTTATTATATGAGCACTTATGTCCAGATATTCTTACAAGGACAAACAAAATTTTCATGACGTTGAAATTGAAAATTCCAAACAGCATTCATGCAGGACGAGTCCACTCAAACAGAAATACTTGAAAAAGGAAATTCAATATTTGCTGGAGAATGATTTTATCAAGCCCAGTAAAAGTAATTGGAGTTCACCATGCATACTTGTTCCAAAACCGGATAAAACTTTCCGTATGTGCACTGATTAAAGGAAGGTGAACAGAGTGACAAAACAGATTCATTCCCATTACCAAGAATTGACTATTCTATTGATAAAATCGGGAATGCCAAGTATGTCACCAAATTTTGACCTTCTGAAAGGATTTTGGCAGATTCCATTACGGAAAGAGTAAAGGAAAAATCAACATTGCGACTCCAAATGGACTCTACCAAAAGTAAAGAAAGTCCATTTCAACCTCTCATAAAAATGATCATCACTGGTCTAGAAAATTATGACGTCATCTACAGCGACACCTAGAGAGAACATCTGGGAACACTTCGAAAATTCTTTGACAGACTCACTAATATATGTTTGACAATTAATTTATTTGAAAGTGAGTTCTGCCCTATTAGAGTAGTTTTCTTGGGACATTTTGTGGGACATGGACAAGATAAAAGGTTGAGGCTATTTTTAGATAATATAATTTGCAGGCGCTCTTTCCTGTGTATAATTTATTATACTGTGTGATTTATACTAGTTCTTTTAATCTCAGATGTAAATTAGTTTGTGATAAAAAGAATGTTTTATCATATAAACCTTTCTTTTTATTTTTATGGGGGAAGGTATTACGGCTATTGGATTTTAATTATTTATTTTTAATTGTCAGATCCAAATTTGTAATTTTGTGTTTTAAATTCATTAATTGGAAAATTATTCTAGAAAAATCTCTAGACCATCCTTTAACTGTAAATAAGTTTTTGACCTTGGCTTGTTTACCTCATTGTCTGACCTTGCTTCAGATTGATAAACGGGCTTTTAAAACAATTGGTTAATTTCAAGGACATCTTTATATTCTTAGTTATTGAGGATGGTTTTTCTTCTAGATCATTCTTTTAGTACGTGACTTGCTGAAGGTAGTTTCTTTCTGTGACCTTCCAGAATCACATGATTCCATTTTGTTTACGAGGGAATTGCATATATATAGCTGTGTTCTGGAAGATAACATTAGTAGAATCTGGGCTTTTTATAAAGTTAACAGTTGTGTATTTATGTTTGAGTTATAATTTTAATTATCTTGTTCTGGACATTGTGTCAATTTATTGAAGAAAGAGGATTTGTTTATCTATTTGGAGGAGAAAACATGTGCTCATAATTCATTTGGATGATAAAAAAAACAAGAACTGCATCAGCCATTTTGGATTACATCGTCAAGATTCGAACCTGGAACTATTAGAACATTTATTTATCAGGACTTTTGCAATTCCATTAGTGGATTATTTTGTGAATTCTTTATTGGATTAATGTTGGATCTGATTCTCTAAAACCGTAAGTTTATTTACTTTATGAAAATAATTGTACTTAATAAATTCATTGTTCAGGTTATGCAAGCTTGTTAGTTTTCACTCTTTCTGTGTTGCTGCTTATTCGAGCCTAAGCGCGTAACAATATATATATATATATATATATATATATATATATATATATATATATATCCCTTTGCAAACATTATTTGAATCAACGTGTCGATGCGATAACAAGCATACACATATGTATATACGTTGGTAAGATTGTACGGATTGCATTTAAGAAGTGTCTTCCAGAATTTATTATATATTTTTACTTCTTTAACAATGTTCTGCGCATCATATACGTATATAAATGTATAAATGACTATTACCTGTGCACGAGGAGGTGGTGTTCATTCGTGCCGTTGCATTTATTATTTGACGAATATCTATACAACAGCCATTTGCAATTAACTGTCAGCCAAGAACATATGTTTCAAAATTTCATTTACTTGTCTGTACTCTGAATCAAGTTTTTTTTTTACTCTGGGCTTGTCCGTTCACTCTTTGTTAAGTCTGTTATGCTGGACGTGTTCGGCCAGTCTTAGACACAGCATTTGTTCTAAGCCTAAGTATGTTATGCTTATCTTATCTAATCAGTCTTAATCAGGTATGTGACGCTAGTCCAGTCCGACCGCTTTTAACGTCTATTCATCTGAACTTCTCCGTCCAGATTTTACCAAATCTTTCATGCTGGGTTTCCACATTCACTTTAATGAAGCTTATTATGCTGGGGTTGTCCTGTCAGTCTTAATTAAATTAGTTATGCTGGGATTTTTTGTCCTATCTTAATCACGTATAATCACGTATATTATACTGGGCTTGTCTGTCGTCTTTCAGTCATTTACGTTATGCTCATTTTGACCGGCCAATCTTAAACACGTCTCTGATACTCGGCTTCTCTGGCCATTCCTGATCAAATATATGATGATTGACTTGTCCGGGCACTATTAATCAAGTCTGTTATGTTGAGCTTGCCATGGTACTCTTTATCATGTCTGTTATCATGGGCTTGTCCAACCAATCTGTATCATGTCTGTTATACTGGGCTTGTCCAGTGAATGTTAAGTAACCCTCTTATGATGGACATCTTAGGCCAGTCAAGTACATTCGCCTGCTGTCTCTAATAATTTAGTTTGTCATGGCTAGCATGTGAGGCGAATCTTAATGAATTACTGGTGTACTGAACTTGGCCAGCCCCTTCTAATCGAGTATTTTATGTTTGGGCTTTTCCTGCCAATAGTTAGCATGCACGTTATTATAGGTTTGTCTGGACACTCTTAATTGATTCCGTGTGTTCCGCGCATGTCTGACTTTAAGGGCGCCCTAGGGAATGATGTTTTGTTTTGCTTTTCTGTGTCAACTTTCACGTAAATTACAGTTACATAGTTTGCATATGCACCTAAGCTGTACCACCTTTAGATATATGTACATGATTACTCTGTACGCGAATCAGTAACGTGGAAGCGTGCTTATACATGCTGGCTAACAAAACTATTTTCAGGCACGAAACAACGAAGGTGTGCTCGATGTGGTTTCTTGAAGCAATGCGTTTTTCTTGGAAAGGGTATTATTCTTTTACCACTCCTTTATCTTACCTTACCAGTTGCATTTACTGCTTTAGAACTCATAAAAATGATGATGGTATGAGAAATATGAGGTCATGCAGGCAAATAATAGTCATTGGGAAACACAAATAGAATAGGAAAACAAGGGGTGACAGGGACCGTCAAGTGGACAGTAAAAGACTAGGACGTCACGGGGCTAAATCACATGGCGCTACGCAAAGTGGACAGGCCTGTGAAGGAGTCAGGGAATAAACCCACCAGGAGGCCCACAATGCAAACAATACACAAAGAGTAGGACAGTACGTGTTTCCCAGGAAGCACGCATGCCCTGCAAAAGAAAATAAAAGTAGAATGGCTTGTGACTTCATCTCACCCTTTGATCTATAAATGAAACTGTCTCTGTGTAGCTCCCGTACTACACAAAAAGCCCTGTTTATGGGGCCAATAAACAATGTAGAACACACAGGGCCGGCGCTTCCGCTAGGCGAACTAGGCAATCGCCTAGGGCGCTGAGCTAAGGGTTTATTTCATGATGGGCGGGTGGGGGAGGGCGTGAGTGGAAGGGGGCGCCAGATATCTGATCTAGCCTAGGGCGCCAACATGCCTTGCACCGGCGCTGAGAACACATTTGGAAAGGATATATAAATATAAATTTACAAAAAAGACAACCCAATTCGAGTCGGGAGAAGTACAACAAAATTTAAAAAATGTATGGACCCCGATTCGAACACAGTCGGACTTAATTGAAATAATTAGACGGACTAAAGGTAAAGTACCACACGGAAAAGTTACATGGATAAAAACAATATGAATTTTAATACATAATAATAAAACTGATAAATAAATAAATATAGCACACCGGACTTTGCTGGCAAATTCAAAATTTAATGAAAAAATTAAACAGATGGAATGATAAAAAGTCCAGGTCACTCAATAAACAATTGTGAGTATATGTCTATATGTCTAACAAGGACACACAGTATATATATATATATATATATATATATATATATATATATATATATATATATATATATATATATATATATATATATATATAAAACATACAATATAGAACAAACACAAATAGCAATAGCATACACAGCATACAAAGGACCCCTTGACAGAGTCAACTAAATGGAATTTACAGAACGGAGGAACGGAGACGAAAAAGGAGAAAGAAACCAATCTTGGTTAACCATCCTTATATAAACATTAGGGAAATTAAAAAATACCCATTTCAAAAATATTATATTATCCCGACGGGACAAAATTAATAGTAAAAGTTAAATAAATGAAAAGAATTAATCAAAAATAAAATTACTACACATCAGGGGAAGTACACTCATACATAAAAAAAATTATATGTTTTAAGTGGGGGGGGGGGCATCTCTCTAGTGCCCCCACCCCCAAGAAAAGCATAACGTTTTCAATAATAATAATAATCATAATAATAATAAATATTTATTATTATTATTATCATTATTATTATTATTATTATTATTATTATTATTATTATTATTATAAGAATTCCGGCTTTCAAACCAGTGATTATAGCGTGTCGCCAGCTCGGCCTGTCTAGAGCAAGCTCTTTCCTGGTGTTGACATCGATGTCAAGGTCTTTCATATCGCGCTTGCAGACATATGCTTAAAGGGCCGATGTGGCCGTCTGACCGACCTTATATCCAAAATATTTGATCTTAAAATATATATTTATGATACGAAGCAAATACAAGCCTTGAACTATTCCATGTGATTCTCCAATGAAAATTTCATAAACATCCTTGTCGATACTTTTCAACTAATAAAATACATCACAATGATAGTTTTGCAACATTATATACTGATAATTTATGTAGTAAAATTATATTATAAACAATCTAAGAATTGAGCTCCAATGAATTTCCCAAACGCGGTAGTTGCGCTTTAATTGCGGTTTGCCCTTTTGTTTACTAATCTCGGATACAGCAAATATCCTCACCGACTTTTGTTCATTCTGGCAAAATGCTAATAGTGTATTTGCACACATAAGCATTGTAATCAATAACATGAAGTGAGCAAAAAAGAAGACAGTCATGGAGGTTGTTGCTTAGATCGGTATCCAAAAACAATATTCCCATTACAACACTAATATGGTAAACGTCTTTGAGACTGACGTGGTAATTTGTATTTGCAACTGTTCAGCCTTTATTGTCGGAAATTCCTTTTCCCCACGGTTTTATATGTACTTAAGAGTTTTCGTTGATTTTCCATTTATGACAACTGATCTCGAACTGAACGTACTAATTGTTTTATCCTCAATAGCCACGATATACTAAATGTACTAAAACAAATTTATGCCGCATCGAAAATTCCTGACTATACACGTATGTACGAATGCAGCTGTACATAAATTAACTTGTTATCTCTAACAGAGACAGTGGACACGATCGAATTATAGTCCCGAAAATAAAGGTGCACCAATGATGGTTGGTGATTTCAGCTACAACATGACCAACAGTTCTTGATGTAGCAAGAGCACAAACAGCATTTACGACCAAACACGCGAGTTTGTATTTCACGTACTTTCATCTTGCAATTGTATGTATGCTTCAATTAGTTTCTAACATCTATAATATTGAGGGTCTGTCGTAGTTATTATATTTATAACGCAATCAGGTAGTACAAATGCACTTCAGAAAGGCACTTTTAACGAAGTACCCTTTATTTGGTAAACCTCTCATACAATCAGATGTAATCGGTGCCTGAAGAATACATACGTTTGCAAAACCTCTATATTCGTGGCGCCTCGCATGACTGTTGTTTAGAAATAGACTAATTGCATCAGTGACAGTTCTTGGTTTTACCCAATAACTGTTACCCGAACAAGGGCTTCCAGGTTGAACTATATCATTATCTTTCTTTTCTACGTGTTGTGATCGGGACACCATTCAATCAATTTATTGTTTAATGTTTGTGATTTAAAACTTGGAATTTGATACAAATTGCGAGTTTACCAGGGTTGACATAAAAAAACAACCCGACTGGTAGATTTTGTTTAATTGCGTTTATATTTCTCCAAGCTAATTTTCACGGAGGACAGTTCTGATTTCATGGCATGATATTATTAGCCAAAGAGGACCAAAGGTTCAATTATCCTAATTTTTTTCCACAGGGGCAGCAGTTACTCTCATTTGACCACCCGCCTCAACTGAAGTAGTTCCAGATTGTATAAGCATATACCGCTCCGGTGGCCAAGTGGATAGAGCGTCCGCCGCGGAAGCGAGAGCTCATTGGTTCGATCCCCGGCCGAGTCATATCAAAGACTTACACAGATGGTACTAACAGCTGCCTCGCTTGGCGCTTAGCATTAAGAGGTTAGTATTAGGACTGGTAGGCCTGGTTGCAGGATAATGAGACTGGGTGGGACATCATGATACATGTCTTGGCATGATGCCCTAGTGATGGACATCACTATCAATTGCCTCGCTGAAGACATCGTAGCGGTATGACTGAACATTGTTTAAAGTTACGTTCAAAATACTAATCACTACACCCTGATTGCATAAGCGATACCAAATGTGATTCTTTCTATAGTAGAGGGCTTAGCACAGATATCCGTAATGTTAATGGTAACATCTCAAACATACCAAGATTACGTCATGTTTGCTAAATTGTATTGTTGGCGTTGGTCCTGCGTTTATGTTTACCTTATGTTTAGCCAAAAAAGTATAATCTTGCAAACATCTCCACAGAACCCAAATATGTTACTTACGAGAATTTCACATTGCTTCGCCATTAACGGAAATATTCAGGTGAACGAATAAATAAGTTTTAAAGTTGTTAGTGACCGCTGTTCGCAAATTAGTATTCATTTATATATATCCCATCATATAAGCTTACTGACGAAATCATGCACTTGCTACATTTAATCTGCGTGCATTCCCATTCGCATGTACTGTAGATTCGTACAGGTATGACAATTGTTGTTTTTGGTCCTGGTATTTGTAAAAGATTTGATGCCTTAACTACAATTACGTCGGTATTGATTAGTAATTGCTCAATGATAAGGTGACAACCACTAAGCAGTCAGTGACCACGCTAATCTTGCTAACGGATAATCGTTATTAGTTAAAGTGTTCGTGGTTGCAATTGATGTTCTGCAGGTATGTGTTAAAGTATGTCAACTAGGGCATAACCGACTTTTGATCCGGAAATCGGATTCCACCGGATAGTATGAACTTCCGATTAATCGGAGTCGGACAAGGCAGGAACGACCGATTCGGATAATAAAAATAATAAAGTTGAATATCTATAGCACCGTGTCTAACACTGCGTGTCATTCGATAGTGCGTTAATAAAGTTAAATAAGAAGTCAGAAAAGTCCAGAATGGTCAACACAACCACGCTGTGAGACAATCTATTTAAACTGGCGGGTAAAAACCGAAAATGAAGCCGGATATGGTAAAGTACTAAGTAACATGCTAGACACGGCAAAACCAGATACCAGAAACCCGGAAACGGAAGATGAAATTTTTTAGAAAAAAAAATACGGATTTAGCATTTCCGATTAAGTGAATCGTATCCGGAATCGGAAACATTTCATGCCCAAAATCCGGAATCGGAAATCGGTAGAAAAATGCTAATCGGTTATGCCCTAATGTCAACACTTGACTCCAATTCAATCTGCATACAGGTAAAGGTTTCATCATTGCCAAGCCATACAGATTATTGTTATTAGTAAACATGATTGAGCTGTTTTGGACAGCGCGGCTTTCCATTTGTATGTTTAGGTTGTTTTTTCGCGCATATTGATAACATACTATTTATATTCCGCCAGGAAGTGCGTCCTCATCACATATATTGATCAATATTTATGACCAATTAAACTTGCTTTCGTATGTGTTGTGTATAGATGATGTATAAGCATCAGTGATGTAATAATGGACAGTCTTGAAGCGTCGCTTCCACTTTTATGTTTATCGAAGTGATCGCCTTAAATCTAGCAATAGGTGGCTGGGGAAAACGCATACATATTATCACTGGTTGTAAACATTCCTGCGGGCTAATATAATAGCTTGGATAGTTGTTATATTCGATAAACGTGCATACCAGTTTATTCCTGGTAATGAGACGCTATGTAACGGCTGGATATTATACTGTATTGAACATCTATTTCGTTGAAACCTAAGGTTGTTTACGAAACAACTTATTTGAATCCTGTCGAAGGTAAAATACTGGTATCAATAGTCCCACTATTGATTTAGAGTACCAAGGTCTAAAGAAGCATTGTAATTCATTTGTTATTTATAACATCGTAATTGTATTGCATAATAGTAGGAGTACCACTCAAAATCCACTGTGTTGTGAGTTTCATTCCATTACAATTATATGGCAGAATTAAATGCTTGCTGAGAACAATAAGAGCTTAAATGACTGAGATAACAGAGCGAGGTAACACCAGCAGATTTTCAGGAACTGTATTTGATTGACAAAATCCTTTACCTGCTGTGTAAGTGTAAAGAATAAGTGCCACTTGATATTCGTATATTGTAATTGTCGAGCGTTTTCAACAACAATACAACGATTTTTCTTCATCCACGAACACAATAACACCAGTATGTCAGGAGCTCTTGCGTCTCTTGGTTTTCCTATATTACACTCAGATGCAATTTTGTTTCCGATTTTGTACCGTTAAAACCGGTGGTGCATTATCATGAAGTATTTGTTGCATATGGATATGTCCTAAGAATATAACTATGTCGACTTTACATAAATTACACTGTATTCTTATTTTATGTTGTTGCGTGATTTATCTTAATTTTCTTGCAGTGGGCTTCTTTATTTACAAGTGAAATTGTTATATAATTAAACAGTCCGTCAATAACTTGCTTAATTTGTTTTATTGATTAAAATATCAGAAACTACAATCCATTCCGTCGTATTTATTGTTCATTTACTTCTTTGTCGGTTGGGTTTACAGCATATTTCATGAACAATGTCTGGTGATTGTTCAACTATAGGTTCAGCAGATCTTCGCCGACGAGCGCGATAATACTCGCGAATAGATCCGCATGACCGGCATAGTTGATTACATGACTTGACATCTGTGTAGCATTTAAGGCATAGTTGAACACCTGTACCAACATGAAATACGAGCAAACATGACGCTTTTCTAGTGATTGTGTTCCAACGCCGTTGAACGTTTCCACTCGCTGTCGTTCTTTCTTGCATCGGCCTATTTAATATCTGTTTCTGCATAATGGATATATAAGTCAATGTTCAACTTGTAAGTTTTACGGAATTTAATAGCAACTTGAAATTACAAGTTTAGCTCCCGCAGACTTATTCTCTTTGTAATCACTCAATTACATCGCGAAGTTAAATAACGTTTATTTCAGACATTGTGTCAGCCAAAATGACACCCGATTACAGCTCACAGCAAAGAAATGAGCAAACTCGAAACCAAACTCGTTTGTATCCAGTAATTTCAAATATCTCAGAGCATGGGTACATTTCATCGGCAGCTTTTGCTTCACTGTACTTATAGGTAATAATACCTTCTGAATTCGTTCCCAGTGCCTGGGCTGTTTCTCTACTACTTTATTTAAGAGTCTCTTATGAATAGTGCGTAAAGATGACGTCGTCATACTATTGCCAACATATTTCTTAAACATATTTACTTTTGGTGATCCTCATTACGCAAGCATCTATATTATCTTGGTATATCACTGTAATCGTTGTCATCATCATAGTCGTCGTCTTCATTACCATCACATTGCAAAATTCCTCTTAGTTCAGTGTTAGCGCCTTCATCATTTCCTTGCACAATATGGAATAGCAACTTTGGTGGGTTTTGCTCATATTGTTTTCTGGGCTCAATTTAAGTCCTCATGTGTGCGTGTATGCGCGCACGAGCGTGTGTGTGTGTGTGATATATATATATATATATATATATATATATATATATATATATATATATATATATATATATATATATATATATATATATATTAGGGTGTCCCATATTATGCAAAAAAAATTTTTTTAAACAATATTGTATAGCATACCCTCCTAAAAGTTTCCTTTTGGTTCCATAATAACATCTACAAAATTATAGGTCCTTCAAATAATATTTAGGGGTCCCCCAAGGGTGATGAAATTTTAGGCAATAGTCATGATGGCATTCGACATTGTGAAAACAGTTCGATACGGTGTAATACATTAACCGTTCGTACCATGACAAAATGACAGCCTATTTGACACCATTAGAAAGCTCTTGATTAGTATAATCTAGAACTGTATTACAGTGGTATACACCTAGATTTTATTAGCTGCAGTTGTACAACAATTAAGGTGAAAACACTGAAAATCGTACAAATACAACCTAAAACGCTCAGTTCTACATATCCAAAAGATTGTCACGATTGCACTTTGCAAAGTCATGCCTGTGCTTCTTGATAACTTGCATAAGGTATTGTTTTTGTTCTTCATCCTTAGTTATTGTAGCATTAAAATTCTGGATAAGGGCGACACCCCGTTCGGCAACGTCATTGACACAGGCCAAATTACTGATCAACTTGAATGCAATCTTGTACGATTCACTTTCAGGCCATTCTTCAACCGGAATGTTGAGGAAACTATCATCGATGGCGGTAGTTTTGAAGAAACTTCGTGAGATCGATAATTCATGCAGTGTGTGCAGCAGTGTCTGCAGTGACTTAACCAAATGCAATCCTCGGTCATCTTTGATTGCTAACATTAACTGTTTTTTCTCCTCGCACGACAGATGCTGAGAAAACAGAGATATGGTAGCTAGTTCTTCGGTTAAGTACCTCGAGTGACGCACATCATTTTTAAGCTAACGTTCTTCAGTGCAACATCACTGTAGTCATCCAGTCTTTGGATGAGTAGAATGTCATTGTATGGCGCATCAACCACTACTCGAGATGTGAACCAAGACTGAAGGTAGACGTTAACCACAAATCTGTTGAATCGTTGGATTCCCTGTAAATCACGGGCTGTTAGCTTGATAACAGATTCATTCCCATCAAAGACCAATTCAATCTTCATGGAGTAGATTGCCTTCGCCATCCAGCGAGCTTGATGAAGGGCACCATGGTTTTCGAAGCGTCGCTGAACTGTCCAGTCCAACCAGTGATGCCGCAAGTTGAAAAAATTCTTGATAATCATCTCGAGGGTGGCTGAGTTGAAGTTGTTCTGCAATGAATGCTTTAAGTTTGTCGCAAGCAGAAATTAATGGTGTCACAGTTGGCTTTGGTTGACGGTGGACTAAGTTGGACCATTTTTCTTTGAATCGCTTAAAAAGCAGAATTTCAGGCCCAGTTGATGGACCAAAAAAGCACACTCCAAATGCATCGGACAAAAGTACCTCGAACATGTGATGGCGACAGGCCAACCATAGCAAGCTGCAACCAATGGCTGTCTCCAGAAGTGTGCAGGCTCCATTAAGTCTACCAGTGTTTGATGCTGTCGTGTCAAAACACATGCCAATCACAAGCAATTCGCATTGCCATGACTTCAAATACTCCAGAACTGCCTCTGTTGCAGCCTTTCCTGATCTTGATGTCAGCTTCGGCACACCCAGAAGTTTTGTGCTACCATCAACAAGAGAAGATAGCAAAACTGGCAATCTATCCACTTGCTCAGTATCTACTCATGTGAGATCAGGCAGCAGTTTGCCATCCCAGTGCACAACAGCTTTACTGGGTTTAAAGTCATCCTTGATCTGGGTGGCAGCTTCACAGCGAAACTTCAGTCTTTGGCGGTGAATTGTACTTTTTGAAAGTATTGCTGAGGATCTTGAACAGCCTACTTCATTGACCGCATAAGCTAGGATCATAGTTGCTGTACGAACGCTTGTATTTGTTCGGTCCAATACAGTTGACACTTTCGGAGTGATTACAGCGTGACGAGTGCGTTTACACTGTTTACTAACACTGTTTACTGCTACTTGGCGTCGCAGATTTAACGATGAATTCGTCTGCTGAAGATTCATCTGATTTTGAGGAACTGCTGCTTGACTGTGATGAGTTTGTTGTTTTGTCTTCATCATCTTCACATTCTTCAGCTCTGACAGTCGCCTGAACACTGCAGAGTTGTTCTGCTGTTGCGGCGGCTCGCTTGAGTTGTCGTTCTTTGCGCTCAGCCGATCGTTTATCACGACAAAATGTTTTCCTGTCAACTGACCCAAGGCATCCGGCTCTTGACTCTTGCTACAGTTTCAGAAACTGACGGTCTTCCTCGTTTGTAATCAGCTCATTAGAATTAGCATGACTGATGTCAAACAGAATATCAAGTTTTTCACCATATTCTTTCTGGTTCTGCTGGTCCTTTGTGTTGTTCCTCGAGCGATGTTTCACCAAACCAACATGCTGACAATAAAGATCTTTGATCTTCTGAATAATGTTTGGTTTGTGGCGCACCGGAAGTCGAGATTTCATCCAGAAGGGCAACAGTTGATCAAACACTCGCTGTGCACTCTCTGCAACGGTCAATTTCTGCTTTCGGTGGTAGTAGACAAAATTCCTCATGATATCACGACCAGATGGAAGGCGAGCACCTGTTATCATGTCAAGGGGATGTCCAATCAACCAAACGATATCCCTACTGCGAGTACTAGTCGATTTTGCCATTGCTTTGGAAATAATAATAACACTAATATTATTCAATTCAATTCAATTAATAATATTTTTTATTCTGTAGATATACTTTTTTATATGAATTAATAATATTATGTACTAGCTGAAGTACCCCGCGTTGCCCGGGTAGTTACCCAAAAAAATCCTTTTTTAAGTAAAGTTTTATTCTTACATTAAGTTTACAAAACATTGTTAAAAATACACAACTAACACAAAAAGTGACATGACAAATAATTATAAATAAGTAATATATATACTTGTAAAATGCAGTTGTTGAAATCCAGTTTTTCACAGTTTTGCATTGTTTGTATTTGAACCCACATTAGCATAAACATAAAGGTGTAGACATTGCTAGAATCTACTAATCAAGATCTTTCTAAAAGGTGTAGACATTGCTAGAATCTACTAATCAAGATCTTTCTAATGGTACCAAACAATATATCATGGGAACAGTGGTTGATTCACAGAAACTTTCAGAACTATGACATGTTAAATGCTATTTACACCGATTTGCCAAAATTTCATGGGCCATGGGAGACCCCTAAACATTATTTTAAAAGTCTCATTTTTTTTGGGTGTTATTTTGTAACCCATAGGAAACTTTTAGGGGGGTATTCACCAACATTTTCAAAAAAAAAATTTTTGGGGGACACCCTAAGATATATATATATATATATATATATATATATATATATATATATATATATATATATATATATATATATATATATATATATATATATATATATATATATATATATATTGAACGTACCTTTAATAATTTCTAATTTTCAAATTAGCAATTTCATGTTAATTAATGTATAAAAATATTTCAGAGATGTTCTAAAACAATATCGCTGGTTCCTGTTGGAAACACCCATATGATTTTACCCACGTTTCAGCTGCACAATTATACCAAACATGCATATTTCCACATATTCTTTGTTTAAAAAAAAAACTATACGAAAATATATACTAATACTCATCCATTGCATCTCTTTTCTCTGTCCATGTTTCTGGCTTTGGCTCTATCTCTTCTTTTGTCTCTCTAGAGAACGCATTATATATTTGAAAACAATTCAAATGTATCTATTTGAATTTGGAATTCTTCAAAACCAAAAAAATGCTCTGTATTAAGAATAAAATATTTCCTGTCAGGTGAGTACACATTATTCATGGTAAGCCACACCTTCTGCGACATATCTGTGTGCCAAAACTCATTTGTTACTTTGTGCAGACAGAAATGCTTATTCGTATAAGTTGCGATCAATATTACGGACCTTGCCGAACAATTGACTATGCGGATGAATCTCATTATAAACAACCATGTATCTGATACGGCTGCATTTGCGAATACGTTTTACTTAATTGATGCTTTTACGTCGTAGGGAATATATATCGTGGCCTAGATAGGTAACGAGAAGTGCAAACAAACCTATTCAACACAGATGCAGTAATATAAATAAATTCAATGAGCACTGTCATGCATTAATGATTTCATTGGAGTAAACAAACTATTTAGGTTAAACTTTGTTTGCAATATACAAAATATATGGGGTCTTTATTTAAGATGGGGAATAAATCTAGATTTTCTCATCTGATTGAATGCTCTAAGCATTAGTTTATATTGACATCTCAGATATGACAATCTTTCGAAATATAATCTACTGAGAGTTTGGAAAACAGAAACCAACAATCCACCAAAGCCAGTTGCAAAGATTTTGTTTATACATATATTCAATCTACAATAGAAATCAATCAATTTCGTTACAAAATATGTGACCCAATAATACAAAAGATATCACGTATTCGCACATGCATACAAGCAAAAACAGCTGAAGCTATGGAAATATTTAACAAATCTTTGACATTGGGTTCTCTTCACATTGTGGACCCGATTTTTACTTAATACATCATTATCCGGCAATTAATACGGAACTATTATTGGCTATTCAAACGTTCATAATATTATAAAAAAAAACAATTTTCATGTTAACACACCTGTTGCGACCGCACAAGTGTATTCCATCTACCTTAGTAGTAAATGGTTTACAAACATTTAAATATCCAAGCCATTAGCAATAATACTTTAATATTTACATATGATTTAACTACTATACATTAGTAGACAACTATTCTGTGTTAAAATTTGTCTCATTGGCAGCTTTCTCCTGAATCCTCAAATAGAGTATGTTGATAAAATCATAGATGTTTTCTACAATAAAAACTTTTCATCTAAATCATTTATACTACTGTTATTAATGGTTACTACATTTGTATGGGAAAATATGAACGAGTTGTTGGACTGAAATACTGCACGACCTTGTTAGTGCAAATTGACCATCCTAAAAAGCGAGTTCATGTTTGCCATACAAATTCAGTAACCGTTTTATTGTATGCTCATTTTTCTTTTTATACCTAAGACTTAATTATATAAACATACTTATTTTTACAGTGTATCCCCCAGGGGTGCAAGACTGAGAGTCAAATATTTCATTGGTGTCAAAACTGGGGATAAGACTGAGTAAAAACCAGACTTTGATATTAAAAAGGGGGTCAAATTAAAAATTTGGGGGTCTCTGAATCGCAAATGAGGGTAAAGGGAAACACCATACTCTACAAGAAACAAAGCATCTAAATGTATGCCGTATCCCAAACTCATTAGTACACAACTTAAACATTATGAATGCACACATACCTCCGCCCATCCCTTTGAACTTAGTCGGAGCATATACGTAACACAATGTTATTGCGATCAACTTAAAATTTTGACTTAAATTGTGAATCAATATGCATTGCAACAACTTTTCCATTTGAATGAACGAATAGAGTTTGGTAGTTTTGTAGATTCTACGAAAATTCGTAAGTATAGATTGGATTTATGTGTGCCCATTCTACATAAAGTATGTCGGATTTCAGCAGAGTGTTGACAGCACTAAGTGTGGTTCTGTTCTGTCGTTAAATGTTTGACATAATAATGTGGGAAAAAGATGAAATATTTAAAATGCAAATACCAAACTGACGCTATTGAATATAATATTTATTTCATTTTATTTGTGGTGTGGATATACAGTATAGTAGAAATTGCAGTACAATTTCGAAATATGTAATCCAGTTTGACAACCAATTGCAAGCCTTGTGTAATTCGGATTTGCATGAGTAAGAATGTTGTTGTTGGGTGATTTAACGCCATTTTTCAGCACACGATAGGCTTTACATGGCGGCCAGTATTATTGGTGGTGGGAGACCCCGAGAAAACCCCCTCAAAGAACCACTGACCCACGAGAAGCTACTGGCAAGCTTTCTCACATAACTATATTAGCCGAATCTTAGACTCGAACGCACGCACACAGAGGTCACATGGCAATGATCCGTAACGGAAAGCGCTTTAGACCACTCGGCCACTCGGGGCCCCTGCGTAAGAATGTACATTTTGAGTAAATTCAGGATGTGATGCTGTAATTACATTTGTTTCAATTTTATTACCAGCTAAAGAAGACAGTTTACACCTCGTCACTTGCAGGTTTGTTGTAAAAACCCAACACTAAAATGAAATCTGGCTTATATCGTTAACCAAATCCGAAACATTGTATCAATAAAGTTACTGGGGAATGTAGCAACGCAGCTGGTATGCGGCAGTTCACGAAACATATGCTATAATTCATTCGGAAAGAATTTTAATGAAAAAAACGCAAAGGGCCTACTATATTAGGGTATATGATTTGTTTGCAAAGTAGTTGCTAAAACACCATTGGGCACACTTGAGTGCAATATGAAATCCACGTGAGTGCAATATCGTAAAATACTTAACAATTCTGACAATATAAAGTTAACGGATAAAATGAGCATATAATAATGTTAGTCAAGTGAAACCAGCAACAGCAAGAAAGCGATATCATCAATGTAAAGTGGATAAAGAGATAAACACTTTTGTTTCTCACCAAATTTGTTTTGGTTTATTTAATGATTGGTTAAAAGCTTTTGCTAAGTAGTATCCATCTGTAGTGGTAACTTTTATTAGAACTTTATTTTTAATAGCTTTATAAATAGCACAATCATAATTATGATATCATTCCTTGCTTTCTTTTGTATGAAATGCATTATATGCATGGATACAAAGCTGAAATCCTGAACACAATTATATTAAGTGGATCTAATTCGACGTCGGTTGTATGACAAATGACGAGCGCTGATATAAAGTAATGACATCCTGATGGATAACCGCCGATCGCTTCATTCGTTATAATTCTTAATTGTGTCCCACGGAATTTTCCTGGAATATTCCATTTACATTGTGTACGTTTAAACACAAGATATTAATTATTTGTTTTTGCTGACGTTTCTTTCTTTTTCTGACTCAATACACATGCATATCAGTAGTTGATATATATATATATATATATATATATATATATATATATATATATATATATATATATATATATATATATATATATATATATATATATATATATATATATATATGATCAATAACTGTCACCATGATTTTCGCTTTATTTTTAACAGTCGAATTAAATATTTTCTCTATGTCGACTGGCTCCTTGTAACAGTCGTTATTGTCTTCATCGAAGCGGGTAACACGATTACTTTATGTATGGCCATCCCCCAAGCAATTACTTACTTTTATTTGGGAATGATTATAACATAGTAGGCTATGAATACGCAATGCAAGTATGCATATACAAGTATCGTTAGTGAAAGATTGGTATTTTCATTCCGCTACACATTATCAGTATTATATCAAAAATGCTTCATTGGATGGTCTTAATTTCATGTTGTTTTGTTAAATATCATTAGCAAGAAAACAATACCCGTTCTAAAAGGCATTCGTATTGTTGTATTAGATACTTATTTCATATATGGTTATTCTGGGAGACCATTAAAATGTAATCGGATTTATTTCAGCACTATCCTGTGTCATGTGTCTGTCTATCAATTGCATGTTAGTAGAAATCTGATCACACCTACATTATGAAGTTATATGCAATATGAACGACATCTGTGACAAGTGCAATATAGCAGGAAATAGGAGCTATTCGAACATTGCTCATGAGAAGTCAAGGTCATCAGGCAATATTATCTAGTTTGCACCAGATGTAACGTTGTTATATTTGTACATTTTGTACCGTCCTCTTGTTTTTAAAGGCAAACTTAAAGCATTAAGGTTAAAAGTAATTGGTTGTTGTTTCGTAATCAGGCTTTGGACACACGAGTTGACATAGAGACTTTGTCCTGCATGCCAGGTGAACTCGTTGGAAACTCAAATACTTTTCTATCTGGGACGTTAAAATGTAACTGATGTTGTTTCAGCATACGTGTTGTTTAGAAGCACTATCCCAGTCTATCAACTTCATTGTAATAGAAATGTGATCACACTTAATATACGAAATAAGATGCAATATGTTAATGAACGACGTTTGTGACATGCGGAAAAAGTATGAATTGCGATTTACTTTACCTTTATTCATGAAAGGTCAATGTCATCACGCATGCTTATTTAGGGAAATGATGTTATTTATGTCACTTTAATACCGTCTTCGTTTTTAAAAGTCAAGATAAATTGATTGTAACTTTGTTCCCTACCGTCTACAACTCTCACTTTAATTTTTAAAGGCGATTCTTAATCAACACATACATATGTTGATGAGTGATTAAAGGATATGATATTTATCCTATATTCCAAAAATATCAACAACAGTTATATCAACAAAGCTGAAAGCTAACGAACATGCATTGTTCGATCGTTCGTCCGTCAATTAGACGGAGACGTCTCTAGTCATCCGATGGTTGGTGGGGCTGGTTATGTAATGTGCGTGCGCAGGTGTCTGATGAGACAAACTTTTGCACGGAATGTTCGCTTGCATAAGGGACAGGGGATGAGTGGACATATCCAGGAGGGTTGATGGCACGTGCTTTATTAGCTTGCCCCTTCAGCTACTCTCCACCTAGATTCGCACACCTTGGAACCTTTGTGCACAGAGGAACCCAATTGACTCTATCGCTTGCTGTTTGCTCGCAGGAATAATGGGTTTTGTAGAACACTTTGAACGCAGCTTTCAGATTTTATTTGAAGCGTGTATTCTGACCTCCTTGGGATCTCTGTACTTACTGTAGCATTTGTCTTAGCGAATCTCATAGGCAGCCGGTGGTCTGGCCTGCGTACATGTGCCGCTCAGCGTAGCTGTCACTGCAACAGGATGGTGTGGATGCTGGAGAAACCTGCATGGGCAAGTACCTCAATGTCTGGAACATTGTCCTGCCACTTAATGTTATGGAATTTCCTAAGACTTCTGCTGTGAATGTGGTTCAGTTTCCAGGCTTAACGTCGGTACACGGGCCATGTTTCGCGAGCGTAAAGTAGTGTGGTGACCACAACTGCCTGTGGACATTTAGTTTGGTCTGGATGCTGATACGTATTCATTCCAGACGTTGGCATACAGGTTTCCGAACGTTGCGCAGGCTCTTGCAATGTGAAGGCTAATTTCGTCGTCAGTAGTGATGTTCTGTGACTGTGTTCTGCCACGGTAGGTGAAGCAGTTCACTACTACGTTGAGATTATGGCCGTTGACGGTGATTTTGGGCTCAACACAGGGCTTTCCAGGGCCGGCTGATGCAGTACTTCAGCCTTCCAGGTACTGATGATGAGACCCAAGCTTGTGCAGGAGATGGATAACTTGCCAACGCTGCATTACCAGTCGGCGTCTGAGGCAGCATGGATGGCGCAGTCATTAGCAAATGAGAAATCCCTGATGGTATATGTCATGACCATGGGTTTCACTTGAATCTTCCTAGAATTGAATAGTTTCCACGTGTACGGGACATGATGCCGACTCCAAACTCTCCGTCTCTAAATGCATTAGTCAGCATGGCATCAAACAATAGACTGAACAGTTTCGGTGCCATAACACAACCCTGCATGACACCATTGGTTACTGGGAATGGCTCAGCTGTCTCTCCATTTTTGTCGACTCGTGCCTGCATACCATGGTGGAAATGCTGCACCATTGATATATATTCTTGGGAATCCGTATTTGGCCATTACCTTCCACAACCCTTCTCTTCTGACAGTATCAAAGGCCCTTGTTTAAATGACATAGATTGAGAAAACGTTGGTGTCTTGCTTTTGACATTTCTTCTGTAGCTGCGTCGCAGCTAACATATCGATGCACCCACATTCTTTTCGGAATCCACACAGGCGTTGTGGCAGTAGTCCCTGGTCAATGTGTGTAGTGAGGCGGTTCAGTATGATTCTGAGAGTGTGGAATTAACCGATGTTTATGATGTACAGTTATACAAACGTAGTTGTACGCATCTTTCCTAGACGTGGACATGGGGTTGTTGAAGTAGGTTTGAATGAAGCGATGTTTCGCATCCAGCACTTGCTTGATCTCATTGCAGTTTATATCAAACCAGTCTTGATGCTTTCTGGTCGAAGTTCTTAGGATTTCCGAACATGTACTGTAGACCAGCTCTATAAATGCCGCCCAGTCGGTCTCCATATCCTAAATGTCGAGAGGTGTGGATTTCAGACGTTATTCAAGGGCATCCAGTTTGGTAATGATGCATTTCAGTTTGGTAATGTTCAAATGTTTATGAGCTTTCTTTCCCTCTGAGCGTTTTTTGGGTTGAATGCTGATGTTGAGCTTGGTGATGATGAGGCTGTGGTCTGTCCAGCAGTCAGCGCCGCACAAAGACGTGGTCACTCATAATTTGACTGTCCCTCTTCCTGACAATGACGTAGTTGATGCGGTGCCACTGATTTGACGTTGGTGCATCCATGACTTACGGTTACGGGTAGGGAGTCGTTTTTTCCTAGCACTCCATCCCGGGCAACGTGATCACAGCCTATTTTTGAATTGCAATCGCCAAGAATGACGAGCCATTGGATCATCAGCAATCATGGAGTGACGATCCTCATATAACTTGACCTTCACTTAATTTGGTTTGGTTATGTTTGGATCATAAGAACTGATGATGATAAGGTGCTTTCTTTTAGACAAGTAGGGTTATTTCATCATCATGCCCTGATACATATGTGTACAGGTTTGCGGCTACGGCTGCCAGTATACTCACACATTCAGCTTTGTCGCTTGCCTGTCGCACTTTAGTGCGTGATGAAATGGGATAGATGGATGACAAAAAATTACTTTCGCGCTGACTTTGTTTTAAGTGATTAAAAGTTACACAGCTCGTGGAGCTCACTCTCTCACCCGGAACCATCTGGCTCCAGCAGCACGAGAACGTAGAGAAGAGCAGAGACAGACTTGAGTGCAGTGAATGACCAGAACGTCCTAAGTGTCTTTTCGTGCTCTTTGCGCTCCACGGCTCTTCGCTGGGAATCGCATTTCTGTCCATTGACCAGCTTGTGGTTCCTCTGCGCAGGATGCCGAATCCCGTCTTCACGTGCTAGGTAGGCAAAGCCTAACTCACAAAATGTTTAAGACCCGTCGTCTATCCTCACACTGGTTTAGCCGACCAATTGATGCCGGATTCCCGGATGTAGCTGCTGAGCATGCCATAGCTATTTTTGGAGATACAGGTGGGAGTTGAGTGCCAGGTGAGGACCAAAGTTGAACTAGCTACCCCCAATGGAGAAAGACTGCATATCCACAGTTGTTACCCCCTCCCAGGACACCCATTACACTCAAACATGCATTGACAAACCTCGCGTGTACCTAGTTCGATACCGGTGGTTGATATGTGTATGTCAGGTGATTCTTATCCATGATTGGCGATCTGCGGTTTTATTACGGATATTTCACTTTTTGTCGCTTCTGATCTAACCCGAAGATGAAAGATTAGAACCCAATCTTGTTCGTTTACCTTCTCCTATTTTCTCTACAGTACACCATACCATATCTCGCTATACATCACTAGTACAATAAAAAACATTTATCATTTTGTATGGCATTATATACTACTATACAGTATCGATGCAGTTTGTATTTTCTTACACTACAAACAATGATTCCGCTCAAAATGAATCAACAGTCACCCGCCCTTTGGTCGCAAAATGACCAACTTGAATTGTTTGATTTTGCCTGCGATAATTTTTTGAACAGTTTCCCATATGTATATCCACATCTTAGGTCGCACCATGACACATAATGAATCCTAGCTAGAAGAGACATGATAATAGCCGTAAGGTGCGAAGTGACGGGTGATTATTCTTCCCAAATATCATTTAGACTACTGTTACCTGAAAATATGTGCCAATTTATTCTATTGCTTTTCCAGAGTGATTTAAAATGCATGTATGCGACTTTAAATCATTTTAGATTCTAGGTTATCAACGTTATATAAAAGAACTCTTGATTCAAACAATCCAGACGCATACAAACATGACAAAAAGCGCATAACGTATATTTGTACTGCAAACCATTATTTGAAGATAATTTGGACAAACAATTTTCATTCTCCTTTATGCAAGATATCAGGTCGCTGTATGGAAATAATCTGAAAGGCTTGTAGTCCATATACTAATACTTGTTTTGGTAGGTATTCAGCATAACACAAATCATGATAAAAGGCTACCTCTCTCCAGGTTGATATGAAATCTTGCATAAGCTTGAGATATATGGCTTAGTTCGATTCATCGCAGATAACGATGACGCCACTTAACAAAGGTCGTGTGAAGAGTCTTATCCAGTTACCTCAAATTTACAAGCATTTGTACAATCTGATAACATTGATGGACTCATGAGTAAATGAATATTTACCAACATTAAAGTCAAAAGTTAATACAAACGTATCCTCGGTGCTTTCACTCGATATCAATGCTAGTGTCTCGGCCCGTTTGATTGCATCGGATATCGGATCGCTCTCGACGTGCTTCCGTTCTGTACCAAAAACCTGATTTATCACATCAATATGTATGACACAAAACATATAAACATATAAACACAATATGCATGCATGTAACATCTATTTAAACAAATGTGTTCACGTTTAAATTGACATCATTAGCTATTACACAGCAGATACATATTGAGTGAGATGTCAGAATACAATTTAAAGTCATCTCTCAAGCCTATTGAGTGGTCACGTGAAACAAATCTTTAAGTTGATCCGACAACCTGGGTCTTGCCTGTTTGCTGGTTTCATACTCGCTAATTTAAATTCGACGAGAATACATCCCATTCTGACTTATTATACTTTTGTTGGCCAGTCTTAAAAATGATTAATTTTATTTTTCATGAATTCAAACATCATTTGTATTCGACTTAATAAATGTTAATGTATAAGGGCATGGCAAGAAGTTAAACTTAATCACAGTAATATTATTATCACGAAGTTTGTATAAAATACATTGCTATTTATAATGATTAATACAATATCGCGTCTACCATCTCCCTGCGATTATGAATGAAAAGATACTTTTGAGAGCAAAATATTTTGGGTTTATCAGATATAGCACGTGTAACGTAAGGTTTATGATACTCGACTGTCCACGCAAGTAACATTATCGTACACTGATAATTATTAGAAAAACACAATTCGTATCAGTAGGCAATGTTGACAAAAATACGATAATATTAGGTTAAGTTGATAATTTGTGTTATTACAGCAAGCTAAAAGAAGCATATAAATATCCGAATGTACACAGTTTCCAGGCGATGGACAGCTGCCTATAAAGAAAGGGACCTAACCATGATTTTTGTTCTCCATAAAGTGAAACAATTATATATGTATGGGAATGGGAATTTTATTTTTGCGTATTCTTGGGAGAAAATTTTTATTAAATGAAACTCTCTGTATCCAATGAAACCTTCCTTAAATACTTTGGTGTTTTACATGCTTTTTTTATCGAGTAGAAACATTTGGCTCTCATATCAATTTATTGTTCTTATTAGGTAAGTTTTTCATTCAAATAAATATATGTATTAGTATGAACCTCTTTAAATTGGCTGAAATTCTGACATAACAAAACAAATAAAATTTATTGCTATTAGTAGCATGAAATATATCAAACTATCAAATATAGCACAGCTATATTGAGGGAAATATTACTATTACTACAACAGTATAATAATAATAATAATAATAATAATAATAATAATAATAATAATAATAATAATAATAATAATAATAATAAAAATATAATAGTATTAATAATAATACCAATAACAATAATAATAATAATCCTTGACCTATACACCTAACAGATATGTACAAAACAATTATTAATTTCAAAACTGACTGATATGCTGTGTACGATATATGTACTAAATGATAACATTTTTTTTTAATATCAATATTTGAATAAGATAAATATGTTCAATATAAATAAATAATTATAAAATTTATAGGGCATGTAATATATTAAAGGATTTATCTTCAAGATCTAATTTGTGTGACTTAAGAATACGTGCCTATCGCACCACTTTGGGGGCAATGGTATGTTTTAAGCAGTGATGGACAGGCAGGGAACTGCTTAACATGTACGGGTTTTTCTGGTCCCATTTAGTCCGATTTCACCACACCTTCCATCACCCATATTTTCGTCGAGAATACAATGTTTTTCTATTTATTTTGTATCCTATTACTGCCTGGTGGCAGACTAAAAGGCGGCTAAACAATATCAAATTTATATCAATGCACGATCAGGCTATTTGTGGCCGGAATCGACACCTATCCATTCCTAGTTCTACGCATATTCTTATTCACACTCGTCATGGATTGGTTTTAAAATGTAAGGAGGAACATACGTGCCTTATTATCAAAATATCAGTTGGTGCAAAGTCTCGTATCAACTTCTGATTTCATCTTTGATAATATGTGTATATCCGACACCATTATTGTGGAGTAATAGCATCGGATATATTGACGGCTCATTGTTTACAGATTTAGGGATATAAAGCTGCAGTCTTCCGACATCTTACTACAGTGCTACATTATACAGCATGAGATCAGAAGGTCTGACCACTGTCAACTGTTAGGTCCTTTAAAGACTTTCGGGCAGGTCTTAGTGCGAGGTCTGAAGTAAAAGCATGAAGCATCATATCCCACCGGGGATCTAATTGTTGGTCTGAAGTTAAAAGTCGACATCGGATGTCGGAAGGACGAAACATCATAAACACTTCTCAGAAAATCATTATGGGTACCCGAAACTAGCATGACAGTTAAAGAATTTCAGAAGATAATACCTTTAAGTGCTCAGGTTACTTTTGTTTCAAATACCGTCTTTTTGGTATGTTATTCCTTGAAGAATTCGGTGACATCATGCAAGACTTGATCTTAAATCAATATAAAGACTTGATCTTAAATCAATATAAAGACTTGATCTTAAATCAATATAAAGACTTGATGCACTTTTTACTCCTTACCATTTAATTGCTCAGATGCAAGACTAGAGTATAAATATGTTTCTAGCTTGGTAAAAACAGAATGGAGATTACCGCTAAAATGAACTTTAATGATCTCGTTTCCCGCAAAACAAAATTTTTTATTATTTTGAAGCTGTTTGGCCTGACCGTGTTGTTTTGAGCGAAAAAGAAACCAAGTTTATCTCATGTAAAGTAAATACTGTTTCATTAAACCTATTTGCGCACGTAGTGGTTTAATATATATGTTTCGGAAGAACCCACAATCCTTGTGTCACGTGACTATCTATCTATCTATCTATCTATCTATCTATCTATCTATCTATCTATCTATCTATCTATCTATATATATATATATATATATATATATATATATATATATATATATATATATATATATATATATATATATCTATATATATATATATATATATATATATATATATATATATATATATATATATATATATATATATATATATATATATATATATATAATTTTGATACGCTCTTTAACTGAGGGCTAGATCCATCTATGCCGTAACAATGACGTCACATGATCACAACTAAGTCAACAAAATGACCAATCAATTATTAAACATAATTATATTCAGAATGATTGCAGGCCAAAAAATCCGCTCTGGTGTGTTACAACCCTAGTTATTTTGTTGAGAGATTTATTTTATTCTTTTTAGGACAAGCATAATCGTTTTAGATGCATTGCCAACTCCTGTCCTTTGTTGGCTGACAATTGTTTTGCACTTGCTGTACTGTCGAATGTAAGGACAGTGATCATGGTCCAAGCAGCAGTGATGGTGAAAAGACCTAATTGTATAAGGTCCCATTTGTTAAACTAAGGCTCGTTCAAAATAAACTAAATAAAATAAGCAAATGTTGCGCGAAACCAAAGCGTCCATCTTATAGAGGGTCCCTCCAAGGGTCTATGTTGGGGTAGGTATACTTGTTACTAATTTTTTTTTAAAATATACAAGCGTACCTTTTCCTTCATACAAATACGTCTATCTGTTCTAATATTTTTATCGCCATTTTCATTACGTTGAAATAGCCATACTGATTGATAAGGATCGATTTTACTTATTTCGTACATAAAATCAAAATCTTTCGGTTCGATCTCGTGGAAACATTGTTTCTGCGTTAGTCCACAAGTGCTCAATATGATCCATACTATGTATTGGACCACCTCTTGAGTTTGTTTCGAATTGTATGAAATTGATCCTGTTATATTTTCTTCTATTATTAGATTTTTTTATCATTGTTTCTAACTTTTATACATCACTAGCTCCGATATTTTTTACTAATTCAGCCAACTCGTTTATCTTTTTACGTCTTAGATCACTTAGTCCATTTCCATGTATCGCTTTTGTAAAATGATCTATTACTTTTGTTGAACATTTGATTGTAAGCAAGATCATTAATATCAGGTTTACCATTTGCCTCATATATCCTATAAATAACCGCTGTTACAGGGTATGCTCGTATATAATATGGTTCATCAATCCCATTCAACAATCCTGGTTTGTAATCTTTACTTAACACGGCGGGGGTTTTTTGTTAAGAAAATCAGAGTCACGTTTGTTACGAATAATCCGCACACCTGAAGCTGTTTCTGATTGCACAATACATTTTATTCTGAACAAAATATATTTGATCATTAAGATAACCAATAATGTTTCGCTCGCTCATCGTTCATTGTAGAGTCAATGATTTTGTCATCGCTTATAATTTTGAATGTGGACGAAACGTGAGATACCTCATCATCATTAAATTCTATTTTATCACTCCGAATAATACTAATCAGATTGTTATTCTCAACTAGAACTCACCTTCGAAAGTCAGGAGTTAGTCTGGCACGGTCAAATCTTGATTCAAAAAGTGGAGCTTTCCAAAGCTTGATTTTTTTTATAACTCCTCCATATTATATTTTAAATAAATATTTTAAAAAACATATTATATATATATATATATATATATATATATATATATATATATATATATATATATATATATATATATATATGTATATATATATATATATATGTATATATATGATGACTCAAAGTATCAGTGCAGGTGGTTGATGCTAGGGTATTCACTCCCTTATAACAAAGCATGTGTACATGAATTCTGTGGACAGCATTTACAAAGTGTACGTAGAGGGAGTATTGGTTCGAAACCATGTTTACGATGTGGTATGGTAGTAAAATATATAAAGAGCTGAAGCGATTAAAACAATAATGACATTGAAACATTTATACGAACCCATGAAGATGACTTTTCTATATTCTCAGGTAATAATTTAGACAAATACTATTATAGTTAATAGTTAGTCAGGGACATAATAAGAGAAACAGCTATGGCAACCATGGGTCCAAAGAAGCGAATCCATCAAGACTGGTTCGACGAGAACAACGCTGCCATTGAAGATCTGCTTGCCAGAAAAAACAAAGCTTTTATGGACTGGCAGAATGACACAAACTCCATCCCCAAAAAAGATCGCTTCAAATCCTATCAGGCTGAGGCTCAGAGAGAAATCCACAAGATGCATGACCAATGGTGGGAAAAGAAAGCTGATGAAGTGCAAAGCTATGCCGACACTAACAACTCCAAAGAGTTCTACAACGCCATCAAGTCAATCGTCAGCCACACAAAGTCCAGCCCGACGCCCTTGCTTGCTGCAGATGGCAGTACATTAATAAAAGACAAGAAAGGCATTAAGGAAAGATGGAAAGAGCACTTTAATCAGCTCCTAAACCTGCCCTCGTCGGTAAGCCAATCTGTTCTTGACCAAATACCCCAACAGCCTACGCTCAACCAACTGGATATTCCGCCAAAGATGGAGGAATTGAGAAGGGCCATAAAACAAACAAACTGTGGCAAGGCACCTGGAAAGGATGGTATCCCAGCGGAGGTGTACAAGACTCTCAGTAAGCAGTCTCTGGAGGCATTCTACGACGTGCTAATCAGCATCTGGACGGAAGAAGAGATGCCAGATGACCTCCGTGATGCATCAATTGTGACCCTGTATAAAAAATAAAGGCACACGTATGGACTGCAGTAACTACAGAGGAATCTCCCTGCTTTCCGTTGCTGGCAAAATACTTGCTCGCATCTTGCTCAACAGGCTTATTGCAGCAGTGTCAGAAAATAACCTCCCCGAGTCTCAGTGTGGTTTTCGCCCAGACCGCAGCACCGTTGACATGATCTTCGCAGTGAGACAAGTCCAAGAGAAGTGCCTTGAACAGAACATGAATCTATATGCTCTCTTCGTGGATCTGACAAAGGCTTTCGATACAGTCAACAGAGACGCACTGTGGGTAGTACTCAAGAAACTTGGTTGTCCTCAGAAGTTTACCAACCTCATCCGGCTCCTCCACATTGACATGAATGGAGAGATTCTCTCAGACGGTGAACCCTCAGAGAAATTCCCCATATCTAATGGTGTCAAACAGGGTTGTGTACTCGCTCCAGTACTCTTCAACCTTTTCTTCACACAGGTACTGCTCCATGCCATACGGGACATTGACACTGGCATCTACATTAGGTATCGCCTGGATGGAACAGTGTTTAATCTCCGTCGCCTAGCTGCAAAAACCAAGACACTAGAAAGACTCATCATTGATGCACTCTTTGCAGATGACTGCTCCCTCATGGCCCATGAAGAGACTCACCTACAAGCAATCGTGGACAGATTCTCTGAAGCCTCCAACCTATTTGGACTCACAATTAGTCTAGGAAAGACAGAAGTCATCTTCCAGCCCGCCCCAAACACTGTCCATTCGCAACCCTGTATCACCATTGGCGACACGCAGCTGAAGAATGTGGACAGTTTCAAATACCTGGGCAGCACAATATCTAGTGATGGCTCTTTAGACAAAGAGATCACTGCGAGGACCGAAAAAGCCAGTCAAGCACTAGGACGACTCCGAACCAAGGTCTTGCAGCACAAGGACATACGCCTGTCAACAAAGCTGAAGGTGTACAATGCAGTTGTCCTCACGTCTCTATTATATGGCCATGAAACGTGGACACTCTACAGAAGGCACATCAGTCAGTTAGAACAATTCCACCAGCGCTCCCTGCGATCCATCATGCGGATCAAGTGGCAGGACCGAATCACCAACCTGGAAGTCCTTGATAGAGCCAAAACAACAAGCATCGAAGCCAAAATAATCCAAGTCCAGCTTCGATGGACTGGCTATGTCATCCGCATGGATCAAAGCATAATCTCAAAGCAGTTGTTCTGTGGCGATCTATCCCTGGGGAACCGAAACCAAGGCCGCCCTCACAAGAGGTAAAAAGACAACCTCAAGACAAACATCAAATGGGCAGACCTTCAACCACGCCAGCTTGAGCTTGCTGCCTCAGACAGAAAGCATTGGCGAGCCCTGACCAGAAAAGCCTGTTCCAACTTTGAGGCTGACCGCCGCCAGCGTCTTGCTGCAACCCGTGAGGGACACCACAGAAATGTATCCCAGATACCAACAACCACCGGTGTCCCATGCCCCACCTGCAATCGCATGTGTGTATCGGAATTCGGACTCCGGAGTCACCTGCTCGTCCACCGTTGAATGAAAATGCACAACTTGTCTTCCTCGACTCGAGAGACTACCAATAAGAAGATTATAGTTCATGAGCCAAGACTTTGTAACGTTTCACGTCATCAAAAATTCAATGAAGCATCTAGTGATGGTGTAATTAGGCACTGTTGGTTGAAAAAGCCAGTCGGCACTGTACATAATTCTGGTTATCTCAGATGTAATGTTGTGTAAGAAAAAGGTATCTTTGTCACAGGTTTGTTTTCGAGTCTTATTTCGGAGTAATCAAGGATGTTCGTGTGATCGATCATATTAAGTGCATCAACCTCGATCATTCTCTTGAAAATGTATAAGCTGGTACACAGAGCGAAAAAAAAAAATAAAGAAGTTGTAAAATATATCAAAGTATTTACGAAGAGTTCGATATGTAAATACAGGAACTGGCGAAGAATTAATATTTCAGTAAATGACTGCAGCCAGCAAATATTTTGATATATGCATGCATTCGGTTCAACGTGTAGTAAACAATATAACCAAATTTTCTCTCTCTAAACGATTTGTACAAAAGAATAACTTTGCAATATTGCTGAATAAAGATATATACTTATTGACAAAATGATAGTGCAAAAGGGACATAATTACTGTAAGTCATTTTCTTTAGTAATTCAAAGTAATTACATCCTATGTTAATTTCAATGACCTGAACAAATAAAGGTATTTGGGTTCGTCAGCCGAAAACTAGTATGTATAATCTGCCTTATATCGTCACTATTTCGACCTACTATATATTTTTAAACGTACTATATATTTTTAGACATACAGATATATTTACAATTATTCTCAAATACACATCACCAGTCCTTTCATTGAATCAACTCGTCTCAAAAAAGAATATTAAATAATTGCGATTCACAGATGATACTCTACCTAATACGTAGTATTCCTCTGCGACATACTATACATTTTTATGTTGACATCAGATCCGCGTCACAAACAAAGAATTAAAACATGAAATCGTGGTTAAGCAGTATTAGCGGTTCCTATATAATAATTACTTCATGTATATTTGTTGATTAGAGCTATTAGCTCTTTGCTATAGTGGCTGAATTTTGTACTGAAGGTCGTCGGTTCGATCCCTGTATCGGATATATTATTGACGGTTGGGTAATAGCAATATTTTCGATGTAAAATATGGGTGCCAGCCCTAAAGCGTTTCATGTATACTTCTCCCATCCCGTTCAGACCACGTGGTGGGTGCTTTTTTTGCATTCTCACCGGGATTTGATCTTGGCTGAGGTGTGCATGAAATTTAAATGCATAGAGAACCTTCTGAATATTTAGCTTATCGTTTCGCTTAGAAAATTCGATGCAGAAATGTTAATGAAACAAATAATAAACCATAGCATGATGAGATTTAAATGTAACTGAAAGGAAAACACAAAGACATTCAAAAAGAATGTCGGCCATAGGGTGCTGAGAAGACTATAAGAAAGGTCTCCAAAAAGGACCTTATGAAAGACACAAAGGCCAATACAGGGACTCATGACGATAACCGATCGTGATTGGTTATGGTTTATTTTTTGTTAAAAATACAATTTTAAGATATATTTATTAATATAATGAATATTTAAAACATTAATAATAATATTTATGCTATTAAAAATTGAAAATTGAAAGAATACAATTATCTGATAAACTAAATCCTGAAAGAAAATACTTCTGATTTTGAATACTTGCAAGAGCTGAAATCCGTGATAAATATACATTACCATCGGTATATAAATTTGTCAAACAAATTCAACAATCTAGGTTCGCTTCATTATCGGTTGATATATTATTAAATAGAATGGTACATATCTTTAATGCCGTTGAAAAGGGTAGATTAGAACAATCATCGAATACGAAACAAGAAAAACTATAAATGCATGTGTAAGACAACCAAAGCGGAATATCGAAAGTGAAAGTAGTAACCTTTCCTAAGCGTAAAAATGAAAGTTTGAGTTGAGGTCTGTACACAATGGTATGTTACCTGAGTTATTGTTTTGGTCAGCGCGAAAATCTTACATTATTATTCACGATTCAGGGATAATGGTAGTACAATGAATTTTGTGAGGGCCTGTTTCTTTTACGATACACTTCACGTCGGATGGCCTCGGGTGTTGAGGTAATCATTATTATTATATTATATATTGTTAGGATACTTTCGTCATCACTGATACAGGTCTCAGATTGTTAATCTGAGTTATTGTATCAGGCGCACTAATTATTAATACTCCATACAGGCATTTTGGATAGTATTGTATGAAGGTCTGGTTTTTTTACGTTCAAATTTTACTCCTGATTATCAATATTGTGTCGGAACTATCATAAATACAATAATATTACATGATTATGATACTTCCGACATTACGAATACTGCTGCGATGGAGGGAGTTGATATTGTGAGCTGAAAATGTGTAAGGTCAGTGACTTTCCGACGGGGGGTGTTATTGGATTTGATGTAAAGATTCAGTTGAAGACTTTCCCCAGATGAATCAATTACACTACCGATTTAGTCCGTAAGTTTGAAATATATTATTGTCCAGAATGAATTATAACATCAGAGATAACGGATGAATCGGTTCTTGTATTATTAAACTCATGGCATATTTAAGGGGTGAATGTATACATAATATATCCCTGCTGTGCCTGAGTTTATATTTATATTTGTGTATGATATCTTCCATCAATTGAATCACATCAAATACTGACTGAGATCACAGAGAATATTTACTATTCTCGGTGATATATGTCTACCCCCGCCGGATTGATTATTGTTGTATCTTAGAATACCTGTCGGTGATAATGTTTTTATCCATGCGGCGAATATCTTAGGAAAAAAAACTCATCGATGAGATCGTTGGTGAATTTGTTTAGTTCGTCTGCATTATACCCGCAAAAAATAAAGTTCGGTAAATCAACTTCTGTTATCGAATATACAATTAACATTTTTGTTTGCGTCTATCCCTTTGGTATCAATTGTTACCTGAATCACTCGATAGTTAATAACTTTCATATTAAGAAACAAGTTAATTTAATATTTCAGTTTGTATAATGATTTCATTGCGTACATATGTTATATCACAAAGATGTACTTATAAACTTTGTTGTAGTTGGTCTTGTTGTCGTTTATGTTCTTGATTAATAACTCTGATATATCGAGTAATTTCATGAAAGCGAATATTTACATATTTAAATACTCAAAAACTGAGATGTTTCTGTACAATATACCAAGTTACATCGGCGTTTTTAATGAGGCTAAGATAACCAATCAACTTTGCATTTTTTATTTAAGTAAATGATCTTGTATGATGGGTGAATTTCGTGGTATGATTGTTTTTCCGTGGTAAATTACGACCGCTCTGGTTCAGTTGATAGTGGTGCCTTAGGAGGAACTTCAGGCCATCCTATAACAGTTATAATTGATGCTTGATAAATAGCAAAGACATAATCTTGCGCATTGACGTCTATCGCGGCTGATAATGTTGGTTCGTGAACTGTTATAGCTATTTTTGATTATTTTATTGAAATAGATGTAATTCTGCGCTGAAATTCATGATTGATATCTTCGATATTGGTATTCCGAAATCGATTTAATCGAGTGCTCCCTCTGGTTTATGCTTTTTTGCAAATACAGTGAATCATTGGACTTTAAACCCCCGAATGGTTTTATCGGATATTTGGCCAACTATAGTATACTAGTAATTGAACAAGGGAAATTTCCTTTACTGGAATTGTAGTTGGAAAGTTTACGCTAAATTCAGGGTTAGTAGAAGTTATTGATAGCATTGTTGTCTTTGGTGGAGTGGTATTAGTAGTGATCTGTTGCAGACGTTGTTGATACATTATTATTATTATTATTATTATTATTATTATTATTACTATT